>CM077645.1:131245002-132445002 GCA_039707465.1 Rhabdophis nuchalis | reverse complement strand
AGCTACTGAATTGAAAAATCATCAAATGATTCCAAATACAGATTGTGCACAGAAGAGGAAGAACCAGTACATTATAGTTTCAGCACATGCAAGAAGATTGTACAAACTGATTATAAAGAATGATATAATGTAGCCACCAAAATGATTCACTGGAACATATGCCAGTAATGAAAAATAAGTGGGAACATATAGTTGGAAAAAATAGTGAAAAAATGAGCAGGTTAAAATATTGTGGGATTTCTGAATACAAACTGATAAATGTCTTGGAGCATAACCAGCCAGATTTCTCTGTGATTGAAAAGACCACAGTACCAGTGATAGAAGAGAAGACAAAGAACTGGAGAAAATAATAAATATCAAAATCTGAAAGTCAAGATTGAAGAATTGTGACATGAGCCAGTTGTGGTAGTTCAAGTGGATATCGGCATATTGCATGCCAAAACAAAAAAACTGTGGACAGCACTTAGAAATTTCCCTCTGTCAATTATAAAAGGTCACACTCTGTGGATCTCCAGGCAGGATGCATGCTATTTGAAGAAAAGTTGCATTTTGCAATTGACTGATGGGGATTTTGTTAATGCTGATTGTGTTCAGATGGTGCTCCAGATGTTTTGGGATTGCACCAGTGGTGGGATTCAAATAATTTAACAACTGGTTCTTCGCCCTCATAACTTCTTCCAACAACCAGTTCACCAAACTGCTCAGAAACTTAACAACTGGTTCTCCTGAAATGTGCAAACTGGCTGAATCCCACCACTGGATTGCACCAATGACATCTGTTACTATTGTTGCTACCTTTGCTTTCTTTTGTCACGTTTGTTCCACTTCTTTTTTTAGGACTTTGTTTTTTATGATTTTCTTCAATACTTTCTTTTGTAGTTTCCTGTCTCCAATATCCACTATCTAGATTTATTTGTCTTGACAGTTGCTAAGACAGTTGTTAAATCTGGAGGATTATGTGGTGGGTACTTGTCTATTTTAATTCCAAAGTCACAGAGCACTTTAGCTTCTCCATTTTCTAGTACTTTGTCTAGTACTGTACTTTTTGTGTACAGTTCTTGCTTGTCATGTCATTTTTGTTGTTGGTCTGTGCAATCTTCTTGCAGTAAACTAAATAGTGGTTCACAGATTCTTTGCAGAGACAGCATTTGCTGTCTGTTTTTGCTTCTCGATTATATAATGTGAGCTGGATAAAAGTGCAAAATACAATCTAAACATCTGGATGACTGAGTGACCAACCATGATAATAATAATAATATATATTTGAAATGTACTGTGTAATTCAGACCTCCTTTGACCACAGCAGTAATCATAGCTTCAAAGACCACAAACCGCAGCTTCAAAAATAATGTGGAAGAATTATTTTGGAGTCACACAAGGACATCTTAATTTCATATTAGCCTATTATTTCATTCAGAAAAATAAATCCCAAAGTAGGGAATAATAAACAAATTAATTAAATACGACTAGCAGTTCAATAAAATTATCTGAAAAGAACAATCTTGAAAGCTCTACTAAACTAATTTGTAAGGAATACTGTACCAATAAACTGATACCATAAATGTATGATACTTGTTCCCAATGATAGCTAACAGCGAACACTTCCATTGTATGGCTGTGGTTTCCCAAATGTAATCTTGATACCATAATACTCTGCTGAAGAGGAAGAGCTCTGGAAGATAGTAGCTGACTCTCTTTCATGTCAAGAAGTACCCTATTCGTTTTATCAGTCCTGAATTTCCCACTGTTAAATTTCATTGGAAGACCTGAAATTTCAGTATAATAAGACCAAAAGAACATTTCCCTATCTACGTTTCCCAGGCTGTTTATATTTCTATTGTGTTACTAGATGCCTCTTGTTCTATAATGAACCCCCCCTCAACACAATTTATATATATATAAAAAATGGTCTCTTGTGATGAACCTGCAAACCCTTTATAATTCTGCTTGCTCCTTTTTGCAATTTTTAAAAGGTCTCCTTTGGAGATATGATGATCAGAAAAACACTTTTCCAAACTTTCATTTCTGTTTCCTTCCTGATGATCACCAGCATGGAATTTACTTTGTTTCAGGGTAAAAACATATTGGGTATCAATTATATACTGTACATATTCATGGGGAGCTGAGTCTGTGTTGGGTTTTTCTTTAGGAGAAATGTACATGATCCCTATCCCTATTGTGTTGCTCTCTGGATTGCCATAGCCATCCTGCTAATAGCCTCCCCCTGTTCTTTGCCACTGAATGTCAATTAAAAGAACAAAGAAGAGCTTCACTGCTGTGTTAAAGGGCTTTAGAAAAAGTTTAGTATCACTTCGGGACTATGTGTAAAAGCTAAAACTTTTGAAGTAAAATGTAGTTATATTTTTTTTATGTTTTTATTTTTGAATTTATATAACCGCACCCTCTCCCCGAAGGGACCCGGGGCGGTGCACAGGAAACTAAAACACACAATATCACAATATAAATAATTAATACCAAATTAAATAAATTATCCCTGTGCTAAAATTTAAAATGTTAAAACATGATCCCATCTAAAACCCAATTAAAACAATTTATGGTACAGACAGTAGGCTAGGTAAACAACTTAGGCCAAGCCGGCCTGATGGAACAAGAGTGTCTTTAATTTCTGGTGGAAGGTGCGGAGGTCCGTGGTTGTTCTAAGGTCAGGGGGTAAGTTGTTCCAGAGGGTTGGGCCCACCCCAGAGAAGGCCCTTCCCCTGGGCGTCGCCCACTGGCATTGCCTGGTGGACGGCACCCGGAGAAGTCCCTCTCTGTGGGAGCAGATCGGCCTCAGGGATGTATGGGGTAGGATTATATTTAGAGATATAAATATCAAGAAGCTATACATTTTTAGAATTACATGACATGTCACTGAAATATAATGTATAGACATCATAAGAGTTTATACTCCTACCCTAATTATATTTTGGAAGGCATTGGAAACCTGTTAATTTGTTTTCCTAAGCCTTGAAATGGAGAATCTTGTAGGATTCTTTGCCCCCTTCTTTTTCCTGAATGCACATCTCTTTATTCTTTAACTTTATTGTTTTAGATTTTATATGGTATATGGAGTCATTAGGAACTGGGCATTTTTAAAACCTGTGTAAATAAATAAATAAATAAATAAATAAATAAATAAATAAATAAATAAATAAATAAATAAATAAATAAATAAATAAATAAATAAATAAATAAATAAATAAATAAATAAGATGAAGATAAAAATAGATTGGCTATTATAACTTGCATTCATCTTCCCTGCCTCTCATAAGATTTATGGATGAATGAGAATGATAATTTCTCAACAGTGACAATTGTTAATATTCCACAAACTGTTTAATCTAGAGGTGTATAATTTCTGTTAAACAACTTGCCTTTGATTGGCATGCTACATAATAGGGAAAGGTGAGTCCTCCAATTTTTTTTGGGGGGGGATTGAAATATAAATATAATTATATGAAATAATTATTATATAATCTTTCTTCATGTACAGTTAAATGGCAACTTTTGCTATAACATTGCTACTGTAACATAATGTGCAATACATTAAAAAGTTTTCTATGATTATATGAGCTAGCAGGAAATGAATTCTAATCCTAGTATGCTAGAACCTTAACAGTTATAAGTACCTTTCTGTATTATATAAAGTATGGAAACTTGAGTTAAATGCATTTGCTTTCCTGAATGTCTGCTTCTGTCAAGCTTTCCACAAGGGTACTTTTAACTGGTCATTCTAAATACTTGATTGGAATTTTTTGTCTTAATATACCCTTTGATTTAGGAACCTTTTTAATACTTCTGTAATGCTTAGCCAGCCAACCTGTCTTGTCTCAGGGTTTGTGACTCAAATTTTTAGTCAAATTATTGCACTCTTTATTTTAATCTCATCCTGTGAACATGTAGAGTTATGACCGTGATGCAGTCTTGGCTGAATTGATCAGTGCCTTGGGTATAGTAACTCAGCAATGTTTGAACAGGAAACCTGATGTGGACAAATGACCCCTCCAGGCTTTGCTTGGCTTCCTGACTATTTCTTTTGAACTTTTCCTGCAATCTTCATCTTCTCTGCTGTTTTACCTGTGTTCTCAGACCCTCTTGTTTAAATTAATCTACTGCCTTTTCTGCTACAATACTTGATATATAAAGCATAAAATAAAACTTCACAGCTTGTGAAGTGCTCTGTGTTTAATATGACATTCATATATCAGTTATCCAAACTTGCCTTTTTCCTACAACTTCAAGAAAAAGTCTTACTCCATATGCATTGTTGTATCATGGACCTCTAACTCTTGATAGCCTATCATCCCAAAGACATATGGGGCTGCCATGACTTTTAGTAGGAAAAAGATGTAAACACCTAGACTTTAAACTTGGTATCTTTGCCTCCACTGAAAAGAATTGAAGTATGATATTAGATATCTCAGGACTGGAACCAAATATGGTCCAAATGTACCTTTTCCCCTCCCCCTTTTCTCCTTTTAATTCCATTCTCCATTTTATAATTATTATTTTTCTCACTTTGGTTAGTCCATGTTTCTACTCAAAATTATGTGTTTGAATTGCAGTTTGCGCCCTCCATGGATTGTTTTCAATGTAGTAGAATACAAAAAAAAAACCCCAAAAACAAAAACCCACCTCTATCTTTTGCTTTACATTCTAAATATTTCAAGCCATTTCTATAACAACAAAGCCGTCTAATCATCAAAACCTAAAAGCAAATTTCATTTTATTCAATTTCAAACAAAAATCTAGAGTGCTTCCAAGTAGAAACAAAACTAGATAGATTATTCTCTTTAATTAAAACAAACAGTTTTGCCACCTCTGCCAACTCCATCTCTTTGCATTATTCCTCTTTCTTATTTGATTAATTGTAACTTCTAGTCCCTACCAACACTGGCTCCATTTTTGCTTGTAGAAATAGTCTAGCAGTCTAATGTTAGATATGTTTTACTAATTTCTAAGTTGTGATAACAATAAAGCTTGTGGGAGTATAAGAATACTCTAAAATATTCTTTTGAAGCTATTTTTTCCATTTTCATCTAGTACAGTTAAGAATATCTTCCTTTGGAGCCCTATACAGATATATAGAATTACATCTTTTCATATGAATGCATATTCTCTTTAAATTGTAAATCAGAATTCTATCTTGCAACAGAAATATTACTGAAAACAAAATAGTATATTGAGAATAATGTTGGCAGGGTTTTGCCTGGAAAATAATTTCTCCCTAGGAAAACTTTTTAATTTAGCTACATTGACCAAATTAGAGGCAAGATTCAAAAATTTTTTTTTGAGGATGGAATAAAACATTGATCATGGTAAATGTATCTCACTCTGTACCACTTCATACAGCCTTGTGATTTTTCTAACATGAGACGTGACCAAATTCACTGTGAATGTAATAGGTGAAGCATGATCAATTTCTTTGCTATAACTCCATGGATTATAAATTTCGAGATTGTTAGGGAGATTATAGAAGAGTGGTTCATTGACCAGAATACAATTAGGGCTTTTAGAGTTTTGATTTGGTTTGTGAATATGGTAAAAATCTGAGATATCACAAATTTCTGCAGAGCCATATTTCTCCAATGTAAAATATTATACCACTCTTCTCCAATTTCAATCCCTCTATGTGTTTTGGCTATAGTTTCAAGAATTCCAGCCAATAGGGGATTCTCACTGTGAAATTGGGTTTTCTCCCAGATAAGGGCCTAAGAACCATATCCTAAGTATATTTAGATATCAGGACAATAAAATTTATTTATTTACACATATATGCATGCGGGCCATACCAAAGAATCCCTGGAGCCCTAAAAACATTGCACAGAAACTTTTTTTTTGAATTAAACTAGAATGAATGAACATGAGCATGAACTGAATATTAAAAAGTCATGAAATCTGCACCATTAACTCTAAGCTTCCTCGAGTTAATTTCCAGCATATAAATGTCCTGCTTAGCTTATGTGTTAATCAAATTGATACTTTTCAAGTGTATCTCTTCCTATAGGGGAAAATGCTGATGGTTCTTTTAAGGTTGGCAATTGGCAATCAGGTCTTAAAAATGTAAAATATTAAGCAAAGGGTGCACCTAAGTCTAGACAGGTCACAGTTTTGAATACAATTACAATAACTAATAAAAACCTAAACACTGGCTATAATTCTTTGCCTCAATTTGGGGCTCAATTTATTTCATCCTTTGATAATTTCACAAATTCCTACTACCTTCAGAACAGCTATGCTTCTCTATTTTCCTCTTGGCATGGCCCAACTAGCAGTCTAAAGCAACTTAAAAAAAGATGCCATCAGCATATGACTAGCAGAAGCAAAGAGTTTTCTAAACAAGCAGGGTCACTTTATCTTTCTAATTTCGAATGCATCGCAGAACACAAGAACGCAGTAAGAAAACATCTTAAAACCTCATCCCTCTATCAACACTTCAAAGCTACAGGACAAGATATTGACTTTGAAGGAACCAAATTGATCTCCAAGGCTGAACACCTCAACAGGAGAATGATCAGAGAAGCCTTCGAAATAGAGAAACAACCACACAATATGAACAAATGTGATGATACCTCCCGCCTACCAGACATCTAGAAACCAGCACTAGCCAACAGACGAGCCCCACCCACCACCCAAGCTGTTGAAATTCAAAATAAGGAGAAATACACAAAGAGGACCAATCAGCATCAATCTACCAATCATGATGCAGCTGCACAGCCAATCAACCTACTGATAGCAACAGAGTCAGCACTCCACCCCCCCCCCCTCCACCAAGATTTAAGGAAGGGCGGCATCTACACAGCCACAGACCAAAGCCTGAAGATGGCAAGTGAGATCTTGCCGAAACATTGCAAAGACAATTTCATTCTTACATGGTAAAACACCCGAATACAAGACCAGCATACATACATATATATACACACATATATACATACATATACATACGCACACATACATACATTCATACTTACACACACATATATTTTTGACTATAACAAAATGCATATCTGTAGGGTGAACTAGTTTATTTATTCTTAATTCCATAGTAAACTATGAAGCTTGATTTCTATCTTTTTCTTTTGACCTCTCCTTACCATTTCTTTGAATTACCGGTATACCTGTTCTCAATCCATTTGTCGTGAGCCCTCTTTTCTTAAAACCGCCCTGGGTCCGTTTGGAGAAGGGCGGGGTATAAATTTAATAAAATAAAATAAAAAATAAAACACTTCTGTCTGCTTCTTCAGTCACATTTGCTTGGCTGAATAGACTTATAGATTTATATTTTGTCTTTAATGAAACTCAGATTGGCATTCTTGACAGTGTTCTCTAATTTATCAGCTAAAATCAGCTAATTATTTTTGGGCGAAGATATCTATAGAGCAGAGTAGCTCATGTACAAGTATCAAATGCTGTAGATATCAATTTCTTATGAATTTTCCTGTTTTTGTTTTGGATTCATCTTAGGGCAAATATTATTCCAATTTGGAAGGATCAAGTACTTAGGAAATATGAGCTTGCCTTCAGGTCCTGCAAATTCACTGACAGTGAAAGTACTCAATACAGGGATGGTGAAAAATTTTCTATTTTTCTAATATTCATTATTTTATAATTAAGTTTGTCTGATTAAGTTGATCAGGAGTCAGAATTCTCATGTTGGTGCTGTTTTGGGTGCTTTGTACGATGAGTAATGTAGATATCAGTGTAGTTACTTTCAATCATGTACTTTTAATGAGTGGGCTAGTTATGTTGTATGCAAGATACATTTTCAGTTGTGTCCTGGAGGCTTATAATGACATAATTATTTTTTATAATGTAGGTTATAATATAATGTGTACAGGTTAGAAAGATATCAGAACTGGCCAAGGGTCAAGGCAATGATAATCCTGATGCCTATACCTTGACTCAGCTCACAGTAGGATTAATTCTAATGAGCTATTTCAAGATAAACTATGTTATTCTTCCACTAGCTATTGCTTTGAACACTCAGAAATATTAGCCCTTTTGGTATATGGGAGAAAGGTTCATTCTCTGTCAATATTTAAAAAAAATCATGTTGGTATTAATGTTGCTTTTGTAATTTCAACTTTCTCTGATTGGGAATGTAGACAGATAAAATGTATACAGTTGCCAAGAGACTTTTGAAATACTTACATCATTATTAATCCCTTCCAGGCAGTTATGGGCAAGTTGAAGCAACAATTTAGCTGTATGGCACACCATGTTTTCCTCAAGCAATTTGGTCATCAGTTAAAAGTAAATATTTTTAGGTGTCTACTACATATAATTTCCATAATAAAATTGATGGTTTGTACCTATGGATTGAAATAAAGTCTACTCACAGTTATCTCATAGTAAGCTGAGCTGTAATTTATTTACTTACTTTATTTACTTTAAACATTTATACAGCTGTCAACTTGTATCAAACTCTGAATGTCCCACACAATAAAACTACATCTATCTACAATAAATTAATATTAAAACAAAAAATATTTAAAGCAGGAGACTTGGCACCACAGCTAAAATTTTCCATGCAGCCTACAACAAATTGACTTCACTAAAATTACCCTATCCCAGCACTTGGGGAAAAAGTCAGTTCTTAAGTGTTAAAAGAGGGGTTGCTGTTAAACATCATGTAGGTTTAGGGTGTTTACATAAGAGAGGTTGTTAGCTGCTCTGGGTTCAGAACCAGTGTACAACTCTGGTCCCTTAACCAGGGTTAGCAAATAAATGCGGAATAGTGTAATTCACCGGACAGTAACGAGATATCCTGCTGTAAACCACAAACAAACTCTAAAACAGTGATAGTAAGAAAATAAGTAGTCTTTACTTTGTAGCAACTAAAATGCTTCTTCCGACTAACTTCTCAAACGATAACAGTCCTACATCAAACAGAGTTTATCTTACAGTGATGCAAAACAATACTCCTCCTTCAGCTTCTCAAACGACAATCAGGTAACCCAGGATCACAAGGAATCGAACAGGGAATGAGCTTGTGATTCTGAGCTTGCTTTATAGTAGAGCTGTATAATTACAGCCAATCAGATTATAAGTCAGTTCTTAAAGCTACACAATTCCTTAAGAACATAGGCTCATATATATTGCCAACCCAATATAAGGCTGAATATCCTAACAGAGGTGCCACTACAGGTCATGAGTTGTGGGTCACATAAGATAGGGAAGGGAAGTTGAATGGTGAAAGGAAGGAGAGGCAGAAGAAGGCATCTTGGTAGTTACAAGTATGGGGACCTGTGACAGGATACAGGATGCAGGCTGCTCTTGAGAAAGGTGACTTCAGAGTTTAAGACCATATTCTCACCCCTGTACTCGGCCCCAAGATCTGGTTTCCAGGGCTTTGGTGGCTCTGAATTCTGGTTGCTGCTGCTGACAGCCAGGTCAGAGGGAAATCCAGTTATGAGCCAAGAAGTTTCTCACAACATGCTTGAGTATCAATTTATATAGCCAGTGTGGCTGTGTAGTAGATTGAATCATCACAACTAAATAGCAGCGGTGGTGGGATGTTCTTTGGTTGGATGAGGGAATGTGAAACAGATTGAAATCCTTCCACTATTTGTAAAAGGTGGAAGAGAACAGAAGTGATATATTGGATGTTTGCACAAACACAGTGTTTTAATTCTTTTTACTGTAGCAATTATATATTCTCAGTGTCATCATTTTTTTTTAGTTGGATACTGTTGAATCGGTGCACATTTTTCATTGTGAGACAAACGTCCTAGAAAGATATTAAATATTTAACTTCACAGCACTCAGCTTCCCCTCCCTACCTTATGTGACCCAGAATTCATGCCTTGACGTTTAGTGTCACTTCTCTTATATAAACACCCTTTTCTATGAAGTTTAATAGCACTCCTTCCTTAAACACTTAAGAACTGACTTTTCCCCCAAGTGCTGGGATAAGGTGATTTTAGTGGTGAATTTATTTTGGGCTGCATGGGAAATTTTAGCTGTGGTGCCAGGTCTTCTGGTTTTAATATATTTTTTGTTTGCAGCTCTAACCTCTGCTCTGTTCCAAATTGTATGAGAATAGGTCTTACACGATGTGGAACTGGAAGAATATGTGGTTACACATGAAGATATTATTGCATAATTTTATATCTATTGCATATTCATATTATTTTCCTTAATGTTTTCAGACTGTCTGGGATGATCTAAGAGTTGTTTCTGTCTACCATGAAAATGTAAAAAACACAACTATTGGAAACTCCAACTGTTTATCTAGGCACCAATGCTATCTAGGCACCAATGCCATTTTCCCCTGTGAAAGAAAAAAAATCTAGGCAACCTGCCCACCCTTTGGATTTAGAATATTCTTTATACAGAGATATAGAGAGCCTCCACACTCTCTATTATTTTATTATGCCATTTCATTAGTGTAGTAATTGGGAGGGGGAATAGTAAGGAGTAGAATTGTAAAATGTGTTGATGACAAGGTCATCTTTTGTCTCTGCACCTCTGCACCTGACCGGAACTAGATGGGTGGAAATGCCAGTGTTGCAGAGGACGATTGGACCATGTGATGGATTTGTGGGTGTAGGGACAAGATCATGAACTTTCAACTGGGTCGAAACCGCAGGAAGCTTTCAGATTCGGCTTTCCACAGTTTGTGCCAACATGTCTCTCTTATTAAATTGGCACTTTAAGGATAGCTATGCCTTGGACTCTGATTTAATTCTGAATGTTATTTGGAACACTGACACATACAGTAGAGCCTCAGGTCATGAACGCTTCTGACCATGACCAAATCGGGTGCCAGCCAAAAAATCCACTAAATGTTTCACATGGGTCATGAACATATCCTCGGGGGGGCGGGGGGGGGGGCAACCAAACACAGCCACGGCAATTTTCCCTGCCGTGGCAATTTCCCCTTCCACATCATTTTTTTGTATGTACATGGGCAGTCAGTCTTGTTTCCGCTCACGACCAAATTGGAGTCCTGGAATGGATTACCTTGTGACCAGAGGTTCTACTAAGTTGAAGAGGATTTTTTTTGAAAAGGAGCAATGTATCCATTGAGCCAGTCCTAATTTAAGTAAATTGGAAAGAATGCAATCAATTTAAGATTAAATGTTTCTCATTTTTAAAGTCTCTGATAGCAGAATGATATAGTCACTACATATGGAGATTAGAGATGCCACCTAGGAGCAAGTAGAGCTGTATCTGTCCCATCACATAAAACTGATGAACTGGATATAAGGAGACAAAGATCCAGTATAGAAAGTGGTCAGGGGAAAATGAAGGTGGAATTTCTAAAGACTTAATATACAATACTAATATACTTAGTTGCAGCAGTTAAATAAAAGTGGCGAGGAATTAAGCAACAGCTGTATCTTTGAAAGATGGCAATTATCCATCATGTGCTGGAATACAATCAAAATACCCAAAATTATATGCTCACAAATGAAGACAGCATTATACTCTAGGTTACCAGGTTGTGAGACTTACACTGATGTAGCCAAATCAAAACCAGATTAAACAAACACACACAAAAATGAGCTTATACTATCAGTGGATTGGAGGAACATCCTCACCCCATTTTTGTAAAAATCCCATGTTTTGTTGGGGATCTCTCAACAAAGAACTTGATTCCCAAAGCAACCTACTCAAAACTGAGCACGTTCAGGGACATAGAATATTTTAGCAAGGAGACTCAAAACCAGACTGGGTAGAACAATATGGAAAGATTATAAGCACTTGGCTTGAATTTTGTATAGAAGGATTGTATCTTATAGAATTTCATTGAAATATCCAGGTGTAGAATCTATGGGACAGTTAATACCATTTAACTCAGTGGGACATTCCTTTGTGTACAAATGTGTAGAGTAGCATTGGTTATTGAGTTAAATAACAACAGGGTGCATTGTTTATCTTTCTTGCCTTTTGTATTCTTGTTTCTTCTCACACACATATTACTAGAAAACACTCAAAGCAATTTAAAAAGAAAGGCATTCTTGAAAGAACTTTCCCTTACAGCACCCTGGTTACAAGCTGTCACTGCAGTGTAGAGATAAAGAAAAATGCTTTTAAAAGAAACTTGTTAATGTAGTATCTGACAAACAGCAGAGCCCCCCCCCCCTCAGCAGAACTGTTTGAATACCTTTGTAATTTAGCTATACAGAATTGATAAGAGAACAGCAGCACCACTGAAGTTTGCACTTAAATGTTCCATGTTTGTTTTGAATCTTTTTCAAAATCTCCTTCCCTCTCCAAAGAGTATGAGAAACCATGTGAGCTGCCCGAGGCTCAGACTGAGAACTGCAAAGCATTTGCTGGAGAAGCACTCTGTGGCTGCAAACTTTGATCTAACTACATATGTCTATGGTAGGATAAAATCATTTCTATCCCATGGCAGGAGAGTAATGCAGATTTAGGAATAAATGCAGGCTTTTCTTTTTCTCTTTCATTGGGAAATAAGGTTTTGTAGGTTTCGAGATAGAAGATGATTTCCTGGGCTTGCTGTGCTACCATAGTTACAATATATGTGGTTGTAATAAAAACCTAATGGCAAAGGTGCCTTCATGTAGAATTTTGGTTCTTGTAGTGACCACTTGGATAAAACTCCCCAGCTGCTTTGCAATAGCATGGGATTGGCTTGCTGTTGCTTCTTCTTCTTTTTGTTTCCTTCTCCTTTCCCTTCTAATCATTGAGTTGAATCATTGAATCCTGGTGACTGCCTGGTCTAATGCAGGATTTTTTTGCAAAATTTCAGGAAATGGACACTTCTTGAGTGCCTAAAACCACTTAGTTGATTTTGTACCAACTGGCAGAAGAACTCAATCTCTTGATTTCCAGCCTGGTGTCTTAACCACTACAACAAATCATTCTTTTTGTTTCCTATCATCATCTTCACATAGTCTTTTAGGAAGATTGGGCTGAGCTTTCCGTTTTCCAAAGCTAAAATATCTCCTGTTCCCTAACTTCAATATTTGAAAATGTTACCCTTGTATCCAAAGGTATTTAAATGCAATTAATATACTAATCAGCTCCAAAATACATTGGGAAGAGCAGTATGTGTGTTTGCAGTTACAAATGAGTACGGCCATATAATCAAAATACTGGATCAAAGCCTCCAAGACTTTTCTGGGCTTTGACTCCAAAATGATCACTGTTTCTCATGAAATTTGTTTTAACTCAGTTGGTTTACTTTATGCATCAATTGAAGGCAATGTTGAACAAACATATGATTTTATTAACTTCAAAGGGAAAAAGAGGGAATCTATAAAATACAATACAATAGCAAAGTTGGAAGGGACCTTGGAGGTCTTCTAGTCGAACCCCCTGCCTAGGCAGGAAGCCCTATACCGTTTCAGTCAAATGGCTATCCAACATCTTCTTAAAGACTTGCAGTGTTGGGGCATTCATAACTTCTGGAGGCAAGCTGTTCCACTGATTAATTGTTCTAACTGTTGGAAAATTTCTCCTCAATTCTAAGTTGCTTCTCTCCTTGATTAGTTTCCACCTATTGCTTCTTGTTCTACCTTCAGGTGCCTTGGAGAATAGCTTGACTCCCTCTTCTTTGTGGCAACCCCTGAGATATTGGAACACTGCTATCATGTCTCCCCTAGTCCTTCTTTTTATTAAAAAGGACATGCCCAGTTCCTGCAACCATTCTTCATATGTTTTAGTCTCCAGTCCCCTAATCATCTTTGTTGTTCTTCTCTGCACTCTTTCTAGAGTCTCCACATCTTTTCTACATTGTGGCGACCAAAACTGAATGCCGTATTCCAAGTGTGGCCTTACCAAGGCATTATAAAATGGTATTAACACTTCACGTGATCTTGATTCTATCCCTCTATTTATGCAGCCTAGAACTGTGTTGACATTTTTGGCAGCTGCTGCACACTGCTGGCTCATATTTAAATGATTATCCACTAGGACTCCAAGATCCCTTTCACAGTTACTACTATTGAGCAAGGTACCACCTTGCTGTACCTGTGCATTTTGTTTTTGTTGCCTAAATATAGAACCTTACTCTTTTCACCATTGAATTTCATTTTATTAGATAGTGCCCAATGTTTTTCAAGATCTTTCTGTATTTTAAGCCTATCTTCTGGCGTGTTGGCTATTCCTGCCAGCTTGGTGTCATCTGCAAATTTGATGAGTTCCCCATTTATTCCCTCATCCAAATCATTGATGAAGATGTTGAAGAGTACTGGGCCTAAAACAGAGCCTTGGGGACTCCACTGCATACTTCCCTCCATGTAGATGCAGTTCCAGTGAGGACTACACGTTGAGTGCGGTTGGCCAGCCAGTTACGAATCTGTCTGGTGGTGTTGCTGTCTAACCCACATTCTTCTACTTTATCTAGAAGTAGGTTATGGTCTACCTTGTCAAATGCCTTACTGAAGTCCAAGTAAACTATATCGACGGCATCCCTCAGGTCCACTAATTTTGTCACATTATCAAAGAATGCAATAAGATTAGTCTGGCATGATCGGTTTTTGACAAAACCATGTTGGCTTTTGGTTATTATTTTGTTTGCTTCTAGGTGTTCACTAATTCATTGCTTGATTACTTTTTCCGGAATCTTTCCTGGTATTGAGGTGAGGCTGATGGGTCTGTAGTTTCCTGGATCTATCTTTTTTTTCTTTTTTGAAGATGGGAACAACATCAGCTCTTTTCCAGTCCTCTGGTAGTTCCCCGGTGTTCCAGGATCTCTGAAAGATATAGTTCAGTGGTTCTAAGATCTCGTCTGCCAGTTCCTTCAGAACCCTGGGGTGTACTCCGTCCAGTCCTGGTGATTTGAACTCGTCTCAGATAGACAGGTGCTCACTTACTATTTTCTTCCCTATTTCAACTTGTGTTCCTAATCTGATTTTTGTGGTGCTGTTTTTGATAGATTGGACTGTTTTATCCCTTTGTGTAAAGACAGATGCAAAAAATGAGTTAAATAGTTCTGCTTTCTCCCTGTTGCTTGTCATCTTCTTGCCACTTTCTCCCAGCAATGGACCAATTGTTTCTTTAACTTTTTCTTGTTTTTAACATGTTGGAAGAAGCTTTTTTTTGTTATTTTTTACTCTTGTGGCAAGCCTTTCTTCATTGTGAGCCTTCGCTTTCCTCACTTCATCTTTGCAGGCTCGGACTATTGGTTGATATTCTGCCTTAGTTGTGTCCCCCTCTTTCCACTTTTTATACTTACCTTTTTTGTCTTTCAATTTGTTAGTACTCTATAAAAGAGTAGCACATCTTTTATTCAACAGATTTTTTTTTAGTTCATGTCATTCAGAGGTCATTCAGGCTTGTGAGATTGAGTCATATTCAGGCAACAATAGCAGCAGCCCCATAAACCTGCTCCATGATTCCCAATAACTCCTAGAATTATTATCATTTCAATGGCTTATTGATTTCTAGGATACTTAAAAAGGCAGTGAACACTCTCAGGCTTGAGCAACCAATCAACATAAAAGATGTTCAGCTTTTATGTTATGAACCAATATTATAGCTTAGCGATGACTAAAGGCAATAAAATAAAGCTACTCTAAACATGGCCAAATGTTGCTTTAATGGTGGCGATAGTGGTGGTTTTCAATTATTGAGTTTGTTGCAATGTAGAGTCTCCCAGGTACCACACACTTGTTATATCATGTATTTGTAATAAGTGCTATGTGCATTTTATTTGTCTGTATGCATTATGAATGCTGGTTGACAAGCGAAAAGCATCTGCCCATTATGTTCTAAATCCCAGAATCTGTTCCAGAGACAGGTAACATGATGCTTGTGGACAACTCCCTTCTCATCTTCTAGAAACCCCTGAACCAACTGGGTTTTTGTTAATTTGAAGTGAAACAATCTATGGGGAATCGGTAAGCTATTATGTAAAACTTCAGCATCTAGAAGCATTTTTAATTAATGGTGCTATGCCTATATATTGGGTCAATATTCCATAGAATCAATAGACCATGGTAAGCACATCCATATGCAATGAAAATCTATACTACTCATTCCTAGGAGAAAAATATCCTTCCTCTGTCAGTGGTTCATTTTCAAGTTGGGAAGAAATCTGATGCCAGACAACTGGCGAGGAATGGAATTTTATTCTTGCCACGTTCATCAGAGGATGTTGACAGCACTTGTGCTGAATATACCTTGTCATCTCTTTTAATAGGTTTCTATTTAAGAGGTTTTAGCCAATTGTTAACAATATGGACAGAAATGGACCATAAACTCATATTCCATTTTTCCTGTCTATGTTCTTTCAGCACATGCTGTTTTCATGAGCATGAGTTAGCTGGTGCAAGTATCCTTCTGTTTCAACACTTGGAAAATATCACTGGTTAACCACAGCATCTACAGCATCTACAAAGGCAATATCTAGCTAATCATAATACATAAGCTAAAGGCATAAGCCATTGGTCTTTCCTGTACGTAACGTGTTTGCTTTTGCTCCCTACTTCTTTATAAAATGATGTTGCTAGTGCTTACTATAGGTTTTCTGCCAGCCTTTTGTGCTATTCTAAGCATTTTTACAAGCAAATAAAGAAAATATTTCAACAACCCTGTCTTGGTGGTTGGAGTTTGGCAAATTGCTGATGACGATGCTTTGACAAAGATCATATGGGAATTATTGTAATTTTGCATTGACTTTTATTACTGTGTTGCCTTTTCAACTGAACTCAGAAGATAATGTTTTTTCTCATAAAGCCTCTTGTGAATTTTAAGTGAGGATATTGTTGCAGGTGCTCCAAGTTCACCTTTTGGTTACTCACTCAACACACTTATAGTACTGCTCAACAGTTACATTCGAATCATTTTCAAATGAACACTGAGGCACAACTAGTCCTTTGGAATACACAAAGAGCCAGTGATTTTAAAGTAGTAGCAAAACTTTACTGGTTGCAGTGTACAATTTATCTTTCTTTCACACACATACATTCACCTACACTTATCCATATCCTTTTCAAGTAGGCTTTCAGGCACTAAGCAGAGGGACAGAAGCCACCAAGTCTGAATCCAATGAGAACTCAAAGAAGGGGCAGGTTTCAGGACCTCTTTTATCCCCCCAAATCCTTACTTTGTTGATTCATAAATACTCTTGCCTTGTTGATTTTCAAGTCTCTTAGCTGTTAATGAGACTTGGCAATGGGGTTTCCATATGTTGAGGCCCAACTTTGTCTAATTCAGATGACATTTCCCCCCCCCTTGTTTCCTTAACAACTTCATTCCTTTTAAACTACCTATCTGAATGGATCTTTTAGACAAGATTCCTGGCTCTTGTCCACCCTGCTTACATGTGCTTCCTCTTTAGGTATGGCAACTTCAGTTTAGTTTCATAACACCAAACACCAAGGATACAAGAATAAATCTTTTGATATGTCTGTATTTGTGTGTGTGTGTGTGTGTGTGTGTGTATTTACATTCTCACACAGGATCCTGCAGTGATGAAGGTACAGACTGCTATAATCTGTTAGAGATTTTTTTATTTTATTTTATATATTGGTTTGCATTTGGTGCCTGAAAACGTTAATGACCACAGTAGCAAGAAATTTAGCTATTTTTCTGTAAAATTTGAGAGTTATACAAATGTTTGCAAGCCATCACAAAAGAAGCTGTAAACGGTCTTCTCATCATAAGTGCATGAATGAACTGAGGGATTGTATACTTAGCTAATAGTGTTTAAAGTTGAAAACTTCAAGCAATGGTGCTTTTATGGAGAAACTCCAGCATGTAATCCCTTCTGGCAATTTTTCAGTGTTGAGGGAACTGATTAAGCAAAATAGCTTCAAGGTTTTCTTGCTACTTTCTGCTTTCTGACCTTTATAGCTACACAGTATTTGTGGCTGAAGTAATTCCTGGGCAACTGGATTATTGTACCTTTCCTTTAAATCTCATTGAACTGCCAAGGTGCATTTTCTATGCCTTAGACTTTGTCTGAGGTCCAAACTAGATGTGATACAGTTGTATCACCCTCCAATGTGGTCATAACTTCTCCCTTAACCAACCAGGCTCCATGTACCATTATTTCACAACCTTATGACTTATTTAGCTAATCCAGTCTCTCCTTAGTGCAATGTATGTAGTAGATGATCAGGCAGAGACCGAGGGAGGGGTCAAACACATCATTAGTCTTCAGTTTCTTCAAGCTCACAAGAGATTTAGGTCCAGCATAACTTGAATTTCATTGATTCTTATTTACTGCCAATTTGCTTTGACTGTTAATAGTTCAGATTCTTGTAGAGCAGGAATGTCAAACTCGATTTCATTGAGGGCTGCATCAGGGTTGTATTTGTCCTCAGAGGGCCGGGGGAGGAAGGAATGGGGCATGGCTGTGGGTGTATGGTCATGGTGGACATTGCTGGGGGGTGGCTATGGTGGGCGTGACATGGGACTCATGTCAGGGGCACCTGTGATAGCCAAATGCTAAGGCAGGAGTTCCCTAAGACCCTCCCTCACTCTCATTATAATCTCCTCCCTCCCTCCTTCCCTCCCTCCTCCCTTCCTTCCTTCCCCCTTCATTCTTCTTTCTTCTTCCTTCCCCTCTTTCCTTTTTTCTTCCTTGCTCACTTCCCATCTTCCCTTCTTTTCCTTTGTCTTTCCACTTTCCCTTTCTCCTTTCCTGTCCCTTCTCGCATGGTCAAATGCAAAAAGGGAAACATTTCGGCATTTGCTTTGTTTTTCGTTTGTTTTGATAGTCCCCTGCCAGCAAAAATGAAGCCCTGAGTAGGCATGCACTATTTTTGCTGGCAGAGGGTTGCCAGGAGGTCGTAGTGGTTGAAAATGGGGCACAGGGGCTTATGCACATCCCCCAAGCTCAATTTTTACTAGCACAGGCACCACAGGCTAGTCCTGTCAGGCCTGTAGCCATGTTCCTTTTAGATCTTTGGCCTGCCACACTTCTATTTCCTGTGCTGTTTCTATAGTGGGGAAATGGGAGGAGGATAGTAAGAAGTAGAACGTTATGTAACTAAAATAAAATTCCTTTTAGATTGCCAAGGTCATCCTTTGTCTCTGCACCTCTGCACCTGACTGGCACTGGATGGGTGGAACTACCAGCATGGCAGTGGAAGATTGGACCATGTGATGCAATTGTGGGTGTGGGGGCAAGATCATGAACTTTAACGGAAAGAAAAACGGAAGAAGCTTCAGATTCGCGTTTTCCCCCAGATGTGCCAGCATGGCTCTCTTAATAATTTGGAACTTTGAATAGCACGTTGCCTTGGACTCTATTTTAATTCTGGAATGCTGACAAGTCCTTTGCTGCTTCCAGGCTGGTCCCCTGGGCCAGATCTTAACACGCCACAAATCAGGTCCCGTGTTGTAGCGAGTTTAAGCTTCCAATAAACCTATATATTCATTTGAATTGCCTTGACTCCTGATTTCCTGCATTTGACAATTTATTTAATATATAACCTAAATATACATCCAGATACATACTCCACAAAATCCCATTCTAATGGAAGTGAAGGCTTGATGGAATTCTGAGGACACCTTTCACTATAAACAACTTAAATGAAAGAAAAATATCTGCTTTGGCTCAAGACTCCATTTTGTGAACAGCCAGCTATGCTACCCCTCATTTTCTTCATACTCTGCATCTCATTATTGCTTATTAACAACTGCAGGGAAGTTGGTTAAGAAGTGTTTTCTTTAGATTTTTTTCTTCTTCTGATAATTTTTGGCTGTGTTGCCTTCAGATCTTCCTTTCTTTACCTTTTTAAAAGAACATCTTCCAACAGTGTAATTAGCAGGTCTCTGGACTCATTTAATGTGCAAAAAGGAAAGGATGGTGATAATCTCCAGCTGGTTTACATTTTGCATTAAATGAAACTTTGCTGCTTTTGAAAAGAGAAAACATTTCTAGAAATACACACTTTATTAAGTTTCACTCGAGGTAAATAAACAGAGAACAAAAGTACTTTGTCTTATATGGCTTGCAGTTGAGAAAGGCTGAGTGGCATAATTCATACTACGACCCTCTTTGCTTGGCTCATATTTAGGAAGACTTTACAAGAACTTGGTCACTTAGAATCTCTAACCAGGCTTTGTTTATTCTTTGTGCTAGATTAAATCAGACTGCCTGGACCCTAGGATGAAACATTGGGAAGTGGTTTTTTTTTTATTATTCATATGAGAATTTAAAGAATATATTGCAGTGCAGAATCATCCCATAGCAAATTTTCAACTAGCCTGGTCTACTTCTAGAATACACTTTTTCCTCTTCGCACTTTTCTCTTTTCAAGGGGAAGCCAGGATGTTATGTCCATGATTATTATTTATGAACTAATTTGCCTCCAAGCTTTTTCATACCTCTCTCCTCTTAACAATGCTGTCATTTCTGCTCCATAAGAATCCACATTCAGTTTTTAATAGATTACAGAGACCACATGTAGAGCATTCGTTGGGATTTAGCAGACAGTAGAGTAACCCAACTCAGTTTCTTTTTCTGCCTTGTTACCATCTGGAGTCCTGAGCCTCCTGCGGTTTGGTCTTCCTTTTGTTCACTTAACATTTTCCGTTCCTTCATCGCCCCTGTTTCCTGTAACCCTTCTTGACTTCCACTTTCTACCTCCTCCTCATTCTCAATTCAAATTCAAATTTTTATTTGTATACCGCTCCCTCTCCCCGAAGGGACTCGGGGTGGTGCACAGGGGATTATAAGACATACAAACATAAAACAATATAAATATCTAAAATCAGATTAAACTACTATAACCCTGCGCTAAAACCTAAAATCCTAAAACACTAAAAACCCCTAAAAACCCAATTAAAAATTTAAATATACAGACTGGAGGCAGGAAAGATAGATTAGGCCAGGCCAGCCTGCTGGAAGAAATAAGTTTTGAGCTTTTGGCGGAAGGAGCGGAGGTCCGGAGTTATTCTGAGGTCAGGGCGTAGGTCGTTCCATAGGATAGGGCCTGCGACAGAGAAGGCCCTTCCCCTGGGAGTCGCCCGCTGGCATTGCCTAGTGGACGGCACCCGGAGAAATCCCTCTCTGTGCAAGCGAATCGGTCGAAGGGATGTATGGGGTAGGATGCGATCTCGTGATTCTCTCGATTATCAGCCTTAAAGTGCGCATCAAAGAATTCCTGTGCATCTCTTAGGTCTTCTATCCGTATCCGCTTATCTTGCCAGCTTACAATCAGTCCATCTGGTATCAACCATCCATAACGTATTCCCGTCTTCTGTAGTCTTCTTGTGAGAAATTCGTAACTTTTCCTTATTTCCCTAACTCGTCTTGGTAGCTGACGTAGTATGTTTGTTTCTCATCCTTTGTATTCTATTTTCCGATTTCTTGCTACCTGCGATACCTCGTCACACAGTGTCTTCTTATTGCAGCGTATATGGATTTCTTTTGGTAGGTTATCACTTTAGTTATAATAGCAAAGGCATCATTTTCTGTGGCACAGTTTTTTTTAAGGGTTAGGGGTGCAAAGGTCTTGTCACTTGACAGCTTTAAGATTTGCGTGCTTCAAATGCCAGAGTTCCTGAGCCAACATTTTGGCTGCTAAGCAAGAACGTTGTTAAGTGAGTTTCACCACATTTTACAAGTTGGCCATGCCCACCCAGTTACATGCCTGCTAAGCCACTCCCACTTGGTCACATGACTGCCAAGCCACTCCCACAGAACAGACCAAACCTAGAGAAGAGGTTCTAAAAAATTTTGAAACTCACCACTGAGGCAAAGGTAAACCATTTTGCATTTTACTAAGAAAACCACAAAGGTTATAGGCGTGATACATCTATTAGATCAGGGGTGTCAAACTCCAGGCCTTAAATTTGCTTAAATGTGGCCTGCAGGACAGGCCTTGAAATAGTAAAGGACCAGCCTGGTGTGCTTCTGGCAGCCAAAATGGGGTGTGGGGGGATTTCACATCCTCTGTGCCCTGTTTTGGCTGGCAAAGTGTTGCAAGAGGCCATGCAGGCTAAGAATGGGGTGCAGGGGCCCCTCACGCAGCCCACCTGTGCCCTATTTTGGCCAGCCAAGGGTTGCAGAAGTTCGTTCAGACTGAAAATGGGGTGTGTGGGGGCCATGTGAGACCCCCACTCTGGATTCTTGGTGTTATGTACTGACACCCGTTTGAATTCCCCGGCAACAGCCAGTCGCGTTGGCCTGCATGGCCTCCTGCAGCACTTTGCCAGCCAAAATGGAGTTCAAGTGGGGGGGGTGACTCCCCCCCATGCCCCATTGTGACCAGCAGGGTGCTGCAGGAGGCATCTGTCATCTCCCTCCCCATCTGGCCCATGGAGAAGAACTCCAATGCTGATCTGGCCCTTGAAGAAATCCAGTTTGACACCATTGGATTAGATAGTGCCAGATGATAGGCGTTTCAATTGGATGGCACTCAATATGCTACTGAGGAAATGCTGAGGATTTTCAGAGTACTAACTTTGTTTATGCAATGAGAGTTTGAAGCTTTCCAGACTTGCCATACAAGAAAAGAAAATGCAAAAGTGCAAAGAGAGAATTGTAGTGGGAACATGAGAAAGTTAACACAATAAAAGATGAATTAGTAACACATTCACACTTAGGTATGAGTAAATTAAAATGGACAAGAATTCAGATAGAAGATTATGCTGAAGAAGAAGGGGAAGGGGAAGGGGAAGGGGAAGGGGAAGAAGAAGAAGAAGAGGAAGAAGAAGAAGAAGAAGAAGAAGAAGAAGAAGAAGAAGAAGAAGAAGAAGAAGAAGAAGAAGAAGAAGAAGAAGAAGAAGAATCTGGTGAGTTTTTTTGTGAAACTCAATCAGAAATCAAATAAGATGTGCTGGTTGTGTTGGACTGAAATTTCTATGTTGGAATTAGTAAGGAGGGAAGTGTAGTTGGGTTGTATAGCCTAGGAAACAGAATTAAATAGGAGGAGGTTGTATCAGTCTTTGCTATACAAATTATTTTTTTCTTTGCTAATGCTTTTTTTCCCAAACAACAAAAAGACGTCTATATACATGGACATTACTATCATTCTATTGGTTTCTACAGAAAGATTATGTGGGCTGCTATGGGTTCGCCCGGGTTTGGGGGTACCCCTAGCAGTGATGGGATTCACCCAGTTCTCACCACTTCAGGAGAACCGGTTGTTAACACTTTGGTGATCTGGTTGTTGGAAGAAACCATTAGGGCAGAGAACTGGTTGTTAAATTATTGGAATCCCACCACTGACCCATAGCTAACATTGTGGCCTGTTTGGAGAACCTCCAAATCCCACCCCTGCTGGCCTCTCCCACCCCACCCTTTCCAGGAGTGACCACGTGACCTGTTTTGGATGCGAGGTAAGTGCTCGGGGAGGGGAAAAAACAGGTCTCCTGGAAGGCCTCCAGAGCCTGGGGGAGGCAGTTTTCACCCTCTCAGAGACTCAAGGAAAGCCTCTGGAGCCTGGGGAAGGTAATAACGCTCCCCCCACCATGGTGCAGGAGGCCGACTAGACCACGCCCATCATGGCCACGCACACCCAGCAACTGGACAGAGAACCCATTGCTGAAATTTTTGAAGCCCACCCCTGATTGTGTCCTAATAAAGAAATAGTTTTATCTGACAAGACAGAGACAGAAATAGAGTTGATACTGAAAGTGTATCTGCAAATTAAAGGCATGGGAAAGAATGTTTCATTAGACCAGCGTTTCTCAAATAGTGGGGCGGGCCCCCCTAGGGGGGCGCGAGGCTCCGTAAGGGGGGGCGCGGAGCCGCACACCCGGAAAGACCGATACCACCGTTGCATTCTCCGCATGGCCCGAGCGCCTGTTCCTTAGCAGCTCCCAGCACGCCGCCCGGCTTAGTAGCTCCCAGCGCGCCTGCGCCCGGCTCAGCAGCTCCCAGCGCGCCGCCCGACTTGCCCGCTCACGGCTCTTGCCCGCTGCCCGCCTGGACGCGGCCAGTCGAAAGCCGGGAGGGAGGCGACCCCCTTCCACGGCGTGGAAAAGCGGCCTCCCTCCCGGCTTTCGACTGGCTGCGTTGGGAGCGCTGGGAGCTGCTGAGACCATCGCAGTAAGGAACAGGCGCTCGGGCCATGCGGAGAAGGCAACGGCGGCACCAAGGAGAATAAATATCCTTGGCTCGGAAGGAGGCGAGGGAAAGAAGGGAGGGGCAGCCCCGGGGCTGGGGGGGCGCTTTCCGGGGCTGGGGGGGCGCTTTCCGGGGCTGGGGGGGCGCTTTCCGGGGCTGGGGGGGCGCGAAATGTTTTCTTCTTCCTAGGGGGGGCCTGACAGAAAATAACTGAGAACCACTGCATTAGACACACAAAAGAAATTGGTTGATGCTTTTAAAAATCAAAGGAGAATTACAAATAATAAACCAAGAGAGTGACCTGGATAATTATTTTATATTGGATTTACGAAAGAGGTTGTTAAAGCTTAGTTAAATCTTGTAAGAGGGGATTAAAAACAAAATGCAAAGAAATCAAGCTCTACATCATTACTTGAATGGAATGAAGATTAAGATTCTTAGAAGTAAAAGGAAAGAAAATAAAGTTGGTTTACTTTATCGATAAAATAGATATGTTGCTCTTTCTGCCCACTCTTAATAGGCTTTTGCTTGCAGCAAGACAGAAAAGATGACACTTTATAGATTTGTTTATAGAGAAGATATGGGACACGGAATGAAGAGAGAGGCTTGGTTGCAGATCAAGAGAAGATAAAAAGTTGCTAAAAGTGTTTATAGCTATTGTGATGAAAGTTGGAAGTCACTTTATATAATTTCTTTTCTTTTTATTTTATATACTTCTTTCAATTTTCTACATTTTTTATTTTCCTTTTTCCTTTTTGATCTTTCTACTTTTTTCTTTTCATTTAGATTAATTTTATTATTGCAATTATAATTTGTAGATTATTTTAAAAAGAGCAGAGAAACTTGGGTATCCTATTGAATTGAATTTAATAAAAAAGAAATGAATAAATCATAAGCTTGCATTATATAACTTGTAAGAAATTAATAATTAAGGCATGATCTAAACATCAGTATATTTTCTCCCCATAGGCTTGTGTTTATTTCTGAAAGTAATATATCACTAAACTGGGGAAAAATACAAGAAGTGCCAGAGTTGCTTAAAAAAATGGGGAAAATAAGAAATAAGCTGTAGGACACAAAATTTAAATAATTAGGAACTGAAATATTTAGCAAGCACTAAAGATACTCCCTCTCCCTCTCCGTGTGTGTGTGTGTGTGTGTGTGTGTGTGTGTGTGTGAGAGAGAGAGAGAGAGAGAGAGAGAGAGATTGTGTGTGTGTTTGTGTGTGTGCGTGTTACAGTGAATCCTGTAGATATTCTTAGGAGGGCTGTTATAATATTACTGATCTTTGTAAGCACTTCTGAATAAGCCTTTGAAATGAATACTTCAAATAACTAAATAAATAGTTGGAGAGCTGGAATGTTTTAAACACAATTTTCAAATTTCAATTCATAAACTAATCCCATTTCTTCTAGAGTATATTGCTTATTTTTATAAGGAAGCTGATTCTAAGACTTAACAGTTACACATTCAGTGTGCAACACTTTATTTATTAGGATATAGATGCCAGCTACCAATAAAAATGAAACACTAACTAGCACATGACATATATCATTGTCAATTCAAGCGTCTGGAGTTGAATGGCCAATACATCCTATGGTGATGAGATTCTTTTCCTTTCATTAAACAGTCATCAAATACACACATCAATGTTCAACAAATGGACATTTGACATGATTTAATATTTTCCAACCTTGTTACCTTCCCATATATTGACCACATTTTCTATGTTTTTGAATTTATTGCTTTGTCTCCCCCAAAGTAATATTTTCTCTATATTTCTTTTTACAGTCCATATGTTTTGAACTTAGAATCGTATCATGTAATTTGAAGGGTACCCTCTCAAACATAGTCTTGGGAGGGCTTTGGATACACATGAATCCTAAAATTCTGAACAGAATTGGGCTAATTGGGAAAGGTTTGGGAGATGTTTTCATTGAGCAGATTTCACATTAGGCAGCTTTCTTTAAACTCTGAACTTCCCTGAAACTCATTAGAGCTACATTCCCAGCTTCATGAATCATTCTGAATTTGTTCAGGTTTCTTGCCCTGATTAAGCTATATGATGCTTGCATACTAGAGTCATAGAAATCGCAACAAGCAAAACATATGGAGGTGTGGTTGGGAGAGAAATTGCATCCTTTCCCAGATTTGAAAATTCCCAGATTTGAAAATCGCTGCATTTATTTTTCTGAAAGGATTCAGGTTAGAGTCGCCTGCATGCTACATCGTTTTTATGATGTTTTCACACAACTGTCCTTTATGAATTTATGTCTACAAAGTCTGCTAATTAACAATCTTCTTTCTATCTATTCATGCGCAACTTGTTAAGTATAGATCTTTCATAGTGGTCATTTCCATTTTCAATGTCATTCATTTCTGACAAAACCTAAAATATAGCAGTGGCGGCTTCCTAATTTTGAAACATCAAAATTCAAAGGTATCTAGCACAAGTCTTTCTATATACATGACTATTGCTTCTGAATATTTCTTCCAGCTATATCAAACATTTAAAATGGCACTTGTTTATTTCCAGTGATAATCAGTAGGAATTATCCCAATGAGAGAGACAGATTTTGGATTTCAGAAGCAAAATCCATGTTTAGGCTTCCAATCAAGTGAATTACTTTGCTAATTGGGAATTTAAAGCCAAGTTAACATCAAACCAAATCAAAACCTTTGTAATAATTATGATAATTATTTTTGGTCCAGGAAATACAAATCAGATACTTAAAAATATAACGCAAAAAATATTTTGCATGGTTAGTCAAGAGTAAAGGTTCTCGGGTAGTCAATGTTGATTAAATCTTAACAGTGGAACGAAGAGTGCTTGCACTGGCAATCATATCATTTATTTCCTTCATCAGAATCATCAGAATTTTCTCCATTATTTGCTATGAGATATGCCATTCTAATCTCTTCTGAGATGCTTAGAATGATAATGCTAAATAAAACAAAGGCAAAAGAAAGGAGCAACAAAGAAATACCTAACATGACCCCTATCCATAGGAGGAGGGTTTCCCTTTCCCTGATCTAAGCTTCTCTGGAATAGACAGGTATTAAAGGGTTTTTGAAAACCCAATAGAGTAGGAGCCAGTCTGATCTCAGGTAACATGTTGTTCCAAATAAGAGGGCTAAAAATAATTCTGGATGCATTATGCCCACCCCACCCCAGCTCTGCGAAGGAAAAAAAAACATTGCAATACGTCATGTGACAGCAACATGATGCCATAAGTTTGACACCCATGGTCTAGCCCAGGGGTCTGCAAAGTCGGCTCTTTTAAGACTGGTGGACTTCAACTCCCAGAATTCCCCAGCCAGCTATGCTATGCTATGCTGGCTGGGGAACTCTGGGAGTTGAAGTCCACCAGTCTTAAAAGAGCCGACTTTGCAGACCCCTGGTCTAGCCCATACACTATGGAGATGTTCCTGTATACAATGTCAGTCACTTGGTTGTGCTATTCAGTATATGATGTTAGTGGGCCACAAATTAAGGTTTGGATGGCATGGTTACCTATGGTATGATAAAGTCAAAGTTAATGTTAAATTTAACAATCACTTTGCTAGACATGCCATATTAAGAGTTTGGAATAAATATAAAATGTTTTTTTTTTATGAAGTTGTCTCTTTGCGTGTCTCCTCAGGAAGTCTTTTTAAGAAACAAAATAGGCTGGTGGAGTTGAGGGAAGAGCTAGAATCAGAAGTTTATGTTTGCCATTGGTTTACATATCAACAATGGAAAGAACAATTTAAACTAGATAAAAAGAGTTATGGGTTTGATTTTGTTAAAAATGAATTGAAAATCCCTCTGTGCAGAAGCAATGAACATATTATTGCTATGTAACTGAAACTGAATTTGGAAACTGAACATGTAAAACATTGTATGATTCAGTGGGCAAGGAATTTTGGATATAATGTGATGCCTGAACAATAGGAAAATATGTGGATGAAAGGTTTAACATTCACATTAAATTATAACTTAAAAAAGAAAAAAAATTATAAGATGATGTATCACTGGTATTTAACACAAGATAAGTTATCTAGAATGTATAAAGGCATCTCAAATGAATGTTGAAAATGAAAAAGTCAAGCAGGAACCTTTTATCATTTATGGTGGACATGTGATAATGCAAAGAAATTTTGGAGTAAGATTCATATTTTAATACAGAAAATTCTTAAAATAAAGATTAAGAGGAAACCAGAAACTTTCCTTCTGGGTTTAATGGAAAAAGACTTAGAACATTTTTGTTAGCTACTCTGGGTTCAGAACCAGTGTCACAACTCTGGTTCCTTTACCAGTGTTAGCAAATAAACGTGGAATAGTGTAATTCACCGGACAGTAAAAAGATACGTTGCTGTAAATCACTAACAAACTCTAAAACAGTGATAGTAAGAAAATAAATAGTCTTTACTTTGTAGCAACTAAAAATGCTTCTTCTACTAACTCTCAAACAAATAACAGCAAACAGAGTTTATCTTACAGTGATGCAAACAAAACCTCCTCCTTCTTCTTCAACGGCAGTCCGGAAAAACACAGGATCACAAGGAATCGAACAGGGAATGAGCTGCATTCCTGATCTTGATTATATAGTATAGCTGATACTCACAGCCAATCAGATTCAAACACAGTTCTTAAAGTTACATAACTTCTGAAGAACATAGGCTCATATATATTGTCAACCCAATATAAGGCTGAATAGTCTAACATTTTTTTTGGAACCCTAAACTTATATATGTTGATGGCAGCAAACCTACTGTGTGCACAAAAATGGAAGGACACTTTGATTCCCACCATGGACGAATGGCTACAGAAGTTGATGGAGCTGGCAGAGATGGCTAAATGGACTGTTTTGATTAAAGAAAAGAATATAAGTACTTTTGTTGCTACATGGAGCATGTGGAAGGTGAGGTTTCCAATGAGGTGGAAAAAAACTAAACTTTGATTTTGGGTTTTACTGATTAGATTGATTTGTTGTTATAAAAATGGCTAGTTCATATTGATTTGGAAAAATAAAAAGCTGAGGTTCAATGTTAATGCTTTATTCTACTGCAACAGAGAGAGTCGGAAGTCAATGCTTTCTCCCTCCCCTCTCATTTTTCTTTCCCCTGTTCCTTCCCATAGTGTCCTATTATTTGTTTTCATATTTTTGTACTTTATTCTATAATCCAATAAAAATGTTTAAGATCTCTGCTTCTATGGATCTAGTGCTTAATGTCTGTTTTTGTGCTGCTATAATCAGTGCCTCAGTGCTGTCTTTTAGTTCAGCCTTTTAAATCCACTGCTAGGATTTCCCAATGTCTGCCACATCAGCTATCAGCTGGTGGTACATTACATAATAATAATAATAATAATAAAGTTGCATTTATTGACCGCACCCTCTCCCCACAGGGACTCGGGGCGGTGCACAGGGAAATTAAAAAACGAAAAATATACAAAATACATACAAATTAAAACGAATTAAACTCAATCAATCCTGTGCTAAAATTCCCTTAACTAAAAACATCCAATAAATATAGTATACATTTAAAAACCCATAGACAGAGAGACTACCCTAGGCCGGCCAGGCGGAAAAGATGAGTCTTCAATTTCAGGCGGAAGGAGCGGAGGTTCTAATATCGGGGGGAAGGTCGTTCCAGAGGGCCGGGCCCGCCACAGAGAGAGCCCTTCCCCTGGGCGTCGCCCGCTGACAGAGTCTAGTGGACGGCACCCAGAGCAGTCCCTCTCTGTGGGAGCGAATCGGCCGTGAGGATGTATGAGGCAGGATCCGATCCCGCAGGTAGCTAGGTCCCGAGCCATGGAGCGCTTGGCTCTTGTCTTCCTCTGCTTGATCTTCCTCCCATGTCTGCTGGTGCCTCAGGTCTTCTCTCAGCAACTCATTTTTGGATGGTATCTTACTGTTGTACTCCTAGATATTCTGGGTTTTGTCCAGTACGATGGCTTTAACATCACCAGATCTCTCCCATCCTGTCTGGTATACAGTCTGTGGGTGTTAGATTTAGGATGAAAACGCCTGTAAATTGTAAGGAGCTTTGAGGTCTTCACATTGACTTCCTCCATGTCCTCTTTTGTCCTGTTCACTAAATCAACAGGGGTCCTGATAATTGGCAAGACATATGTATTGATGGCATGGATCTTGTTCTTCCTATTGAGCTGAATCTTCAGGACCTGTTTTATCCTTTTGGTGATACTTGGATGTTGCTGTCTTCCTTGCTTCCTCATTGATGTTCCCATGGGATACCAGGGTACTTGCAGCTAGCTTGTCTGTCTGCCTATTTGTCTGTCTGTCTGTTTTTTCATCATTTAATGGAGACTAATATTAAAATGGTGCATACAAGACTGGGTTTTATAAAGAGTTGGACAGAATGAATCAGAGAAGTAAAACTGCCTGAAATTGTCAGCCTCCTGTTGCTCTATTAAAGTTTAAGGTAAACTCCGCTCTCCAGGTTGTAACCTGACATCCCTCTTGATGAAAAGCCTTTGTACTAATGTGTTTGGTCTCTTTTACAACTGCCTTGTGTTCTCCAGCTACAGGGTATTAAAATCCACAATTCTATGCCTCATTTGGGTGCCTTAGGGTTTTAATGAGAATGGAAAATGACCCTGCATGAATCAATGCTTTTGACAGGGACTGTAATGAGAATAGTAAATGGTGACAAATGAAACCATTTTGTTTCTTCTTTAGAAGTCTCATCATATGGCTCTTTAGTTGTCATGCAGGGAGGAAAGCAGTTATATAAAGGACTGCTGCAAATACATAGTTGCACATTCTTTTTTTTTTTTTTAGCAAGATGATGTTGCTAAATTGACCACACATTTCAGCAGGTGTATGTTCATATCAGAGAGTTTACCTTTTAATCTGAACTCTCATAGTCTATGAGAAATGGGTAGATGGGCCAGTAATTAGATTTACCAATCTGTAGTGTAGGATCTATGCTTAAGATCACTCATGGAATTTCATCTATTCAGAGCTGTGTGGGGAAAAAGAGAGGGAAGCTGCAACACAGTATCAGTGAGGATAATTATAAAGCAGTTCATTGTGTTACGGTAATTTAGATATATGTTCCCATAGTGCTAAAATGTTATTTTATAAATGCCAGTTCAAGTCTTTAATATGGATTCCCACCCCCCATCTGTTGCCCTTTGCATGACTTGGGCTTTATATTTCATCCTTTCTTCCCAAGCCATAGTTATTTACCACACTAAGTAGGGATTGAGGAACAAGTCTGAACATACTAGCTAATGGATAACTATGTAAGGCTGTCCTATGAATTCACCGAAGACAAATTCCATGAAGCCCTGTGGTTTAGCATGCTGTATTTCACTATTCTACTAAATTGAATAAAGGACCAATTTAGTAATTGAAACAATTTCCTCTAGGAATACCTCCAAACAAAAATACTATCACTTCTAATTGGCTTTTTTTTAAGGGGGAGGATGACATGCTCATTATATATTTCTGCTTTGTGTTTACTAACCATTAATTCCTCATGACTGCTCATTATAATTTTAGGTGCTTATTTTTTTCAAGAGGCCTTCTCATACAAACCTCATGTTTTATATGATTGAACCCTTTTCATGTTGAGACAGAAACACCTGTTTTGCTAAAGAGAGTTTGTCAAGGAAAATGCTTAATATGAAATAGAAGATATTCAAGTTTTATGGGGAAAAAACATTATAACACAATAGATCTTTGGGCTGCAGTTCTACAGGTGTTTCAAGTATTTTGGATCATAATGGGATAAAAGACAATAAAGTATCCTCTGAATATAATACTGTACTCCCAAAGTATATCTTTGCATCTCTTCCTTTGGAAAAGCAATTTTATGCTTCTTTGGAATGTTAAGTTGCCCGAGCCATCAAGAGCTGATGCACAGTGGTTTTTAACTGGAGAGAAACAGGGCTTAAACCAGAAAGTCTGGTTACACTTCATTTTTTTTCTGAGCTTTTCTGAGGTTTTTCTGAGTTTGTTATAGCAATGATTATTATCAGGAAATATTTTTCTCTTTAAAGACACTTTTTAATATAAATCTCCCCTCTTCTTTCAAAGAAAACCTTTATAAATAAAAAATAAAGGGCTATATTTGACAAACTTGAACACTGGATCTTGACAAACCTGAACATTGGGCACTATCTAACAAAATGAAATTCAATGGTGAAAAAAGTAAGGTTCTACATTTAGGCAAGAAAAACAAAATACACAGGTACAGTATAGGTGGTACCTTGCTCAATAGTAGCAACTGTGAGAGGGATCTTGGAATCCTAGTGGACAACCATTTAAATATGAGTCAGCAGTGTGCAGCAGCTGTCAAAAAAGCCAACACAGTTCTAGGCTGCATAAACAGAGGGATAGAATCAAGATCACATGAAGTGTTAATACCACTTTATAATGCCTTGGTAAGGCCACACTTGGAATACTGCATTCAGTTTTGGTCGCCACGATGTAGAAAAGATGTGGAGACTCTAGAAAGAGTGCAGAGAAAAACAACAAATATGATTAGGGGACTGGAGACTAAAACATATGAACAACGGTTATAGGAACTGGGTAGTTTAATGAAAAGAAGGACCAGGGGAGACATGATAGCAGCCTTCCAATATCTCAGGGGTTGCCACAAAGAAGAGGGAGTCAAACTATTCACCAAGGCACCTGAGGGTAGAACAAGAAGAAATGGGTGGAAACTAATCAAGGAGAGAAGCAACTTAGAATTGAGGATAAATTTCCTAACAGTTAGAACAGTTAATCAGTGGAACAGCTTGCCTCCAGAAGTTGTGAATGCCCCAACACTGGAAGTCTTTAAGAAGATGTTGGATAGCCATTTGTCTGAAATGTTATAGGGTTTCCTGCCTAGGCAGGGGGTTGGACTAGAAGACCTCCAAGGTCCCTTCCAACTCTGCTATTGTATATTTGGTCTGGGGATCAATTACATAAATGTATATTCACACATACATAAATTATATGTATGTAAAATTGGAAGATACCTTATGGTAGCGTGTTCTGAGCCATTTAGAATATTTGGTTAAAGTTGAGCATCTGGCACAGCAGCTAAAATTACTTAGCAATTAAGCTTCATTTGCTTCTTTAGAAAGCAAAATAAAATTAATATTACAATTTCTATTTGGTTCACTGTCTTCTAACAACTGTATTCAGATAATGAATGAATTAAAAAGTGATTTTTTAAAAGTTGCATGGTATCCTTGAGTGGTTCAGTAGAGACTGATTTACCCAGGATCGAGGCTGGAATAGATGATTTTAGCTTGAGGATGTAGCACAAGTTGAAGGTTTTGCATTCTCTTGTTAAACCACTGCCCCCCCCCCCAATGTATTCTTCTTCATCTCTACTACCTTTTTACAAACCACACATCTTTATCATGCAAGTTAATAATGTACTACTGTTATCACTGGCAGAGGAAATGGAATGCTAAAAAAGGCAGGGGCTGGCAATGTTAGGCAAAGGATGGATGCCAAGGTTTAATGCACTGTGATGAGAGGTTAAAATCTACATGGTGCAAAAGAAGGATTGAAAATGTTGGTGCATCAGGAATGGTGATGCCTTTTGGGTTCTCTTTTAGGAAATAAACTCAGTTTGGCTGGAACAAGAATGATTAGTTCTTTACATATGAGTGCCTTTTCTTTTCTAAGGAAAAGTTCAAAGCATCTCTCTCTCTCTCTCTCTCTCTCTCTCTCTCTCTCTCTCTTTCTCTTTCTCTCTTTGTTTTTTCTACCCCCTCTCTCTCCTTCCTTCCCTCCTTCGCTCTCTTTTTCTCTCCCCTCCCTCCATTCCCCCCTCTCTTTCGCTCTCTCTTTTCTACAGGAGCTCCAAGCTGTTTATCTGGGTGTCTCTCTTCATTGTTATTCCCACATCAGTAATCCTGTGAGATAGATTGGCCTGTGAGAGAACTGTTAAGTCCTCAGGTCTACGACAGTGCCAGCAAGTCTGGTGAACTCTGGTGAATTCTGAATCACCACATTCCAGAACGGAGCCGGCAGCTGCAGCTGGCAGGAGACTGTCTAGAAAATAGATACAATGTTGCAGCTAGCTTGCTGCAAGGGTTCCTGTCTGAAAGCCTATATAAAGGGATGTCAGACAGGGAAGCCTTGCCAGTAGTGATTCTTGTGTATTGTAAATAGTTGCTGAATAAATGTTCCTGTTGATTGACCATGCCTGAGTCGGACTCCTTTGTCTAATCTAACAAGAACGACTTGCCCAAAGTCATCCAGTGAGTTTCTAGGCTGGCTATGGACTTTAACTTGTATCTCTGTGGTCCAGGCTAGATCAATATCTTTATGTTCAGTCTTCCTTTAAAGCAGTTTATTTAAACTTCAATGTTCACTTTTTGTAAGTCCAGCTTTGTTAGGTTTTGATGTTTATAATAGGCATGTTATACCCTATTTGTTTCAGTGATTTGATTTAAGGCAAGTACTGTACTCTAGTTTTTCCTTCCATCCAGACTTAACAAATTAACATTTGGATATCAATACTTTAAAAGGAAATAACAGGAATCAACACTTGCACAATGCAGGCAGCTATACGTATATTTGTGCCAACATCTCTTAGCTGATTTCTCTAGAACATGCTTCAAAAAAAACAGAAAGCAATTTGTAGATTTGGTGCAGAAGAGAAAATTTAAAAAGAGAGACATTTATTTTATTTATTTATTTTATTTATCATATTTGTATACCGCCCTATCTCCCTGAAGGGACTCATGGATGGATTGTGCAAAAATATTTTCTGATTTCAGGTCTATTTTCTGTGTTTAAGAGAGATGAAGAAAGAGAGTTACCACTATTTTCACTGGTCAGCTGCCAGCAGCTTGTGTGCCTGCTACTCCTATTGTAACAAATTCTTTTAATTTAAAATTGCCTACAGCATGTCTGCTTTGAGGTCTCAGTCTTCAGTTTATGAAGTATTTCTGTTCCCAAGAATTTACTCATAAAGTTTGCTATAGTGGTTAAAGTACCAAGCTAGAAACTGGAACACTGTGAGTTCTAGTCCCACTTTAGGCATGAAAGCCGGCTGGGTGACACTGGGCCAGTCACTATTTCTCAGCCCAACTCACCTCACAGGACTATTGTCATTTTGGGAAAAATAGGAGGAGGAAGGAGTATTATGTATGTTCCTTGCCTGGAGTTACTTATAAAGTAAAAAGGTAAGACAAAAATCAAATGTATGAAATGAAATAGTTTGATATTGCAAATTATTTATTTAATACAAAATGATCAATACAAAACGACTTGCCCTGGGCTTTGAGAGATCCTTCTTAGGTAACAGTAACACTTGATCCCATCTGCTAATTTATTTTCCAGATCTAAAATGACTTTCCTGATGTTCAAATATGTGATTTTAAGACAACTATCTTTTAAAATATATCTATATCTATATCTATTATATATCTACCTACCAATCCATCCATCCATCCATCCATCCATCCATCCATCCATCCTTTAAAAGATAGATGTCTTAAGTATATAGATTAATATATTAATTATTTGTGGTGTACAGGCACAACAAATGAAAAATCCCTGATTATGAAAATATCTATCATTTAAATTACTATGAAAACAATAACAAAATAAGTTTTAAATAATGAGCTATAAACACACACACGCACACACACACATATAGTATACCTCTCCCTCCCTCCCTCCCTCCCTAACTACCTACTGTATTTCTCTCTTTCTCTCTATATATCCCTTTATCTACCTACCTACATAACTACTGTTTCTCTCCCCTACCTATCTACTGTATGTCTCTCTCTTTCTCTCCCTCTCTATCCCTCTATCTACCTACCTACTTTTTTTTAAAAAAAAATTGCCTCTTCAAAACCTGGGTGCATTTTATACTCCGGTGCATCTTATACTCTGAAAAATACGGTATATACACACACACTATTAATTTTACTTATTATTATTATTATTATTATTATTATTATTATTATTATTATTATTATTATTATTATTATTATTATTATTATTATTATTATTATTATTATTATTATTATTATTATTATTATTATTATTATTATTATTAATTTGTTTTGTATACCGCCCTCTCTCCAGTAGGGGCTCAGGGCGGTGCACAGGAATAATAAAGGATAAAATACATATAAATACAGTCAATAGATAAATTTAAAATTAAATTAAATAAATTTAACCTGTGTTAAAATAATAAGAAACACTATTAAAATGATAGTAAAAACACACTATGCCAGGCCGGCCGCATGAAAAAAGTAAGTCTTTAATGTTCGCCGGAAGAGGCGATGGTCCGTGATGGTACGATGGGCAGGGGGCAGGTCGTTCCAGAGGGCTGGGCCCGCCACACAGAAGGCCCTTCCCCTGGGAGCTGCCAGACGGCATTGTCCAGCGGACGGCACCCTGAGGAGGCCCTCCCCCTGGGAGCGGACAGGTCGGATGGAGGTATGTGGCAGGAGGCAGTGTGCTTATATCTCATAATTTAAAACTGTTATTTTGTTGTTTTAATATTTTCATAATCAGGAATGTTTCATATGTGGTGTTTGTACACCACAATTAATTAAGTTTTTATTAACCTATTACATTTTCTTAATCATAAATCTTAATGTGATAAGATTACAGCCATATATATGCAAGCAATGAACACCAGTTCAGTTTATACACATCCTTCATTTCTGACCATACGTATCTGTGTACTAATAGTTATTGTGTATCTTTAGATTAGGTCTTTAGCTTTATCAAATCATAGTATAATGTGAGAATTAATTTGAGGGTCACCAAGAATCATGTATTTAGCCTATATTCATTTTGCTAAATGTTTTCCAATGGAGGCAGAGAGCAATTTTTTTCTGATTTAAATCTATTTTATGAGTAAGAGGATTTAAGGAGTTCATCTTTTCTGAACTCTGACTATAAAGGTCTCAAAATAATCCTAATATTTAGGCAGGCTGCTGATGCATATAAATAATATAAACCAGTGTGATAATTGCTAATAATAGCAATGGAAGGACCTCTGATCCTACGTCTCTTCTTCAAGAAGAAATCCAGAACATCATCCCTGTGGGAAAATTGATCCTCATTCCAACATTAAATGTTCCAGAAATAAATAAGTAACAACCATGAGTGCTCCTACAGAGATTGGTAATAATAACATACAGGATGCATTGAGCTTCCACAGAAGAATTCATGGCAAAAAAGATGTATATGTATAGCCCTAGGGAAATCATAATCTAAAGACTGCTAACAGCAGCAAGAGTGTCTGAATTACAATTCCCATCTTCTCCATTTAATATAACTCTTGCTGGTTGGGGAGGTTGAGAATTATAGAGCACCAAAGGCCCTTGAGTCAGAAAAAATAGATCTACATGATATCCAGCTTTGCTTCTATTATCTTAGAACCAGAAGAACACAGTAAAATTCTTTATCCAATCTCCTGCTATACTGAAATTTGCTTAAATGTCCTGTTTACTGGTCCTGAATTTTAATCCCTAGCAAAATGTGTTTCCTAGAAAAATGGCATATTTAAAAGCTAGAGTTCCTCATTTATTCTTTCATGAAGTAATGAAAGACAGGACTGCCCCATCTTTTTATACATTCATGTGCATGGGTGGGGTTTCAATTTGCTTCCTGCCTTAGGCAGGACTGGACCTCACAATCTCCAGGTTCTAGCCTGGTACCTTAACAGTTACATCAAACAGGCTCCCCAATGTCCATAGAGCTTTGTCCTGTTATTCCTTGAGTTAGCAGCAATTGTGTAAAGTTTGTATCATTGGTATTCCAGAGACTTTGCACCATAGATATCAACATACAAAAACTCTAGCATCCTAACTTTTTCCACCTTATTCTTAATATCTGAACTAGTTGTCATTTTATTATTTTTGTTGCTGCTTGTTTGAACCAAGCAGCTATAAATCACAGAATAAGAAAGTATGAAAGAAAAACATTAACAAAACATCCTTTTGTCCAAAGGTAAAGGCTTCCCTCGCACATATGTGCTAGTCATTCCTGACTTTAGGGGTTGGTGCTAATCTCCATTTCAAAGCCAAAGAGCCAATGCTGTCTGAAAATGTCTCTCTGATCATGTGGCTGGCATGACTAAATGCCGAAGGTGCACAGAATAGGGACCCACCAAAGGTGGTCCCTATTTTTTTACTTGCATTTTTTACTTGCTGTCAAACTGCTAGGTTGGCAGAAGCTGGGACAAGTAATGGAAGTTTACTCCATTACTTAGTGCTAGGGATTCGAACCGCCAAACTGCCAACCTTTCTGATTGACGAGCTCAGTGTCTTAGCCACTGAGCCACCATGCCCCTTTTGTCTAGTCAGTAATTTATAGAGGTGTCTTCCTCCAACTGTCTCTGGAACACTTTCAAAACAATGAATTTTCCTGCAATATTTTCTGTTGTGCCTGAGACCTTGTTGATGAACATCTAGTAAGTTATATCATCACTCTTCAAAACCTTTTCTTAAAATCTCCTTTTGCAGAAATGGTACCTTTCAGGTCATTTCCTTCTCAGATGAGGATAGGAGGAAACAGAAGATGGCTGTGTGGGTGGATTTTATTTATTTATTTATTTATTTTATTTTATTACATTTATATCCCGCCCTTCTCCGCAAAGGACCCAGGGCGGCGCACAGGAAATTTAAAAAACATACAAAAATAGAACATAAATAATTTAAAATATATATTAAATCCCAAACCTGTGCTAAAACCAATTATTAATTAAAACCCAATTTAAAACTTTTCTACAGTCCCCATGGGAGGTTAGGCTAGGCCGGCTTGATGAAAAAAGTATGTCTTTAGACATTGGCAGAAGAGGCGGAGGTCGGTGATGGTCCGGAGTTCAGGGGGTAGGTCGTTCCAAAGGGCCGGGCCCGCCACAGAGAAGGCTCTTCCCCTGGGTGTCGCCAGTCGGCATTGTCCGGCCGACGACACCCTGAGAAGGCCCTCTCTGTGGGAGCGTATCGGTCTAAGGGATGTATGGGGCACGAGACGGTCTCGCATATAACTAGGCCCCGAGCCATGGAGCGCTTTAAAGATGGTCGTCAAGACCTTGAAGCGCACCCGAAAGACCACAGGAAGCCAATGCAGCTCGCGCAGGATTGGTGTTATATGGGAGCTTCTGGTAGCTCCCGTAATTACCCGCGCGGCTGCGTTTTGGACTAGCTGTAGCTTTCGAGTGCACCTCAAGGGAAGCCCCATGTAGAGAGCATTACATGACAACAATCAAGAGTTTTTTCACTTGCAAGTAATTCTTTCCAATTTTTGTCTTCTGTCTTGAATACATCCTGTGGGGCATGCAATATATAGTAACTACAAGGAAGATGCCTCATTAGAATCCATATTTGTGGATGTTTTCACAAAATGACTGCCCTGTTTAATACTGGCAATCTCCAAATATCCCTTTGCGAGAAGACAAACTGATGAAACTGATATAGTCTTTTATGATGCTTCCACTCTCATTTACCTTTGTCTTTTTTGCAGCAGTAGGTGGACACATTTTTCCCCAAAAGTCCTTATTTGCAAACATCTACTGATTTCTGTTCAAAGAATTCTATGTGAGTTTGTGTGCAGACAAATGACACTTAACAAAATAAATACGATGCTGGAGGCTGGCATTATTATTTTAAAGTATTTTTAAAGTAAATTGCTTTAAAAACTTTCACAAAGAAGGACAGTATCAGCAGTTCTGGAGAATGGCAACTTTTTTGGAAGTCTAAAATAAATCTTCAGGGGGGCAAAATCCCTAAAGGTTAGGGAAGCTAGATTAATGAGTACTGAGCACAGTGGCTAACACAAGAAACTACAAAATGGGGCAGCGGGTGAGGAACGGTATAGGTAGCTGAATTCTTAAACAGGCACTTTAACTTTTGTACCATATTCAGGTTTCTTCCTCTTAATAGTTGAATGTAGTATCTATTAAAATTGTGCAGAGTTGATCTCAAAAGTTTTTTCTCCCTTAGTTTTTACATTTCATTTTAAGAAGTGGAACAAGGAAGAGAAAGTTATCCTGTTCCTATTCTTATTGTCATGTTAGAACTGTTCTTTTCAAATAACCTGAGAGTGTATTAAGAACTTAGTTGTGTATAGCTGCTAGAGTTTATAGATTGGCAGTTTTGATGTAGCTCCAACAACAGCAGGTGGTTTTCAAGGGGGAAATGTCATTCTGATGGAGCTGCCTGTCATCTCGGTAATGATAGAAACATTATCCAGACATTAGACACATGGGGGCTAACCTAGTTACGGTTTTATCTCAGTTATCATTCATAAGATCTCTTGCTTCAGTATGACATTGCACGCCATAATAGGAACTAAATAAAAAAGGGGAGATGTACGAGGAAGACCTCTGGTCAAATCCTGGCTTAGCTTTGACAATCAGTTAGACACCTAGGTTCATTTTATATATTTCAGCTAATTTTTGCTGAGAAAATTATTGGAAGAAAATGGGAAAATCTCCACTTCAACTCTGCTTTGTCTGTAGTATCCTGGATGTTGTAGGGAAAGGAACCCTAGATAATTGATGGTAATAATTCAATTTTTCTGTCTATTTTGTACTCAGCAAGATAGATTTATAGAGATGCAGCATTAAATGAAAGGGATCCCATTTTATATCACCCCTTTTTTTGAGAAATTAGATTTTAATATTTTGTTTATTTTTGTGCATATTATAAGAGAGACACCTCCTTCCTTTATGGAATCATTATTTTTGATACTTGGTTCTGTATTCTTTACTGTTAATATGAAAGCTGACTCTAGTTTTGAGACCGGAAATCCCTTTTGCAGCATAATCTCTTTCAGGTCTTACAGAAGCTATTTCCACCAAGCTACTAAATCTTCCACTACTGCGTAGGCTCTGAGGGGCAGTTTCCCATCTTCATTGGGAAACAGTATATAGACACACGAAAGTAATATAGATACATTAGGGGGTGGGGGGTGAATTTCCTGGGGGTTGCTCCCATCTCACTTCTTTCTTAGAACAGCCAAAACACTCTTACTTGCTTCATAATTTCACTTTGCTTCTATACTTCTATGGAAACATGTGGATGTTTGTTTCGATCAATTTTAATATTTTTCTTTGTGATGTTTTTCAAGATTATCCTTATGTTTATCAGTACTGAATCATAATTAGAGCTTCTACTGGCTCCTGGATATGTTTTCACACCCAATGCACTATTTTGAAATCTTTTATTAATAAGAGCATAATTATTTGATTTGTGACTACATGTCCTTGGGTATCTTTCCATAGGTTTGGCAGTGTTTTCAACCTGTCCTATTTTGCATCAAAATTAACAATCCAGATTGCAATCTTTAGGCTGGGCCAGATTTGGCACCTTTGCACCTTTTAAGATCCCCAAAGGACTAAGGATGATTAGATAACTTGTTTTAAAACAAGGAAAGGCTAGGAAAACGTAGTGCAGTGGTTTTCAATGATTTCCTGTATTCCTGTTGGTATTGTTTCACAGAATGCATTTCATCCCTACCATTAATAATAATAATAATAATAATTTAATTTTTTATCCCGCTCTCTCTCCCCGAGGGGACTCGAGGCGGGGCACAGGCAATTAAAAATACAAATAAAACCACAGACAAATACAAAATACAAGGTTAAAAATAAATTAAATTGATCCTGCGCTAAAACCCATAAACTAAACTAAAAATTACCCCTAAAAACCCCTAACCTAAAAAGAGACTACCCAAGGCCGGCCAGACGAAAAAAGTGCGTCTTTAATTTTAAGCGGAAGGAGCGGAGGTCCGTGGTTGTCCTGATATCGGGGGGAAGGTCATTCCAGAGGGCTGGGCCCGCCACAGAGAAGGCCCTTCCCCTGGGCGCCGCCCGCTGACAAAGTCTAGTGGACGGCACCCGGAGAAGTCCCTCTCTGTGGGAGCGAATCGGCCGTGAGGATGTATGGGGCAGGATCCGATCCCGCAGGTAGCTAGGTCCCGAGCCATGGAGCGCTTTGAAGATGGTAATTAACACCTTGAAGCGCACCCGGAAGACGACAGGTAGCCAGTGCAGCTCGCGCTGGACCAACTGAAGCCTCCGGGTACACCTCAAGGGGAGCCCCATGTAGAGAGAGTTGCAATAATCCAGTCGGGATGTCACGAGAGCATGAGTGACTGTGCGAAGGGCGTCCCGATCCAATAGGGGGCGCAACTGGCGTACCAGGCGAACCTGGTAAAACGCCCTCCTGGCCACGGCTGTCACTTGATCTTCCATGGACAGCCGGGTATCCAGGAGGACACCCAAGTTGCGCGCCCCATCCACAGGGGCAAGATGTTCGCCCCCTATGGCCAGCGTTGGAGAGAGCTGGTAGTAACTAACAACACCGTTCTGAGCATGTACTTATCAATGATGAAACTTTGGCAGTTACGTGCCTCTTGGTTTCAACTTGCTATTAGAGTAAGAGGGAGGAGGTGTTGCTTTTTGGGTTAGATGGAGAAATGAAGCATCTACAATTCTGCTGAAGACCATGGGAGCCTGGAACCTTTTCAAGGACATCACAACAGGTGTGAAGTTGAAGCCGATGGTTCCCATAACAAAGAGAACTTGTTTACATGGACTATGTGAGATATTGGGGGTTTGACTGGGAAAAGTATTTTTTTATTCTATGAACTTGTGTTTGGGAACCTCAGTTAGTTTTGCCTCGACATTGCCATACAGTGTATTCAATAAACAGTAAGATTTTCAGAGATGGAATAATCCTGGAGTTTTATTTGAATTCTCAAGCTTGATGTTGACAGTACCTCTACTTGAAGTTGCTACTGATAAAGCAGCCAACTGTTAGTCATATTTATAGCATTTTCTACATTTTCCACCTGTTATTCTTCCTGCATCCAGATGCTGTAACTGGTAACTGTCCCTGATTGTTTATTCAGCAGTTAACCATTATATCGAATGGACATTTTACCATTTGCAAAATGGCGAATTCTTCTGGTAGCTTAAAGCTTGTATTCAGAAATCCTTTATCTGAGCTTTCTGATTTTTGGAGAAAAACGTGTGAAAATCCTTACTTGAAGTAAGATCCACTATCCTCGGAAGAGATTTCTTGTGATTAAACATATTGTATTGAGGGTGATGTTGCAAAAATGAAAATGCAGTGGCCATCATTTCAGGCAACACATATTCTGAGTTGTATTCAGAATATGTGATTTGCTTAAATCAACCAAGGAAAATACTAGTCATATTACAATTTCTCATCAGCACAGTATTAAGCAACCAACATAAATTAAACCAGTAGCAATACAACAATTGGATATTTCAATAAAATAGCACTTATGCATATTTAATTTTATGGCATTTGGCAGCATATTCTTTTTCAGCCAGAGGGCAGTAGAATATAGATGATGCCATGTTTTCTTTACATAATAAATGGTGCATGTTGAAATGCTAATTTTTAAATTGAAATCATTGAAGCAAAGTGAACCTTAAATAACTTTAAAGAGGTGTTTCCCTCCCTAACATGATTTAATGTGTGATCAGTAATAGCAACATTAAGCAGAGAGGCATCAGAATTCCCCTGGAGACACACACTTTATTAATGTGCATCTCCATTCAGCAGATTTTGAGCCTGTTTTGCTGCAAACACTTCAGGGGTAGATATAGGATACTGCTGATTAAGATTTGCTATTGCAAGCTGCAGCATGTTGGTGAGAAATGAGCTGGACTGATTGACTTTCTTCATCATTCAAGTAAATTAGAATGCTATTGAGATTCTTTTGCTTTTGTAGTAACAGACATGCAGCACTTGTATAAATCCAAGCTATTCATTATGTAGCAATAAAAATAGAATGTATGAATGTCGTTTGGGTGAAAGTTCAAATTCTGCCTGAAGGTCTACTGTATATTACAAGCTTGATCTTCTCCCTAGATCCTTTTGCAGCACAGAACCTCAGAAAAGTAGCGTACTTTATCTACTGATATTCAAATGGGATATTCATCTTATCAGCTAAAATTCAAATTCCTCTTTTAGTCAATTATCATGAGAATGTTTTTGAGTTTATGTATCCTTCTCAAAACCACACTAAAGGACCAATTGAATTATGGCTCTTGCTGAAGAGGAAGTATATCTCACAATACATACCTAGCAACTTGTTACTTTACATTTATAAATTAATAAGAATGTTGGACCAAATATTGGGTATCATGCCTTTGAACTTCTTGTGAACTTGCCATAATGTTTTTGACATTCAAAATCTTGATAGCCTTATACATCATAGGGCTGGAATTGACCTCACAAAGCTTTGATCTCACAAGCTATAGCAATGTTTCCCTCAAATACTTCATGGTAATAGGGCTAAAACCAAACAGTATCCGTCTGATCTTGTAAACAATCATTTCTAAGCCTAGGTTTGTGCAAATTCCAATCTTAACTCTTAATATCTCTTTATGATTCTTCTTAACAATAGCTTTGATGGCTCCTTCTTAATGGATCCTCTTCTATAATAAATCCCCTGGCTACAAATTTTGTTAATAAAGTATTGACGGATTATTGTGCCTTTTGGTTCATGCTTCTTTCGTTGTAAATAACATAGCATTAGGAAGCAAGCATCACAATTTGATCTAGGCATGAAAAGTAGGCTAACTCCCTGAAGATTTAATATGAAAAACAGGAAATCAATTGCTTGACATTTGCAATCTTCTACATCTGCACAATTTATTAATAATGTTACATTTACAAAAGAGGGCTGCTAACATCTCTCTCATTTTTATATGCAATGACTATTTTATTTTATGAAAAATTAGGAACTATTTGACAATCTGTATTTATGAAGAGCGAGTCAAAATCTGTTACGATTACCATGGTTTATTCCACTGAATTATACAAGTGCTGCATAAGAACTTTTCAATATCCTGTATCCCTAAAATAATTGGGATATGTTAACAAAATTAATTATATATCTCTCTGGAATTCTTAGTGTTCCTTAAGCTTAGTGGCTTGTAGACATTTTATTACCCATTTAGGTAGCATCATCAGTGTGAGTGAATGTTGGGTTTTCTGCCTGTTTATATAGCAGCTTGTTGTGCCAGATTGGATGGGAATGTGATTTCCTCCTTGGCAGTTCCTTTTTTAGAGTATTGTTTTCTGCCTGACTGTCTGACGTTGATCTCTTATTATTTGAGTATTGGCTGCTAGAGGGTACATGTTCTAGTCTTTTTGTTTCCTTCCTAGATTTGTTATTGTCTCTTTTGAATACTATGAAAATGTGATTTATCACTTTGTGTCTATTGATGCTGAGTTGTCTGAATGTCAAATTTCCAGGGATTCTCTAGTTTTTGGTTTCCCCCACACTTTAGCTGAAATTGAAATTGGATTAAGGAGTTTTTAGCACAATTTCTGGGGTTTGGGGACATGCTCTACTAGCCTCTTCCTTGTCTGTTCTACATAGTGGGACCTTGCATTAGTATGTAGCAGATGACCCCTGTCCTGGCTATTGAGTCTTTTGATTTGCTTAAGATATTTTGGAAGATTTTATGGTAGTTGGTTTGTGCATTACAAATAGTTATAGTAGACTCTTGGTTGACACAGATGTTTTTGATCTATGGGAGTGTTAGTCTTTTCATAGATTGTATTGGCTGTGTTTTAGCAGGTTATGTGGTGAGATACTTTTTGATGAAGATGCGTGGATATTCATTGTGTTGAAAGTTTTATAGGTAATGTTTCTTCTTTTTGGCTTTCCAGATTGTTGAAGCATATTTGTGCTCATTTGACTAATATGCAGTTCCTCTTTGTGGGAAGTGAGTTGTTATCTTGGTAGTGGAACACTTGGTTTGTGTTTAAAAATCACAGGAAAATGGGAATAATGAAACCATTTTTATTTAATCCATAATTATTTTCTCTCACTGATCTAGACCAGTGGTGGGTTTCAAATTTTTTTAGAACCTACTCTGTAGGTGTGGCCTATTTTGTGGGCGTGGCTTGGCAGTCATGTGACAGGGTGGGAGTGGCCACCTTTTAAAATGTGGTGAAACTCATTTAACAACGCTCTTGCTTAGCAACCAAAATTTTGGACTCAATTGCGATGATTCTTTCTTTCTTTCTTTCTTTCTTTCTTTCTTTCTTTCTTTCTTTCTTTCTTTCTTTCTTTCTTTCTTTCTTTCTTTCTTTCTTTCTTTCCTTCCTTCCTTCCTTCCTTCCTTCCTTCCTTCCTTCTTTCCTTTCCTTTCCTTTCCTTTCCTTCCCGTTGGGTCACTGGCAGCGGCGGGCCAGATTTACTTCCAGGTACGCCGGTGGAACCCCCTCTCACCGGTTATCTAAATTTCACCAACCTGCTCTCGCGAGTAGGTGCGAGCCTGCAGAAACCCACCACTGATCTAGACATAACATCTGATGTCTCAGTCAAAACTGAACTTAGGTAAGTGTTGTGGCCCAGCTGGCTCCGGATGAGCTGCTGATGGATTCCTCTAGTGAGGAGTCCTATGAGTCTGCTCTAGAGGAGGAGGCCGAGAGTGAGAGAGCAGAGAGCCCGGCTAGGCATCAGGAGGCACCTGAGGCTTGGTGTAGTGGGGAGGATCAAGCCCAGTTTGTCCCTGATGTCAGGCTTAGAAGGATCGAGAGAAGGTAGCGTCAATTAGAAGAGAGATGTAACCGGAGGAGGTAATCAGTATCAGCTGCCTAATTGACTGGCCCCTCCCAAGAGGCTTTAAAAGAAAGCCTCCATTAAGAGTTGCAGGAAACAACATATGACTTACAGAGTCAGAATGTTCATGTCATGGTGTATTCTTTCAGTCTAGTCAAGGTCAGTGCGGGCTAGCTGCCAAGAGGCAGTCAGTTTAGTTATTCGTCTTGTGAAGGAGGGAGTCAGAACAGGTAAGGTACTCTTCTACAGGTATTCCTCAACTTACAACAGTTCATTTAGTGACCGTTCAAAGTTACAACCTCATTGAAAAAAGTGTCTTTGATCATTTTTCACATTTACAACCGTTGCAGCATTCTGATGTTCACATGATCAAAATTCAGATGCTTGGCAATGGGTTCATATTTATGACAGTCACAGTGCTCCGGGATCTCGTGATCACCTTTTGTGACCTTCTGACAACCAAAGTCAATGGGGAAGCCAGATTCACTTAACAAACTTGTTACCAACTTAACAACCCCAATGATTCACTTAACAATTGTGGCAAAAAAGGTTATAAAATGGGGCAAAACTCACTTAACAAATGTGTCACTTAGCAACAGAAATAATGGGATCAATTGAGGTCATAAGTTGAGCGTCAACCATACTAGGACAGTACCTGACATGGGCTGTCTTTACAACAGCTCATTCAACAACACAAAAAAGAAGTAAAAGCCGTTAATCTTCACTTATAGAGGGAAATGTTGACCTATTTTCTTGCATTGCACACTAGGCCATTTTCACAGTTTTAATTCATTTGAAAAAATGCATTAAACATGTATACATTTAACAAACAGTGTTGATAAGAGCAATAGCAATTACTTTGCATATATGATATCATGTCAAAGCATGAATAGCATAAGAGCATGCATCAATATAATGAAGTTGCTGCACATATAAAAGAAAAATATTCAGCAGTTGAACAAATAGCAGTGAGCCCCCCCCAAAAAAAGAGAAAAGAAAATAAAATAAAAAAAACCTTTGACTTAGGCTGCCCTTAGGTCTTCGGCTGCAATCATTTCTTTTGCTGATTTGCAGTAGCTTACAGCATAAGATTCCAATTCTATATACATATTTACATGAAAATAAGCCACATTAATTTAGGTAAAACTTACTTCTGAGTAGGAATGCACAGCATTATATACTAAAATATTTATTTATGATAATAAATTCCTTGAAACACAGACATGGATATCTTTTTAAATGTTGGCATATTTTATATAAATATATATCTCAGCTTGCTTAAAACTGTTTTGTAATTGTTATTCATTTTTCTGCTATAAAACGTTCATGCTAGCAGTTTACTTATTTAAAATGATTAAAATTATTTCCTGTTCTGTTCATTCTTTCTTATAATCCAGATAGATAACAGCCTAACACAGGCATTTATTTACAAGTTCTTCAACCAAATCCTTCAAGAACTCCACATTTTATCAACTGTCTATGTGATTTTCTATGAACTCCATGTAAGATGCACATTCTGTAATTGAGGTCCCATGACAGTATCTCCAATTATTACATTGGAAGTTCTTTTGAATGTCTTTTCTGAAATTTATTTTTTTGCAAATACTTCAAAGCTTTTTATTAACAGCTTTCAGAGAATGCTAGGATTTTAATTAGTTCTTTTATTGATGGCGTGCAAAAACTGTATTGTCTCCTCTAAATAATAATTGATATGGATGTCCTTGAAAATGATCTAAAGGAAAATACCTCAATTATGCTATCTGGAGGTTGGATTCAAGTTGAGAGAGTCAGGATGATTTGATAGGGCATGATTCTTGAGGAGACCAACAAAGGTTTGTACTATTTTTTTAAATTAGTTTCAAGGCCACAATTTTCTTTTATAATGCCATTTTAATAATTCAACAATGATGGTAATGTATTTTTTAAATTAAGTAATGGGCAGAGAAGTCATATAAATACAGAATTCATATGTGTGATTCAACATCTTCTAAAGGACATTGAGTATTTGATTTCAGGAAGGTCTGACTATTTCATTATCAAAGCTTTGCTGTGAACTAAGTAGAAAAAAAAATCAATGCAGGTTTTCTTTCTACGTTAGATAGCTGTTGCGTTACTGTTACTGAGCGTTCACTGTTTGATAACTACATTTCCTATTGTGGTTATACTGTTGTGGGCAATAAGATGTACTGAATGGAATGGAATTCATATGAGCAACTGAATATTGTGATAAATATACAAATACATATATTTTAATAAATGAAAGTTAATAACTTTTTCAATTTGAATTTCTATTCTTAATTACACAGTCTTTTTAAGCTTCATACACCCTATTATTAACAACTACCACTGCTTGGAGAGTTGGATTGTTTAACAGAAAAGAAGCACAGCTGTATGCGTTCTGTATTGTCAATTTCCTACTATTTTGTACTGCCTGGAATTTTTGGTTGGTCTTGAAGGTTATCTAACTGTACAATGTATTGCAATATTCTAAGGCAGAGGTAACCAGTAAATGGAATATTGCAGTGATATGCTAACCTAATCTGGCAAAAGTGCTCTATGTCAGATTGTGTTTCTAATGACAAGCGTGAGTCTTGAAGTAACCCAAACTACTTACAACAAACTTTTTCAACTTCACCTTTGAAATCTTTCAAAGGTTGCCTAAAGTGTGGTCTGAACATCCCGGGAGGGGGGGGATGTTTATCCAAGACTCCCTCAGGGGTCTACAAAATAAACTTTATTGATAAGATTTTGAAGACACATGCTCACATTTAGTATAATATTATTATTCTCAGTAGTATTTTTTTAATAATTTGGATGACAATATTTTATGTTAATATCTTATGGGTGTAATCTCATATTTACATGATTCAATAAATAACTATTCTATAAATGCATCAACTTTAATTTTAAATACTGTAAGCATCAATAAATATATGATAACCCACACATATTAAAGGTCTCTTGGGGTCTTCCGTAGTTTTTAAAAGTGGGAAAGGTTCCTAAAAGTAAAAAGAAACACTATCCTTAGGGATGAATTTTGTTGTTGTGTCTTGACAGGATGCTACAGATAGTGTGCTAATGGTACTTTTATATCACCGGAGTAGGCTGATTTAAATGTTTTGGCTTCTTTTTTTTAGCATTTTGTGTTAACATTTTCATTTCATCCTTTAAAACTCCCACAGTTGCCCCCCAAAATGTAGCTATTATGGGATGGAGGGGAAATCTTTGGATCTCTAAATGAATGAATATTACTGACCTGAATAAACCATTTTCCATCTATATTGTCTGGTAAAATGACTTCCAGCTAAGACAATGAGTTTGTGTTGTCTTTTTACTTGCTGTGCAACTATTCAAAGTCAATCTCAAACTGGCAACAGATGTGACATTCTTATATACGGTAAGTGTTCCATGGAATAGAATACTCATGATCCATCACCAACCACTACGTAGATGACAGTTGATAGCTATTTCCTTTATTTAAATGATTTGAAAACTTACAGTATATGCTTATATGGCCTCTGTAATTGTTTTGGGAAATTTTCTGATCCATGGTATCAGGATGCTGATATTCTCCAAGTCTGTTTTGGGATTAGGTCCTTGTGATTGATGTTCAGCCAGTGTTGGCTGTTTTATATTTTTAAGCATAATGTTCTTTTCACATGCTTTCCTATTTATGTGTCACCATCCTGTTGCTAACTTTTTAACTCAAATTCACATTTTTCACAATCTGTGTAACTATTGGTTAGCCCAGGAAATGGCCCACCCAGGGTGAAGCAATGCTGTCCTCCTTGGATCTGAATACGGCACACATCTAACAACAATCACTGGGGAAATAGCATTCAGGGGAAAATAGCCTTTTAAGCAGTAAACAGTGCTGAGGGAATAGCAATGAAATTTGTAAAAAAAAAATCAGTAGGAGAAGGAACAGTCAGTATGAAAGGGCAATGAAAGGGAAAATAATGATCACTGGGAAATAATTGTCGGTGGGGAAAAGGCACAAGTGGTGTTGAGGGAATAGCATTGAACAATCCCAGGGGGCTAGCAATGGGATAGCATCTACACTATGGTTTTAGGAGGAAGAGAATTAAGTCCAATACATGCTCTGTACAAGCCCTTTTCTCTGTTTTAAGAGAGTGAGCTTTTAACAAGCAGGGGTGTACACATGTCTAAGTTTAGAAGTTTAGGCATAACTTCCCTCCAGGAGCAGGAGGGAAAAGGTGAATTGAAAAGCCAGCCTATATATAATGGATAGTGACCCTACATAACATAACATAGATTTTAAATAAATCAAAGGATGGAGGAAAAGGAAGAACTGGCGTATGTTTTCACTGCAGAGCTCTGATCTCAAGGATTGATGGTTGACTGGGCTTCCAGAAGTTGGGAGGGATGAGAGTCCATTATCAATAGCTGTTATTCAGTGCATTTCTTAACTCTCTGAGTTGTCTATTTTGGAGTGGGGGACTCAAATCACTTCAGACGATTGGCACAACTTTTGTCTGATCTGGATTCCTGCTAGCCAGTCAAACCAGATGGGTCTCCTAACTGTGAAATGCAACTTAAGCAGGGTCTGCTTTTAGGATGGTTGCATTTCTGAAATCTAAGAAGACAACGTATTGGCTTCATTGAATTTTGGGGAAACCCCAGCACTTTTGTTAGGGCAGTAATTGAAAGTTCAACACAACAGAGGATCTCAATTTGTCTCTGCCTGCTTTGCCATAATGATAAGGCTATAGTCATCTAGATAAATGCTGAGAGCTTCATTACCTGCTCTTCTGCCTGGTTCTAGCAGCAACAGCAGCAAGTTTTCCATCTCCCATCTATCAGCTTCCAAATACTGAAGCCATCATGGGCAGGGGAAGATAGTAGTTAGGCTTCCCTCCATTGGTTCATGATCTGCTGAATTACTTAACAGCTGTAATGTAATGGCCTCTAATCAAGCTGAAATGAATAGAATTCAGTTCCTTGATTAATTCAGGGATTTCAAGTGAGGATCTTTCTTGGAAAATTTCCTTCTCTGAGAATGGCAACTTATGGCATTATTATGGTGAGTCCTAAGAGATTTTCACATTCTGTTGCTGAATGCTGCCATTTTTGATGTGCTATTTCAGGATTTAACAATTCTGGCAAAAGAGAAAAAGAAGAAAAAGTTGTTCGATTGGTTTGGCACTCTTGTAGTCTCCAAAAGCTGTAGAAATGGAAATCCTCTGAAATGGTATAGGGTTTTCTGCCTGAGCAGGAGGTCAGACTAGAAGACCTCCAAGGTCCCTTCCAACTCTGTTATTCTTTTAAATCAAATGTTTGATGGAAGTACTATTCACTTTAATTTTTGATATAAAATTACATCATCCACTGTATATTTTTTTAAAAATGTCTTCACTGACAGCTTTACCACCGCCAGTTACATTTGTGAAGGGGCTACATCATTATATGAATGCCGTGGAACTAGCAAGCTGCATTAAGTCCCCTGTTGAGCATTAAAAAAAAAAATGCATCTGAATGAAACAAGTTCTCATGCTTTCCTAGAAAGGAGAATCCCTAGGCCAGTGATGGCTAACCTTTTTTGGTTCATGTGCCAAAAACGGGGGGAGTGCAGGGGGGGGGTCGTGCATGGGTGTGCCACACCCATAATGCTATGTGCACAACCCCCTGCTTTTGGTGGGCTTTTTTCGCCCTCCCCAGGTTCCAGAGGCTTTCTAGGAGCCTGGGGAGGGTGAAAACAGCTCCCCCCCCACCTCCAGAGGCTTCAGGAGCTTCCCTGAAGCTTCCAGAGGGCAAAAAATGGCCTCAAAAGAAGGCTTAAGTCAGCTGGCCAGTTCACACATGTGCGCCGAAGCTAACAGGGGAACACTTCGTGTGCTCTAAAAAATGGTTCGCCGTGCCACCTGTGGCACCCATGCCATAGGTTCGCCATCACGGCCCTAGGCTTTCAGAGCTATCTTCTTAACTTATATAACAAATTTTGTCTTCCCCTACATAGCAAGGTTTTGGAGGCAGGAGCAGGAAATGCAGGGGGCATATTTTTAACACCCTAAACCTAACCCTAACCCTAACTCTTTAACACCTCAAAAAATTCAGGCTACTGTAGATGGGTATATTATATGTCAACTAAATTCCGTTGAGTACATATATTTGTAATAAACTGTATAATCCTGTTTGAATAAAGTAAGATGAAGTTGAACTATCTGAAAAAATAGTTACCATATTTTTTGGAGTATAGATGCATCGGAGTATAAGACACACCAAGATTTTGAAGAGGTAAATTAAAAAAAAAATTGCACTCTGCAGATCTCCCAAACCCTCTACATGCCTCATTTTTTGTGAAAAATGGGACATGCAGAGAGTTTGAGAGGCCTGAAAAGTGCTCCTGGGGGCTGGAAGGGCCCCCCAAAAATGAGCCAAAAATGGTCTGCTTTTCGCGAAAATTGGCTTGGTTTTTTTGCCAAAAAGTGGACATGCATAGCCTTTAGGAAGCTTGTAGAATGTTCCTGGGCACTGGGGGGGGGAGGCAAAAACGAGCAAAAAACAGTCCATTTTTCACTTGCTTTTGCCCTCCCCAGCCCCCAGGAGTACTTTGCAGGCCTCCCAAACCCTCTCTACATGTCCATTTTTGTGAAGGGGTGGGTTTGAGGAGGCCAAAAATGCTGTATTCAGTGTATAAGACGCACCCAGATTTTCACCCTGTTATGATCTGTCTCATTGGAGGCCAGTTCGTCCCGGATCCGAGCGATTTTATCCTGCAGATAAACTCCAAATTCCTCTACTCTGCCCTGCAAAGGAGCTTCCCGCGGCCCCTGTTGGAGAAGGGAGCGGGTCACCCCAAACAGGGCGGCAGGGCGGTTATCTACGGATGCGATAAGAGTGGCCATATGGCTGCGTTTTGCCACTCTTATCGCCACTAGGTCGGTTCTTAAATGGGACCTAACCCGTGTTCGGTCGGATTTGGAGCGAGTGGTCCTCCACCTGCTCTTTAGGCATCTCTTGCGGCACTTCATCACCCTTAGCTCCTCGGTAAACCAAGGGGCCAGGGTGGATCGGCACTGCGTGAGAGGCCGCAAGGGCACGACCCGGTCCAAGGCCCCCATGGCTGCACTATTCCATGTGGCCACTAGGCCCTCGGTCGAGCCGTGGGTTAGGGTTACATATAGGCCCAAGCTCCATCTGGAACCTTTCAGGGTCCATCAGGCGCCTGGGGTGGAACCATCTTGGTATCTCTGGTTCCGCCTCCCCGTGGTGGGGTGTAGCGATTGGGAAGTCAAGCTGAAGGAGAGAGTGATCTGACCATGACAGGGGTTCGATGACTAATTCCCCTATTCCTAGATCACTCAACCATTGGCCAGAAGTAAAAATTAGGTCTAGTATGTTTCCCCCTGTATGCGTAGGGGCCTGAATTACCTGGGTCAGGTCCATGGCCTTCTTGAAGGCCATGAACTCCTGATCCGCCTCAGAGGACTCACCTACCGATGGCAGGTTGAAGTCCCCCATGACTAAAAGTCTGGGGGTCTCAACTGCCACCTCGGCGATGACCTCAAGGAGCTCGGGCAGGGCCGCTGATACGTAGCGGGGAGCCAAGTACACAACCAGCAGGCCCAGCTGCCTCCCATGACCCCATTTCACATATAGGGATTCACACCCGACTACCTGAGGCACAGTGGCCTCCCTTGGCTTGAGATCTTCCTTAATAATAACCACCACCACCCACCCCTCCCCTGGGCCATAGGCCAATGCAGCACCAGGTAACCTGGTGGGCACATTTCTACGAGGGGTACACCTCCCTCGTGCCCCAACCAGGTTTCCGTGATACCCACCAGGTCCGGGTTCCCCTCCAAAACTAGATTGTAAACGAGGGGGGCTTTGTTCACCATGGACCTAGGGTTGCACAGCATCAGTCTGGGGCCCCGGCCCTGTAATCCCCCACCTAGGTTGCGGGAGGAGCTCAGGGGGTCAGGGCGGGCGACCGCTTGTAAACATGGAGATTTAGGAGCTAGTTAATGAGGTAACATGATAGCTTGCTAATTGTGCTTGTAGATATTGTTGAATGTGATCACTTAGATTCTATAACAGTGATGGCTAACCTTTTTGTCATCATGTGCTGAAAGTGCACATGTGTGCCCCCCACCCATAATGCAATGTGTGAGTGATCCCCTTTGCACGCCCCCCCGTGCATACACCTCTCCCCCCTTGCTCATTTTTGGCTTCTAGGTTGGTGCAGGAGGCTTTCAAGGCCCAAAACGAGGTACGGGACTTTAGGGCCTGGAAGGCCTCCTGCACCAACCTGGAAGCCAAAATGGGGCTGGGTGGTTCTGTGCGAGGCCCCAAAATGGAATGTGAGTGCTCCCCAAAATGGAATGTATACATGCACCCCATCCCCTATGCATGTATGCACGCATCCCCCACATGTGCCCCACCCCCACACGTGTGGCAGAGACCTGAAGGCCGGCTGGCCAGCGGGAGGCACACACACATGTGCTGTGGAACTGGGCTGGAGTGATGGCTGGCATGCTCGCAGAGAGGTCTCTGTATGCCACTTGTGGCACACATGCCATAGGTTTGCCATGACAGTTCTATAAGATATAAATTTAACTTTAAGCTGCCTCCACTGTGGGCTGAGGATGAAATGAACGGAATATTATGAAGTCATTGTCCTGACCCTATGAAGAGAGTGAGGGTGCATCTTAATTCATTATTTTCACAGCTATTTGCTTTGAAAACAGGGCCAGAGGTATTTCAAATGAATCAATTTCCAAATGTGATTCATGGGAGCATGGAAAATGTGCGCATTTTGCATTAAATGTGGGGGTCTAATTAGCTTAAATGAGGAAGTCCCAGATTCAAATCTCCATTCTTCAATAACACCGTGTGTGCGTGTGTGCGTGTGTGTGTTACATTGACTCTGCTAGGTAAGAATATAATATCTTTTTTGTAGTGCACTTGGGTAATATGAAAAACCCACAACTTTCCTAAATTGGAGAGCAGCTGAAATGTGGGTTTCTTCCACATTGACCTTTGCTTCTCATCATTATCCAAATAGTGTGGGAAGAAAATATACAGCAGAAAGTTTCTAAGCAAAAAGGTGGCATCCTAATGAACCTTGTGGAGTCTGTAAACCCCTTCACAATCTGCAGCATGTGGATAATAACAATGCTCCATTTAGCCATACCCAAATGCCAATAGAAACAAACGTGAAGTGTATTCAAGAATTCTAAGAGCATTATAAAATGTATCAGTTGTTATTTCATCCTGATATATGAGTAGGATAGCAAAAATACCAGGCAGCCTCAAATTCCTAGGGCCAATCTTATATACTATGGAATAATGCAGCAGTGAGAGAGATGGGTGAGAAAGTTCATTTGAATTGTTGCTAATTGATAGGATTCGGACAAGTCTCCTTCCATTGAAACACATTTGGCAGTGACTCAAAAGATCAATTTCATTAGCTGCTTTGTTTCAGTGGGCAGAGAGCAGTGAGAGATTTTATTATGTTTTGCTCTGCCAGCTCAAAATGGAATATTTTGATATTCCTTAAATGAGCTATTTCAGCTTGTCAATTTGATCTATGTTTTGGTGCTAGGGTGGGGAGGAGAGGGGAGAGTGTATGTGCGGTATATTTTTCCCTCTTCTAAAAATACATTTTAAAAAGATGAGTTGACCTAAACGTTCATGGAACATTACAGAGGCTGTATTTATGATGTGCTTAGTCATGAGATCATATTCCTCCTGGAATTATTTTAATATTAGTAGTAATAAAAAATCTGCTTTTTAGGGCAAATATTGGGTTAAATATTGGATTAAAACTTGATTGCCATTACACTCTGCCTGTGTACAAATAGCTATTACAGCAGTTCCATCTAGAGCCAGTGATGCTTTCAGTTCAATTTATAGACATGTAACTCATTTCTCAAGAAATCAAGAGGACGTGGAGCTTAATTTAAGGGGATTATAGAACTATGAATGCTGTTTAGGTGGTGCTCCTGGCAGAGGGTTTAACTAATAACAAATGGTTTGAGATTCTGAATGGATAAAATAAACTGATTTATAGAATCCAGTCCTGCAAGAGTGATGACGTATCCTAAAAATGCTTATTTCCAAATGCTTTATGGGCAATGTGGAAAATACGGAGGTCATTATGCTTTTCATTCTGATTTTTGGATTTCTACCTTAGCTGCCCATTAGGTGTCCAGTGGTCATTGGACAGAGTCAGTGTGCTCCAAGTCTCTTTGATGATCAGGACCTATGAAGCACATCTTCTTTGCTGCAACACCTGTGCTCTGGAACATAGTCCTTCCAGAGATCCAGATAGCTTTCACGCCAATGGCATATTGGAAGTCTTTGAAGATTTGGCTGTTCTCCCGGGTTTGAAGCTAGGATGGACGTTAAATCCCTATTGGCTATTTTTGTTATACTGGTGTTCATTGACTTACAACCATTTGTTTAGCAACCATTGGAAATTTTAATGGTGCTGAAAAAAGTGACATAATCAGAGGTGGTATTCAGCTGGTTCGGACCGTTTCAGGTGAAGCGGTAGCGGAACTTTTGAGTGGTTCAGAGAACTGGCAAATACCACCTCTGGCTGGCCCCACCACCATCCACCCATTTGCTGGCTTGCCACTCGCCCCACCTGTCCACTCACCCCACCCACTCACCCTGCCCAGTTACTCCTAATCTCATTCCCAGACATAGCACACTTTTAACCACTGGGCCATTGTCTTATCATAGTATTTTTTGTCAAGTTTGCAAGAGAATTCAAAACCAGTTTCCGATACTTTCAGGCATTTAATATGAAGGTTAAAAAAATTAATTATCAAGGCCATATTTTTCCTGCTTGCAAAAGAGGGCTTTGAAAGTTGAACAATTGGAAAGTCTGAACAAAGTGAAACCTCATTGTTTTTCATTGATGCTTTGAATTGAGATTCTAGAGAAAAATATAGAGAATGCTTTTGACTGGAAGATGATCAAATTATTTAATACTAGGAGTTTCAAAACTATATAGATCACCGGTATATCTAATAATAAAACTTACATTGAAATATTTTGAATATATAATGATGGCAAGTCTTTGGAGAAGATCTTGATGCTTGGAAAACAAAACTAATTAGAAAAAAGGCTAGGAGTAATCAAAGTGGATACCAAAGTGTAATCAAAGTGTATATCAAACAATGATATACATCATTGCTGCATAGATAAAGTATGGGAGTGATTTATGAATTATTCCTGTAGAAGAGGGAAAAGACAATGTCAAAAGTGACTGGATTGTGACTTTTGAGGAAAATCTCATTTATGTTAGCTCATAACCAGATTTATTTATATTTCATTCTGATCTAAGTATCATGGACTCTTAACACCCTCTGTTGAAGTTCTTAAATTCCATCTATTTAAAGTAATAGTGTAGAAAACTTTTCTGTTAGGCTTTTCCAAAGAAGACCATCTCTCACTATATTCTATCTGATCTAGACTCTTTTATGTTGCCTGAAAGATCACAGCCTAAGGCTATACGGCAATTTGTGTACGTTTTTGTTTGGGGACCAAGGGATTTTGAAAGTTGTCTGTTCCAAAGAAAACAGGTTGTGTTAATATGAGGACAGAGTTGAAATACATTGTGTAGCAAAGGGAATGCTTTTTTGTGCTGCTGTTTAAAAGTGAATCCTAAAACTAAGTCCTTTTCTTTCGAACATATAGCAACGTGTGTGTGTCTGTCCATGTGCTGATGTTTAAAGGAGTCAACAGGAGTCAACAGTTTAAATTCCCCAGCAGGGGAATTCTGGGAGTTGAAGCTCACATTTCTTAAATTTTATTTATTTTTATTTTATTTTATTTTATTAAATTTATATCCCGCCCTTCTCCAAAAGGACCCAGGGCGGCCTTTTTGCTAATTTGCTAAGCTTGAGACACATGGAAACAAATATAATAGATTTGAATAGCATGTGATCATGGGAACTTTTAGAAAATGTGTGGTTTATTGTTAATCATTTAACAATGTCAATGAGTATGATTTTCTTTATTCAGTAACTTAAGAGAAGAGGTCCCTACTTCATGGTCCTTTTGAAATTCAGATCTAATTTTCCAATAAGCTGGCATTTTAAAAAGTTTAAAGAATGGGTCATAGCAGTGATGAAGGGAAAGGTATTTTTACTGAAAACATAAAGATCACTGACATCACTTAATAGAGAGAGCAATTTGCCACTGTGTATCATGTGGCTAGTTACACATCAAACACTACCAAAACTATTGGCTACTACTGTGTGGGCTCGTGTTCATTTTGGAAAAGTTCCATCTCTTTGGAATTCATGAGGACAAGTAATTCATTCCTCATCTCCCTTCCAGGCAAAGAACTGTTTCCTGGGGTGTGCAAATACTTTGAAGGCTGCAATACTTTTAATTATGGAGGTTTTCTAACACAAAAGAAGCAGACAGATTGTTAGCTGGACTTGGCTCATGCAGATGATAATGTCACATACAAACCTGTTTGAAGGGAATAGGAGGTTACTGTACCATATGCCAATGTCAAGTCAATTAATTTCTTGCTAATATTTCTAGGAAGAACCTTCGGGATAACTTGCACTGAGAGAGCACCTGTACAGCAGAGCAAAGTTGATGGGTTACAAAAAAAGAAATAAAAAAATGCATACCCGTGATCTAAGTTGTTTACTTCAATCTTAAGCAAAGGTCATCATTGTAAGCTATCACGAGAAACCTTTGAACAATCCCAGAGGTGCTGACATTCCATAAATATGTTAGGAAAATAAATTTTTAATGTTGGGATGAATTACTAAATCCTTGTCATCATCAGAGCTGTGACAATAGGTAACACAAATGCAATAGGTAACAAAAAATCAAATTATATTAACTTGAAAGTGATTTATTGGAGTGGCATATGTTTACTATTTAAAGGAATAACAGGATTAATAAAGAAAACAGGTAAATTTTAGAACATGTGAAAAATGGTGAATTGGAGATGCATAGAACTAGTCTTTAAAAATTCTTTATATCCATCTGTTTATAGACATTTTGCTTGTCCTAGATATATTCCTAAATGAGCAACAGAATAAGAGGAGTTCCAGGAGATGCTGTTTTACTTTCACTAGAGATAGCAACACTAAACTATCTGAAGATGCTGGTTTTTTTCTATAACTGTTGATAAGTAAAGAACATATTTTGTTGTATATTGAACTGAATACTAGTGCTTTCATTCAAATCTTCTCATAAGCTGTTCAAAGATAGAAAGATGAACATGTTAGTATGTTAATAATTAATATACTGAAATATTATAAAGCAGAAAGAATAGGTAGGATCTCCCCCAACCCACCCAAAAAAGATAAAAATAAAAATCCAGCCTGTCCCAAGCACTCCCAGGAGCTCAACAGAGTACTTGATACTTCTAGTAAACATCATTGCACACATTCTTAAGTGCTTGGACATTCTTAAGTTGAAGTGTCAAAATGCAAAAAAAACCAACGTTATTCTATTAAAGTATTAAAATTCCCCTAGATTGGAAAAGATAATTAGCTGGTCTTTCTTTTTAAGCATCTTCTAGTGAATGTTCCCATCTGTCACCTTTTGGGGTGGGAGGAGTAAATCACAAGTATTCCCATGGAATCAACATTGCTGATCACGTCACTCATTCTTATTACACCCAGAATCCTCCAACTTCCTTTTAATATATTCTTGTGGATGCTTTCGTCTATAGCTCTGCCATCTCAGTTGAACTGTGAACAATGCTGCAAGACGTATGATACAAATCAGTGAACACAAGCTTTTGTGTGGATTGTTTATCATCACATGCTGCATTAGCATTTATAATATCATCAATTAGAGGTACTAGGCACAACATAAACATGTGTAGTATAGTACTTTATTACTGATTGTTGAGTAGCTCTGGTGTCAAAAGACACCATTTGAGTTGTTACTGAAATTGCTTTTGCCTATTTTTTTCTTCTAAGAGATAATTTATTATTTCACTATGAGGAAGTACATAGTATATTTTAATGTATATTATTGCATTTTATTGTTCCACTGGTGGTGGCTATTACTTCTCAGAGTTAGTTGACTGAAATGATTTAGACATTCATACATAAATGTACAAATAAAGAAGCAAGCAAGCATGGAATACAGAATAATAATAATTCACCATCAAGGCAGCCAAATACAATAGAAACCACTTGGCTCAGACATGAACAACAGTATTGAGAATACAGTAGCCACCAGTAAAGTCATGTGTTAACTATAATAATCAATTATTGATTTTGTTATTTGTAAAACATTTGGCTTATTGTGGAGCCCTACGTGCTCTCTGAGCATAGTTGTTTATTTGTAGATATTTCATTACTACAAACTAAATTTAGAAAAAAAGAAAAGAATGGAAAGAAAGAATAAAAAGTGGAGGAAAAAAGAAAAAGAAAAGAAAAGAGTGAATATAATAGCACTTAGACTTATATACTGTTTCACAGTGCTTTATAGCCCTCTTTAGGTGGTTTACAGTGTCAGCATATTGCCCCCAATAATCTGGATCCTCATTTTACCAACCTCAGAAGGATGGAAGGTAGAGTCTTGAGCCACTTAGAATCAAACACGGAGTGAGCAGGGAGTTAGCCTACAGTACTGCACTCTAAGCACTGTGCCACCATGGCTGTTAGGTAATCCTCTACTCTATTTGGGACAAGAAGTTTGATGGCTAAGTAAAGTGATCATAAAGCAAGATTTCACATGACTGCATTCTTTTAATGTCCACAATTCCATCTCTCCATCAACAGTTAATGACTGTTAAGTAATTAACTAAGAATCAAAGATCATTAAGTGAGTGCCCATCTCAACCCAAGCCATATTGGATCTGGTCTCTCCCAGCCCTAAGCTGCCCACCCTGCCTATCTCACCCCATCAATGTCCATTTGGCCTTATAGGGCAGCAAGACTCAGCAAGCAGTAGCATTTGCTCAAGCCCAAGCATTTATTTGGGTCCCCCTCAAGTGGTAACATTCACACACTTGTTTTCTTCCCATAAGTGGCAGCAGACACCCATGTCCCAGCATTTGTTCTCTGCTACATAGAGGGCGAAAATGAATACTGAAGCTTGAGCAAATGTTGCCACTTGGGGAGGAAATGAATGCTGCCACTTGCTGAGGCTTGTTGCCCACAAGACAGGGTGAAGTATGGACAAAAGTGTATAAATGGGCGGGGGGGTGAATAGGGGCAGCTGGAGTGCTCCTGAGATTGTAAGTGTGGGCAGGCTGCCAAATTCCCAAATTTTGATCACCATAAGAGCGCTGCAATGGCTGTAGCTTCTGGCAGTGGTTATAAGTCCAGTCCATTTTGTCAGCACTTTCGTGATTTTTGAATGGTCCCTAAAAATCTGTTTGTATGTCAAGGACTACCCTAAAAGAAAAGGGAAATAAATATATTAAAAAGTCCAACATCCATCATAACAGACACCACTTCATCCAATATCTCCAAAGAGATGGAGGGAGGGAGGGAGGGAGGGAGGGGGAGGGAGGGAGGGAGGGAGGGAGAGAGAGAGAGAGAGAGAGAGAGAGAGAGAGAGAGAGAGAGAGAGAGAGAGAGAGAGAGAGGGAGATATCTCAACTACATGTAGTAAAGCAGAAACAGACATATGAATAACCATTACACATTGTACAGTAGATCTTCTTGATACATGGGATGTTTCATCTCTTCTTATTTTGAAAAAAAAATACAGCAAAACCATTGGTTTCTAAATTTTCAGAAAGAAGTTTAGTAAAGGCAATCATTGAAGCAAACGCAGAAATTCAGTGTTTTAAAATAGGGAAAAATTTGTCTCATTTAATGAAAAGCTGTCAAATTTAGTGTGGTTTTACTTTAGGGACTTTCCAAGAAGAGTTACTTTAAATTTCATGAGTAGCTTTAGGCTCTTTGTCTGCATGGTGTTTATTTGCTTCTCCATTCCCTGCATGTCTTTTTCTTTCCCCTTTTCTTGCAACCCCTTCGCTGGCTCTTCAATTTTTGTAAGGTTTGTTTCACCATTTCCCGTTGTGAGGAAAGCCCTGTGACTTCTTCCAGTTTAAACAGGGACCCTGAGATTCCTTCAAAATGTGATCACAATTAACTTGTGCAGTCAAGGTTGTTACTGTGGTTGAGTGATCATTCCAGTTAGCTACAGCATGGAAAGCATAACACACATCACTGAGCAGACGTGTTATGGGGTTTCTAGATTTCAATATATCTCAGACAGCACCATTTATGCTATTAAGGCTTCATACCTACATTATCTTGCATATCTGCTGCCACACAACATCCTTCATCATGGGTTTACACATCACATGTACAACAAATGTATCTCTATTTAGATGTTATGAGTATTTTCTACAATAGCATATCCATTGTAAGGAAGGAGTACTTATATCACACTGATTATAAATTGATTGTAGATTGTAAAGACTTCGTTAGCCTCCGCTCTTAGTTTGTACTGTAAAATACGTCTCTGCGTGAAACAGAAAATGTGGTTTAACCCCCACCCCCAAATAGATAGGTTTCCAAATTCTGTCAAACCATTCTCAGTGCATCTCTTTTCTCTTTCTGTTATCCAGTCAACTGCCATCCAAGTGCCAAGGTGGTTAATTCCACCAGTCCATCTGCCCCCAGACTTCCTAGCACCTCCCTCCATTCCTGCTCCTCTGCTGCCCCCAGTACGGCATATTCCATAGGCCTCCTTGCTTCCGATCAACATCTTCCTTTCTCTTCCCTTCCCTCCCTAACTTGCTCATCCTTAACTCATACTCTAATGAGTTATAGAGCCGTGGTGGCGCAGTGATTAGAATGCAATATTGCAGACTAACTTGCTGCCCACTGCCAGCTTAAAGTAGTCCATATTTCTCACAGCTAGATAAAAGAAGAGAGCCACTTTGGTGCAGTGGTAAAAAGGCACTGGGCTAGAAACTAAGACTGAATTCTGGTCCTGACAAACTACCTCTGAAAACTTTGCCAATAAAACTGCATTAGTGTATGCTTGCAGTTGCCAGGAGTCTGGATTGACATGAAGGCACGAAAAGAAAAAAAAATGAATTCGTCTCAGTTTAATGACTGAAAAGTCACTGACCTGCTTAATTTACATCCTGCCTTGAAAATAAATTTTCTCTTCAGTACTGTATGTTGTATATTAGCAGCCAGGAAAATTTAGCTAGCCAACAATAGACTCCTATGACATAATCAAAGTATAGTCCAATAGGAAGAAAGAGAACAAATGGCTGCAGAAGCAGTGACTAGTAACTGAAGGGAAGGAAGTATTTCCATCTCAATGTAAGACTCTCCCTTGAGATTCAGGATAAATTTCATTTGGGATCCAATATCTTCTAGACTAGAAGAACACAACTAGAAGAGAGGCTGTCAAGTATAACTACTTTAACTACCAAGAAACAGCCAGGTACGATAGGAAAATTATACAGAAAAATATTTAAAAATGTAGAAGGCAGACAGAAAGCTTTGAAGAATACAAAGATTGGACAACATTTAAGAAATTTAATGGGGTTAAATGGGGATTGGAGTTTGGGGGGATGGGGCTGATTAAATAAAAATTGAAGACTAATAAAACATGGAAATATCTTTTGATTGTATAGTAAGAAAGAAAACTTCCACAAGTCCCTGAAGTTGTCTTAGCACAGTTTTTCAAAAGTGGCTTGTCCTTTTTAGGCCAAAGAGAAAGTGAGTGGCCCAAGGTCACTCAGCTGGGTTTGTTCCTAAAGCAGGACTAGAATTCAAGGTTTCCTAATTTCTAGCCTGATGCCTTAATCACTAAACCAGTTTGACTCTCATTAAGGTTTAGGAGATGGTTAATGAAGAGATATAATACTCACTAGAGAAAACTGGCTGCTTTTGACCAAACCAACCAACTTTATATTCCAATATTTTACCTCTAATAATCTTACTGTTAATTCATTCAGATGATGGACAATAGACTTTCTTCTCTAGGCTTACCTTATTTACTTAATTAAGTCCATAGTATTCTAGATTATAGTACTAATGCAATAAAGTTAGAAAACTTCTTAATTTTCTTTATACAGTACTTTCACAAAGGTATAAAATCAGCTCAAGGCAATCTGATTTAGCTAAGTGTGCTGATGGATTTGATGTGTATTCATAAGGTATTTACTGGCTGAGATGTCTGAGTTTGAAATTTAGAACAGATGCATGAGTATGCAATAAAAAGTATGACATTTTATTTTAAAATTCCCTGTGGCATTAATATGCCATATAGTAATAATCTACATCATCTTTTAACAACATGGGATTTGAATGACAATATCTATTGGTCAAAGCCAATGATAGGAATTCTTGGTTAAAATATCAAGAGGATTTGTCAACTTAAATATTACACATGGTTGTTTATACTATATAAAAAACTATATATTTTTAGAATTAGACTGCAAAGTTTTTTAATTAATTGCAGCATTGGATTGAAGATGTGATTACACCTACCTCCTCTGAGCAGTTTGGCTACAGATGTAGATTTTGTATGGCCAAATATAATAAAATATGGGACTTGTTTATACAAAAGATTTTAAAAGCCTGATAGTTAAAAGTTAAAAGTATTAGAAATAAATACATATTTCAATAACATTTGTGTTAAATAAGCATGTATAGAATTACAACTGTTTACTGTTATAATGATTATATTGCACTGTTTCTTTTTCCATTTATCTATTCTATTTTTATTCACTTTTTAAAAAGCACTGGTTATGAGACTTTTTCTTTGACAATGTATGTATTTCTATCCTAACTATCTTTGTTTTCCACTTTTCTGTTATTATTTTAACAGCTTATACATAAATAATAATTTGGTATGTGTAATGTCATTGATGTTTTTAATCTCATGTGTTGGCATTTTGTAAGCCACTCAGAAACTGCAGGAATTGAGCAGCAATAGAAACTTTAATCAATAAATTTACTCAAATAACAGGCATCACATTTTAAATTCTTCTCATCCTCCCTCTTCTTCAAATAGTATAGTAGTGTGAACTACTTAGAAATCTTCTGGATCACTCACCCTCAAACCTCATCTCACTGTCTACCTTTGACTCTCAAAATTAATTATACTACCCATGTTAGCTTACATTGGGGGTGGAAGGTGCTTTGTGTCAAGTTTGTTTTGAAGGATTAATAGACCATATTTCAGGTCTTCCTGATTCTGCCTGTATTCTGAATTTGGTGCAAGAAAATCTCTGAAGCTTTTTGTGTTGTGACTCAATGATCATGGTTTAGTTTTATGATGTTTTGACATTGCACTGGCAACTGTGGTTGGCAACATCAAAGGCAGATTGAGCTGCTATGTTGTAATGTATTTCTTGGCAGTTCACAGACAACTGAGCAGGGACTGACTGGGCTCTGTATTTGAACCTGGCAAACTGATCCTTGCTCAATCCATGCTACGGATGTTCAAGAAAGCTGACATGGACCAATCAGATATTAAAAGTATGTTACGAAACAGCTCTCACTGCCTCTGAAAACAATAGCTGTAGTTGTCACAGTAGGACAAAACTAGACCATGGCCATTCAACCCAAAAGCTCATCTCTGTTTAGTTGACACCAGCTTTGAAAGCCTACCCAGCATATCTTCTGGAACGTTTGGTAGAATAACTGGTACTACTTTCAATTGCTCTATACTTTTTCTAACAGGGAAAATATGGAGTAGTCAAAGCAGAGGAATCTTTCTAACTGCTCCATTTGTTAAGTGAAAAAAAATTGAATGGCAATTGAAACAGATTTGGCTGTTAAAGTAGATGTGGTTGCTTCAAAATTACCTATAGAGCTCTAAAGGCTAAAAGGGAGAAGATAATCTTAATACAGAAACTTACCTGAAGTCCTGAGAACAGCTGAATAGCTTGGTGAGTCAGGTTTGCTTGGTAATCAGGAGTTATTAGTTGTTGGAGTTTCCCAAATTTAGTGAAGCCTTTGCAAAGGGTTGTCATCCACCTACGTAATGCCCCAACATAATTATGGTGCTTGCATTGTGTCTGTGAATGTGTTTCCCTGAAAAATTTATTTACTCCTACATTAGGATCTTCTCTGCAATGAATGAAGACCATTTTATTTTCCCCAAGTTTTTTTAATTTGTTTGACTATGGGTGTGTGTGTGTGTGTGTATGCTTGGGAACTTTGGTATTTTGCAGGTAGTTGCCATTATTGTTGCAGCTGTTGAAAGGGGTTCTTTTTTAGGAATATAAGATTTGAGTGTGATTGACCTTCACTTAAGGCTTTAAATGCATCCACCTTCACTTGAGTGTGACACACTGTAGAAATGGTTGCTTCAGGCAGAGAGATAGTTCTATAAGAGTATCATCAGGATGGCTGCTATAGTAATTAGTAGTGGAGCAAACTACTTCATTAAAATTGAAAAACTGTATTCACAATTCAACGTGCTCTCACTGTACTTATGGGCAATAGATCAAATAATACATAAATAAATCACTAATGATAACAAAACAACTAATGAGACCAAACTGCGAGGTAAATAGGAGGTATAATATGTTAGAGCAGAATACCACAGGGTTATTCAAACTATGTGAAGAGGAAGGAGTAATTGCTTTGTTGGCCAGAGCTAGGCACCAGCTGATATCTAGAGAAGCATCATATGTGAATATTTTACCTTAGTGTACACTTACACCAAAAACATCAGGACCATTGAGATACAGTATTCAATGACAAATGATTCAGTAAAGGTAAGATACCACAATGGGCTAATTTCAGTACTTAAAGAGAAGGCAATGTAGAACTGATTGATTTCCACTTCAACTGCCAGCATGGATCTTTAGCTCTGTGGGTAATCTGAAGAAATGAGCATCTGCTTCAAAAAAAACCCCAACAAAAACCTTGAATTGAATCTGCTGCTGGAAATGTCTCCATATGGTGAGTCTGTATGGAGCAATGACACGTTTGCAGGTAAGGCTTGCTGATAGCAATGCATGTGGGAGAATAATTGAACATTTTTCAATCACTGCATTGGCACAAATTACCCCTGTAAAAGATTGCTTGTAACAGGAGCAGATGAGGCTTTGGTGAGGCCGCCACCTCCAAAATGTCTGTCTCAAAAGAGGGGGGTGGATTCTCAATAGAAAAGGCCACCCCACTTTGATTCAATATGCTCAAGCTGTAATGTCCAAAAGAGAATCACATGTTTTACATGCTCAAGTGGTTTGAAAAAAATGGACCGGAGAAAGGATTTGGAGAAAAGAATTTGCATGTTTCTCAGAAAATATTTATTTCTTCAAACTCAACTTTTTTTTATTTTTAAGAAGGCTTGGTTTTGTTGGTAAACATGGCAAAACAATTAAAGATGCCTGCTTCCCACATCATATTTTATTTAATACAGAAAAACCTATACAATTGTGTGTGCCTGTTTTTCTTCTTCTCCGACAGAATGAGGAAGGCACACGCTGTCCAGAACTACCATTCTAAATTAAACAGGCCTTCTTTGCTTTTATTAATTATTATTTTCCTCTTTCACCCCTTATAAAAGTAAAATTACAATCCAATCCATTTGCTGATGAAAAGACAACACAGGGGCCTATTTATATGTAACCATATATGCTCGTCAGGTTCTTGCATGTATAATTAAATTTATAAAACATAATGTGATGTAATGTTGGAAGAAAAGCGTACTTTCAGTCATACAGAATGAGTTTCTGTGCCACCATCACAGAGCCATTATGCTAGCTTTTCAATTGTTTTTTATTCTTATTGTCTTCCCTACTCCCCGCAGTTACTGCCTTAGAATAAAACCTTTTAAATATTTGTATTCATTAAATAGCATTTTATTTGCAGGCTTCAAATAATCCATTCTATTAGCTTTTTAGTTCATAATTCCTTTGAAGAAACATACATATTTGGTGCACTTATATTGTTTGATTTACTGCATGCAATAATGGGACTGATTTCTGCTGGCATTTATTATAATTTGATGATAGTGTTAGTCATCAAGATTAAGCTTTTATTTTTGTTCTAAATCAAATCTTATTAAGATGTTCAATTAGCTTAACTGATCACACTGCCTTCCAAATGGCATCTTGCAGCGATCACACTTTGAAATTGGGAACACGGGGCCATTGTTGCTGGTGTTTGAGAAGTTGTTTTTAAGCTTTACTATATACCTGTGTGTATTAAGTTTGTCTCATATGAATCTGCTTCAAATAGCCTCCAGCAAAAATGTAAATTGGGATCTTGTTTATATAGTAGGACTATAAGTGCATTATAGAAATATCAACAACCTCAGATATGCAGATGATACCACTCTAGTGGCAGAAAGTGAAGAGGAACTAAAGAGCCTCTTGATGCGGGTGAAGAAGGAGAGTGAAAAAGTTGGCTTGAAACTCAATATTAAGAAAACTAAGATCATGGTATCCAGCCCTCTCAATTCTTGGTAAATAGATGGGGAAAAATGGAGGTAGTGACAGATTTTATTTTTCTGGGCTCCAAATCACTGCAGATGGGGGCTGCAGCCAAGAAATTAAGAGATGCTTGCACCTGGGGAGGAAAGCTATGGAAAATCTAGACAGCATACTAAAAAGCAGAGACATCACCTTGCCAACAAAATTGCATAATGTCAATGGTTTTTCCAGTTGCAATATATGGCTGTGAAAGTCGGACCATAAGAAAGGCTGAGCACCAAAGAATTGAGGCCTTTGAACTATGGTGCTGGAGAAGACCCCTGTGAGTCCCTTGGACTAAGATGATCAAACCAATCAGTCCTAGAGGAGATCAACCCTGGCTGATATTTAGAAGGCAGGATCTTGAAGATGAAACTCAAATACTCTGGCCACCTAATGAGAAGGAAGGACTCACTGGAGAAGAGCCTAATGCTGGGAAAGATTGAGGGCAAAAGAAGAAAGAGACAACAGAGAATGAGGTGCCTGGATGGAGTCATTGAAGCAATAGGTGTGAGTTTAAATGAACTCCAGAGGATAGTAGAGGACAGGAAGGCCTGGAGGAACATTGTCCATGGGGTCACGATGGGTCGGACATAATTTTGCAACTAACAACAATATACATGCATTAGTTTAGAATTTATAGTTGGCTTACTTTTAGTATGCTGGTATTTTAATGATTCAAGATATTTTAGTGATTTAATTTGATTTAGTGATTTAATTTGAGCCCTTTCTAAAGCTGTTGATTTATAATTGGATTACAATATCAAATAATGTGGCAATATAAGCCAATGCCCATGACTGAAAGTATAAAACATTTAGCTCTGGTGCTCTATATCCCTACTTATCTTCTAAGTTTGCAACAACAACAAAAAGAGTAGTTATTTCGATAATCCATGTTATTTGGAGTTTGGTTAGACTATCAAAGTTACCCATAGTCAAAAAACTGTGGACATTTTCTTGGGGAAAAAAAACAGTGAAAGAAACTGAATTTGAAGTAAAACTCACATAAGTGGGCTTCATGTTTTACATGGCAGAAATTTCTCTCCCTCTCCCCTCTCCCCCCTCTCCCCTCTCCCCCCTCTCCCCTCTCCCCCCTTTCTCTGTGTATGTTCCAGCAGAACTCTGGAATGTCTTGAGCAATTACAACCAAACTTGGTAAACTTGGTAAACAGATGACTTACTCTCTGGAAACAAATACTGAGGAGGTAACACACCCCTAACATCTCTCGGTGTCTTTGTTCTGTTAAGATACAGCCTTTTGTGCCTTAAAATGGCTTATACTGTACAGTGCAGTGGAGTTGCCATGGTAACGGCTTCACAGTACTCCATATGGGAGCTCCCTCTGGTAAGGGGGGAAATCCAACATTAGAAATTACATTTGTTCCAGACAGTTTCCCTCTATAAATAAATACTCAGGCAATGCCAGGTTTTTGGCTACTAAGATATAAAAATGAGTAATGAAGAACTATTTATATGTTTATTTTGAAAACTTCCAACCACAAAAATATTGGACTGTTACATTAAAAAAGAAAGAAAGAAATGGAATCTATTTGGTAAGGGCTGGGAAATGCTTCATATTTAATTGCCAAATAGTATTTTGTGGGGGGTAGAATGGAAATGTCAGCAACTCATTCAAGCAACAATGTCTAGGCATGTAGTCTTGAAAAAATGTAGCTGCTCTAATGCAGTGGGTCTCAACCTTCCTAATGCTGCGACCCTTTAATATAGTTCCTTATGTTGTGGTGACCCCCCCAACCATAAAATTATTTTATGTTTTCAGTATTTTTTCAAAAATATGTGTTTTCCAATGGTCTTAGGTCAGGGGTCTGCAAAGTTGGCTCTTTTAAGATGGGTGGACTTCAACTCCCAGAATCCCCCAGCCAGCTTTGCTGGGAGTTGAAGTCCACCCATCTTAAAAGAGCCAACTTTGCAGACCCCTGTCTTAGGTGATCCCTGTGAAAGGGTTGTTCAACCCCCAAAGGGGCCCCAACCCACAGGTTGAGAACCACTGCTCTAATGAGTCACTGATAAATATTGCTTTTGTACAGATAGTTCTCAACTTATCCCTATAATGGGGACTGAAAAATTCATTATTAATGAGCTTAGTTCAGTTTAGTGTACTTTATTGATTAACCCTTAAGCCATATCAAAGTGCAGAGTTCCAAACACAAATTATTACTAAAATCTGATTTAAAAAACAATTTAAAATGAAATTGGAATATCGTACAGTTTTAAATGAAATTGTTATAAAATACAATACTTTAATATATACATACATAAAGAAATAAATAACATATGATAAAATTATGTTTTAGTATCACCCTTATCACCCCAATCAGTCCCACATATGCTGATCTCAACTGAACCAGCTCAAATACTGTGCTATGTTAAATGTTATTTCAGATTCTTGACACAAATGAGGTAAGTTATTTTGATATGGGGAATCCCAATGAGTCATTCATTTAGTATATTCTATATTAATAATGAGCACGACTATTAAGTAAAGCATCACATGACCATACCTGATTTTATGATTGTTTTGCACATGGTTGTTAAGTGAGACTTCAACTTGACCTCAGCTTGAGTCTTTCCCTGCTAGCTTCTCCATTGACTTTGAATGTTGGAAGTCATCAAGGAAGGTCTCAAATGGCAATCACATGATCATAGGATGACCAATGGTGGTCAAGCAACTAATGCATGGTCACATGATCATGGGGATGCTGTGACAGTTATAGGTGTGATGATTGGTTTTAAGTACCTTTTTTCAGTGTTTTCAGAACTTTTAACCATCACTAAGTTAATGACCATTAAGTGAGGACTACCTGTATTACAGAGTGGAAATGAAACTGAACTACAACCATTCTATTTAATAGCCAGAGTAATATAATGATGTATTTCAATCTCTGTGAGCAAAACGAATTGCTTTGCATAAATCACTGTCAATATAAATTATTCTATATAATGAATTATGTAATTAAAATGCTGGAACTCTTGACCAAACAGTTACTGCCCTCACACAGCCAGCAATTCAGAGATGCAACCAAAAAAATCAACTATTGCACAAAAATGCTCTGATAATTTCTTTTTTTAATGCTACACATCTATGATGTTTATATCATCTGTTCCCCAATTCATACTTAAGATACCCTGAAGTTATTCTTATCCCAACACATTTTTTTGCCATGGATACAGTCCAGTGGTGTGTTGCCAATTTTTTTACTCCTGGTTCGGGCATGCTTGTGACACTTCTGTGCATGTGGTTGGGCAGAGCCTCGCACCGCCGCTATTACCGGTTCACCTGATCTGGGCCAAACAAGGAGCAAACCACCTCTGATATAATCTGACTTGCTTTCCCTACCATTCTGTTGGTGGCATGACAGTTGACCCCACGGGAAGGGATTCACCCAATTCCCTTTGCTCCATTTAAGCTGGTACAGATATTGCTCCTTCGTTTATGTCATGGTTCCTTTTTTCCAGAATCACTAATTTGAGCAGCAAGGATAATTTGTTTTTTCATATAAGACTCTCTTGCTCTACCTCCCAAGTTTTGGAGGCAAATCTTAAAAGAGAGACTAGGCTGATGAGATATGGATGGGACTGGACAATGCAGTGTGAGAGGGATTTCCACTTCACAGTGCAACTATGCCATCCCATCTACTTTTAAGGAAACTATTTTAAACACGGGGTTAGCGCTTTTCTTAAATGCTACTAAACCATATTTAAAACTAGATTGACCAGTCTGCGATGGCAAGAGTCTTCTTCTTGTCATAATATGCAAATTTCACCCAGTTCTAGTTGAGCTGTCAGGCATGCTGTGTGTGTGTGTGTGTGTGTGTGTGTGTGTGTGTGTAGAAAGACTCCCACTGCATTGCATTGCAGATTTGGGTGTTTCATGATGAAGAGGGAGATTTTTCTCCCAAACCAGCTTTGATCATACTTCCTATTCAAGAGGCTCTCTAGATCAGTTTGTTTGTATATGGCCAGATCTGAAACTGAGAATGTTTCCTCTAGAAAAAAATATATTTGAGCTACGATATTCAGATTGGAAGGATCTGAGTCTAACTCCAGCAGCTCTCAAGACTAAACCATACTGTTGACTGAAACCCAAACAACTGAGTAAGGTTTCCTCATTTCCTCCCAGTTCTTATATGGCAACGTCAGCCCTGAAATAGATCCAGATGCTGCCTCCACCAAGACAAATATACATATAAATATAGATAGCAGAAAAAGACACCTATCAAGCTCTGAGTTGGCCACCATGTACAGTTATTGTTTGTCTTAGTGAGTCATGTGTTGTGCAGGCCTGACTACATGACATAAACTAGAGAGGATACTATTTTTTTGTGCCGTTGTTCATGTACAGTATCATATTTTACGAGGCACCCTGCTATAGCAACCTTATATTAATAGAACTTAAAAGTCAAGTTCAAAACCAGGTTCAGAGGCATGAAAGCTGAAACAGAAAAGATTCCACTGGAACTTGTTTTCTATAGAAGTGAAATAAAAAAAACCCCAACAGCCCTCATTTCTTATAACACTGCCGTTTTTGACCTTCCTTTGATGAACCCTTTTTCTAAAGAAACAGCAAAACATGATTTAAGATCACATATGGAAGTCACAGATCCAAGATTAAAAAAGGATGCTGGCTGGTAACTGATATACTTCTTTTCCAAACCATAATGAGATACTCTTTTTTTCATTTGTTTCCAAGGTACCCAATAAACTCAGTAGGATTCAAATTGGTAAAGAAGAGTCTTTGACAATTTAAGTTTAAACCTCATAAAGATGTGCCTGTACAAGTCATTATTTACAATTGCCATGACATTGTTCTCTAATGTAAAGATATGAAATAATGCTACTGTATTTTCTATAGAAACAGAGTACAATCAAATGAGCAGACCACCTAACCTTTACATAAGGCGACAGCGCCAATAAGCTTTTTTCCTCCCTATTAACAAGCCGCTGTCTGAATTCAGTGAAATAATAAAATTAAGCATGCTAGAAATCCAATGTAAGTGATTTTTGAAGGCAAATGAATCTGAACATAAAACGCTTTTCTTTTTATCCTCATGAGCACTATTATCATGCTAGATTAAGCTGCTGTTCCTTTCTATGGTCCCATGAATGCATTTCAAACAGTGAAATTCAATCAATTCCAATACCTACCCATTAGATCCCAACCATTAAAAATCAGAATCTGTAATATGTAATCTTCAGAAACTCTTCCTGTTCTGCCATTAACCCCCAAGATAATATTTCTGCTTTATTTGTAAAGCTGAGATCATAGTTTGCTTTAGTTACATGCATGTTTCGTGTTTTAAAACTACTTCAATTTAACCAGGCACACTTTAAAGGTTTTCATTAGGGAAATGGGATGTTGGGGAAAGTAGTTAAAAGGGAGCTTAATAGAAGTTCTTTTTTGAATAAAAGTTAAAGTTAAAAGGAGTTAACAGGAGGAGGAGTCAGTTTGAAAATAGTCACTATATGGAGTAGCCATTGTATTCAGGAAGCAAGAAATCCCTTGTATCCTACTTTGTGGATATAAAACTAAGACTAACGTCAAGCATAGTATAAATTCCAACAGGCTTTGTTAAAACCTCATTTCCCTACCATTACTCAGGTGATGCAAACTGCAAAAGAAACACATTCAGGATAAATGTATGTAGCAATAAAACTAAATAGTTTTTGTTGTGTAAACTGCAGTCTTAAATGTTGATATGTATGCAACTATGCCTACAAAGATTGTCCTGCTGCAGATGTATGTGTTGCCTGTACAACTGCTAATGCTTGCAATAGCAACTTCTGCTAATTTCACAAACATGATATCAATAGTAGATTTACCTGGAGTGCTCACATATTGAATGTTCAACCTTTTGAACTGTTAGTTGCACTCTGGTTTCAAATGTTTGCGTGTGGTTGTGACCCACTGCTTTATTTATGGTGCAAATTGTATTGGTTTCCACCCCCAACTGGGGAAAAAATTGTTTACAGGTGGGTGGGTGGATGTAGAGGTCTGAAGCAGGGGCAAGTTATGATTCTGAAGAAATATTTTTAGTCTCTCAGGGTGTTGTATAATATAGAGATTGAATCTATTGCATTTAATATTATTGTTAGTCATGTACATACTGTCAGACAAAAGCCTCCTGTGCCATATTCCTAATATTTTGTAAACACTTTGTAAAATTGTTGGGGTCCATCATAGTCTACGGAGGTCTATATCCTCAAGCAATTCTAGATATCATGATTTAGTGCACAACATTTTTTACCCATATTATTCTACATTTGTGGGCATAAGACTAGGCAGGGCTTCACAAATAGCTTGCTCTGTCAGTAAACTCCTTCATTTATGAAATGAATTTAAGGGACTACGGTAAAAATTATGAACTTGTCTGTTTATATTACCATTTTCCATTACTACAATTGCTAATCAATCTTATATAATAAGTAAAAAACAAGGTGATTGCCTGTTTGGGGGGATATTATTCAGAAACAATTTATTTAACTTTTAATCACTATCCTATTGAATGTTTGGTCTTCCCATAATTTAATTTGTGGCCTCAAATATCCATTACAAAGTTGGGGCCTGGTTGGGGGAGATAGCACTGGGTTGTTCTCCCTATAGATTACTGTGAAACAACAACTGAATCTAAGTGGCTCCTTGTTTTCCTTTGGGATGCATCAGCAAAACATATGAACAATTTTCTTGCTGTGGAATTGTTGGCTCATATGGTTTCCTTGAAGTAGAAGCACGGTTGTTCCTGTTTTGCTGTTACATAGCCTCATTGCAGCTCCTCTGCCTTACTGGTGAATGTAGTGGGTTTAGAGATCTTCAGGAATTGTCCAAAATTATTACTTGGCAGCTGGGTCCAGAGCTTCCTACTGGTAGCATTCTCTTAAAAATTAAAGAAGACTCTCCCTTTCAAGGTTTTATTTTTATTTTCCATTCATTAACCAAAAAAAAGGCGTCAAAGTTCTTTCTTTGGAAGACAGCCACAAACCTTTTTATAGTACTAGTATTTAGGCTTATATACTACTACTACTACTACTACTACTACTAATAATAATAAAATTTAATTTGTTGACCGCTCCCTCTCCCCGAAGGGACTCGGAGTGGTGCACAGGGCAAATAAAACAATAAATACACACATATAATTAAAAACAAATTAAACCTTATCCCTGCGCTAAAAATCCAGTTAAAAATGGCTAAAATCCCCATCTAAAATTTCTAGCAACCCCATCGAAGAGAGACTACCCTAGGCCGGCCAAGCAGAACAGATATGTTTTTAGTTTTAGACGGAAGGAGCGGAGGTCCGTGGTTGTTCTAATGCCGGGGGGAAGGTCGTTCCAGAGGGCTGGGCCCGCCACAGAGAGAGCCCTTCCCCTGGGCGTCGCCCGCTGACAAAGTCTAGTGGACGGCACCCGGAGAAGTCCCTCTCTGTGGGAGCGAATCGGCCGTGTGGATGTATGAGGCAGGATCCGATCCTGCAGATAGCTAGGTCCCGAGCCATGGAGCGCTTTAAAGATGATAACTAGAACCTTGAAGTGCACCCGGAAGACGACAGGCAGCCAGTGCAGCTCGCGCAAGAGCGGTGTTACGTGGGTAAACCTTGCGGTTCCCATAATTGCTCGCGCGGCTGCATTCTGGACTAGCTGAAGTCTCCGAGTGCACCTCAAGGGGAGCCCCATGTAGAGAGAGTTACAATAGTCCAGTCGGGATGTCACGAGAGCATGAGTGACTGTGCGAAGGGCGTCCCGATCCAATAGGGGGCGCAACTGGCGAACCAGGCGAACCTGGTAGAACGCCCTCCTGGCCACGGCTGTCACTTGATCTTCCATGGACAGCCGGGCATCCAGGAGGACACCCAAGTTGCGCGCCCCATCCACTGGGGCAAGATGTTCGCCCCCAATGGCCAGCGATGGAGTCAGCTGGTTGAATTGGGCAGCCGGAAACCACAGCCACTCGGTCTTGGTCGGGTTGAGCTTGAGTCCGTTTCTTCCCATCCAGATCTGTACGGCTTCCAGGCACTGGCACATCACCGCTACGGCATCGTTGGGGTGGTTTGGGGTAGATATATACAGCTGAGTATCATCAGCGTAGAGATGATACTCTACCCCAAAACCACGGATGATCTCACCCAGCGGCTTCATATATGTGTTAAACAGGAGAGGCGAGAGGACCGACCCCTGAGGCACCCCACAAGTGAGGGGTCTCGAGGTCGACCTCTGCTCTCCTGTCAACACAAATTGCGATCGGCCAGAGAGGTAGGAGGAGAACCACCGTAAAACGGTGCCTCCCACCCCCAACCCCCCCAGCCGATGCAATAGGATACCATGGTCGATGGTATCGAAAGCCGCCGATAGGTCTAATAGGACCAGGATGGAGGAACAACCCCCATCTCTGGCCCTCCAGAGATCATCAACCAACGCGACCAATGCCGTCTCGGTCCTATGCCCGGGCCGAAAGCCGGACTGGCGCGGGTCTAGATAGTCAACTTCCTCCAGGTGACGGGGAAACTGTTGTGCCACCACACTCTCAACAACCTTCGCCAAAAAGGGAAGGTTGGAGACTGGACGATAGTTGGTTAATAAAGCTGGATCCAAAGAGGGCTTCTTAAGGAGGGGCCTCACCATAGCCTCTTTTAGGGAGGCAGGCAAGGAACCCTCACTTAAGGATGCGTTGACAACCTCTTGGAGCCAGCCTCGTGTCACCTCCCAGGATGCCAGTACAAGCCAGGAGGGACACGGGTCCAATAAACATGTGGTGGCTCGCAGTCGCCCACGTAACCTGTCCATATCCTCGGAAGTAACGGAGTCAAACTCCTCCCAAACAAGATCTGTCTCGTGGCATCCCACTGGGCCATCAATGGGGGCTAGCTCGTTCTGTATCTGAGCGATTTTCTCCTGCAGAAAAGTCACAAATTCCTCTGCTCTACCCTGTAGCGGGGCTTCCCGCACCCTCTGTTGAAGGAGGGAGCGGGTCACCCTAAACAGGGCGGCAGGGCGGTTGTCTGCGGATGCTATGAGAGTGGCACAATGATGACGTTTGGCCACTCTCAGCGCCACAATGTAAGTCCGTAAATGGGCTCTTACCTGTGTCCGGTCAGATTCAGATACTGCTTCACAGTGCTTTATAGCCCTCTCTAAGTGGTTTACAGAGTTGGCTTATTGCCTTCAACAATCTGGGTCCTCATCTTACCTACCTCGGAAGGATGGAAGGCTGAGTCAACCTTGAGCCTGGTGAGATTCCAACTGCCAAATTGTAGTCAGGAGAAGTAGCCTGCAGTACTGCATTCTAATCATTATGCCACAACAGCTCTTATACAAAGACAAGGAAGAAGATATGGAGCAACTCAATCAACATTTTTGGAGGTAGGTCGTGGAGTGGTTGGAATGCAGTATTGGAGGCTAACTCTGCCCACTGCCAGGAATTCTATCCTGATTGGCTGAAGGTTGACTCAGCTTTCTGTAAAAGATTATGAAGCAGTATATAAGTTTAAGCGCTATTGCTGTTAGGATTATAACGTAACGTTTGGGCCTTCCACCCTTGGTTTTTCACTTTTATTTTTCTTACAGTCTGAGAACTTTGGCCCACCATCTGTTTTATCTCTCTGAAACCTGAATAGAATGGGACCAAATCTGATGAAGCAGAAGAAGCTGGGAAGTTTGATAATAGGCCAGATCTGAGGTCATAGTTGTGGAGAAATATATTTCAGAAAATATTCCCCTACATTGCGTTTCCGGTTCCAGATGCGGACGGACGGCTTTTACAGCTCGTCCGCCGCTGTGATCTTTTGACGGGCTCCTTCGGGAGCAGGGGGGGCGTGGTTGCCCCCCCTCTGTAAGGGTGGCTGCGGAGAGGCCCCCACCTTGACGGCGGTCGGGCGGGGATCCGTTTCGCCCTAGGAGTTGAAAGACGGAGTGCGGGGGGTGTATTCCCTTTTCGCCAAAGGAACCGGAACAAATGGAGGATTTCCTGAACGAGCTGAATTACCGGAGCTGAATGGCTGAGCCGAGGCTCTGGACAAAAAGCAATTGGAATGTGAGTTTATTTTTTTTAAACCCTCTGCATTCAACTTCTTGAATAGAAACACTTTAGAGGGGAAATTCCCCCCTCAGAAATAAAAGTGGCATCGTAAATCACCCCTGGGATCGGGAGAGAGTGAAACGACATCCATTTGACTAGTTTTAAAGGAATATTTTATTAAACAAGGAGTTGCTGTATAAACATTGAATCTGAGGTTTGTTACATTTAAAATGGATTTGCAACAAAGTTGCCTTCTTTCACCACCGTCGGCAGGGCGGAGGATGGCCCTTCTTTATTTCCAGAAGTGAAAGTTTCTTGTTTACAAACATTCCTCTGGCTTAATAAGTTAAACAAGACTATTTTAAAATCTACATAAAAGAGCCTACCCTAGTGACTTTCAGTACTTTCATCTATTGCAAAACCTTCTATTTTGGTCCTGTTTTTAGGAAAATACAATTGATTTCTTCCCTTGATCTTCACGAATGCAAATTGAACTTTGATAAGACTTTTTCTTTGTTCCTTTGTCTCTGACTTCACGGCCTGTCAGCCCACCAGCGCCATCTTTTTTCCTTTGTTCTTAAAAAGATTTAACACAAATCACAATCTGCTCCTACATCTACCAGACCAAGTCCAATCTCACAGCCAAAAATCACTGAACTTCTCCAGAAGGAAACAGAAGCAACAGAGGCAAAATCACCATCACCAACACCATCACCCTCGGTAGATGAGATGTTTCAAAGAATAATGAATGAAATGCAGCAAATTCGGAAAGACAATTTAAGCACAAGGCTGGAGCTTTTGGAGGCACAGAGAGAAATAACATATAATAAGCAGAAAATTGAGGGGTTGGAGGGCGGGGCAGTTGGGATGAGGGAAGAGATAAAGGATGTCAAAAATGAAATTACAGATATTACAGGTAATATGTCTAGAATTGATTTTGAACGCATGTCTTTCTTTTTAAGATTCCAGAATGTTCCAGAGTCTGCTACAGAAAATTTAAGAGAACTTATGGCTACGATCCTAGCGGATTATACCAAAAAAAACAAAGAATATATTTGGGGAGACATTGATTTAATCTATAGAATCAATTCAGCATATGCCAGAATAAATAATGTACCAAGGGAGATACATATTAAATTTACAAGAAAGTCAACAAGATATGAGGTCCTGAGAGCGCAAAGGGGAGGGCCCCTGATATATCAGCAGAATGAGATAGCCATATTAAAGCAAATCCCGAAAAAAATCCGAGATATAAGAAGGAAATATTCCTTCTTATCTAAAAAATTATATAAAAAGGGGGTTTGGTTTAAATGGTTGATGCCTGAAGGAATGTTGGTGTTCTGGGAAGGAGGAAGAGTTAGAATGAAAACGGTAGATGAGGCCCAGGCCTTTCTTAAAAAACACTCCTCAATCCTAGATGACGATGATACGGGAACGGGAGGGGCCACAGCTCTGTCTACCGGTGGGGTGGAAGAAGAAGAAACAATAGCAAAGAGACTCAGATCACAAAAATGATTTATTTTATTTTATTTTTTTATATAGTAATTCATGTTAAGGATGTTTATAGAAACAAAATAATTGAATGTATGAATTTTTAGATTATGAAATTTGCGATTTGAAATATATGTACCTCTTCCTATTTTTTTTATTCTTTAATGGAATCCATATTGTAAGAAGACTCGGAGGCGGTCACCAGCACCGATATGGAAGCTCTAAAATATTGTTAAGAAATACCCTATTTACTCTTTTCCTATTATAAAATTGTAAAACCAATAAAATTATTTTACAAAAAAAAAAGAAAAGAAAATATTCCCCTAGTGCACACCAATGAAAGAAACAAATGAGAATAAGCCCTGAATTTTGTCAAGTCCCCCTTTTAAGCTCCTCTACTTCCCCCTTCTGATCCTGTGATCACCTGCCCTGGCCCTCCAGTGATACATACAAGTGATGAATTCACAAGATGGAGCATAGAAACAAACACACAAAGCATATTACTTCATTACACCAAAGAAAATCCAGGTGATTTAGCTGACCAAGAAATTGGGGGGAGGGGGAACCAGCAGCCTTTTTCAGCATGCTTTCCCTATCTTGTTTTAAATAATGCTACTCATATGTGTTATGCATATGTCTCTGATTATGTCTCTGTCTGCCTGTCTCTGTCTCTCTCTCTCTCTCTCTCTGTGTATGTCTGTAGCTCTGTTGTTACCACCACACATAAACATAAATAGATACAAGATAAGGGAGTAAATCTTCCCTCTGGTTTTCTTGTTTTTGCCTGCCAATGCATGCTTATTCTGATTTTAGCACAAGTCTGCAATTAATTGAATCCAATACCTTTCTTCCTTTCCCTGCCATTAAAATCTTCCATGTACTGAAGTGAAAAAGATTTTCCATTTTCTCTGCCTGGCACAGGTGCTGTAGGGCCACCTTTTGTAGCAAAGCCCCTGAATTACAATTGGAAATAGAGTTTGTCCCACCTCCTGTGAGTTATAAAATGAAATAGTTCAATTCACATTAAATTTGAATTTTACCCCAAGTCAAAGGGAAGCTGTGTTGTCTGGGATTTTTTCCACACTCGTGATTCCTGCTACAATTAATATTTTTTCAAACAGGGTTCAAAAAATAATATCCCTGGTTTGGCGTCCCCCAAAATCTCTTACTCTTACCCCCCTATGTCATTGAACTGGTTAGTGAGCTTCAAGTTTGAAAAATAGCACACTATAATATACTGTATTTGTCCTACATTTGTCTTAGATACTTAATATTGTAAGTCTTAATATAACATTTTGCAGCATAAGTTGATTTTGCAATTGTAACTATATATGGTTAGCAAGAAAAATAATTCCTGATGCTTACATTGCTTTCTGAATAATATCTAAAAATATATCTGTCTAGTAAGATAAATTCTTATTCAATTAAACAGAAAAATAGGCAGTATTGACCTATATTTTGACAGCCTTGAACATTCCCCTTACAAGCACGGTTTTTCCTGGAATCTGATTTCATATGATTGAAAGTAGTTTCTTGTATTTTGTATTAATTCAGAAGTACATATCGTGTTTCCCTGAAAATAAGACAGGGTTTTATTTTCTTTTGACTCCCCCCCCAAAAATGTTGCTTGGGCCTTATTATGTGGGGGGGCTTATTGGTTTGGGGTTGCCGGGTGGCTGCTCTCTTGTGAGTGGGCGCCCGAAGAGCCAGGCACAGCCTCAGAGGCAAACAGGTGTGTTGCGCTGTCATAGCAGCACAACAGAGCAGCCATGAGATGACCACACTCATGAGCAGCCACCAGGCAACCCCCTGCTCCAGCTGGGCACAGCGCCACTCACCAACCTAGTGGTATCCCAAAGGCAGCAAGCAATGTGAGCGCCTTTGCCCCTCTCCCCCCGGCTTCTGCGGCTTGGTGCCTTCGAGATATTGCTAGGCTGGCGAGGGGTGCTCTGCCTGACTGCAGGTGCGGATTGTGCAGGGGGCTTATTTTGGGGGGAGGGCATATATTTTTGCCCACCAGAAAAATATGGCATGGCCTTATTATCAGGACATGTCATAGTTTCGGAGAAACATGGTATATGCATACATATACACATACCCATCATACTTTTACCTTTCTGAATAAACAACATTATCTGGAGTGCAGAAAATTAGTAAGGTAAAAGCATTTAAAGTGTGAGATAATAAAAAAAAGAAACATTGGTAAAATTATTGTTTATTTTAATAGGTTTTTAATTCACAAGAGGAAAAAAATCAATAATTTTAATTTGGGGGCCAATACTTATCAGATTTCTCCTCTCATTCCTAATAGACTTAACAAAAATATTGGGTATCAAATGCATAGTGATTGGAAAAAATCATTTTATCAGACATAAAAGCCTTGAATAATTCCAGAGTTGGTTTGTCCTCAATTTCCCCCCTAATTTGTTTTATATTCCAGTTTTATTTCTTTTACCAAGTGGCAAAAACAATCCAATGGACAAATGCCATAAAAAAGAAAATCTCACAAACCGTATGCAACTATAGAATGTGTCTTTTTAGCTAATAAATGTAACTGCTTACTAAATGACGCATGGAGCTGAACAAAATTAGGAGAACCCCCCCCCCCCAAAACTGGAGGTCAGGAGACGAAGTAGCCATTTGAAAAACCTGAAACCCCTTGAAACAGCTAAAATTGTTTACATTGACATCATGCATTGTATGTATGCATTCATTATCTTTCCAAATCATCTTTGTTTTTATTTCATGTATATCCTGCGCCATACATTGCTTTTCTTATGTTTTTTTTAACGTTCTGAATCAGCTAGTGACAACTTGCCTAGTTTTCCTTCTCAAATTATTCACTCTTTCTTCATGCACTTGTTTTGTAATTCAATCTTCATTGCCTCTGCATGATGAAACAACCACAATGTATTTCTTTTCTGCTTGTTGCTTGCTTTGGCATTCAACTTGCATTTATTCATTGACCTTCATTCTTGATCTTATCTCTTCTTGCTTTACTACACTTACTTATTGAGGACCCAATTCTCACTCCACTCAGCTTCCCACTGCATTCAACTTTGTATTTCACCTCCCGTTCTTTGGTACTACAAAAAGGCAGAAAGACACTCTTATAGATAGCTGTTTTCTACAAAACTTCATCCGCCCTGGGTCCTTTTGGAGAAGGGCGGGATATAAATCAAATAAAATCTAAATCTAAAATCTAAATCCCTTGCAGCAGGCCACATAATTGCCCCCATCATTTTCTTATCATTTTAGTAAACATATTTTCATCATTATATATAATCAACTATCATTTACTGCATTTCTCATGTCAAATGCAGCTACTATGGTCTTTGATTCATGCATTCTCAGACCAATATTCTTCCCAGCATCATGCCAAAGCTTTGATTCATTATTCAAATTCAAATTCAAATTAAGATTTATTAACCGCACCCTCTCCCCACAGGGACCCGGGGCGGTGCACAGGCATAATTAAAAACAATATACAAAATACAAACATTACTTAAAATAAAATTAAATAAATCTACCTATGCTAAAAATATATAATTAAAACCCATTAAAATTTGTAATTAAAAGACAGAGAGAACTATTCAAGGCCGGCCAGTCGAAAGAGATGGGTCTTCAATTTTACCCGGAAGGAGCGGAGGTCGGTGGTCGTTCTAATATCAGGGGGAAGGTCGTTCCAGAGGGCCGGGCCCGCCACAGAGAGCGCCCTTCCCCTGGGCGTCGCCCGCTGACAAAGTCTAGTGGACGGCACCCGGAGAAGCCCCTCTCTGTGGGAGCGAATCGGTCGTGAGGATGTGTGGGGCAGGATCCGATCTCGCAGATAGCTAGGTCCCGAGCCATGGAGCGCTTTGAAGATGATAACTAACACCTTGAAGCGCACCCGGAAGACGACAGGTAGCCAGTGCAGCTCGCGCAGGAGCGGTGTTACATGGGCAAACCTGGAGGTGCCCATAATTGCTCGCGCGGCCGCATTCTGAACTAACTGAAGCCTCCGGGTGCACCTCAAGGGGAGCCCCATGTAGAGAGAGTTGCAATAGTCCAGTCGGGATGTCACGAGGGCATGGGTGACTGTGCGAAGGGCGTCCCGATCCAATAGGGGGCGCAATTGGCGAACCAGGCGAACCTGGTAAAACGCCCTCCTGGCCACGGCTGTCACTTGCTCTTCCATAGACAGCCGGGTATCCAGGAGGACACCCAAATTGCGCGCCCCATCCACAGGGGCAAGATGTTCGCCCCCTATGGCCAGCGTTGGAAAAAGCTGGTTGAATCGGGCAGCCGGAAACCACAGCCACTCGGTCTTGGTCGGGTTGAGCCTAAGTCTGTTACTTCCCATCCAGATCCGCACGGCTTCCAGGCACTGGCACATCACCGCTACGGCATCGTTGGGGTGGTCTGGGGTAGATATGTACAGCTGGGTGTCATCAGCGTACAGATGGTACTCTACCCCAAAACCACGGATGATCTCACCCAGCGGCTTCATGTATGCATTAAACAGGAGAGGCGAGAGGACCGACCCCTGAGGCACCCCGCATGTGAGGGGTCTCGGGGTCGACCTCTGCTCTCCTGCCCGCACAAATTGCGATCGGCCAGAGAGGTAGGAGGAGAACCACCGCAAAACGGTGCCTCCCACCCCCAACCCCCCCAGCCGATGCAATAGGATACCATGGTCGATGGTATCGAAAGCCGCCGAGAGGTCTAATAGGACCAGGATGGAGGAACATCCCCCATCTCTGGCCCTCCAGAGATCATCTACCAACGCGACCAATGCCGTCTCGGTGCTATGCCCGGGCCGAAAGCCGGACTGGCGCGGATCTAGATAGTCAACTTCCTCCAGGTGACGGGGAAACTGTTGTGCCACCACACTCTCAACAACCTTCGCCAAGAAGGGAAGGTTGGAGACTGGACGGTAGTTGTTCAAAAGAGCTGGGTCCAAAGAGGGCTTCTTGATTATAAAATCCCCTAGATTCTTCAGCAACATATTTGTCCAAAGCTAATGTACATAAAATGTTATTTCTCATAGTTATAAAATGTGCCACTCCCCCCATGCATGCACCCCACCCCTGCACCCATTTTTGGCTTCCAAGTTGGTGCAGGAGGCTTTCCAGGCCCGAAACGGAGCACAGCAGGGGTATACAAATCCCTGTCCTCCGTTTTGACTTTCAGGTTGGTGCAGGAGGCCTTCTCGGCCCAAAATGGGGTTCAGGGGCATGCACGCAGGCATGCAACCCCCCCAAATGCAATGCAAATGCAGCACACATGCACCCGACCTCCCATATGTGCACACATGTCCCCCGCGTGCAACCCCCACTTGCCCAGCAGAGACCGAAAGACAAGGTGGCGGTGGGAGGCACCTGCATGCATGGTGTAGCTGGGCTGGGGTGATGGCTGGCATGCCCGCAGAGAGAGCTCTGCGTGCACCTGTGGCATGCATGCTGTAGGTTTGCCATCATGGGTCTAAGAGCATATTATATTCAATTTTTTGGCAAATTTATCATATAGTTTTAAGTTTGATTATTCTCTATTTCCATTTTTAATAAAGGTTTATACATCTGATTAGTAATATTGTCATTTGTACACAATTCCACAACAAATTCAGTCTAATCATTTTGAAATTCATATTTTTTTCTTATCAAGATTAAGTCTTTAATTTAATTTAATTAACTGAACATAGAGAAACCAATGGTATATAAAGCCTTCCAACTTCTGCTTTTCTCTTGTTTGTAGCTTAATTTCTCCTTGACAATTATTTCAATATTATTTCTCTTCTAAAAAAAGGTTTCTTAGGAAGGCAATCATTAAGGAATTTTAGTAGACAATTTTGCCTTATACCTATTCTAAATTTTCAATATGTCACATCTAATGAAATGATTTTTAAAATCTACATGAATCTTGATTTTATTGTACCACAAATAGCTATGCAACCAAATCTTAAACCATATCCTTCCAATTCCAATGACCACCTATTTCTTAAAGTCATCCACTCCTCAGTCCATACTGAACAAGAAACTGCAAAATCCATTTCTAGCCTCTCTCTTTCTTTAGCATTCTACAGCAGTTTCTATTTACTTCTCCATTTCTTGCATTACCAAACAAATTTGGAACTATCTTCTTGCCATTGCTTATTTGCTTAAATACCAGTCAGTCATCAATATAGGCATTGTCTGGAATAAAAACGATATCCTAGGTAAAATATTAATCCTAATCGCAGAAATTCTTCTCAACAATGTTATAATTTTTCCCATTTCATCATATCTTCTTAAAACTTCACTATTCATATTAGTCAAGTAACACCCAAATATTTAATCTTTCTCAATTTTAAAACCATTTTTTTCATCAGATCATCTTGATTTTGTGCAGCTATATTTTATTAACATGTTTGTTTCATGCTTATCCATCTTAAAACCTGTTAGCCAAAAATCTCAAAAACTCAATTTCTTTCAGAGTATCTTGTAAAATCAAAACCACCTTATCAGCAAAAGATCTCCATTTAAAGGTCTATTTAGGCCCATTATCTTCTCAGCTTGTCTAATATCTCTATTCAGAACGTCAAGAACCAAAATAAACAACAAAGGTGATAGAGGACAATGTTGGCTTCTATCACAAAGGTGATAGAGGAAAAAGTTTGACTAAATCACGTGATTTAGTCAAAACACCATTAATCATAACTCAGGTTTTGAGACGTACTCATCAACTTGATTTCTTGAATATAATTCTTGCCAAACTCCATATCTTCAAAAACGTTAAACAGAACTTAATCAGTTGAAACTGTGAAAAGCTTTCTTAGTATTTAAGAAGATTAATGTGTGCTGTTTTTCATAATTTTGTGGTAGACATTCTATTATATCCAGTACAGCCCTTATGTTAACTTTTAATTGTCTTTTAGATAAAAATTCACAATTATCTTCATGAATAAACTCAAATGGGTCTACCAATTTTGTTGTATTTATTTTGTACAATGACAATGCCATCAGTGGGCGAATCATCCGAGGTAGCTCGGGAGTTCATGGCTTCCATGACGGCCATGGACCTGACCCAATTAATTCAAGGCCCCACCCACGAGGGTGGACATACACCGGATCTCATCTTCGTCTCTGGCCAGTGGAAAAGTGATCTGATTATAGGGGATATAGCCATCACACCCTTGTCATGGTCAGACCACTCACTTCTCCGGCTCGACTTTCCAAACGCTACTCCCCTCCGCGGGGAGGCGGAACCTGAGTCACCAATCTGGTTCCGTCCCAGGCGCCTGATGGACCCTGATGGGTTCCAGGCGGCGCTTGGGCCACTTCCTGTACCCCTGACCCGCGCCCCGATGGAGGACCTCACGGCCGCATGGAATAGTGTGGCCGTGGGGGCCTTGGATCGGGTCGCGCCCTTGCGGCCTCTCTTGCGGTGGCGAGCCACCCTGGCCCCTTGGTTTACCGAGGAGCTGAGGGTGATGAAATGCCACAAGAGATGCCTAGAGAGAAGATGGAGGTCTACCCGATCTGAATCTGACCGGACACAGGTAAGAGCCCATTTACGGATTTACATTGTGGCGCTGAGAGTGGCCAAACGTCATCATTGTGCCACTCTCATAGCATCCGCAGATAACTGCCCTGCCGCCCTGTTTAGGGTGACCCGCTCCCTCCTTCAACAGAGGGTGCGGGAAGCCCCGCTACAGGGTAGAGCAGAGGAATTTGTGATTTATCTGCAGGAGAAAATCGCTCAGATACAGAACGAGTTAGCCCCCATTCATGGCCCAGTGGGTTGCCACGAGGCGGATCTTGTTTGGGAGAAGTTTGACTCCGTTACTTCCGAGGATATGGACAGGTTACGTGGGCGACTGCGAGCCACCACATGTTTATTGGACCCGTGTCCCTCCTGGCTTGTACTGGCATCCTGGGAGGTGACACGAGGCTGGCTCCAAGAGGTTGTCAACGCTTCTTTGAGGGAGGGTTCCTTGCCTGCCTCCCTTAAAGAGGCCATGGTAAGGCCCCTCCTGAAGAAGCCCTCTTTGGATCCAGCTCTTTTAAGCAACTATCGTCCCGTCTCCAACCTTCCCTTTTTGGCGAAGGTTGTTGAGAGTGTGGTGGCACAACAGTTTCCCCGTCACCTGGAGGAAGTTGATTATCTAGACCCGCGCCAGTCCGGCTTTCGGCCCGGGCATAGCACCGAGACGGCATTGGTCGCGTTGGTTGATGATCTCTGGAGGGCCAGAGATGGGGGTTGTTCCTCCATCCTGGTCCTATTAGACCTCTCGGCGGCTTTTGATACCATCGACCATGGTATCCTATTGCACCGGCTGGGGGGGTTGGGGGTGGGAGGCACCGTTTTGCGGTGGTTCTCCTCCTACCTCTCTGGCCGGTCACAATTTGTGTTGACAGGGGGGCAGAGGTCGACCTCGAGACCCCTCACATGTGGGGTGCCTCAGGGGTCGGTCCTCTCGCCCCTCCTGTTCAACACATATATGAAGCCGCTGGGTGAGATCATCCGTGGTTTTGGGATAGAGTACCATCTCTACGCTGATGATACTCAGCTGTATATATCTACCCCAAACCACCCCAACGATGCCGTAGCGGTGATGTGCCAGTGCCTGGAAGCCGTGCGGGTCTGGATGGGAAGTAACGGACTCAAGCTCAACCCGACCAAGACCAAGTGGCTATGGTTTCCGGCTGCCCGGTTCAACCAGCTGTCTCTATCGCTGGCCATAGGGGGCGAACATCTTGCCCCTGTGGATGGGGCGCGCAACTTGGGTGTCCTCCTGGATTCCCGGATGTCCATGGAAGATCAAGTGACAGCCGTGGCCAGGAGGGCGTTTTACCAGGTTCGCCTGGTTCGCCAGTTGCGCCCCCTATTGGACCGGGATGCCCTTCGCACAGTCACTCATGCTCTCGTGACATCCTGACTGGACTATTGTAACTCTCTCTACATGGGGCTCCCCTTGAGGTGCACCCGGAGGCTGCAGTTGGTCCAGAATGCAGCCGCGCGAGCAATAATGGGTACCACAAGGTACACCCATGTAACACCGCTCTTGCGCGAGCTGCACTGGCTACCTGTAGTCTTTCGGGTGCGCTTCAAGGTGCTAGTCATCATCTTTAAAGCGCTCCATGGCTCGGGACCTAGCTATCTGCTGGATCGGATTCTGCCTCATACTTCCTCACGGCCGATTCGCTCCCACAGAGAGGGACTTCTCCGGGTGCCGTCCACTAGACTTTGTCAGCGGGCGACGCCCAGGGGAAGGGCTCTCTCTGTGGTGGGCCCTGCCCTCTGGAACAACCTCCCCCCCGATATTAAAACTACCACGGACCTCCGTTCCTTCTGTCTGAAATTGAAAACGCACTTTTTCTGCCTGGCCAGCCTAGGTTAGCCTCTTACCATAGTATTATAGGGTTTAGGGTTTTAGTGATTGGTTTTGGGGAATTTTAGCGCAGGGTCTTATTGTTTAATGTGTTTTTTAACTGTTTTGTATATCTATGTATATTTATTGTTTTAATTTCCCTGTGCACCGCTCCGAGTCCCCTTGGGGAGAGGGAGCGGTCTAGAAATTAAATATTATTATTATTATTATTATTAATATTATAAAGACTATACTATAGAGTTATTGACTACCTTCCCATCATGGTTTTTTAATAAATCAATTATTTCAAAGCAATACTTCGAATAAGATAAAATATAGTATAGAACTAGATAACCATTCTTAGTCATTCATGTGCCACATACTATAGAGTTATTGACTACCTTCCCATCATGGTTTTTTAATAAATCAATTATTTCAAAGCAATACTTCAAATAAGATAAAATATAGTATAGAACTAGATAACCATTCTTAGTCATTCATGTGCCACATGTGGCATTCTCTGCTAAATAGTAAGGAAAGTACCAAGCATTCTTGCTCTACTCTATACAAACCAGGACAGCTCATCTAGAGATACCTTGTAAATCAGCAAACTGTTACCCATATCCTATCAACTAGAAAGAAAGTACAGTGTATTGACACGCACTTGGGATGCATGTATTCAGAAGTTACATTTTTTAAATTTACTATTTGCCTTATACCAAGCTTTGATTAATTAAGTAGCTTGTCCTACTCCTTTAAATTTTCCGTCACTCTTTAATTTGCCTCTTTTCTTCTCTACTGCTCTCTCTTTTCCCTCTGCATTTACTTTTGGAGGTGGTTCTATTGTTTCTAAGAAACCACACACCATTTGAAAAAGCTAAAGAAGCACACAACAATTTACAAGATGATGATCTTAAGTAGGTTGACATCATCAATTATCACAGTGGGTGGAATAAATATAACACCAACTTTAGGCTCTTATTAAAATTTCATTTTTGCAAAGTGAATTTAAATCCAAAATAGAATCTACTATTCATACTGGATAAAAATCTCATTCCATTAAAAAAAAAACCTGCCTGCATTAAAAGATAGTTTAAGATGTAAAGGCATTCTTATTTATAAAGCAATCAAAATAATCAAAGACAAGGGAATGACTTTGACAAGAGAAAGCAAAGAAAAAGATCAGGGAGTCTCAGTGCATTCAGACATTGTCAATTGCCAACAAGATGTTCATATTAATATAGACAGGGAATTGTCACAGCAGCATTATCTGGCATGGTGGTTGGTTTCACTTAAGGCCTGACAGGCATGTAATTGAACCAGGAGGAAATTTGCTTGCTAAAGTAGAGAAAACACGCTCTAAAGGGCACTGTCCTTCCTTTCATTTTTAGATATATTCCCTTCTCTTAATTTACTAGATTGAATGCATCTTGTTTCACATTTGTGAACAGTTTAATAGGGATGTCTCAATTATTTGAGATATTTTGACATGTTAAATGTGAATATCCACAAAGCGAACGGAAAATGTTTCCTCCTTGATATTAGATATTTCATTCATCTGAGCCACTAATCAAACACAAACTTTTACATAATAATGTAGGTGATCACTAGCAAATGGTGTGATTAAAATGGAGAAAATCAACCTTTATCTTTTGTCTACCAAAAATTGGGAATAAGAAAAAGTTTCTGCTTGGATTGCTCCAGAAGTATATGTTAGGTTGCTATGGACAGAAATGAACAAAGAAATAGAGGGATAGTTGGTCCCAGCAAGTAAGCTTTTCTTGTTCTTAAATATCATTTAGCCACCATGTGTCTCCCAGTCTCATCAGGGATGCAGTGGCTCAGTGGCTAAAACAATGAGCTTGTCAATCAGAAAGATCGGCTGTTCAGTGGTTCGAATCCGTAGCATTGCATAAGGGAGTGAGTTCCAATTACTTGTCCCAGCGTCTGCCAACCTAGCAGTTTGAAAGTATGTAAAAATGCAAGTGGAAAAAATAGGAACCACCTTTGGTGGGAAGGTAACAGCATTCTGTGCACCTTCGATGTTTAGTCATGCCAATCACATGACCACGGAAGGATCCTAGGACAGCACTGGCACTTCGGCTTTGAAAAGGAGATGAGCAACGCCCCCTAGAGTCGGAAATAACTAGCACATATGTGCGAGAAAACCTTTACCTTTACTTTATCTCCCAGTAAAAGTTTATGACAAGCTGCTTCTCTTCATGAATGATGAAGAACTCTAATGCAGTACTGAGAACCATATTTTAGATATGATTTCATTCCATTTGTTCTTCCTGAAATTGAAAAAAAAAATGGTTAAGCAGCTTCTAAGGTGTGGTAAAAGCAGTTGTTGGCACCCTTCCCCTGACACAAGTGACAGAGTGCTGCTGCTACTAGCCGTAACTGGTAAACCATTACTAATGATTACTTTTACACATTGTGTAAAAGTAAGCTTAGTTAATTAATTGCAAATTTCTTAAGCCATAAACTCACTCCATAATTTGTTGTTGCTTCACTTTGCTTCTAATTGAATCTGTTCTTGCTAATATTCAAATCTGCTGCAAGAAAACAGAGTAGATGCTATTGAGACATCCTCAAATGTGCACATTTCTATATTTAGCTATTCTATTTCTGCTCCATACCTATTCTCTATAGGAAGGGGAAAAAAGTGTGACAATTTACATTACTGTCATGATTAACCAGAAACTAAATAAGTGAAGTCACCCTTCACTGAAGGAGGCAACCTGCTGTCTCTTTATTTATGAAACATACAGTAACTAGGATAATCATCTTATAACACTGGGAGGAGGTTGCCTATAGTGGCTTATAGTGTACTAATGAAAATGTCTCTCATTGCTTCCCCACAGTTGGTCCTTTCATTGTTCACAAATGCAACCCATTGCTTTCATCGACTTTATCTTCCCAGTGAGTCCAGCTACAACAAAATTAATAATCATGTGAGATGTGATTGGAAATTCCCTCCCATCTTCCAATTTATAGTCTTCCTAAGTCGGGAGGAAAAGGTTGATGTGCACTATATACTCAAAAATAGCGAGATCATTGAGCAAATTTCATGGGCTGAATCCTCTTATTCTTAATCCAAAGCAAGCACTGTGACTATGATATTGCCTCATTATGATATATAAAGTTGGCACAGGTTGACCATTTTATCCTTTAATTTACTCTTGCTGCTGGAAATAATAGGATATAACTACCATATTTTGTCAATGGGAGATGGTTTGCAATTTATGCATTATCTAGCAGAAATAATAGAAAGATTCTATGTAATCAACATAAAATATTAATGATTATATTGATCTTCATAGTATAAAATATGTCAGCCCATATAATTCTTATTCATCAACTACCCTTAACAACCCCATAAAACAAATATTAGAAATAATGAATACTTTTAACTCCTTAAAAAAAGAATAATAAAAAAAAGAAATTACTGACCTTAAAAGGATGGAAGGCTGAGTCAACCTAGACCCAATGAGAACTGAACTGCTGAACTGCAGGCAGCTGGCAGGCAGCAGAAATAGCCTGAAATACTGCATTCTAGCCACTCTGCCACGATGGCTCATGATAGTGACCCTGTAAGGCAGGGGTCTCCAGTCTGAAGGTCTCCAGTCTGAAGGACTGAAGTCTGAAGGACTTCAGCTCCCAGACTTCTCCAGCCAGCTTTGTCTGGGAGCTGAAGTCCTTCAGACTTAAAGTTGCAAAGGTTGGAGACCCCTGCTGTAAGGCAGTTGGTCTGAAAGAAGCTGATTAGCCTCAGTGTAGGAATGAGTATTTGGAACTAAGTACGAATTCCTGATAGCTAAATATTCCCTATTTCTTATTTTCTTGGTAACAACTCTTTGATGAATAGAGTAGTAACTGATTTCTCAGATAACAAAAAAATGGATAAATGTTCTGAACTTGCAATATTTTCTCAACTCGCTCCTCTTTCCTAGACATTAGTTCTTGGTCCGGCCTTTTAATAGTAACTGATAAACAATTTCAGCAGCTGATGAACAACTTCAGAATTCAGAATGTAAACATATCTGCACTGTCCATTTGAGTCCATTTGGAACATGGACTGGTGATGAAAAATGATGAAACTTCCTTACATCAGGCTAAAATAAAATCTCAAATACAGTCCTTAGAGACAATATTGGGTCTCTGTGGTTCCACTTCAGTTGACTAACCATTACAAAAAATAAAAAAAAGGAGAAATGTTGAAAACTATTTTAATAGTCACGTCAGATTGAAATGTAGAAATGGGCATCTGCAGCAAAAAGAACTCTCTTCAAAATAATAAAATGTGCATTTTGATATCAAGGGCCAAGATCTAACTACTTACGAGTGATGACACACTGGGAGTTACAAACGGGGAAGGATTTTTATTGCAATATTATAATGCCTGTTTCATTATATTCTCTCTTGTACCACACCTACAGATTCCCAGAGATGTACACCAGTCATTTCCCACAGGAACTGGCAAATAATGAATTCCTTGCAGGTGTATAAAAAGAAATAAATGTTTTCTTTGTAGTGTAATTGATTAAAATTGGTTTTATGAAAGCAAAGATGAATTTGCTTTCATCTTTGCTCCAAAGATGACCTATGGACCAATTGATGAAAAATTTTTGGACAAATTTCTATAGATTAACAGAATGTTCTGAATTTAAAACTTTAGGACTAAAATGTTTCAGTTACTTGATATCAAGATTTGAATTAAGACATTTCTTAGGAAGTGTTTACTTGCAATTATTTAATGTATGGGTTTAAAATATGTAAGTTTGCACTTTAATTTATCAGGTATAATTGAGAAGTCAGCAGTTTAAAAAATTGTGAATGTATTTCTTTGCAAATTATTTCAGCAGATGAAAGAGAAGCCACTAATGTATTATCTTTTGTGTGATGGAATCCCATAATGTTATACTAATGCATGCAACTTGAAAGATAACTATTCTCTTACATTGTATTTGAGTTTTTATTTTAGTTCTGAGGTAAGGAAGTCTCATCATCTTTCATCATCAGTCCATGTTCCAAATGGACTCAAATGGTGAGTGCAGATGTTTTTACATTCTGAATTCTGAAGTTGTTTATCAGCTGCTGAAATTGTTTATCAGCTGCTATTAAAAGACCAGACCAAAAACTAATGGGATGGAAATATTAAATAGCAGTTATAATGTTCATACTTTAGATGGGGATGAGAGCTGTCTGTCTGCCCAGATTTGATGAAATACTTTCAGAAGTACTTTCCCCTGGAGTAGAGCACCCCAAAATAATTACCCAGGTTATGACTACACAGCACGGCTCATTACTTAGTGACTGGAAGCAGCACAAAGTAGAGGAAATTTTAAAAAGATAGTAGCTAGGAAACAAATGCTGGAAGCAAAACATTGTTTGCTGGACATTTTTGTGTATATTTTTTGATAGAGCAGAGCAGAGTAGAGCAGAAGAATTGGAAGGGATCTTGGAGGTCTTCTAGTTCTAGAACCTAAGAAGAGGGTTGCCTTCTTAGGCAGGACACCTTATACCATTTCAGACACATTGTTATCCAATATCTTATAGTTTATAGGATAAACTATATGAGGATATCCAGGATGATTGGCCAGGTTTTTTTGTAAGCATTTTTACAAAATGATCTTTTAGGGACTCTTCTCTTATTTGGTGTGCTGACTTTTTAAACAGAGCCTAACTGAACTGGAGGGGATTGGAGAGAAATATAGTGTGATATTGATGGAGAAAAAGAAAGATGAAGAAGGAAGGAAAAAGAAAAAATGGCATGGAACAAAGAGTTGGGGGGGGGGGGAGGGAAAAGTGTGGATAAGAGATGAAGGGCCACAAAGGCACAAAGGGCACAGTGAGTATGAATAGGAGAGGTTGAGGAGAAAGAAAGAAGAAAGTCTAAGAGATTAGAAAGAAGTAGACCAGGAAAGGATTAAAAAGCAAAAGAATTTTTATAAAAGAAAAACTTCTGTATAAAAGAAAAGAATATACAGAATGAAAGGACTACTGAAATCTGGAACCACAGAGTATAGAGTAATGTCTGATAAAATTGTAAATAAAAGTAGAATTATTATTTTTTTGAGAAAGGTATAAGTCAAGTTTATCGCAGAAATGTATAACCTGAACTGAGAATTGTGCACCAAAATGTCTAACTTCAACTTTTCCCTCCCTTAACTGCCTCCCATCACTGGCCACCCCCCATGACCAATCAATTTCAAGCAAGATGTTTTCAGAATGGTCAGTTCAAGCTGGTATGCAGCTGCCTTCTACCAGCCAGTGACCTTGAAGAAGCATCTTGGAGAAATTCAGAAGTTACTATCATTTCCCCCCAAGCATTCCCCTGCCCCTTCCCCCTTCCCTAGAGTTCATGGCAGACTGTAACTACATGGTAGCGAAGCAACCATAAGGTGGCAGCTGAGGAGCAAGTGTAAGGTGGAGTATGAGAAATGAAAAGCAACATCTTTTGTTTTGTACAAAAGTCAGATGGATGGATGGATGGATGGATGGAGGGAGGGAGGGAGGGAGGGAGGGAGGGAGGGAGGGAGGGAGAGAGAGAGAGAGAGAGAGAGAGAGAGAGAGAGAGAGAGAGAGAGAGAGAGAGAGAGAGAGAGAGAGATAATGTTGGTCCCCTAACTATTCTGTTCCAATTGGATCAGTGACAGTTAACATTTAGTTATTAATATTTAATATGAAAAAAACAAATTTACAAACTTCACAGACAATACTTTATCAACCAGGATATCCTCAATATATTTTGGTATGTTTTTGCAATATTCAACAAAATCTTGCACTCTCCATGTAGATGTATATGCATATGTATAAATACACCCAATTCCAGAATTATCTATCTTAACAAACATATATTTAACTGATGGAATACTATATTTATATTATAATCATGTTTCCTGGGATTCAACATTTAATCCTCATTTGTATTCTATAAAAAATAATCCAAGCCTAAATCAAGATTTTTTGCTTTCCCCCCTTAAATTCCATATTATTTATTTACCAATTTAGGCATATGAATTGATAATTCCCAACACCATAGGCCACATGTTCGTTTGCTTATTAGTTATAATAGTTGTGGTGACCTGTGGCGCCATCTTTCATGGGTCACCTTGGGACTTTCTCATGAGTACTGATCAATATCCAAAATGAAGATGACACTAAAGTTGTTCAATTATAATTCAGCTTGAATGAATGGCAATGCATTTAGACTTTAATTAATGTATGTGCTGCTTCTGGGAGTGTCATGGGGCAGCTTGAAAAGTCAGTTAAATGAGAATAGGCAACTGGAAGCATATTATTTGTCCAGATCTCTTGAAGAAGCCATATGCATGATGAAAAAAGTTGACATTTCAGAGAGATTGCTAAATAAACTAGAGACACCGAATCCCAGACATATCCCAGACAGCTGCTTGCTTATTGGTTTTAGCCATGAGTAATAAAATTATTCAGAAAATATTGTGCTCTGTAATTTGCAATTACTTTAGACTTTTTAAAATTCTAGTTTATTATCCATATTGCTGGAGAAATTCCCTCCCTCCCTCCCTCCCTCTCACCAAATGTAGTCAATCCAAATATAGGCAGAAAACCAACAACAAACCTGCTAAACAAAGGAAAGACATATATGAGAGCACAACAGCAATAAGGGGAAAACAGCAAGTAAAGTCAGCTAAATCCCTAAACAAACCTGTTCTTAGCTTGTCATTTACAACAGGGGTCTCCAACCTTTGCAACTTTAAGTCTGAAGGACTTCAGCTCCCAGAATTCTCCAGCAAGCTTTGCTGGCTGGAGAAGTCTGGGAGCTGAAGTCCTTCAGACTTAAAGTTGCAAAGGTTGGAGACCCCTGATTTACAACATATGAGGCTAGATGTCAGTTAAGCAACTCAGGAGAGTGTTTTGTATTTGAGGCACCCACATTGAATAAGACTTTCCTCTGGAGCTTCCTGCAAATTGTCTTGACAGGCATATGCCATCAAAGAGATGGAAACAGACATTTATTATAAATCCAAATGTTGACCCGGCTTGTGAAATCACTTAAAATTTAACGGAGGGCATTTTAATCTACTGATATTATGACCTGATATCACTAAAGCAGAACCAGAATATATTTCACTGTATATAGCTATCAGGGTCATTCATGCATTGAATAAATTTAGCCTCCTTTATTATCAGATGATCTAGTCCTCCTTGAAAAACATTTGAGAAAATGGCTTTCTTGATTATCCTTTTTGTGAAGAATTTGAAGCAAACATGGATCTTATTTAAACATTGTTTAGCAGTACTTTTCGTAAATAATATATTCTTTGTTTAAAACAAAAGTTATCAGGAGCCATTGGATTTTTCATAGGCTTGTTCTTATGCATTGCATATAAAAAAAGGACAGGACCTTGATGGTGGCCACCATTTTGATTTTTTTTTTAAAAAAAATCTTCCTCCTTGTGGATTTCTAGAAAACAGAAATAAAGGACAAAACCCTACCCAATTCTATAATATGTCCTGTGACCTGTCTGCGCACAAGCTTGTGACTTGCTCTATATTGTTTTTTTCTTTACTTTCTGTTTCATTAGTATTCAGGATCCAGTTGTGCTTGTGTATTAAACAAGCAATTTCTCATTAGGTTGTACATATAGTGGACATTAGCCTACAATTAAATATAAAGGATTAATAATGCACTTGTTTATAGACATTATTTCATGGTAACCATATATATGGGCAGTACCCAATTGATTTGGGTCAGTTCAAAAGCTAATGAGAGGCAGATCTGGTTCTTGCTTGGATGGGGACTATAAAGATTGTAGGTTTGAAGGCAGTGTCATGATGGAGCCAGCTCATGAAAGATGATTGTTATTTTTTTTGGAATTTTGTAAGCTGGCTGAGAGCAGAGCTCAATCACCACATCTAGTGCACAAATGAACAATTTGGAGATTTGTGGCATGCTGCAGCAGTATTAACAGAGCTGGCAGAACTAATATTATTAACAATCACACCACTGCTTGAGGTCAAAAAATACTCTGAAGAAGGAAATGGTATCTCTCTATAGTTCAAGAAAACAATGTGCAAATGATGATGAATTCTCCAGGAGTTAAGTTTAGCAAAGACCTTATTGTTTGATTGAATACATATCTGAATAGTCATTACTATAATGACTAAGAATTGTAATAATTATGCACAGGTTGTTTCATAGCAATTAGTCACTTGCAAATATATAAGGAGTTCTTTACAGACTTTACAAAGAAGAACTATTACATGCACCATTGTTTTTGTTAGGTTGTTTCAGATTTAATACTTGAATTTGCAAACTCTAAAATTTGAAACTACTCAAGTTTTTTGTGATTATTCTGCTTTTAGGTACTCTTGTAATCTTGTTGATCATGTCAGCTTAATGTAGAATGTTCTGGTCTAGTTGAGGAGGAGAAGACCAGCTTAGTTCTGAGAAGTTTGATTAGTTATGATAATGGTTGTTTATGGACAGACATATAGATTGGAAATGAAGTTATTCTTTTAATCAAAAGCTGAGATTCAGTGCATTAAGGTGTTCACATCGGAGGCTGCCCTATGATCTTTAACTGTGTTGGCATACTTTCTTCAAATGAACAATCTTTGATGAAGACAAATAGGCATCTTATCATACAGTATGAAAAGCAGAATAAAATCTATAGTCACTTGAAAACCTAGTTCACTTTGTTTTAAATCAGTGGTTAAACTGTAGTCTCAGGAATTTTCAGAACTAATTACTTAATTCTTCCAATGGGAAGATTAATCATGGAACTTAAACATTATTGGATGACAACTGATCAGTTATTATTGGACTTGAAGTGATGGAATTTCAATTTCAATTTATTTCGATTTGTATACCGCGCCTATCTCCATCAAGGTGGACCCAGGGCGGTGCACAGGAAATTAAAAACCACAATAAATAACAACAAATACAATAATATAATTAAAAAGAATTAAATTAAGAGCCTGCGCTAAAATTCCCTTAATAAAAACCCAACATCCATTTACTAATTGTCAGGAGCTGTATCGCGCCTAAGGTCTAAACTCTAAGCTAGGCCAGCTTGCTGGAAAAAGTATCTCTTGAGTGAGCGGCGAAAGAGGGGAAGGTCCGTGATAGTACGAAGTTCGGGAGGTAGGTCGTTCCAGAGGGCCGGCCCTGCCACAGAGAAGGCCCTACCTCTGGGCACCGCTAGCCAGCATTGACCCGCGGTTGGCACCCTGAGTAGGCCCTCCCTGTGGGAGCGAATCGGTCGAAGGGAGGTATGTGACAGCTGTCATAACTCAGAAGGCGTCTCTAGTTTTTGTAGGTAAATTTCATCATGCCTAACCACAACCTTGTGTGGGTTGACTTTACATACCATGATTTAAGTCAATTTGCTTTTCATGTTAGGAATCCAGGCGATTTGATTTGTTTGCCATTAAGAAGAGGTTTGCTAAAAACTAGGAAGTTTGAAAGACAGGAGTTATTTACATATTAAACAACCTTCATTGCTACCATTATAATTAATTGAAATCTTAATTTGAATTTGAATATATTGCTTTATTAGCTCTGAATAGCTTCCCCCCCCCCAAGTAATAAAATGAAAACGCTGTGCATTATTTGACAGAAATAGATTTTTTGAAGAAGTGCAGCTTAAATGATCAGGGTACTAAGGCATCTCCAATTTAAGGATTTTTTAAAAGTACAAAAACATGTGATAAAAATTAATGAAATATGTAAATGGAAAACATGTGTCTTTCTTTCATAATTCTAGAACCTAGCTGTAATCCAATGACACTATGAGATGAGCATTTTGGAAGAGATAAAATTAGCCATATTCACATAATATATAATTGAATTAGAGAAATTGCCATAAAATATCTTAATGGTTATAGTTAGATGGTTTTAAATGGAATTAGATGTATTCATAGACATTTTTTTTGCTACTGATGGTTCTACTTATATTATTTCCAGTAACAGAGCATACCTTTGAATATTATTTGTTGGAAAATAATAGAGGAATAGGACTATTCACTTCCTATCCTCTTTTGCCAGCAAATACCAACAGAGGTGGACATCATGGGAAGTTGGATCAAACAGGCTTCAATTCCATTATTTTATTTATTTATTTTTCAGATTTATATGCCACCCTATTCTCCCTGGTAGGACTCAGGGCGGTGCACAGAAAGAATAAAACACCCACAACAAATAGACACAATATAAAATAGAATTAAATAGTTAAATCTGTGCTAAAACGTAGTTAAAACAATTAAAAATGTTGAATTTAAAATCAAACCATTAATCTATGCCAGGCTAGCCAGATGGAAAAAGTGCATTTTAAGCGCCCGGCGGAAGAGGCGTAGGTCCGTGATGGTGCGAAGGTCGGGGGGCAGGTCGTTCCAGAGGGCCGGACCCGCCACAGAGAAGGCCCTCCCCCTGGGGGTCGCCAGCCAGCATTGACCGGCATCTGGCACCCTGTGGAGGCCCTCTCTGTGGGAGCGGATAGGTCGAAGGGAGGTATGTGGCAGGAGGCGGTCTCGCAAATAACCAGGACCCGTCCCATTGCCTTTCCTATGTTCTTATGCATAATGAATACTCAGTGTAAGTTAATTAAACTTAATTAATTAAATATTGTATTAAAAACTGAAGTAGCATTTATTGGCCTACTTTAGTAGTTTTAAAATAACATTTTAAAACACAATTTCTAGATTGTTGTTCACGTTGATTGAAGAATAGATGTTGAAGAACAATAGTTAGGTTCCCTTCCCCTTCCTTTATGCTGTTTAATTAAATAATGGAAGTTAAGTAAACCATATTGTCATACAAAAATGAAGTTTTCAAGGTCTTTTCAAATAAAAAGAAATAGGATGTATAGCCCTGACAGATATGACTGCTAAGAACCATTAAATCATTGATCAGCCTTGGTAAAAATGCTTGCCTTACATCAGGGGTGTCCAAACTTGGGAACTTTAAGACTTGTGGACTTCAACTCCCAGAATTCCCCAGCCAGCGAATGCTGGCTGGGGAATTCTGGGAGTTGAAGTCCACAAGTCTTAAAGTTCCCAAGTTTGGACACCCCTGCCTTACATCATTTCCTAGCAGATAAAATAGCTTTTCTCTTACACCTGATATTCCAACTTTTTCAGTTCATAAAATACTCATGATTTTTAATCCTCAGTGACTGGGATTTAATATAGTTAAGAAGAGGCTGACTATTCAACTGTATGGAATGATTTAGAAAGCTAAAATGTTTTCCAACATAAGGAAGAAATAGAAATTGGGGGCAAAAAGATGAATGTATACTTATGTGTATTAGCACAAATGAAAAGGAAAAAAAATAGTTGATCTTGACTGGTGTTCTAAAATTAGCTAATGAAAATATCCATCTAACCTAATCCTGCTTGATTGAGATAACTACTACTGAAGCTGAGCTATTGATTTCCGTTCAAAATTTGGGGGAAATACAATACAATAGCAGAGTTGGAAGGGACCTTGGAGGTCATCTAGTCCAACTCCCTGCCTAGGCAGGAAACCCTATACCATTTCAGACCAATGGCTCTCCAACATCTTCTTGAAGACTTGCAGTGTTGGGGCATTCACAACTTCTGGAGACAAGCTGTTCCACTGATTAATTGTCCTAACTGTCAGGAAATTTCTCCTCAGTTCTAAGTTGCTTCTCTCCTTGATTAGTTTCCACCCATTGCTTCTTGTTCTGCCCTCAGGTGCTTTGGAGAATAGTTTGACTCCCTCTTCTTTGTGGCAACCCCTAATGGCTTAAACTCCACTAGGAAAATATCTCAAGATGCTCCGTTGGAGTACTTGATAGCAGGGACTGATTGGGACAAAAATCTCATCCCCTTGTCCAGAGACTTACAATCTTCACATACAATTGACTGTTGTCCAGATAAAATGAGTCTTATCTAAAGCAACAGCTTCATTTGTCACCTACCTGGATGCCATTTCCTAATTTCGCCTCCCAACCTTTATGTTAAATTGTCCAATTTGCTGCATCATCTGGTTATAGTGGTGCCTGTATCTCAGAACTCAAGCTACTCAATTTGACCCATGAAATGGATGTGCAGATTAAAACAACTTTCCTGACATTTTCTTTGCACAACAGTCATGGTACTGATGATAGACTTGTGGCTGCATCTGCTTGCAAACCAGCTCACTCGTGGCCTCAGATGTGTATAAGTGTTAGCTCTTAAAGCTCTTTTGGCCCTCTCACTCTGCTTACTTTTGTGAAAATTTTAAAATTTCCAAAGGAATTTCAATTTCTATTTGGTTATTAAACTTCCTTTTAATGTAGCTACTTTTCAGTGTTGATTATTCCTCTTTTTAAAAGTTACAATGGTGCTGAAGAAAGTGACTTATAACTGTTTTTCACACATATGATCATTGCAGTATTCCCATAGTCATTTGATCAAAATTCAGATGCTGGGCATCTGATGCTGGGCAACTACCATATTTATGGTAGTTGCAATGTCCCAGGGGTAATGTGATCATCTTTTGCAATCTTCTGACAAGCAAAGTCAGTGGGGAAGCTTGATTCACTTAACAATCATGTGACTAACTTAACAACGGCAGTGATTCACTTAACAACTGGAGAAAGAAAGGTTGTAAAATGGGGCAAAACTCAACAAAAATCTTGCTTAACAACAGAAACGTTGAGCTCAGTTGTGGCTGTAAGACGAGGACTACCTGTGTTTGGTAAATTTTACTTCAACACTTGATGGGCCAGTTTAGAAGAAGGTGGAGGACAAGCTGCATAATATATACAGTTATGTCCTCCAACAGAGGGGCACCTGGTGGATGTGGGTACCAAGGAATGGTTTTGTTCTCAGGAAGAACAGTTATTTCATTCCCTGAGATTGAGATAATCCCTTCAGTGTGGTGAAAGTAAGGCTGAACTATCTCTGGAAATATAAATAACACAGCATGAAATTACAGTCAAGCACTAAGACTAAAACCAAATATTGTTAAATATCACAACTCAGCTAGTAATTACAAAGTCATGAAATATTCAGAAAAGATTTGGATATTCTGGTAATAATGCAGTGAATATTCATTGTCAAAATGTACAAATGAGAATATTAGGATTAAAATGCTTGTACTCAGAGTATGATAAGAAAAGGGTTGCATTTTATCTGCTAATTCTGCTCTGTAATGTATTCCTTTTTTTAAATAAAGAAGGGATATTTATTTTAGCAATGGGTTCTTACTGGAAGCTGTTTCCATTTTATTAATGATTTTACATGATCCAGTCAACTGACTCAAGCTCAGCAGGTTTTATGATGCCGCAATTTGAAGCTATTAATGAGGTAAGCTCCAGTCAGCAACAAAAAAACCAGGCATATATGAATCAGTAAACCATTTATGTTGCACAGCCCCTCAGACCGCCTAGGGATCGCAGAGCTCTGTGAGAGAGCCTAGATGCAGATGAAGTATTTTTTATAACTGCCCTACTAATTGGGAAGAACGCATAATGCTCTGATTTGGGGAAATGTTTTCTATTATTCTGCACTTTGCTAATTAAGGTTGCTGGAAAGTTCACTATTTAGCGCTATTTCCCCTCAGAACCAGAAAGAAGGGTTGATCCATTAAAATGCTGAGTGTTGCATATGCTGACAAAAACAGGAATTTCTAGGGTTGGGGTTCATGTAGCCAGTGAGGCTTTTATTTATGCAATACTGTGGCAATACTTTGAAATATACCATGTTTCTTTCACCATATTGTCTTTTTAAAACAGCATTCTGCTGTCATTGTATGGCAGGGGTCTTCAATTTTGGCAACTTTAAGACTTGTGGACTTTAACCCCCAGAATTCCTCAAGCTTGAACATTCTGGTAGTTGAAATCAAGTCATACAGGTGCCAGGTTTGGAGACCCCCCTGCTTTATAGTATTTGCTCGAGCATTGTCAGTTTTGGACTTTAAAATATTGGTCACTTCTATGGCATTATGAAGGACCATGGATAAGAGCATGGAATGAAAGAGATCTACAAGGAAGAAGGCTGGATGGTAGACATATTCCTGGAAAAAGACAAGGAAAAGTGCAAAAGGTATACCAAAACTAAATCCACCATAAAATGTTACAAACATAATAAATATGCATGCTAAAAGATAACCATAACACTGCTGTGCTATGATGAATGTGAATCCAGTCTCAAAGCCCAAGCTAAAAAGTACAAATACAAAACCCAGAACAATCAAAACAGAAAATAAAAGCATTGTCAAAGAACACATTTCAAAAGCATTTGTCATTCAAGATATTCTTTGTACTATAGAACACTTACTTAAACTTTATGATAGGTCATCACTGATCCAGACTTCATAAAAGAAAATCCAATCTGCAATACAAAATACAACATGAAATACACAATGATGAAAAGTCCTGTAATTGAGTTGAGTTTACTTTGTTATCAACACCATAGAATTTTAATCAAGGCTGAGTATTCACGTAACTTTTGGAATGGTTTGCTATAGAGAGCTAGTATGACTCCATAGATTGCAGATTTTACAATATTTCTTTCAGAGTATTTATAGGTGGTGGGTGGTGGTGCTGTTGTTCAAAAGATGCCTGGAAACTAGACGATGAAGTATACTTCAGCAGAGGGGTCCTTGGTGCTCTCTGAGCTTGCTTATTTTCTTGCAGACATTACCCTAACTAGGTAATATCATCACTTAGCACTGATAATGTTACCTAGTTAGGATAATGAAATGTCTGCAAAAAAACAAGCAAACTCAAAGAGCACCAAGGACCCTTCATTTCAACCCTGAGCTACAAATATTCTCCTATATTGGTATGTTTGAGCATCATTATTATCTCCAAGAGGTTACCTAAAGCTTGCAGATATTCTTAGAAAGAGAAAGTATGGCTTTCCTCCTTACCTAGAAAAAAGATAGAAACAAGTTGAGAAGATTTGGATGCAAAGCAGTGGTGAAATTCAATTTTTTTCACTATCGGTTCTGTGGGCGTGGCTTGGTGGGCATGGCAGGGGAAGAATACTGCAAAATCACCATTCCCATCCCACTCTGGGGCCAGCCAGAGGGGGTAGTTTCCGGTTCTCCGAAATACTCAAAATTTCCGCTACCGCTTCTCCAGAACCTGCTGGATTTCACCCCTGATACAAAGGTATATGTGTATGAGGGATGGTGTGTCAATCTTACCAATTAGCCTTTTGGTAAATGAATGTGTTTTGAACTGTCCATGGCAACCCTGTCCTAAAGGAAATTCCTGTCCAAAGTCATAATCTTTTCTCCTTAATGTTTTGTGAGAAAATGAAGAGAAATAGTCATAGGACAATACAGCCAGACTGCAAATAAAACACATCCCAAATGACCATAATATTCTGTGAAATGAGAATATGAGGCAGGTGAATTTGTTCTGTTCTATGTAATCCCTTACTGTTAAAAGAATGGCTTTTTATAAAGGGGGTTATAAGGTTATTAAAGAAAAGTTTTTAAGCAGTAAGGGGTGAAGAAAGAAAGAGGGAAATAAAATGCACCGTTGTGAATAACCAGAGCAGAGTGCTGGATTAGACTGGCCTGATTTAACAGCATAATCTTTGGGTAATTTCATTTAACAGGTTTTTCTAGCAGCACTGCATGGAATCTTTCAAACTAACAAAATGGATGTAAAACTCCTGCTAAGACTGTTGATTCACTGGACAGTGGAGGAAAAACCCTCCATCAAATGTTTTAGTATCGGAAAAATTACAGTTAGTTTTAAATGTATTTTAATCATGCTTTACTCAAGGATTCTTTTATTGGAGGTGGTAGGGAAGGACATGTCACACTTCTTTTGTACCCAACTTCAGAATGTTGAATATAACAAAGACTGTAAAACAAATTTGCCTCTGCAGTGGCACAAGGATACTATTCCAAAAATATTGTATTATTTAAAGTATGTTGCAGCATATTGTTTTGATACACACACACACACACACGTTTATATTTTTGCATTAAACTTTTATACCAAAATTGCCAGTAACGTTTTGCATTTATTTTGATTAAAGCAAAATGTATTTCATGGAATGGAGTTTTAACACAAAACAACCAGAGAAAACTTGGTTGAACATTTTCATCCATGATTTTAGAATAGAATAGAAATGGAAGGGACCTTGGAGGTCTTTAGTCCAGACACCTGCTCAAGCAGGAGAACCTATACCATTTCAGATAAGTGACTGTCCAGTCTCCTCTTAAAAACCTCCAGTGATGGAGTACCCACAATTTCTGAAGGCAAGCTGTTCTACTTGTTAATTGTCCTCACAGTTAGGAAGTTTCTTCTTAATTCCAGGTTGCTTCCCTTTTTGATTAGTTTCCAACCATTGTTTCTTCTCCTGGCCTCTGGTGCTTTGGAGAATAATTTGACCCTCTCTTATTTGTGGCAGCCCCTCAAATACTGGACTTTTCACTTAAGTTTATTTTAGCCTTTAACCAGCATAAATGTTCAAATACATACTGGATATTAATCCAGCAATTTTAAATACTGTTAGTTGCTTTAAATATATTTACTCTAAAATACCAATACCTCTATACACTTTAACATCTCTCTCTCTCTCTCTCTCTCTCTCTCTCTCTCTCTAAATCTATTATGACAAAATATTTCCCACTAAAAAACTATTAGAGGGCATAAGCATTTGTGAGTACAGCTTTCTTCATTAGATGCACAGTTGTAAACTTTAATTTGGGATGAAGGCTGGAGAAGGGAAGAGAAACTGGGCATGCAGATGCATGTTATATGTGAGATATATTACAAGTACCTTATCAATTAACAATTGTACATATAATTCTCATTTAGTTACCACCATTGGGATCAGCAACTCTAAGTAATGTGGATGCTAAGCAAAACATGATATGATAATGACAATTTATGACATTAAGCAAATCACCTGCAATCATTAAGCAAGACATCACGTGACTGTAACTGATGATTTTGTTGTCTTTTTCCATTGACTCTGCTTGCCAGCCGCTGGCTGGGAAATGAGCAAAAAGCAATCACATCATTGCAGAACACTGACAATGGTCCTAAGTGCAGGAACTAGTTGTAAGGTACATTTTCAGTGGTCTCTGAAAGTTGCTAACAGGACAATTGTTAATCAAGATCTACCTATAATGCATTAAAAAATCCACTGTTTGTTGAGACTTTCTTAATGATGAGAATTTTATGTTGCGTATTACATATGTTTACTTCAAGGCTTTGCTTTACAAAGAAGCTTAGTGAAGTTAGTTTGCAGAGGTCTCTAAAACCAGATTTACTTTACGTGTTTTCAGGCAGGGGAACCCAAACAAGTAATAGCAATTAGCAATTACACTTAGACTTACATACTGCTTCATAGTCCTTTACATCAGGGGTCTCCAACCTTTGCAACTTTAAGTCTGAAGGACTTCAGCTCCCAGAATTCTCCAGTCAGAAAATGGTAATCTTTGCAGACTTAAAGTTGCAAAGATTGGAGACCCCTGCTTTACATAGTCCTGGGTCTTCATTTTACTGACTTTGGAAGCATGGAAGGCTGAGTCAACTTTGAGCCGATCAGGATCGAATTCCTGGCTGTGTGCAGGGTCAGTCTGCAATCCTGCATTCTAACCACTGCACTACCACAGCTCTTGAAAGTTGAAAATTTAAATAGTAATGTATTCAAACATAAACATTGTGGATTAAATCATTATGAGTGCAAATTTATATAGAACAAATAAGTGATTATACTACGGTATAAAGTTTCTGCAATTAGTTTGTTAAAGGGATGGAATGGTTACAGCCAAGTAAGGCTTAAAAAACAAGTGCAGGAAGCAGATCCTACCAACACATCAAAAGACACTGAGACAACGAGGAACAGATGAGGGGAAAGAGATGCTAATGTGGCCTAGTCACAACGCAGATGTGACTTACAGCTTATCACACAAGGACAAGGGACAGTCTGCTCTTTAAAATACAAATGTGCCTGATATATTATTTCAGAAGGAAAAAATAGGACACTTCTATTTTTTTCTGACTAGTTTTACATGCTAAATTCCCCTTTTAGCTCCAGAGACTTTTCTTAGTATTAAGTCTCATGTCTACAAAGTATGATAGGACAAAGCAGCACATTCATTGACTGAGAGCCTACTCATCTTTAATCAAACTGGATCAACAGATTGTTCTTCATCAACCAGGGAAATCATGGAAATATGTATAATTTTCTTGTGAACTCAATAAATGCTCTAACTCTCATTACAAGTTAACTGATAGAATTCAAGAAATTTTGCTGGTCTATGATGGTAATAAAGATATGATTTGATTCTTTCAAGTTTCTTTTAAAGTTTTTTTGTGAGAGGATCTATGGGTGCAACTAAATCATGTTAGTAAGAGAACTAACTTAAGCCTAGCCTTTGAATGGCTGTTAGGCTTTGGAATAAGACCTGTTTATTTTGGAAAGGAATCAGGGTATGGTGAAAAAATAAATAAAGTTAAGATGGCAGTTGCAACAGTGTGATTGAAGCTCTGCCTAATTTTTTATATGTGCCCTCAGATATCATGCCAACCCAATAATTCAGCCTGGGTCTCTTGTGAGTGTCGCTTTGCTAGATAGTTCTTACAGAAAGAATGTCAAAATGTGATGCAATGTTAACATCCTTTTTTTAAAAAATAAATCAACTCTGAATTCCTTTTACTTTTGACAATCTTAATCTGTGGTCCATTCAAATAATGTCACAGAACTTGAGTTCTTTTCATTTCTTTTTTACACCTTCTCACAAGATTCACAAACCTCCTTTGTAAATCCAACATCAAGGAATTATTCAGGTCATTTCCTTGGTTTATTATTTGCAATTTCATTATTGATTTTTAAAGCATCAACATTTTATGTATGTTCAATTAAGTATCTTTTTTCATATTATTCTTGTAGCCTTTCATTTGTAAATCCACTTTTTCAACTCTGTCTCAGTCATCTCAGATTAAAACTTGTCAGTAAAACGTGTTTCTCTTCTACCATTTCTTCCAAAACATCTTTTGGAGACAGCAAATTTTGCTATTGACAATGTTCTAATTAATATCTAATTCCAGTTTTTAAACATACCCTTCAATATTTTCATTGTTATAATATTTTGCATGAATTTTAACTGTTAATCAGCTTTATGTATTTTTCTCCTTCAATTAAAATCTTTAATTCCCAATAGTGACCAAGTTTTGAAATTGTTTATTTCTTTTGTGTTCAAAATAAATCAACTTTCCCATAGGAAGGAGTCTTTTAATTCCAAAATCTAATTTCAAATTTATCTGTACTCTTAAGATATTTACATTTTTCTAAAAAAAAAAAATCTTAATTAGTCTTTTGATATTTATTTCAATTTTTTTATTCTTAAACTTGAATTTAAAATTTTCTTTCTTTAAGGATTGAAGCCAAGCTTACTCCGTATTTTCAGTCTTGTCAATTGAAAGTTTTCTAAGTGCTGAAAAATAATTAAAAAGCAATTTCTGAATGTGATTAGAAAAGGTGTGTAAACTTACTGTTCTTCTGAAGGCACTGATCATAGTTGCAGTTAATTAGCTATTCCCTCTACTGCCTTGCTGTCTCCTCATGAGGAGCAACCATTTATAGCAGCGATGGCAAACCTTTTTTGGTTTGCATGCCATAAGTGGGGGGAGTGCACGAGGGTCATATGCAGGTGTGCCACATCCATAATGCAATGGGCAACCCCCCATTTTTTGCATGCTCTTTTCGCTCTCCCCAGGCTCCAGAGGCTTTATAGGAGCCTGGGGAGGGCGAAAACATTCTTAAAGTTTAAATTATATTGTAGCCATTTTGAGCAAAAATTGAGAATATGTGTAAGTTATAGTTAAGCTAGCAAAAACATTTTTCCCAATAAGATCATGTACATCTTGTTCCTAGATGGTATCATCACAATATATCAAATCCTGCTTGCTTAAACCTCTTGTATTTTAACTATTGTTATACCTAGAGTATCTCAAATATATTGCCTGCAGTATTGAGTGTTTCAATATATTAATATTGAGGTTATCATGGGTTTAAGGCTAGAAGAATAACTTTTCACTTGGTATCATCAATTGTAGTAAACAGTTTGTATTGGACATATAATGAAATGCTTGGATGACCTTGAGGAAGGAGAGAAGAGATATTGCCTAGGAAACAATCAGACAAGAGGAGCAGGAGCCCACACTTAAAAGTCCAGAGAAAAAAAATTAAGGAAGGACCTGCCCTAATTGAGCAAACAATTTATACTTTCAGACTTATAATATTTCATTAATGTAGCCTTACAATAACATAGATTTAACTCATCATCCTCTTTCCTGGTGTACCCAGGAAGGTTGACAAAACATGAGTGAGGCTAAAACCTGAGTTAGGTGTTAACTTTTCTTTAGCCTGCTTTACATCTGATCACAAATAGAAGCTTTGATTCTGATTTGTATTTGATCTCTTCTATGAGTGCTTCTTGATTTCTGATTAAAAAAGTAATCTCCCCAAGCTCCTGCCACCCAAGCCGTCCTTTCCTTCCCACCAAGGAAAGAATCTGGCATTGGTCCACAGAAATATAAACTTGCTACTCCATCTGATACAAAACGAATGATGTTGAAAATAATGAAAAAAGAGGAACAAGTGTAGATATGGGACAGACATACACGTGTCTTTCCATGTTTCTACGCTCTTGGGTCTTTCGTGTTCAAAGCTGAGTGATGTGATATTTCTATAGAAAACGTACCTGCTATTCCACCCAAATTTGAGTTTTGAGTTTTATTTGATTTATATCCCGCCCTTCTCCAAAAGGACCCAGGGCGGCGCACAGGAATTTAAAATACATACAAAATAATACAAAAATACAAAAAATTTAAAAAGTCCTGCGCTAAAACCAATTAAAATCCCCAATTAAAACTATCTATACTAGTCACAGTGGAGGTTATGTTAGGCCGGCTTGATGAAAGAGGTGTGTTTTTAAACACTGGCGGAAGAGGCGGAGGTCAGTGATGGTATGGAGTTCTGGGGGTAGGTCGTTCTACAGGGCAGGGCCCACCACAGTGAAGGCCCTTCCCCTGGGTGTCGCCTGTCGGCATTTTCCGGCCGACGGAACCCTGAGAAGGCCCTCTCTGTGGGAGCGTATCGGTCTAAGGGATGTATGGGGCAGGAGACGGTCTCGCATATAACTAGGTCCCGAGCCATGGAGCGCTTTGAAGATGGTCGTCAAAACCTTGAAGCGCACCCGAAAGACCACAGGAAGCCAGTGCAGCTCGTGCAGGATCGGTGTTATATGGGAGCATCTAGAGGCTCCCGTGATCACCCGCGCAGCTGCATTCTGCACTAACTGTAGCTTTCGAGTGCACCTCAAGGGAAGCCCCATGTAGAGAGCATTGCAGTAATCGAGTTGGAATATCATGAGGGCCTGAGTGACTGTGCGAAGGGCAGCCCGGTCCAGTAAGGGGCGCAATTGGCGCATCAGGTGTACCTGATGAAACGCCCCTCTGACCACGGCCGCCACATGGTCTTCCATGGACAGCCGGGAATCCAGGAGGACACCCAAATTGGGCGCCCTCTCCACGGGGGCCGGTGTTTCGCCCCCAATGGCCAGAGTTGGAGTAATCTGGCTGAACCAGGGTGCCAGAAACCACAGCCACTCAGTCTTGGACGGGTTGAGCTTAAGTTTGTTACTACCCATCCAGATCCGTACGGCCTCCAAACACCGGGACATCACCTCGACGGCATTGTTGGGGTGGTCTGGAGTGGATATGTACAGCTGAGTATCATCAGCATACAGATGATATCCCACCCCAAAACCACGGATGATCTCACCCAGCAGCTTCATATATGTGTTGAATAGGAGGGGCGAGAGGACCGACCCCTGAGGAACCCTGCATAAGAGGGGCCTCGAGGCCGACCTCTGCCCCCCTGCCAACACATATTGCAACCGACCAGAGACGTAGGATGAGAACCACCGTAAAACGGTGCCTCCCAGCCCCAACCCCCCCAGTTGGTGCAATAGGATACCATGGTCGATGGTATCAAAAGCCACTGAGAGGTCTAACAGGACTAGGATAGAGGAATGTCCTCTATCCCGCGCCCTCCAGAGATCATCAACCAATGCGACCAATGCCGTCTCGGTGCTGTGACTGGGTCGGAAGCTGGACTGTCTAGATAATCAATTTCCTCCAGGTGTCGCGGAAACTGTTGGGCCACCACACTCTCAACAACCTTCGCTAAAAAGTGAAGGTTGGAGACTGGACGGAAGTTCTCTAATAATGCTGGGTCCAGGGATGGCTTCTTGAGGAGGGGCCTTACTACCGCCTCTTTCAAGACGGCAGGCAAGGACCCCTCACTCAAAGATGCGTTGACAATGCCCTGGAGCCAGCCTCGTGTCGTCTCCCAGGATGCCAGTACAAGCCAGGAGGGACACGGGTCCAATAAACATGTAGTAGCCTTAAGTCTTTTTGACAACCTGTCCATATCCTCGGTAGTAACAAAGTCAAATTCCTCCCAGAATGGTGCCTCAAGACCAACCTCGGACAATCCCACTGGACCACTCTCGATGGAGGGTAACTCATTCCGAATCCGAGTGATTTTGTCCTGCAGATAAATCCCAAATTCCTCTGCTCGTCCCTGCAGAGGGGCTTCCCACGGCCTCTGGTAAAGGAGGGAGCGGGTCACCCCAAACAGGGCGGCAGGGCGGTTATCTGCAGATGCAATAAGGGTGGCACAATACTTATGTTTGGCCACCCTTATCACCACTAAGTAAGTCCTAATATGGGTTCTCACTAGTGTTCGGTCGGCTTTAGAGCGAGAGGATCTCCATCTGCTCTCTAGGCGTCTCTTGTGGCGTTTCATCTCCCTTAGCTCCTCGGTGAACCAAGGAGCCTGGGTGACTCGTCGCCGCAAGAGAGGCCGCAAGGGCACGACTCAGTCCAAGGCCCTCGTGGCCGCACTTAACCATGCGGCCACCAGGTCCTCAGTCGAGTCGCGGGGCAAGTCCACAGGCATTGGCCCAAGCTCCCTCTGGAACCTTGCCGGGTCCATCAGGAGCCTGGGGCAGAACCATATAGGAATATTCGGCTCTGCCTCCCCGCGGTGAGGTGCAGCGATTGGAAAGTCCAACCGAAGGAGAGCGTGATCTGTCCATGACAAGGGTGTGATGACTAAATTCCCTATTCCCAGATCACTACTCCACTGTCCCGAGACAAAGATTAAGTCCAGGGTGTGTCCACCCTCGTGAGTAGGGCCTAAAACTACCTGGGTCAGGTCCATGGCCGTCATGGAGGCCATGAACTCCCGAGCTACTCCAGAGGTCTCGCCTACTGACGGCAGGTTGAAGTCCCCCATGACCAAAAGTCTGGGGGTCTCAACCGCCGCCTCGGCTATCACCTCTAGGAGCTCGGGCAGGGCTGTTGTTGCATAGCGAGGAGCCAGGTATGCAACTAACACGCCCAACTGCCTCCCTAGGCCCCATTTCACAAGGAGAGACTCACACCCGGTCGTCTGAGGGATCGTGGTCTCCTTCGGCTCAAGACCTTCCTTAACCATAATCGCCACCCCCCCACCCCTCCCCAAGGCCCTAGGCTGATGGAAGGCTTGGTAGCCTGGTGGGCACATTTCTACGAGGGGTAAACTCCCCTCGAGGCCCAACCAGGTCTCCGTTATACCCACCAGGTCCGGGTCCCCCTCTGACACAAGGGCACGAATGAGGGGGGCTTTGTTCACCACGGACCTGGCGTTGCATAACATCAGCCTAGGGCCCCAGCTCTGTGGTCCTTGCCCACCTAGTCTGCGAGGGGAGCACGGGGAGTTGGAGCGCATGACCGCCTGTAACCAGCAGCCACGGTCCTCCAACCCCATCCGTCTCCCACCGCCCCTGCCCCTCCCCAGAACCGAACTAATAGTCAAAACCTCAGTGGAAATGACCCCCCCTCCCCTTCCTCCGTTTCCTCTCTTCCGTCGGCTGGAATGGCAGCATAAGTATTTTCCTCAGGCTCATTTTAAGCAAATGATAGGACTTCCCTTAGGAACATGGTCCTTTTGTACCTTACAAAACATTCCCAATAATAATGAGGATTATTGACAAGAGTTTGTTTTGTCATGAAGATATCACTATGGATGACAAAATGAGAGATTTCTGATACAACTTCATATTGACACTGAATACTGACTGATGACCCTATTGAGTTGTGCTGTATGAAGTAATAAAGAATTCAGAAATGAATCCAATCGTATTTTAGCAACATTAACTAAAGAGTTTACAAAACCTATTTCATAAAATCCACAGGTTTCAACAATGAAATAGTCTAGATTATCTATTGTATTGTGCATATATAATCATCATCATAATGAAAATTAAGCATACAGTATCTTTATTAAATCTGTCCATAATCCATTTCTTGCAAATCATCTCCAACTTTTGATATTTACAAAAAATGTAATGTCCATTGTAATTTAAAAAAAATAGAGAAACTACTAATGAAATGTTATCAATAAATTGTACCTTCAATAATTTTAATTTACACTCGTGGGTTTTACTAAAATGTGAAACCAGAGGTATTTTAATTGCATATTCTGCCATTCCACAGTTTTAGATGATCCAAATTCCCTCACAACAACTCAAATGAGTTAAAAACCTGATAATTCCTACTAGTCCATGATCCTGTCCCAAAATTCTACAAATTTCAATCAAGGGTTAATTTGTAATGCACATTTATAATTGAAAGAGGGTCAGAATTATATTTCCAGATTAATATCTTCCAAATTTGTACTGCTTTCTCTAATGCTAGAGATAAAATTATGATTAAAAATTGAGTCATACCCCTGAAGTGAAATCAGAGAGGCTATATAGTTACTTTGACATTATCCCCAGGTAGTTTTTGAATGTCACCATTGCATTCCATACAGAAATAGACATGATTCATGATGATTCAACATCTACACTTGTTTTTTCAAACAATCTGCAACTATTAGTAATATAGATATGAGTAATCTGCAAGAATTTTTCAATGAAGAGGTGGAAACCCCCAAATTAGCAAATTAATTGGTATGGATAGCTAAAAATATTAAGTACATCTACATGATCTGAGATGAGATGCATTTAACATTTTTCTCTATATTTGACATCCCAGAGGAAGTTTTTGTAAACTGTCAATCACTATATACTGGAAGTATAAAATGATGGTGAGATATGAGCTTGACCCATAATCAACCTACTTCAGTTTAACATACATAGGTTAGTTTATATAGTTTTGGGAAAAGTAGCATTGTATATGATCTGAATTATGTACCAAATTTGGATGTTATCAGTATGTGTTTCCCCATTTTCCCCCCAAAATACATATTCAAGCAATAGAAATACCTATTTATTTATTTTATTATTCAGTTTTCATGACTTTGCATCTCAAATTCATGTCTCTTGGGCAATTAACAATACTTAAAAACAAGATTAAACTGATATAACAAAAATTTTAAATGATATATATTGTATATTAGTTGAGAAATACCAACCAATAGCAACAATTAACCCAGATTAGTTCTGTAATTACCTGTCTGATGAATCCCTATTTGACAACAGACCAGGTTTAGGGAAGATATATGTGACCCTTTGCTTTACACCTTCCCTTTCAGTTTGCCACTAACAGAAGCAATGTTTGAAAACTAAGACATTTTTCCTATGAAAACGATCAGTGAGGAATATTTAAGTTGAATGTCTACAAGTGTTTTCCTCAATTTAGTGAACCTTTTTTTTCTAAAAAAGATAGTTTTGTAGTATTGAACTACATTGGAAATATAACATATGTCCAATCTATTTAAAAAAATTAATTAAGTGGGAGCCCTCTAGTGCCCAATTAATCTTTTAGTTGTCTCTTCAAACTTACTTTAAATAAGTCTGAGGACTGGATGGAACTGACAAAGCTTTTCCAGAGCAAATTACATAAAGGGCATAGTATCTTTGGTCTTGATTGAAACATATATTAATGGCTGTAAAAACAGCTTCATGATGCATACATAGTGCTCACAATTAGTTTTCAGTTCTGTTTTTTTTTTTTTATACAGAAAAAGTTTTATTGAGTTTTACAATTTTTTTAACAAAAAGGGATAGGGTAAGGTGAATTAAAAAGATATTTTGAGAACTTTCACGTTGGGAACGTTGGCCCCTCCCGGGCTTCTTAACAAGACATTGGTAATACATTTTTCAATAATACAACAAGGTGAAAATAAATGCATACATATAAATTCTGAATTCTATGCTGGCAGTCGTGTACAAACATCCAGACAAAAATTATGCTATATTAATAAAAATAAAAATAAAAGTTATTTTTTAGATCTAAGTCTCTTGGCAATTGTGTCTTCTTGTTCTCCTTCCTGGCTCCCAGCGGGCGGGGCCGTGGCCCCCTCCGCCCCCCCCTGAATCTTCCCCCAGGATAGAGGAATATTTTTTAAGAAAGGCTTCCGCCTCAGCAACTGTTTTAATCCTTACTCTTCCTCCATCCCAGAACACCAACATCCCTTCTGGCATCGCCCACTTAAACCAAATCCCGTGGTTAAACAATTTTTTAGATAAGAAGGAATACCTCCTTCTCACCTCCCTAATCTTTTTTGGGATCTGCTTCAAGATAGCGACTTCCTTTTGTTGGTAAATTAACGGACCCTCCCTCTGCGCCTTCAGGATTCCCTCCCTAGTCGACCTTCTGACAAATTTAATATGTATCTCTCTGGGTACTTCATTCATCCTGGCATATGCTGAATTTATTCTGTAAACTAGGTCAATGTCCCCCCTGATCTCCTCTTTGGGTTTATGTAAATAGTCTGATAAAATTGTACTCATGAGATCAGGAAGGCATTCACCAGATTCCTCAGAAATATTCTGAAATCTTAAAAAATATGACATCCTCTCAAAATCCATCCTAGACATATGACCAGACAAATCTCCAATTTCAGTATTAACCTTTTTAAGTTCTCCCTTTGCCCCAGCCAGCCCCACTTCCAACTCCTCGGTCTTCTGTGTATTCTCCAGCAATTTTTTCTGTGTCTCCAAAAGTTCAAGTTTAGTGCTAGCATTATCTTTTCTAAATTCTCTGATTTCCAGCACCAAGGAGTTTAACGCTGTTTTCATAGCTGTCATTCTCTCTTCCAATCCTGGATTTCCTGGTTGTTTTTTTGAAGCCATGGTAAACTGTTTAAGTCAGTGCCACTAAGATGGCGTTTTTTGGGTGCGGCCGCTGGAGCAAGTCAGGAGAAGAAAGTTCCAATCAAAATTGTAAAAAGTTGTAGAGCCCAGAAGAGAAGCAATTTTCACAGTCAATTATTAAGACAAAGAAGGCATTCCAGGGAAGGAATCAATTAATCCAAAAAATTTCTCCATTGGTAGAGAGATACAAAGAGGTGTTGGAAATTTTCCATAAAGAAATAAGTGTTCAGGAACAAAGGGCAGCCATCTTCCACCACCCACTCTGGCAGCCAGCCGGAGAAAATAGCAAAGAAAATTGTTTCAGTCAAGCCGGACTTAGATACATTGTATGAAAACAAGCTGTGGAAGACTTTTACTTGTTGCGCAACAGTCCAGATGCGAAATATCCGCTCCCTGCATTCCAGGAGCCATTTCTGCACACCGCTGCTGTAAATCTGAGGGGGGTTTTAGCAAGCAAACACCCCCCTCCACGTTTCTCTCATCCAAAGCCGCCAGCAATAAAGTTAAATTCACTTACTCTTCACCTCGCAGCTCAAGCCCCGGAAAAGCCATCCGACCCGAGCGCTCCGTTCTCTCCAAATTCATTGCTCGTTACTGTCCTCCGTTGGCGAAGGGAACCAAGCCCCCCGCAGCATGTCTTCTTCCACCTAGACCAAAAACAAGGAGTGTTCCCCAGCCGCCGCCAGGCTGAACCAGTCCAGGCAAGCCAGTCCTACGGAGGGTCCCCCCAAAAAGGGACACCCCGCCCCGTTTGGGGCAGAAAAAAGAACAAAACGGCGGACGAACCCCAAGGCTCGTCCGTCGCCACCAGGAACAGGAACAGGAAGTCCAGTTCTGTTTGTTGAATTATAAGAGGAAGAATGTCAAAAGGCTTCTCTTCAGATGATTGACAGCGCTAACATTACTAACATTTTTGCAAAGACAGCGTCTCCATCTGGTTAAATAAGATTTCAGATGGAGCAATCTATTGCCCTGCTTCTTATTTATTAACTTTGATATTAACTTTGTCATACCATTTTCTTCTTCTTTTAGTGAATATAAAATCTTGGTACTTATCTATATCAGGACTTTGGCATATGAGCTGAGATCAGGCTTAGAAGAATGCAAACTAGAGTGATTACAGAGAAGTTAATAGTTTGTTGTATTTTCTTTCATATATATGAAAGAGAATATATATATATACACATACATACATACACGCATACATGCATACATACATACATACATACATACATACATACATACATACATACATACATACATACACTCTTGGTTAGTCCCTCAGAGTTGTGCTGGAGTTGAATGGTTTCAAAAGTAAAATATTAAATACACCATGTGTAGAAGGATCCAGCATATAAAGCAATGTCCTCTTTCAAATATTTGAGGGTGTCAGTCTAATATTTTAAGATAAAAAGCTCTAGTAATTGGTGGATTGTTGCTCAGTGGGATTTTATTCATTATTCATTTTTATCCCATGTTTATTAGGGCACATCATACTTCCTCCTCCTTTTTTCAAAACAACAACCCTATGAGATGGATTGGGCTTAGAGAGAGTGACTTGCCCAAAGTCACCAGCTGGCTTTCATGTCTAAAGTGGGATTAGAACTCCCAGTCTCCTGAATTCTAGCTTGATGCTGTAACCACTAGACCAGACTGGCTCCCATTCTATTTCTTTCTTAATCAAATAGGAGATCAACATCTTGGCTACAAGTATTTTGGGTCAAATATTTGGAGTCACAGAGAATTTGTATAGGTCAAAGAGTTGGAAATAGGATGAGAAAGTAAATGTCACTTGGGTCATGCATTTGAGAATGAAGCTTAGGATGTCTTCAATCTCTGTTCATTTATGCTAAAATACTTTTAGAAGATAGCCAACTCTTGGAAAGCTACTTAGTTAAATATCACTACTATTGGGGGAAAAAACTGATGGACAATGTCAAATCACATTCTGCAATGTATTATTTGTCCTCACTAGAAGTACTGAATCCCATAAGGGCTAACATTTCAAACTAGCTGAGATGGTGGTTTGATGGAAATATCTCTTTTTCAACCAGCTTTCTTGAAGTCCTGGATCAGAGATCAGCTTTCTAGGTTCACATATGTGAAACCAGTCTGCCAGGTTCAATTGCTTGTGAGCTCCCAAGAGATATACCATAAAGCAGATTACTCTGCCTCTGAAGATATCAATCATAACTGCTGGTGAAATGTCAGAAAAAAAGAAAACTAAACCATGATTGTTCAACAAGAAAGACCATTGCTGCCAGCTGTGGAAGCCTATGTCAGTATATTGTATTTCTAATTGTCTTCTAACATATATTATGTTAGCACCTTTTTGGCATATTCATATTTAGGAATAGATAAGCTTTCTCAAATAATCTGTAGAAGTATCCGAAGGGTCAAATCTAGAGGCAGAAAACTCTGGAATTCCATGTCCCTGGAAGTCGCTAAGCTTGGAAAAAAACACCAAAGAGGAATATCACTACAAAGCCATAGCAAAACAATTCTTATTAAGATGCAATGTTAAATGCAATTAAATGCAGATTTAAAAGCAATTGTCAACCCTATCTTTGAATGTTTTTATTATAAATGTTTCCAATATTTTATATTGAAAAAGTTTTATTGGTTTTTACAATTTTCGAAAAGGGTAGGGTAAGGGATATAGAAACATATTAAGAACTTTCGCGTCGGGATCATTGGCCCTTCTAGGGCTTCATAATAAAACATTAAAAAAAAACATTTTTCCAAAAGTACTACAAGGTGAAAATAAGTACAAAATTCCTAAATTCTCCATTCTATGCTAGCAGTCATGTACAAACATCCAGACATAAGGTTAAGCAATATTAATAATAATTTTTAAAAAAAGCAAAGTTATTTTTTCGATCTAAGTCTCTTGGCAATTGTATCTTCTTTTTCTCCTCCCTGGCCCCCAGCGGGCGGGGCCGTGGCCCCCTCCGTCCCCCCTGAATGTTTCCAATATTTTAAATAAACAAAAATGAAGATGCCCTGATTCTGAATTTTGATTTACCTATTATTGATAATCTGGTATCAAATGTAACAGATGAAGACCTACATTATATTTGCTACTTTTCCTTGATTTTGGTGGAACAACCAAATATAGTGACTTCTCTAAACATGTAAATGAAGACTCAGTCTCCAGGCCAAAAGTATCTAAAAAGGTTAAATCATGGCAACTGGACCAAAATTTATTAAAAATGAGATGTTTCATTACTCATCCAAGTAACTTCTTCTGTCAAAATGAATATTTTGGGTAAGCAGAGCGTCAGAGAGTCATTGGAATGAATTAACTCTTGCCATATAGACCGCAAGGGGTTTCTCCCAAAATAAAAAGCAACATGTAAACGAAGACTTAGTTAAGAGCCGAGGTAGTGCAGTGGTTAGAGTGCAGTACTGCAGGCTATTCCAGCTGACTGCTAGCTGCCGTTCGGCAGTTCAAATCTCATCAGCTCAAGGTTGACTCAGCCTTTCATCCTTCTGAGGTGGGTTAAATGAGGATCCAGATTGTTGGGGGCAATATGTTGACTCTGTAAGCCACCTAGAGAGGGCTGTAAAAGCACTAAGAAGCAGTATATAAGTCTAAGTGTTATTGCTAGTCTCTAGGACAAAAGTACCTAAAAAGGTTAAATCATGCCAACCTTGGTCAGGTTTATTAAAACTGAGATGTTTCATTATTCATCCAAATAACTTCTTCAGTCAAAATGATAATTTGTTCAGTTGCCATGATTTTATCTACCTCTCCAAAATTCCATTTAGGGGGACCTGATATATTTTGACTGCTTCTCAAAGTTTATAATATGACATGATAGTGTCGAACTGCTTTTGGCTGAGAAGTCAGGTAAAATACATCACAATAACTAACCTACAGAAAAATCAAATAAGAGGAAGATACAATAAAACTATTTCCACAAAATTGGATCCTTCCATTCATCCAATGGCTTGCAGATGACTTGAGGCAACAGGATCATTTTTTTGAGGTCTCACAGTTGAATTACTCAGTTTTGTTGGTCCTGATAAAGGTTATATGAGCAAAGATAGTGAAATGCTAGGAAGTTACAGGACAAGGTTTATTATATGCTCTATAATTTATGATCATGAAATGAAGTGAATCATGAAGGTAGGAAAGGTAACTTATCAACTAGGCCAGAAGGAAAACCTGACTATAAGGGGGCAGTTATTTTACAGAGTAAAAATATAAACATTAAAAGAAAATTTCTACAGGGCAAATTGTGATGAAAACAGTTTATTGTTCAGCAGTAAATCATCATCCATTGCACAGTAGTAAGAAATGAAATGGGCTAAGAAAGTCTAGAAAGCTAGCGGCAGGAGCTGTGTGTTCATGCAGCCTACAACAGTGATTGAAAGGCTAAATTACACTGAAGCTTGTATTCTGTCATTTTGCCTCCCTCGTAACATAATGTTAACAAAATGACATGATGCCTGGCCTAAAGAGGAAAACAATGTTTGCTAATGGATACCGCTAAATACCTCACCCAATTCTACTCCATCAGTCAGGAGAGTGCAAATACTGAGCCCCAAATGTAGTAAGGAACCCAGAATGAGAGAAGGAGGAACTTCATGAAGTTGTTGCCCAAACAAACAAACAAACACCTAAATACTTTGAAGTATACAAATATTTTTTGGAGATATTACATATTATTAAATAAATGCAATTATCATGGAATATGTAATCCCAAGTATTAATTTATAACATATAATTATAAATCATTAAAATATTGCAGTACATTTTCCATTATTCAATGCAGTCTTTCTTTCTCCCTCCACATATGTATGACCCTCTCCCTATGTATGGTTCTTTAGTTATAGAAAAAGCAGTATTTAACTTGTATTCTCCATCTATATAAATAAAAATGTAAAATAGTTTGTACGAAGCAGCTAATCTCAAAAACTACTGCACCGATTTACCTCAAATTTTCACACAATGTTCCCAAGGACTTCCGATAATAGAATACGTACTCATTTTGTGCCTAGCACACATGTGTCATATGCAAGGTACACAAATGTAAAATGTACCCACTGATCATGTTTTCACCTCCCTGTAGCCCTGCCCATCAGGCTGCTTTCCAAAAGTCATTGTTGGAAGAGGCCTCATATGGAGGCCTCTTAGGGCCAAAAGAAGGCACTGAGATAGCAAACTCCCAGGTGGCCCATAGAGAGAGAGACAGAGGGAGAAATACAGTTTAATAAAAGAGAGACTAGGGGAGATATGATAGCAGCCTTCCAATATCTCAGGGGTTGCCACAAAAAAGAGGAAGTCAAGCTATTCTCCAAAGCACCAGAGGGCAGAACAAGAAGCAATGGGTGGAAACTAATCAAGAAGAGAAGCAACTGAGGAGGAATTTCCTGACAGTTAGAACAATTAACCAGTGGAACAGTTGCCTCCAGAAGTTGTGAATGCCCCAACACTGCAAGTCTTTAAGAAGATGTTGGATAGCCATTTGCCTGAAATGGTATAGGGCTTCCTGCCTAAGCAGGGAGTTGGACTAGATGACCTCCAAGGTCCCTTCCAACTCTGCTATTGTATTATTGTATTACAGTAGGTAGGTAGATAGGGGAATAGATAGAGAGGGGGAAATACAGTAGGTAGGTAGGTAGATAGAGGGATAGACAGAGAGGGAGAAATAAGGTAGGTAGGTAGGTGGATAGATAGATAGATAGAAACACAGTAGGTAGGTAGGTAGGTAGGTAGGTAGGTAGGTAGAGGGAGAAAGGAAGAAATATAGTAGGTAGGTAGGTGGATAGATAGGGAGAAATACAGTACGTAGGTAGGTAGGTGGGGGATAGATAGATAGGGAGAAATACAGTAGGTAGGTAGGTAGATAGAGGGAGAAAGGAAGAACTACAGTAGGTAGGTAGGTAGATAGAGGGAGAAAGTAAGAAATACAGTAGGTAGGTAGGTAGAGGGATAGATAGAGGGAGAAATACAGTATGTAGGTAGGTAGAGGGATAGATAGAGAGGGAGAAATACAGTAGGTAGGTAGGTAGGTAGATAGAGGGAGAAAGGAAGAAATACAGTAGGTAGGTAAGTAGAGGGATAGACAGAGAGGGAGAAATACCGTAGGTAGGTAGGTAGGTAGGTAGGTAGGTAGGTAGGTAGGTAGGTAGGTAGGTAAGTGTATAGATAGATAGGGAGAAATACAGTAGGTAGGTAGGTAGGGGAATAGAGAGAGAGGGAGAAACACAGTAGGTAGGTAGAGGGATAGAGAGGGAGAAATACAGTAGGTAGGTAGATAGAGGGATAGATAGAAAGGGAGAAATATGGTAGGTAGGTAGGTAGGTAGAGGGATAGATAGAGAGGGAGAAATATAGTAGGTAGGTAGGTTGGGGGTTATATGGTGGTTGTGTGTATGCGCAGGTGTAGATCTACACACAGATTGGTTGGCCATTTAACCAGACTGGGCCACAGCAACGCGTGGCCGGGTATAGCTAGTAAGCTTATAAAAAACAAGCGATAAATAAAACTAAACAATGGATCAAAAGCCAAAAATGTATAATATTCCAGAGTAAAATAATTTTTAAATGTGTTCATTATCTATCCCCACCCAGTCCTTTTTAGGCAATATAAATGTAGATTATATAAGGTACAGACTATACAGTATATTAGTGCCTATAAAAGTTATTTGTGTTGTATTTGAACTGAAAGTATAGAATCATCCCAAAAAGGCATATGTAGACTTCAGTTAGTAAATTTAAAAATAAACATACTATTCAGATACACTGTTTTCACAAAGTCTCATTTAGGAAATCCCAAAATATCAATATGTTTCCTTTTAGCAATGAATCAAAGGCAGAGTCGAACTATTCTTGATCATGTGTAACTGGGATATCAGATATTTCCAGTTTCCTACTGAACAACAATAGACTCATAAATATCTGATAGACCTAATTAGATATGCCCACAATAAAATCCAAAAAAAGAAAGGGATCTACAGTATATAAATAAGTGTATCATACATTGTATCAGAAATGCTTTTATATTAAGGACTGTATGACAATAAAGTAATCCCAAACTGGCAGAAGGCTGGAGATAGATTCCATGGAATCTTTCAATTATCATTGATTTCTAAATGAGGAGACATATCAAATCGTTTTAGCATTTACTATGGAGAAGTAGGTGCTTTTTGCACAGGAGTAAAGTGACTTTCCTAGTCCTAAAATGATTCTGATCTATAGACTTCTGGCAAAGCCAGGGGAAGTTGACATCTGTTTTTTAATGATCACATTGAAAAACTTTTCTAGGACCATCATATTACTAGAATGTATTCTTCCATGTTTTTAATGTCCAAAGAAATTTAAAAATTGAAAAGATATTATGATGTTTTTAATTTGTGATGCACTGCAGTGTTTACGTAAATTATATTTCTTTAGTCCATTTTTAATAGATAGTGCCTCCCAAAGACTGTCTTTATTTGCACCAAATAATAGCCTTTTTTTCCCCGGTTCTGTCCCAATGACATTGCCTTCAATTCATCCCCAGGCCATGGGTGAAATAGGTTTAAGTCTTCCTTAGCTGTACTGGAGTTAAAGTAGTAAATTTCTTAATACAGCATTGCTCAAGGGCACCCTCAAGGTGTGTAAAATTGGTTAGGCTTTGGCATCTATTACTTTGGAAGGAAATAAATTGATGTTATTTTCAAACAAATTATATTATCACTTAATTGGGACTAGATTCCATTATTACTGTACATAGTGAATCAAATGTTATTTCGTTTGCTACTAATATACTTTAGTGCAGCGACCTCCAACCTTTTGAGTGCCAGGAACAAGTTCCATGAAAGGCAGCTTTTTTATGGACCAGGGGTATGTGTGATTTCATGCACTGCCTGGATTCTGTGTGTCTGTGGATCGGGCTTCAGTCAGCTGCTTGTGTGACCTAGTTCCTCGCAGCTCATGGCCTGTGGAGTTGGGGAGCCCTATTATACTTTATTTGAAAAATATATAGTGAATTTGTACTCTGGGGGGTGGATACATTTTCTAATTTCTTAACTATTGTCAATACTGATTTAATATTTCAAATATTCTATAAAATGGAATAAATACGGTTTCCTACTCTGCTAGAAATGCATCACATCAAATATGTATGGCTACCCATTTCACAAGAAACAGCAAAAAATATAAAAACAATAAACATGCCAAACACAATCTCACACACACACACACACGCACACATACACACGTGTGTGTGTGTGTTTTGACATGTTTATTGTTTTTATACTAGTGCAGTGGTTAGAGCAACACCTTTAAGGTTTCCCTCATTAAAATGTGTGACCAAGCTTCAAATTCTGGCTGGCACCTGCCTTACCAGTAGAAATATTTGGCCAAAAAGGAGGAATCAGAAAATCTGATACTGTTACATTTGTGTTGGAAACAGGGCTCTGTTAGTGGACCCAAGATTGAGGAAGACACATACCATTCATGAGGGTGAGAAAGCAATTTTATATATGTAATGTAATAAAAATATCACACACACACACACACACACACACACACACACACACACACACACACACACAGATGCACACCATCTACTCAGGTCCACCAAGTGTAATCCTTGAAAGACAGGCCCCACAACATGGTTCTTTTGCTAGACCTGATGGGATGAGCAGTTGTAATTGGTGAGAGGAGGTCCCTCAAATAACCTGGATCAAAACTAGTACCTTGAACTGGACCCAGAAGCAGCCTGGCAATGAATGCAGCTCATGGAACAGATGCATAACATGTGTTGTTTTAGAAGCACACATTAATTGCTTGTGCCACTGCATTTTGCACCAGTGGAAGCTTTTGGGTACTCTTCAAGGGCAGCTTCCTGTACACTAGCACATTACACTAGTCCAATCTTGCGGACATTAGAGCATGAGTAACTGTGAGCAGAGCCTAACTGGTGCACAATATGAAGCTGTGCAAAGGCCCTCCTACAACAATCACCACCTGCTCTTTGAGCAAGATTCATAAGTCTAAAAGGACCCCAGGAGGACCCCATACAATCTCATCCCATACCAAAGATGGCATAGACCTAGAAATAACAGACCGCACAACCCAAAACACTCAGTCTTGCCACAGTTCTATTGAAGCCTGTTGTTGCTCATCCAGACTCTCATAGCCTCCAGATAGCAGGATAATGGCATAAAATATCACACCAGGGTTCAGTCTCATTCTTAGCATTTCTCCCTCACATTCAAAATAAACTAGGAAAACCCTTTTTTATAAGAATTTATTTTAAAAACTCAATTATTTTTTTTAAAATTACAGTTATATTTTGTTGCCCGGAATATATTAAATTATTTTTTCTTGCTATGGCAAGACATCGGTGTGTGGGTCAATTACAGGAACAAGTAACTTTCTTTTGTATTATAAATAATAATCTGCTTATCTAACTATACTCTTTACCATCTGTTCCATAAAAAATGTATACAATAATTCATGTTCTATGTCCATATGGTGATTTTTTTTTACATTTCTGGCTATATCAAGCCTCCCTCCCATTTCTTTCAAAATCCCCCTTTTGACCGTTGCTATGCATCAATGTTTAATATAACAAAATAAATGTAAAATCTTAGTTGAACTAAGCTTCTAAAGGTTTAGCTTCTTCACTGACTTTTTTGGCTGACTTTGGTGCATTCCTTACTCATAACTTTAATTGGCTATTATTAAAGGGTTTTTCTTTCTTTCTTTGTGGAACTGCTTTCTTTTTCCTCAGGGATATTGCATTAATTGTAATATCTCTTTTCTTGCTAAAAACAAAGAAACACATTTAGTGCTTCTATAATAAGACTCTAAAAGAACTGGGGCTTGGTTAAGATTTTCCTCATTAAAATGTGAAAATAAATTAAAATAGAATTAAGTGAATCCTTCTCTTTTCTTTTTTCCTGAATTTTTTCTCCTTGAATATTAAAACATAATGTTTTCCTTACAGTTTCCTCAATATTTAGTTATGACACCATGGGGAGGAACCATCCAATACTTTTTTCCTCAAATTATCCTATTTTAAACATGTTATGCAAAGAGCCAGCTCTCTAATGCTTGGAAAGGTGGAAGGAATGAAGAGAAGAAGAGTATGATCAGCAGCAAAGACAATAGACTCATTTACAGTGGTGATAAGTGCACTGTGGGGAAATTTTAAAGAACAGGTTAAGGGTAGACCATCATAGGAAAAAAAATCTATATGATTATTAGAAATTGATAGTGACCTGTTAGCACGTAATCAGTCACAAGATAATTAGGATGCTACAAGTGAATCATCTATTAATTCAGCAGCTGATTTCAGCATGCTTGTCCATTGCATATTATGTTGGGGGGTGGGGAGGCTAGAAAGTGGGAGACCATGAGTTCAAGTCCTCCCTTAGCTACGTTCCGTATATAAGCCAGCTGGGTGACTCTCTCAGCCCAACCTATCTCACAGAGTTGTTATTATGGGGAAAATAGGAGGAAGGTAAATTAGATATGTTCACCACCTTGAGTTATTTGTAAAAATAATTAAGGCAAGATAAAAATAAAAAATAATAAAATAAAATAATAGTAAAATAGTAAATAAAATAAAATAATAAAAAATACTGTATGCGGTGTGGGAACAAGCCTTCCCAATTTGATTCTTCCTATTCACTCTTATCAGTTGAAACAGTCTTTTTCATGGAGACAGCTCAAGTATCAGACTATTGAGGAGTGCTGGGTAATTAAACGTTTGGAAAACCTAAGGAGTTCAATATAGGAACGTGAAATTGGTGGCATATCAGATGGGAAAGGGAGCTTATTTATTATCTGACAAGGTCCCATCATCTGTCACATTATGCCTGGAAAAGACATAAAAGTCAGCAGAAGTTTAAGTTGTAGATGAAGTCAGTAGAGGAGAACTTCTTCAAGGACTTAATTTCTTTCCAAATCAAATCAGGGTTATATTGTTTGCAACCTGTAAGCAAACTGAATTTTCCGGCTTCATTTAAAAAACAAAGAGAAGAAGGAAAGAAGAAAAGAAGGAAGGGAGGAGAGGAGAGACCCCAACAATTATAAACCTTATTCATTATATGGTAAACATTTTTGAGTGTTACTAACAATTTCTAACATTTATATAATTTTTTCTAAAATTCAGTACAAATCTTAAAAGTTACAGTATGAAGTTAAAAGCAGATGATTTCAGTACTAGAAGCTTTTATGATAGAACATAGAAAATAATGCATATTGGATTACATTTCAACTCAGATTTCTTGCAAACCATCCAAACAACTGCATAATGTTTCCTCTTATCTTTCTGCTCTTTACATTCCTTCAGTTCAACCTTTATGACTTAGATGAATAAAACACTATTAGCATAATTTCATTAACATCTGTAAACTTATAAAATTTGAATGGTGCGTGGATATTGTTTATCTCCACATTCCTGTTGATGGCTGATTTGTCTGAGTACCAGGCTTCCAGGAATTCTACAGCATTTTTGGACTTGCTTTAGTCTAGGATGCTCACATTTTCCTAGTTGAAACTATAGTCAAGTCTATAAATTTATAATTATAAATATATAACTCTAAATAGCTATAGCACAGTTAAAAGTATGTGGAGATGTGGAATAGATGATCTGTTTCCTTTTTCTGATATGCAGGCTAGCTGCAATGTATTTGTGCTCCTCTAAATAGTGTTCTTATACAGCTTCTCTTAGGAAGGATGAGTTGTTACTTTGATAGTGGACCACATAATTGTGTGGGTAGTTTTATCATAGGCTTGTTTTTCTAATTTGCTGTCACTACCTCTTATTCTAAGGATATTCAGGAAAGGGAGAGTGTTGTTTTCTTCTTTCTTTGTGAATTTTATTCCTTGGAAAATGTTGATAGTTTTGTGTATGTTCTGTAGTGGATCCTTTTTTATTATGATGAAGGTGTCATCTATGTTCTGGATCCATATTTTGAGTTGTTTGCATGGGAATGCTATAGATTCTAGGTGTTGCACTGTAGTCTCTGCTATGAATCTTGAAAGTGGTGATATCACAGCCCCAGTGATCCTACAATTTAACCCAGAGCTACAAATATTCTCTTCCATTGGAATCTAAAAATGGTTTTACTCTTTCTTTTAAAATCACTCATCACTTTACGACCTTGTATTTTTTATATATATATATATATATATATATATATATATATATATATATATATATATATATATATATATATATATATATATATATATATATATATATATATATATATATATATATATATATATATACACACTTTTATTTACGGTCACAGACCAAAACACAAGTACTACAGCAAGAAACGTTATAATTATCATAATATCATAACAATGGATCGCCAGTAGCTTAACTAAGGAAGGTTACAGCGTTCTCCCCTAATGGTTACAGCTCTTAAGAAGAATTTTGAGACCTGAAAAGTGATATATGGAGAGCCATCTCCTAGACAGTGGGCCATCAAGTTACAACCATTGAGTCTAGAAGGGATGGTTTCAAGGAGAGACAGTAACTTAGATCTGTCTGCGTTATACATGGGGCAAGATAGAAGGACATGCTCCGCAGTTTCAACCTCGGCTCTGTCGCAAGGGCATAGCCGCTCGTTAATCGGGAGCCTCTTGAAGCGACCATCCAAAAGTGCTGAGGGCAAGACATTAAAGCGAGCTAGGGAGAAAGCTCTTCTATACTTAGGGATGGTTAAAATATAGAAATAGGAAGTCATCCTCAGTCCGTAATTATTGAATTGATTGAAACGTCCTTATTAAAAACTAAGCTGTTCCCTGGGAAAAATGCATCTAAAAGCTTGTTGGTTTTCTAGTCTGGATCTTATTTCAAAGCAGGTGGCTTAATGGCTCCAATGGAACTCATCCTTACCAACAGTTGCTTCTCTTCGGCATATGCCTACAGTTAAGTTTAACCAAAAGAAACGAGCAACCCTCAAGAAGGATAATGAGCAAGTAGCACATTTATATACAAAGGAGTATGTCATGTTGGAGGTCTAATTTAAGATCCCAAGAAGTCAGAAATAAATTAGCACCTAAGATATTTTCTCTAGGTAGAAGCAAGTGTCATTGCATGTAGGTTAAAAATTCCAAAGCTGCAAATACTGCTTTTATTTAATTACATGAAATTTTGAAATTGAAATGAAATTTATTATTTCTAGACTGCCCCCTCTCCCCATGGGGACTCGGGGCGGTGCACAGGTAGCATAAAAGCAATAAATAACAAACAACAATAAATATACCAACAAAATTTAAGAACCAATTAAATAAACCCTGTGCTAAAATCCCAATTAAACTAAAACCTATTCTATAAAATCCCAAGGCAAGGAGGCTATCCCAGGCCGGCCAGACGGAAAAAGTAAGTTTTTAATTTAAGACGGAAGGAGCGGAGGTCCGTAGTTGTCCTGATGTCGGGGGGAAGGTCGTTCCAGAGGGCCGGGCCCGCCACAGAGAGCGCCCTTCCCCTGGGTGTCGCCCGCTGACACAGTCTAGTGGACGGCACCCGGAGAAGCCCCTCTCTGTGGGAGCGAATCGGCCGTGAGGATGTATGAGGCAGGATCCGATCCTGCAGATAGCTAGGTCCCGAGCCATGGAGCGCTTTAAAGATGATGATTAGCACCTTGAAGCGCACCCGGAAGACGACAGGCAGCCAGTGCAGCTCGCGCAAGAGCGGTGTTACATGGGTAGACCTTGCGGTCCCCATAATTGCTCGCGCGGCTGCATTCTGGACTAGCTGAAGCCTCCGGGTGCACCTCAGGGGCAGCCCCATGTAGAGAGAGTTACAATAGTCCAGTCGGGATGTCACGAGAGCATGAGTGACTGTACGAAGGGCGTCCCGATCCAATAGGGGGCGCAATTGGCGAACCAGGCGAACCTGGTAAAACGCCCTCCTGGCCACGGCTGTCACTTGATCTTCCATGGACAGCCGGGCATCCAGGAGGACACCCAAATTGCGCGCCCCATCCACAGGGGCAAGATGTTCGCCCCCTATGGCCAGCGATGGAGTAAGCTGGTTGAATCGGGCAGCCGGAAACCACAGCCACTCGGTCTTGGTCGGGTTGAGCTTGAGTCCGTTACTTCCCATCCAGATCCGTACAGCTTCCAGGCACTGGCACATCACCGCTACGGCATCGTTGGGGTGGTTTGGGGTAGAAATGTACAGCTGGATGTCGTCAGCGTACAGATGGTATTCTACCCCAAAACCACGGATGATCTCACCCAGCGGCTTCATGTATGTGTTGAACAGGAGGGGCGAGAGGACCGACCCCTGAGGCACCCCACATGTGAGGGGTCTCGCGGTCGACCTCTGCCCCCCTGTCAACACAAATTGCGATCGGCCAGAGAGGTAGGAGGAGAACCACCGTAAAACGGTGCCTCCCACCCCCAACCCCCCCAGCCGATGCAATAGGATACCATGGTCGATGGTATCGAAAGCCGCCGAGAGGTCTAATAGGACCAGGATGGAGGAACAACCCCCATCTCTGGCCCTCCAGAGATCATCAACCAACGCGACCAATACCGTCTCGGTGCTATGCCCGGGCCGGAAGCCGGACTGGCGCGGATCTAGATAGTCTACTTCCTCCAGGTGACGGGGAAACTGTTGTGTCACCACACTCTCGACAACCTTCGCCAAAAAGGGAAGGTTGGAGACGGGACGATAGTTGTTCAAAGTAGCTGGATCCAAGGAGGGCTTCTTAAGGAGGGGCCTCACCATCGCTTCTTTTAGGGGAGCAGGCAAGGCACCCTCACTCAAGGAAGCGTTGGCCACCTCCTGGAGCCAGCCTCGTGTCACCTCCCAGGATGCCAGTACAAGCCAGGAGGGACACGGGTCCAATAAACATGTGGTGGCTCGCAGTCGCCCACGTAACCTGTCCATATCCTCGGAAGTGACGGAGTCAAATTCCTCCCAAACAAGATCTCTCTCGTGGCATCCCACTGGGCCATGAATGGGGGGTAACTCGTTCTGTATCTGAGCGATTTTCTCCTGCAGAAAAGTCACAAATTCCTCTGCTCTGCCCTGTAGCGGGGCTTCCCGCACCCTCTGTTGAAGGAGGGAGCGGGTCACCCTAAACAGGGCGGCAGGGCGGTTTTCTGCGGATGCTATGAGAGTAGCGCAATGATGACGTTTGGCTACTCTCAGCGCCACAATGTAAGTCTGTAAATGGGCTCTTACCTGTGTCCGGTCAGATTCAGAACGAGAAGACCTCCATCTACTCTCTAGGCATCTCTTGCGGCGTTTCATCACCCCCAGCTCCTCGGTAAACCAAGGAGCCAGGGTGTTCCGCCGCCGCAAGAGAGGCCGCAAGGGCGCGACCCGATCCAAGGCTCCCGCGGTCGCACTATTCCATGCGGCCACGAGGTCCTCCGGGGCGCGGGTCAGGGGTACAGGAACTGGCCCAAGCGCCGTTTGGAACCCATCCGGGTCCATCAGGCGCCTGGGGCGGAACCAGATTGGTAACTCAGGTCCCGCCTCCCCGCGGAGGGGAGCAGCGGTCGGAAAGTCGAGCCGGAGAAGTGAGTGGTCTGTCCATGACAAGGGTGTAATGACTATGTCCCCTATACCCAGATCACTCGTCCATTGGCCTGAGACGAAGATGAGATCCGGTGTATGTCCACCCTCGTGAGTGGGGCCTTGAATTAGTTGGGTCAGGTCCATGGCCGTCATGGAAGCCATGAACTCCCGAGCTACCTCGGATGATTCGCCCAACGATGGCAGATTAAAGTCCCCCATGACTAAAAGTCTGGGGGTCTCCACTGCCACCGTAGCGATCACCTCGAGGAGCTCGGGCAGGGCTGCTGCTACATAGCGGGGAGCCAGGTATACAACCAGCAAGCCCAACTGCCTCCCTAGGCCCCACTTCACACAAAGGAACTCACAACCGGTAATCTGTGGCACAATGGTCTCTCTCGGCTCAAGACCTTCCTTTACAATGACCGCTACCCCACCACCCCTACCCAGGGCCCGAGGCTGATGAAAAGCGTGGTAACCTGGCGGGCACATTTCAACGAGGGGGAGTCCACCCTCGTGGCCCAACCAGGTCTCTGCAATTCCCACCATGCCTGAATAAGTCAAAGGTACTGTGGGGGCTCCAGGTCTTTTGCAGTTTTCGTTGAATATCTGGGGCCTCAAAGTGCCTATCGTGTGAATTTTTTTATTAAGTCATTTATATGTGATAATAAATTAATCCTGACCAAATGCAACATTTATCAGCAATTCTCCTTTCCTGTACTCTTTCCTGGAGTAGCCTGGAATCAACATAACATTTTATATTCAGTGAGAGTGAAGTAGACTATGGTATAGAGCAGGGGTCTCCAACCTTTGCAACTTTAAGTCTGAAGGACTTCAGTTCCCAGAATTTTCCAGCCAGCTTTGCTGGCTGGAGAATTCTGGGAGCTGAAGTCCTTCAGACTTAAAGTTGCAAAGGTTGGAGACCCCTGGTATAGAGCCAAACTGCTCATTGAACTTTCATCATTTTTTTGCCCTCTCAAAATGTGAAAAAACATAACTCAGATTTAGAGTTCTTGACAAAGCCTATCTCTGGAATTATGCCTTTTAATGGCATAATTCCAGAGATAGGAGTCATGTTTTTGAAATTGATTTTTATAGGATTTTTACATTGCTGTCTCAGTATAAAAAAGAACTTTGCCATTTAGAATGTGAATGGAGCCAAAATTATTTTTGCTTATTTTACATTTAGATACTGCAAATTGGAATCTATGTATAACATGAAGATCCCATTTTTATAATAATAATAATAATAATAATAATAATAATAATAATAATAATAATAATAATAATAATAAAAAATTTTATTTTTATACCGCCTCCTCTCCCTAAAGGGACTCGGAGTGGTGCACAGGGAATAAAAACCAATATAAAATACATAGAGAGATAAATAGTTAAAATACGAATTAAACCGAAATTGTCCCTGCACTAAAATCCCCTAAATTTAAATTATACTAAAAAAAACCTAAAACCTTATCGAAAGACGGAAGACTCTTGGACTTCTCTTTGTTCATGATTCTATTTTGTTATTGTATGTTTGAATTTTTCATGCTGCTCCCTTTAAATCAAACAAACAAATGAACAAAAACACCCAGTTCTCTTCAACATCTTCATCAATGGTTTGGATGAGGGGATAAATGGGGAACTCATCAAATTTGCAGATGACACTAAGATGGCAGGAATAGCCAACACTCTAGAAGATAGGCTTAAGATAGAGAAGAATTTATTTATTTATTTATTTATTGAATTTATACCCCACCCTTCTCCAAGCAGACCCAGGGCGGCGCACAGGAATATTAAAAATCATACAAACATATAAAACTTTTTAAAAAACTTATTCAATTAAAGACCTGTGCTAAAACCGAATTAAAATCCCCATTTAAAACTATCTATGAGTAAGTATTGGAGGCTACGCTAGGCCGGCTAGTTGGAATAGGTATGTCTTCAGACACTTGCGGAAGAGGCGGAGGTCGGAGATGGTGCGGAGTTCAGGGGGTAAGTCGTTCCAAAGTGCTGGTCCCGCCACAGAGAAGGCTCTCCCCCTGGGTGTCGCCAGTCGGCATTGTCCGGCAGACAGCACCCTGAGGAGGCCCTCTCTGTGGGAGCGTATCGGTCTGAGGGATGTATGGGGCAGGAGGCGGTCTCGCATATAACTAGGCCCCGAGCGTCTAGGCGGTCCCGTAATCACCCGCGGGGCTGCGTTCTGGACTAGCTGTAGCTTTCGGGTGCACCTCAAGGGAAGCCCCATGTAGAGAGCATTACAGTAGTCGAGTCGGGACGTGACGAGTGCTTGAGTGACTGTGCGTAAGGCATCCAGGTCCAGTAAGGGGCGCAATTGGCGCATCAGGAGTACCTGATGGAACGCCCCCCTGGCCACGGCTGCCACATGGTCCTCCATAGACAGCCGGGAGTCCAGGAGGACACCCAAATTGCGCGCCCTCTCCACGGGGGCCGGTGTTTCGCCCCCAATGGCCAGAGTTGGAATAATCTGGCTGAATCGGGGTGCCGAAAGCCACACCCACTCAGTCTTGGACGGGTTGAGCTTGAGTTTGTTACTACCCATCCAGATCCGTACGGCCTCCAAGCACCGGGACATAACCTCGACGGCATCATTGGGGTGGTCTGGGGTGGATATGTACAACTGAGTTTCATCAGCGTACAGATGATATCCCACCCCAAAACCACGGATGATCTCACCCAGCGGCTTCATATATGTGTTGAACAGTAGGGGCGAGAGGACCGACCCCTGAGGTACCCCACATATGAGGGGCCTCGAGGCCGACCTCTGCCCCCCTGCCAACACACATTGCGACCGACCAGAGAGGTAGGACGAGAACCACCGCAAAACGGTGCCTCCCTGCCCCAACCATCCCAGTCGGCGCAATAGGATACCATGGTCGATGGTATCAAAAGCCGCTGAGAGGTCTAATAGGACTAGGATAGAGGAAAATCCTCTATCCCGCACCCTCCAGAGATCATCAACCAATGCGACCAATGCCGTCTCAGTGCTGTGCCTGGGTCGGAAGCCGGACTGGCGCGGGTCTAGATAATCAACTTCCTCCAAGTGTCGGGGAAACTGTTGAGCCACCACACTCTCAACAACCTTCACTAAAAAGTGAAGGATGGAGACGGGACGATAGTTCTCTAATAATGCTGGATCCAGGGACGGCTTCTTGAGGAGGGGCCTTACTACCGCCTCTTTCAAGATGGCCGGCAAGGACCCCTCACTCAAAGATGCGTTGACAATGCCCTGGAGCCAGCCTCGTGCCGTCTCCCAGGAGGGACATGGGTCCAAGCCAGGAGGGACATGGGTCCAATAAACATGTGGTGGCCCTAAGTCTCTTTGACAACTTGTCCATATCCTCGGTAGTAACAAAATCAAACTCCTCCCATGATGGTGTCACAAGAACAGCCTTGGTACGCTCAACTGGGCCACTGTCGATGGAGGGTAACTCCCTCCGAATCCGAGTAATTTTCTCCTGCAGATAAATCCCAAATTCCTCTGCTCGACCCTGTAAAGGGGCTTCCCGCGGCCTCTGTTGAAGGAGGGAGCGGGTCACCCCAAACAGGGCAGCAGGGCGGTTATCTGCGGATGCAATAAGAGTGGCACAATACTCACGTTTGGCCACCCTTATCGCCACTAAGTAAGTCCTAATATGGTCTCTCACTAGTGTTCGGTCGGCTTCGGAGTGAGATGATCTCCATCTGCTCTCTAGGCGTCTCTTGTGGCGCTTCATCCCCCTGAGCCCCTCGGTAAACCAAGGGCCCCAGGTGGTTTGTCGCCGCAAGAGAGGCCGCAAGGGCACGACTCGGTCCAAGGCCCCAGGGCCGCACTTAACCATGCAGCCACTAGGTCCTCAGTCGAGTCGCGGGGCAAGTCCACAGGAATTTGCCCAAGCTCCCTTTGGAACCTTATCGGGTCCATCAGGAGCCTGGGGCGGAACCATATAGGAATGTCCGGTTCCGCCTCCCCGCAGTGAGGTGCAGCGATCGGAAAGTCGAGCCGAAGGAGAGCGTGATCTGTCCATGACAGGGGTGTGATGACTAGATCCCCTATTCCCAGATCACTACTCCACTGTCCCGAGACGAAGATTAGATCCAGGGTGTGTCCGCCCTCGTGGGTAGGGCCTACAACTACCTGGGTCAGGTCCATGGCTGTCATGGAAGCCATGAACTCCCGAGCTGCCCCAGAGGTTTCGCCTGCCAACGGCAGGTTAAAGTCCCCCATGACTAAAAGTCTAAAAGAAGGATCTTGACAAACTTGAACATTGAGCACTATCTAACAAAATAAAATTCAATGGTGAAAAAAGTAAGGTTCTACATTTAGGCAAGAAAAACAAAATGCACAGGTACAGTATAGGTAGTACCTTGCTCAATAGTAACAACTGTGAGAGGGATCTGGGAATCTTAGTGGATAACCATTTAAATATAAGCCAGCAGTGTGCAGCAGCTGCCAAAATAGTAAACACAGTTCTAGGCTGCATAAACAGAGGGATAGAATCAAGATCACGTGAAGTGTTAATACTTTAAAATGCCTTGGTATGGCCACACTTGGAATACTGCATTCAGTTTTGGTTGGCACAATGTAAAAAAGATGTGGAGACTCTAGAAAGAGTGCAGAGAAGAGCAACAAAGATGATTAGGGGACTGGAGGCTAAAACATATGAGGAAAGGTTGCAGGAACTGGGCATGTCTAGTTTAATGAAAAGAAGGACTAGGGGATACATGATAGCAGTCTTCCAATATCTCAGAGGCTGCCACAAAGAAGAGGGAGTCAAATTATTCTCCAAAGCACATGAGGTCAGACCAAGAAGCAATGCGTGAAAACTAATCAAGAAGAGAATATTTGATATTTTGATATTTATTGGTTTTAAATTTATTTATTTAAATTTTAGCACAGATTTAATAATTTAATTGTTTTTTATATTTTGTATGTATTGTGAGTTTTTATCTTTCTGTGCACCGCCCTGAATCCCTTTAAGGTGAAATAGGGCGGTATATAAATCGAATAAACATAAACAAACAAACAGAACCAATTTAGAACTGAGGAGAAATTTCCTGACAGTTAGAACAATTAATCAGTGGAACAGCTTGCCTCCAGAAGTTGTGAATGCTCCAACACTGTAAGCCTTTATGAAGATGTTGAATAGCCATGAAATGGTATAGGATTTCCTGCCTAGGCAGGGCTGGACTAGAAAACCTCCAAGGTCCCTTCCAACTCTGCTATTGTATTGTATTGTACTATGATATACTTTCAATACTCTTGCCAAATTATATACTGATGGTTGATAAAGTCACCAGCATTTTTTAATCAAAAGACATTTAACTATTATTATTATTATTTATTTCTATCTCCCTCCTTTGTGACACAGAAGGTCACTATACTGTACTTACTATCCATACTTTGTAAAGCAGAAGTGACTTACTGTGATTCAACCCACATGCACAGGATACAATTGGTTGTTTTCACTGAGATGTGGTTGCAATTTGGCCCCAAAATTTGGATTGTTGTCCATTTGCCAACTCTATGCAAAGAAGTACATAGACACTTAGAAGCTTCTTTTCTAAATAAGAAGTCTATTCATAGGCACAATTACCATTTGGGGGAAAGATATAAGGATCAGATCTCTTACACAGCACAGATGAATGGTGGTTTTTTTATGGATGGTATATTGAAGGTGCCATGTATATCAGGGAGAAAGAACTGAAATCACTGGAGGAAAGCAGGTACAGATTTGGCTAGAGGATTCCTGACAAAGGAAGAATGTGTATCTGAGGAACCATCAGGAGGCAAAAGGATTAGAGAGACAGATCTGTGTAATGGACTAGCTGGTGAAAAGAAGTAGGGCAGAACTGGAAAGGGCAGACCAGAAGTTGGTGTGGAAATGGATGACTGATGTGTTGTATCTCCAAGAGTCCAAGCAAAGATTTATTTTACCCCCTCAAGGCTGAGAGTAAGCCCCAAAGTGAAAGTCCTGTTAAGTTGGCTAAAGAAAAAAGCATAACAAAGCAGTAAAACCTTCTATAGGTATATATTGTACATATATAGTAGTTTGTTATAGCGGTCATTGTACATCAAGAATAACTTCAAAGTATTTGCTTTAAAACAATTGTAGCAATAAATAGCATTTTAGTTTGGAGAAATAACTAATTATAACTGGGCATGTTCCAGTCCCATTCTCTGATATGCATTTATTAAATTAATGACTGTAGTAATTGCATACATAATTTCATTTGTATACATTTATACCTGTAGTGTTTTGATGAAAAATGCAATGTATACCAGTGAAGCTGATTCAGGGCTTATTGAAGATGTGAGGTTTTTCAGAACATTCTATAACCAAATTTCTTCCATTGCAGTTTAGATTTTTATTTCAATGTTCTTTCCCAGGTCTTGAAAAATGTCTCAACCTATGTACTTTTAGTGGTATAAGTGTAATAATTCTTTAGTAAGTTTCAAATTATAATCCATACCTCTGATGAACACTGTGCAGTATAGTATGCCTTCGTAAGATCACACTTGGAATAGTGCATCCAGCTACAATGTAAAAGAGATGTTGAGACTCTAGATAGAGTACACAGAAGAGCAACAAAGATGATTAGGGGACTGGAGGCTAAACCATAAAAAGAATGGTTGCTGAAATTGGGTATGTCTAATTTAATGAAAAGAAGGGGTGACATGATAATAGTTCCAATATCTAAGGATCTGCCACAAAGAAGAGAGAGTCAAGCTATTCTCCAAAGCACCCAAAGGCAGGACAAGAAGCAATGGATGGATATTAATCAAGGAGAAAACTCAGAGAAACAACTTAGAACTAAGGATAAATTTCTCGAAAAAAACAATTAATCAGTAGAACAACTTGCCTCCAGAAGTTGTGGGTGCTGCAACACTGGTTTTAAGAAGAAATGGGACAACCCTTTGTCTGAAATAGTCTAGGGCTGCCTGTCTGAGCAGGGGGTTGCACTAGAAGATCTCCAAAGTCCCTTACGACTCTGTTATTCTGCATTCTTTTGTCAATAGCAGTGGAAAATACTTTGAAATTCTCTCCTATTTGATTAAACTGTTTCTTCACATTATCTGCTAAAGACATAATCCTTGGAGCAACTGCTAATAATTATCTCATGCCTTCAGAGATTTTCTTCTTTCCAGGTGTGGGTTTTTTTAAACTCATGCAGACATTTTTTTTTCAAATATATCTTCTGAAAAGATTGCAATGAATTAGCTATTATTTCACTTATTACAAAACTTGCTCTTACTGAATCGTCTCTAGCCTTGTTAATACTTGAAAAAAATGCTGGACAAATGCTGCTTTAAATTGCAGAATATTTTCCTCTTGAATTTCATATTTTTCATAATACGTTCATTCATAATACTGATGGATGTTATATTCCTAGGGAACAATGACCAGAAATAAGGTACTGAATTTTATCTTTTGAATCTGTGAAAAAATTTAAACCCTCTCAGTTGCCTTAAAAAAAAGACTGTTATTTTTCCATATCTTGTTTTTAATAGACACACACACAAGAATTGGTAATGCTATTTGAAATCAGCAATCTATTACATAGCAAATTATTTAAATGGCATCCAAAAATAATTTTGCATACTTGTGGTACACATCCAAAAGATTGCTGCACAGAATTGTAAAACTGTACTTCACTCTTTTTTAAAATTATTTTTCAGTGCTATTGCTGATAAATTTACCATTGTGAGCAAGAGAAAATAACTTAGAATAGTATAGATTTGAGACCCTGTCCTATAGCTTCTTGTTCAGATAATTAGTATTCAATATGATAATTCTCTTGCAGCAATGTTAGCGAGATTAAATTAGGGATTCTGTAAAATATAATTATATAAAAGAAGAGACAATTACAATCAATATATAGGGAGACTTGGGTTCAACCCCATTCTTCAAGCCAGGGAAATGCCACTTTGACTACTTGGAAGACAAGCAAGATATAAATCTTACAAACAAATAAATTATATAAATCAGTTAATAAGTAGCATTAGAAGAAGTGTTCTGTTTTTGCCTGAATGAGGTGAAGTTCTGTATGAATAGGCAGAGTACGTAAACAGTTGTTTCGTACATAGCTGTATGTACAAAACCCTGTTTCTGTGCTAAATTACAGGAAGGAATATTTAGCTTGTCAAAGTCTCCCTCCACACATTTGTTTTAGATATTTCCTTCTTTTTACCCTGTCCTACAGCCAACTCTTATCCACCATGCTAAATTCTCTCTGCTTTGTAGCTGCCTACTTGCATTCATTATCCAATTAACCTCTTCCTTGAACTTTTTTTTTTTTACAACTGACGGTAAATTCATTAGCACTTTGCTTCCTTCTTGTAAAAACATATTATTCAGTGGCAAAGTATCCATATGGTGGATAGGCTTGCATTGACTAGAGAGACAAGGAAACCTTTGGGTACTTCATTAAACAAGTATTCCAATATTTTTCTGGTTTGGTATAGTCTGTTCCCATTCTTCCCTACAGTTTTATTGTCCTTTCTTATAGTAGTGGCCGTCTTTTGAAAATCATCGAGCATGTCCTATTTCATGTAGGAACTTACTGGCATCTTCCTCCAACTTTTTTGAGTACTTCTCTAAACACCATTTCCCCAAGCCTACTATTATTACGGTACTTTTCTTTGTGAATACATTTTTTTTTGGCTGTATAAGAAAAACTCTCACTGAACTCAATTAGCTTTTTGGCATATGTACAACACAATACAATACAATACAATAGCAGAGTTGGAAGGGACCTTGTAGGTCTTCTAGTCCAACCCCCTGCGTGGGCAGGAACCTTATACCATTTCAGACAAATGGCTGTCTAACATCTTTTTAAAGACTTCCAGGGTTGGGGCATTCACAACTTCTGGAGGCAAGCTGTTCCAGAGGTTAATTGTTCTAACTGTCAGGAAATTTCTCCTTAGTTCTAAGTTGCTTCTCTCCTTGATTAGTTTCCACCCATTGCTTCTTGTCCTGCCCCCAGGTGCCTTGGAGAATAGTTTGACTCCCTCTTCTTTGTGGCACCCTCTGAGATATCGGAACACTGCTATCATGTTTCCCCTGGTCCTTCTCTTCATCAAACTAGACATACCCAGCTCCTGCAACCGTTCTTCATATGTTTTAGTCTCCAGTCCCCTAATCATCTTGGTTGCTCTTCTCTGCACTTTTTCCAGAGTCTCCATGTCTTTTCTACATCGTGGCGACAAAAACTGTATGCAGTATTCCAAGTGTGGCCTTACAAAGGCACTATACAGTGGCATTAACACTTCACGTGATCTAGATTCTATCCCTCTGTTTATGCAGCCTAGAACTGTGTTGGCTTTTTTGGCAGCTGCTGCACATTGCTGGCTCATAGTTGTCCACTAGGATTCCAAGATCCCTCTCACAGTTGCTACTATTGAGCAAGGTACCACCTATACTGTACTTGTGCATTTTGCTTTTCTTGCCTAAATGTAGAACCTTACTTTTTTCACCATTGAATTTCATTTTATTAGATAGTGCCCAATGTTCAAGTTTGTCAAGATCCTTCTGTATCTTAAGCCTATCTTCTGGAGTGTTGGCTATTCCTGCCAGCTTGGTGTCGTCTGCAAATTTGATGAGTTCCCCATTTATCCCCTCATCCAAATCATTGATGAAGATGTTGAAGAGTACTGGGCCTAAAACAGAGCCTTGGGGGACTCCACTGCATACTTCCTTCCATGTAGATGCAGTTCCATTGAGGACTACACTTTGAGTGCGGTTGGTCAGCCAGTTGCGAATCCATTTGGTGGTGATGCTGTCTAACCCACATTTTTCTACTTTATCTAATAGTAGGTTATGGTCTACTTTATCAAATGCCTTACTGAAGTCCAAGTAAATTATATCAACAGCATTCCTCTGGTCCACTAATTTTGTCACTTTGTCAAAGAATGCAATTAGATTAGTCTGGCATGATCTGTTTTTGACAAACCCATGTTGGCTTTTGGCTATTACTTTGTTTGCTTCTAGGTGTTCACTTATTTGTTGCTTAATTATCTTTTCCAGAATCTTTCCTGGTATTGAGGTCAGGCTGATGAGTCTATAGTTTCCTGGATCTATTTTTTTTCCCTTTTTTGAAGATGGGAACCACATCAGCTCTTTTCCAGTCTTCTGGCAGTTTCCCGGTGCTCCAGGATCTCTGAAAGATATAGTTCAGTGGTTCTGAGATCTCGTCTGCCAGTTCCTTCAGAACCCTGGGGTGTAATCCATCCGGTCCTGGTGATTTGAACTCATCCAGGGCAGACAGGTGCTCACTTACCATTTTCTTCCCTATTTCAACTTGTGTTCCTAATTTGATTTTTGTGGTGCTGTTTTTGATTGGTTGGACTGTTTTATCCCTTTGTGTAAAGACAGATGCAAAAAAAGAGTTAAATAGTTCTGCTTTCTCCCTGTTGCTTATCATCTTCTTGCCATTTTCTCCCAGCAGTGGACCAATTGTTTCCTTAACTTTTTTCTTGTTTTTAACATATACCTCATACCTGGTACTTGGGGATGGCAGAACGTTTCTTCAAACAAAGTTCATGACTTTTCAGTAACATAAAGACGTAGTAGTACTTAAATAATTATTTTTATTGGACAAACAACATTTTTAAGACTATACAGATATCCTTTCCCCCCCCTTTTTAAAGAGATTGAATTGCTTCCCAAGTCTTCTGAATCATAAATGTAGATTAAATTCTCTTTGCATAACAACAAAAATACATTCTTTTTTCATCTTTTATACACATATCAAATTGATTTCTAGATGCAATAATTTATCTTTTAGGATCCAGAAAACACTAAAACAATAAATATTTAATGCTAAAGATTAGTACCGAATTTGTATTACTCCCATTCTCAGAGTATTAGTAACAGGGATTTCAGATAAGCCTGCTGCTAAATGACATACTATACTTTTGTTATTCCCTTCAATTTCAAAAGCAGAGTATGTTAGAATGATATTAAAACAAATGGAGATAATGCAGCATCAATACTTGAAGGAACTGGAATTACCGCTAGCATTTCAGTTGGAAAATTAGAAGTGGACACAGAAATCCAGTTCATGAAGACACAGAGAGAAATTTGTTCATATCTGTATACATAAAACTCACCAAGTTAGTCCACCAGTTGGTCCGTATGAGGGAAAACATGACATTATTTTAATTGCTAGAGATTGAAGACAGAATTAAATGTAAAAGATGCAATAAAAAGTCCTGGTTTGATATTTTAGGGGCTGCATTGAGCATTTCCAGAATATGAATATGCTTTCGCTTGAGAGAGAGAGAGAGAGAGAGAGAGAGAACGAGCACAGGTGGCAATCTAAACATTTTTATATTCTATCCTAAAAATATGCAGAATGAAAATAAAGTAGTGTCTTCAAACCAATACTTTCAGTGGTACACAGAGAATTTGCCCAGAAAACAATCTAGAATGATAGATATAAAGTTGTGGGGTGTGATTATTTCCATTCACTGTGAGAAATTAATAAGAAGTGAAGAAAAATAGATCCAACTTGACAACTTTGAAAAAGAAATAACTCATTTGTTTATTCCACTGATGGATTTTCTATTTTCTCTTGTGTGTAAAGCTGTTAGATTAAGAATGTCATTCATTTTTCTGTTGTGGAAGTGTAATATTATTTTAGGTATAGTCTTGGAATCAGCAAAACTGATAAAATATTTATTAGATTCCAGATGATTGAAATCCTAAGATCTTCTCCATTTGTAACCGCAAAAACAAACACCCAAATGCATCACAGTATTTATTACATTCTAAGATTATTTATTCTGGACACAAAATATGTTATGGAAAACAAATTACAGTTGGACAAAATAGCAAAAAGAGAGAGAGAGGGATTGTTCTGTAACTTTAAGGACTGATATGTATTAATATTACTTGTGTTACAGAAGAGTCTACTTTGATGAATGAACTGATAACGCCTATCTCATTAATGTGAAATATTTTCAACATTCATCAGTTAAAATTAACCTTTTCTTCTTCCCACCTGTACCTATGCATGAATCTAAACTATGCTGAAGTGGAAACATGCCACACCAACTACCTCTTCTCAGTTGTTGTTACTCATTGTTGGGCTGCCACATTATTTTATTTTTTCTCCTTCTTTGAGTCCATTCTGCCCCCATCACTCTGCTCTTATGATAGAACTTCATACACAAATTTACTTTTTTGGGTGACTTCAAGTTAGTGTTGACTCTTGGCAACTGCATGGACTAATTATTGCAGTTTCTTTGGCAAGCTTTACGGTATTTTTCCTACTGCACACAAAGGGCAGTGAGCACATGGGGGACTGATGTAGGGTAGAGATGGATGGAATACTGAGGAACGTGGTCCAAGGAAATAAAAATAGGAAGTAGAGATAGTGGTAAGTACAGCCTTGAAACCAACCATTTCCAGAACAGATATTTTTGCTTTGATGAACAATATGTAGTTTGATATGAACTTTGTTTTTGTCCATAGCACATATAGCTGTACCTTTTGATGAATTCTAACTTAGTTTCACACCTGCCATCTGTTTTGTGACTGATCAGTGTCAAGGAGATATTTTGTACTACTGCTAAGGTCACAGAAATGACAGGTTGGCTTTGAGAAGCATGGTATTTATATGCCTTTGATCCTTAAAGCCAAAGCATTTGTTCTTAGGAGCTCACAGCAGCAGGGATGTGCTAGGTAGAAAGGGTAACCTCAAACAAGTTGAAAATGAAAACTGGACGGAAAGAGATACAAGAAAAGTTACTCTATGAACTTGGTTTTTTTTATTCATATATTTTTTTCTTCTTCTATTCTACCAAAAAAAAAAAAAAGGCAAAGAGAGCATAGTAAACAACCCATGATTATGAATCAGATAAGGTATGTTTGAACTACAAGACAGAACTGCCTAACTAAGACAAAGTACTTCTTCCCTGCCTTGGAATCTCTTTCTGGGAGAGTCAATTCTAAAAGCATATTTATGGTAGGCAAAAATGAAGAAACAATACATATAAAAATAATTTACTGTAAATTAATGTCATTTCATTTTTGCTTTTTATGGAATAAAAGAAAATATGTCCTCAATATTTATCATGTCATAGTGAATTTTCTGTTATTTGCCTTTGTTTGCACCTATTTTTTTCTTCCCCTTGATACTGATATTGATACCAATCTGTTTCTTTGCTGAATTAAACAGTTGAAATATAGCTGGAATTATGTTTGTTGAATGAACAATGCAGAGATGCAAAGGAAGCAGAAAAAAAATCCCCAATTTAATTGACTCCATTTGAGATGGGATCAAATGTCACTAAAAGTTGATAATATAGTGTAACAATGCTTATTAATTTCTGTTGTCAGTAACCTGACATTCCAAAGTTGGCAAATAATTTATTGAAATCATTATTGATGCACACCTAAAAAAAAAAAGGATGCTGTGAGCATATCTTCTATTTTAAAGGTTAAAACTGAATGAAATACCTTGTTTTTATCACTGTTCTTAAAGGTTTCTAATAGTGTGAATGACCTTAAAGTGTTTGAATTTCCAATTACCTTTTCATTTTTGAGGATGAGACAGGTTGCTGTCATATAAAGGGTATATATAAGGGAAAAGAGTAAAGAACAACGGGAAGAAAAAAAGTGAATAGTCAATTGATAATACAACTGCATTAATCAGTGAGACTTTTTTATTAAATTCAAAATCCTTTGTCTTTCTTAACTGACAAGCTGCTTAACTGAAGTATAATCAAGGAAGCAAGGTTCACATAGACTTCCTTTAATGAGTTTTAATGCCAAGAATTGAGAGCTAGTTTGGTGTGGTGTTAAGACAGCACACTAGAAACCAGGAGACTGAATTATGGTCCTGCTTTATGCACAAAACCAATTGGGCGAATTAGGAGCATTCATTCTATCTATAGAGCAGATAGATTAACATTGGCTGGTAGGATGGATGGGATCCCTTGTACTTCCTAAAATCATCCCAAGACTGAGTCACTGAAATTGAGGAATGGCTTAAATGGGAATAGTGCACCATATATTTCTGTATTTATTTACACATGTATGCCAACTATAGTCACTGCTTTTTTCACACTTCCTATTAGAATAAAGATAGATATGAATGTTCAAGGCTATCTAAAACAGAAACTGTAACTTTAAATGCACTAGGTCAGTGGTGGTTAACCTTTTTGGCACTGAGTGCTGAAAAGGGAGCGAGCAAATGCATGCGTGGCACTGAGTGCCCAAAAGGGAGCACTTTTTGTAGGCATGTGTGCTTGTCTGGGCCATGACCAGGAAGAGGAGCTGCCATGGGGGCATCCACATGTGCCAGTCAGCAAGTCTTCCAGTTACTGCCACCTTTGCTTACACACCGGTCAGCTGGCCAGCGTGCATGCACACGGCAGAAAACAGAAGACCACCCTACTGGTTTCCGGCACTGCCGAACACAAAAAGGCCAGATGATTGTTGCGTACACATGGATGCCAGAAACCCAGAAGAGGAATGGGTGCCGCTGCATATGGCAGGTAACATGGCTCCATGTGCCACTTCGGGCACATATGCCATAGGTTCGCCTTCATGGCACTAGATGCCCCCAATCAGTAAACATGTGCTTGCCATCAGTTTAGATGATATTGCAATCCTTGACCTGAAAATGATAATCCAACACTCATTTACAGGATTGAGTCTCACTTCATACAACAGCAAAGAGGGAAGAACATAGGGGGGAAAGGGTCTACCTATCCCCTTGGGAGGAAAGCCAGGTTTACAGATGGTGCAAACAATGTAGCTGAAGTGTTGCTGCATGTTCTTCAGCACTGGAGCCATCAGAATAAAACTTTGGGACCCCACTCTATAAACTGCACAGGAACCCCATCCCCCAAAAGGCAGCAAGTCTGCCTGATCACCTTTTGAAACGAGTGGAATTTCACATGACCATTGTAACTGCCTGTACATTTCAGTGTCTAAATTACCGTATAGTCCATCTCTTCTCCAGTGTTGGGTTCCTGAAGGCCATACTTAAAATGGAAAGTTATTCATTTGTATGAAGAATTGATTTTTTTTTGACAATCAAAATTAGAACGTCGGGAATTTTTAGTATTTAATACAAGTCCTCTTGATTTGAATATGCTATTCTTCATGCTAACTGTGGATCATGTCACTGGTTCCTCAGGTTTCCTACTATGGGGTTATTTTTTAATAATGAAACACAGTAGAAATTTAATAAGTAAATATGTAAGTTTTGTTTTATTTTCATTTTAAAATAAACAGGAATTTGAACCTAATTTTCTCCTGCTGGAGCAGGGGACTGGACTAGAAGGCCTCAAAGGTCTATTTCTACTCTACTCTACTCTTGGCAGTTTGTGATCAAGTTTTGGATAACATGATCTAAATGACACAGAAAGACTTCGTACACATTCTTTATGTGGTATCTGCTGCCTTCCTCCAACTTCGTCTCCTATCACTACACTGTGACCTTCCGGGTGCGTTACATGGTTTTGATGACCATCTTCAAGGTGCTCCATGGCACGGGGCCTAGCTACCTACGAGACCGTCTATTGCCCCATAAATCCCTACGACCGACTCGCTCCCAGGGAGAGTGTTTTCTCTGGTGCCGTCGACCGGGCAATGCTGGTCGGTGACTCCCAGGGGAAGGGTCTTCTCTGTGGTGGGCCCAACCGTCTGGAACGGCCTACCTCCCGATCTCCGTACCATCTCAGACCTCCGCTTGTTCCGCCGGCACTTAAAAACTTACTATTTTCATCTGGCCGGCCTAGCATGATCTACTCCACACCCTACTGTCTTATAACAAATCAAAGTTTAATTTATGGGTTTTTAAATTTATTTTAAGCAGGGTATTGATTTAATTAGGTTATTATTTAGTAATATTTTGTATTTATGTATATTTATTTTAAATCTCTGTTCGCCGCCCCGAGTCCCTTTGTGGTGAGATGGGTGCGGGTTACAAATGTTAATAATAATAATAATAATAATAATAATAATAATAATAATAATAATAATAATAATAGTAGTAGTAGTAGTAGTAGTAGTAATAGTAATAGTAATAGTAATAGTAATAGTAATCTGTACTTTCCACAGAGAAGCCATTAAGCTTAGCCAACCTTATAGATGAGGAGGCTGGTGTTTTGCCTTCCCCCATATTATTGTCTATTTGAGCCTCAGATAATCTTCTTTGATGGTTTCTGTTGTAACTTCAAGTAAAGATAGGGTCCGGAATCAGGTTTACTCAAAACATAGCTTTTATTAGCTAGGCACAGCTTACAGAAGAAGATAGGTTCAGTAAAAGAAATAGGCGGTAGACAGGGGCTCCCGCGCTTTGACAGCTCTTTATATTTGGAGCTGTCAAAGGGGGAGCCAATCAGGCTGCAGCAAGGGCCAGGCGCGCCTCAGCCAATCAGGCGCGTCTGTCAGTTGCCCGCCTTGCTACAGCCTGTTGCCAAGGCTCCAAGAGGCAGCCTGGAAGACCTGCGGCCGGTCGTAAGTCGAGACCGGTCGCAGGTCGAGGACACAACAGTTTCTGCAGGTTTCAAATCTGGCATTGAATAGGGAGGCACCAGCCAAACTTGTCTTTTGATGGGTCTGATCACTTTCTCTCCTGCTTGCAATAAACCACATGACATAGCAAAAGTGCCTTGACTAATGTCTGGCTTGCATTTAGCTATTCTTGGTAAATTGATATTCTTCAAGGTTATAAACAGATTGCCACCAGTAATCAGGATAGATAATCTATCACCACATTTTATTTTCCTGGCTTGTATTCAATGGTGAATTGATAGGCTTGTAAGGCCAAAGACCATCGAGTCATTGATGGATCAATTTTGATGCATTGAGCATAATCACTTCAAAGCCTGATGGTCAGTGAACAATTTAAATAACTTTCCTAGCAAGCAATAGTGCAGGAATTTGAGAGTCTATTTGATAGCTAGATGTTCTCTTTCTATAGTGGAATATTTTTGGTAATAGCTTACTTACTTTATTAGATTTCTATCCCGCCCTATCTCCCAAAATAGGACCTACATCTCCTTATGAACCTTGATCAAAGGTAGTTCCTATGCATACTTCTGAGATGTCTTCCTTCACTACGATGTTTTGTGAAAAATCTGAACTCTTGAGAAATGATGTTTGACATACAGCTTGCTTACAAGTTTGAAATGCCTTCTCACACACCTTGATCCACATGATTTTTGATTTTCAAACTCACTTTTTGGTTAATGGTTGAGACAATTGGTAAATGACTTCTACTGTATCAATTTATCAGCTTGGTTTGAAGACCCTATGGACCTCTGTGTAGTCTGTGGATATGGCTACATATGTTTGGACAGTTTGATAGTCAATCCTGGTTTTTTCAAAAATCTAAAAACCTGGTGTAAATGTGCAGGATGATTTTGCCAAGAGATGGCTATATCATCCAAGTCAGTGTTTCTCAACATTGTCAATTTTAAGATGTGTAGATTTAGCTCCCAGAATTTACCAGCCTTGATGAAAGAAAAAACTTTGGCAAATTTTATTTTTACTTGGAAACCATTATTGGAGTTTTTGCAAGAAACTGAAAGAAATGAAACATTGATTTGGGAATTTGGTGGATAGTATTAAACAAGATTATCAAAACAATGTAGCAAATTTTAACCTGTTTGATATATTCTTATATCTAAATCTGTAGCAAAGAAATTCAGAAGCCATTCCTTTCCTATTTTTATTACTTTTTTCTTTCTTTCTTTTTCTGGACTTTTACTTTTATTCCTTTTCAAGTCTTCTTCCTTTTCTATTTCAGTTTGTTTATCTTTTAAGTTTGATTCCCCCCCCCCAATCAATGCACACACACACATACACACACACACACACACACACATACATAGGGAAGGAGGGAGGGAGGGATGTCAATCTATCTATCCTTATACATATATGTAAAGGCCTCACACCTTAGCACCAGGTCCATAAGCCCCTGGAAAATTGCTGAAGCGCAATAACTTTACCATAAAATAGTAGAGGCCTTGTGGTATGTAGAATGGTATATAGAATGTATTATATTTCTTACTTTGTTCCTTAAAATATACCTGCTAATAACCCTTGGTCAGATCCAGGATGGTGGTATTTTGAGCCTTGACAGGTTTTTCCTATACAGTCATTGATTCAAAGGGTAAAATAAACATCAGATTCTGCAACTGATTCAAGTTGTTGTAGGCTATGCAAAATTAAACTCCTTCATCTACTAGCTACAGTAGAAAGGGTTGGACCACTCACTATGCGGTGACTCAGTTATACCTTATTGAGTATATACTGGATTTCTTCTTCTGCCTGTATCCATGCACTTGCTTGGAGCTGATATTGTAGGGATCAAATTGGTATGGGTTTTTTAGCTTTGATTCTTGGGAGGGGGGGGTCACTCACACTCACCCACGTTAATTGGAGAAAAGTTGCTGGCATACTTTCAAAATATTTGCTTTTAACTATTGTTGTTCACAAATCAAATGAGATAATCCAGGCCAATCAGTGACATCCAATTCTGAAAGAAAAGGAATAATCCACCATTCTCCTCAAAATAATGGTTCCATTTTGAACCATCAAAATGGAATCAGATTGGTTTTCAGGTTCCACTTAGCAATAGCATTTAGACTTATACATTATCTCAGTGTTTTACAGCCCTCTCTCAGTGGTTTACAGAGTCAGCATATTGTCTCCAACAATCTGGGTCCTCATTTTACCTAACTCAGAAGATGGAAGGCTGAGTCAACCTTGAGTCTGATTAGATTCGAACTGCTGAACTGCAGCTAGCAGTCAGCTGGAGTAGCCTGCAGTACTGCACTCTAACCACTGCACTACCTCGACTCTTAACTGCAGAAGTAGCCTGCAGTACTGCATTCTAACCACTGGGCCACCACTTACTTTTTAAACAGATCAATATGTCGGATTTATTTTGAGGGGTGATGTCCAGGCATGAGGATTTCATAACTGACTATTCCTAATGTCAGAAAACAAAACAAAGAAGGCCTTGCCACTGAGCTAACAATTTGCTTGCAGTCGAAGGGAGGAGAACTGACATTTTCTGACCTGACTGAAATTCTTGCAGTGTAGAATGATGGTGGTAATATGATTTTTGGTGCGCTTGGGATTGGTAAAAGTTCCCTGAACTCAGCTCACTCATCTGGTCTGGTTTGTCACTTCTTTCTTTTCCAAGTTTCTTTAACCATCTGAAGAAGTCATATAGCAATTCAAAAGGAGAGACTCCTGTGCCTGAGGGACCTCCTGATAACCAAACAACAGGAATGGGAGCCACATGTTCCAGTCAGAATATGTCTCTAAACATATTTCTTCAGCATTTGCTTAAGGGTTTGGTTAAATCATTTCACAAGACCATCAGTCTGGGGATGATAAGGGGAAGGGGAAGTTTTGATCCCCTTAATTCCTGTGTAATCCTGTGTAATTACAAAGTGTAATCAGTTTGTTTGACATTTGTTGCTTACAGGCAAGATTCTTTGTATAATTCTTGAGAATTAGTTTGGTTCATGGCAAAGATTCTTACTTCTATCTTGAGCTTTGAGAACCAAACACACATTGATAGAAAATGCAAGAAGCCGAACAATCAACAGTCTCGTGTTGATTGTGAACACACTTCACAAACTATTGAACATGCTATTTACCTACTTATATTGTACATTCCTTAAATATTACTGAGCTTTTCAGTAGAAGATCAGAATTATTTCCTATGTCAGGAAAACTAGGCCAAACTGGATTTGATCAATCTGTTTCCAAATAAGTGGCCTGTCCCAAAGGCTTTGTACCTTCAATGTTCAAAATTACGTTTCAGATAAAAGACTTGGCAGCTTTGCCTTCTACAAATAAGAACTGTTTCAGTTGATCTGAAATATTGGAGACATTCAAGTAGTTAGCAGTTCTTATTTGTAGAAGGCATTTGGTTTCCACATTTGATTGATGAGTGAGGGTTCGTTGAAGAATCAGGAGGCCCATGAAGAGGCACCAGGAAATTTAAAGATAAAGTTTACAGGACATGAGTAGCCACAGTGAGTTATTATAATCTTTGCTAATAAATGTAGTGTGCCAGAACTAGAGGTGAAATAATTAATTACAGCAAAAGAGCAAGATTCAGAGAAGGTAAAACACAATGTGAATTGAAGCACAAGTTTGGGCGTTTCCCCCCCATAAATAATAATATAAGAATGTAGTAGAATGATTACAAGGGGGGACTGTAGATATTGAAAATATAACCAAACAAGAAAATAAAAAGTATGTCACATAAACATATCTTTGGTGCAACTGGTATATTAACTGCTTATTGGGGCAGAAGAAAATAATATAAAGCCCAAAATACTGGGGGCAGAAAGTCATACTCAGAATTTCTGAATCTTGATGACTTTAAGATGGTGGACCTCAGTTCCCAGAATTCCCCAGTCATCTGTAGTGGCTGGGGAACTCCGTGAGTTGAAGTCCCTTCATCTTAAAATTGCCAGGGCTGAGAAATACTGCTCTAAATACTCCAAGAATGCCTAGATGTGACTCATAAAATGAGCATACGCCAGAACAGCCCTAAGAACATTCCAATGAGAATGGTCTATTTTCAGAATAGGGTTTATGTTTAAATGAAAAGAATTTAGTTAAATATGCCCATTTACCCTAAGTGAACAAGAATAACTATCACCATCTCTTGCGGGATATAAATGATGGAGTTTATTTGTACAAACTCAGCCATTGAGATCTCCCTCCAGTGTGGTTATTATTCAGATGTTGCATTTTATCCCAGCAGAACTAATTAGGACTAATGGTGATTAGTGATTCCTGCTTCTTGCATTCCAACTTGCTTACATGGATAAAACAGTGAACATTTCAGAAAACTGATCTTTTGCAACAGTTATCTCTATTTTCAAAAACAGAAGATAGAAACAAGCTGGCAAATTACAGACTCTGAGTACAATCAACAAATTATTGCAAGGCATTTATGCTGGAAGCTCCGTAACAGAATGGAATGAGAACACATTTTCACAAGATGAGCAAACTGGTTTCAGCAAGAGACACTGATCGTAGATCACTGTTCAATCTCCCAACATTTAGAAGATATACACACATAGGGACCTGTTCAATCTTATATGTAGCTTTTCTTCACTTGAAAGAAGCCCTGAGATCAGTCTTCAAATCCTGTTTTGATTGCCCTTCAAAAAGTTAGAAGTTGTCACCAACCTGAATTCTATAAGAAGGCTGGTCCATGAGTATGTAGCAAATGCGGAATGACTCTAATTACTATACCTACAATATATAAATGGGACAATTCAATCCTCCCCAATAAACAAGTGAGAACTCTATGTACCCAGCACAGCCAAGCTAATGGCAATAGAGGCAGTATCACAAGAAGAAAAACATTTTTTTAAAAACTCTAAAACGAAGATTCAAGAGAATATTCCGTCCAGATTGAATATCCAAAACAGTGTCACTTCTATCTCCATTTTCTGTTGAAAGTTGGTATTTTGTTTTGAACACAAAACACTTGAAACTTACTGTGAATCCAAAACAGTTTAAACCATACTACTTGGTGCCCTTTAGATATTTTTGATTCCAATTTCTGCCTACTTTGCTGGGAGGAAGTAGCTGGACTATTGTAGAAAAAGTTCCAATAGTAATGAAGAGACAATGACCATGCTGGTTCAAACATGTATAACACTGTATTCCTTAGGAAGGAGAGTCTTTTGTAAAAAAAAAAAAATGCCAGGCAAAGATCTACCCCTACCATTGAGGGGTACAGAAGTGAATTTTCTAAAATCCTATTCCAGGAGACAGAAGAGGTGATGTGTTTGATGCTACTTCTGGACATATAGTGTTGTAGAATTTAGACAAGAAATCAGAATCCAGTGCTTGCCATTATACAATTGACTATGTCCCTTTACCCACACTATTTTTTTAACAGAGAAAATGGATGGTGCTACTAGACAAGGCTCAATTATGGTCTAAAGTGCTGAGCGTTTTGTCACTTTAAATCCTGAGAATGTTTAAGGCAAGGAATTAGTTTGGTTGTTTAAGAGTCCTGCTTTGTTATCATTTCAGCTCAGACCTCTAGTGATAGGAAATCTGTCTCAGATTTCCAACATCTTTCACAAACGCAAGCTCATTCTGTCTTCTAGATATAGCTCCCTGGAGCTCAATATCTTTTGCTTGACAGCTGTTGACAAGTGCTAAACAACCTACTCCAGCCAAATTCTCATCCAGTTTTTAAACTGCCCATGCGTTCTGAGGACATGGCAGGATTAAAATGCAGGTGGGAATAAGTTTTAATTGCAGAATAATCCAATAGAGCCTGATGCATTTTGCTTTGAGGAATTGCAGCCAGAGGAACCTAGTTCCCTGAAAACTCTCTTTTCTTTTGAGACAATGTACTTTGGTTCCCACGACAAATTAAGTTACAATGCTGTTCATTTGTTTTTGTCTGTGAAAATTGTCTAGACAGCCTTTGTGGCTTATTAACCATAGTTTATGATTGTGTGGTTTGGTTTATTCAATAAATAACCTCCTGTCTTTTAGCCTTCAGGAAAGTCATTAAAACCTGGCTATGCTTGCTGGCATGGGGTCTTAAAGGAGAAGCTGGTGGCTGGATGTGGTTGATACACTAACAGGGGAGGCACCCCCCATCTCTTGCCTCCAAATCTATGCATTTTAGCTTGCCTTATTGATTTTGAAAAAGTTTTATTGGGTTTTAACAATTTTTTAAGGGTAGGGTAAGGGTTTACAAAAACATTTTGAGAGTCTTTGTGTCAGAGTCCTTGGCCCATCCCGGGCTACATAATAAAACAGTAATACAGAAATATGTCAAAAGCAAATACTACAAGATAAAGACACGTGAATACAAATCACATTTCCAATTCTGAGATGGTAGACATGTACAAACATCCTGGTATATAGAAAATAAAAAAGAGAAAGTTAATAAAAAAGAAGAAAAACAAGCAGAAAATCACTTTTTGGATCTAAGTCTTTTGGCAATTGTATCTTCTTTCCCTCCCGCCTGGCCCCCAGTGGGCGGGGCCGTGGCCCCCTCTGCCCCCCCCTGGATCTTCCCCCAGGACTGAGGAATGTTTTTTGAGAAAGGCTTCAGCCTCAGCAACTGTTTTAATCTTCACTCTTCCTCCTTCCCAGAACACCAGCATCCCTTCGGGCATCGCCCACTTGAACCAGACCCCGTGGTCAAACAATTTTTTAGATAAGAAGGAAAATTTCCTTCTCATTTCTCTGATTTTTTGGGGAACCTGCTTCAAGATAACGACAGCCTTTTGTTGGTAAATCAACGGACCATCTCTCTGCGCCCTCAAAATCCCCTCTCTGGTTGACCTTCTAACAAATTTAATGTGTATCTCTCTGGGTACTTCATTTATCCTGGCATATGCTGAATTTATTCTGTAGACTAGGTCAATGTCCCCCCTGATCTCATCCTTAGGTTTATGCAAATAGTCTGCTACATTTTAGCTTGCCTTATTGATGCAGATGGCAATGGGAGCTACCGTATTTTTTGGAGTATAAGACTCACTGGAGCATAAGACTCATCCAGGTTTTGAAGAGGCAATTTTTTTTTAAAAAAAAGTCGGTAGGTAGATAGATATAGGGAGAGAAAGGGAGAGAAAAAGAGAGAAATACAGTAGGTAGGTAGGGGGGGAGAGAGAGTAGTTAGGTAGGTAGAGGGGGAGAGAGAGAGAGAAATACAGTAGGTAGGTAGGTAGGTAGGGAGACAGTGTGTAGTTAGGTAGGTAGGTAGATAAAGGGATGGGGAGAGAGAGAGAGAAATACAGTAGGTAGGTAAGTAGGGAGAGAGAGTGTGTGTAGATAGATAAGTAGGTAGAGGGATAGAGGGAGAGAAAGAGAGAGAGAGAAATACAGTAGATAGGTAGGTAGAGAGAGAGAGTAGGTAGGTAGGTAGGTAGGTAGATGTTTCCAGGTGTATTTACCCATGTGCTGAAGAAGGAAATCACTGAACACCTTTAGAACAAATCTTTGTTTCTGCAGGCACAGTACTTGACTAACATAATTCTCATCAATCACTCTAAGTAAACAGCTTTCCGAAAGGGGGAAAAAAACCCTTTTTGCACTGTGTAAACCTCCCCCAAACGGCCTAGTTTTTGTGAAAATGGACCCCTTTTTTTCAAATAAAAGGCATGAATAGCCTTGGGGGGGCTTGCAGAGTGCTCCTGGGGGTGTGTGGCCAAAACGAAGAAAAACGGCCCATTTGTTTCATGAAACAGGCTATGTTTTGGTCAAAAAATAGCATGCATAGCCTTATGGAGGCTTATAGAGTGCTGCTGGGGGCTGGGGGTGCAAAAATGCCCTGTTTCTTGCTCATTTCTGCCCTCCTCAGCCCCCAGAAGCTCTCTGGAAGGCTCCATAAGGGTATGCGCATGGCCATTTTGGTGAAGGGGCAGGGTTTCAGGAGGCAAAAAAATGCTGTATTCGATATATAAGACGCACCCAGATTTTCAGCCTCTTTTTAGAGGAAAAAAGGTGAATCTATTACTCCGAGAAATACAGTACTTCTGATATGTTGCTTCTTGTTCGTATCTTCTTTTAGGATTTAATGGAAGAGTGAGAAGCCATGCAGGGTGCAGATCAACTGTACAATGACATAGCTTACCTCAAAACTAAGGAAGTCCAACAGCATCCAAATGAAACAAACAAAACGTTTAAAAAGTTGTGATATTTATGTAGTTACTTACTAAGCACATCTCAATTATATTAAAGTAACTCCAACGCATGTCACAATATACGAGACCGCCTCCTGCCCCATACATCTCTTCGTCCGATCCGCTCCCACAGAGAGGGCCTTCTCCGGGTGCCGTCGACGGGGCAATGCCGGTTGGCGACACCCAGGGGAAGGGCCTTCTCTGTGGCGGGCCCGGCCCTCTGGAACGACCTACCCCCCGACCTTCGCACTATCTCGGACCTCCGTCTCTTCCGCCAACGTCTTAAGACGTATTTATTTCAACAAGCCGGCCTAGGATAGCCCCCTGTTCCTGACTTTTTTTTAAAAAAAATAAATAAATTATAATTTGGGAAGGTTTTTTAACATGGGTTTTAGCACGGGTTAATCTAATTTAATATATTTTAAATTGATATTTATTGTATTTTTGTGGTTTTAATAATGCCTGTGCGCCGCCCTGGGTCCTAACAAGGAGAAGGGCGGGGTATAAATTTAATAAAATAAAATAAAATAAATAAAATTGAGTGCCCCAAACGTGTGGAAACTGAAAGTTGAAAAATTTAACTCTATACATTTCAATTCTATTTGCCCCAGCAATACTTTTTATTTTTATTTTTTAAATCTGCCTTCAAGAAAAGAAAGAGATAGGGAGGAGATGATAATAAAGCAGGCATTTATTTCCCCTTTGATCACATCAGCCTAAATATATTGTCCATCTCTGGGGGAGATGGGTGGTCAAAAAATACGAAATATAAGTAAATAAATTGTACAGACCTATTTGCTTTGTTTCTTACAAACACAATGATATTGGTTTTTCCCTCATAAACAAAGTGCAATTAATTCTATAGCATTTCTTATTAAAAAAACCTCAAAATCATGATTATTTGTTTTCTTGAAGGGTACTCTTTAAAAAGCTTCAACATTTCCTTGCATTGATTTCTGTATTTGCTACTGTTGCTGCTGGGGAAAAAATTATCTGGAAGGTATAATGTGGCTTTGGCTAAATCATATCCTCATAAAAAATAATTGAATACTTTCCTTGGTTTCTTTCAGCTATGTAATGCTAGCAGATAAATAGACAGCTGTTTAATTTGTACTTTCATTTTGAAAGCCTTTTCAATTTACTTTGTTAATACTTGCTATATGAAGAGAGTCTGGATTTAGGAGACAAGCCATGTGTATTTTGCATTGACAATGGAGAATTGTTTGTAAATAAAGTCAATATAAATCCTATATCTGAAATCCTCAAAGAAATAAAGGTGAAAATAGAGATAGGAAGCCAAAATGATTCTGGAGATTACCTTTCCACTGCTAAACTGAGTGTGTTGACTTGTAGGAGAATCAAGTCACAGGCCTGTCAAAGGATGCAACAGGCAAAGGAGTGCTAAGCATTTTGCGTGCCTGTCTTGCCAAAACAAATTATGCTCCCTTGCCCCTGTATCCTTGCTCAACGATTGATAGTAGGAAAGTGGCAGACCAAGTTCTTTGATACATGATTGCCATGAAGCAAATTGATTTTTTATGTGCTATAACACAGCTACAGCTCTAGACAATCCAAGTCAGTCTGTAAAATAATAGTTTACAAGCTAGGACTCTCAATGACTTTAACTTATTTTCAGGATAGCATAATGAACAATTTGAAGGCATAACAGCACTGATATGGATTGAAACATAAGCATGTTTTCTTGCAAAAGTTGTATTTTGCCTCTGTATAAAGTAACATTATTTTTCTTTGTCTACTTATTAAAAACTAATAGATAGAAAGCTCTATAAGGCAACCTTGTTATTCCTGTTTTAGAAATAAGAGCTGACGGTGTAAATAAAAGCTCACAGTGTATTATACTCCACCAGCTGCCCTCTCCCCTCTCCTTGAAATTACTACTGCTATTTTCTTCTTCCTTCTTGCTGAATCTTCTTCTCCCCTCCATTCCCCCCTTTCCTTCTCCTGTTTCTCTTCTCCGCTCCACCATTATTATTTTTCCTTTCCCAATTCTTTTCTGTTCTTCCCTCATCTCTCCCTTCTTGCTATTCCTCCCTCTTCTGTCTTCTTACTTATAATGCTGCCTCTCCTGCTGCAGTCAAATGGCCCCAGAAGGATAAACAGTGCACTGCTGGCCAGCCACTCAAGGCTGTGGCAGACAGATCTATGATAATTAGCCATGACCAACTTGCCATGACCAACTCACCGCAGCCAACTTGCCACAGCCCACTCATTGTGAGACAACTTCCCATGGTTAACTCATCACGGGACAATGTGCTGCCCGTCAAGAGTTGCACTAATATCAAAGAAACGGTAGAATAGAATGATTAAAGAAATGATGCAAAGGGAAAGACAGAATAAAATGTGAATGACAGAAATTAATTTTTAATTTTATTTTAAATAATTAAATTGAATTGTTAAATTGTCTCATGGCGAGTTGTCCCGCAGTGAGTTGGCTGTGGTGAGCTGGCCGTGGCAAGTTGGCTATAGCGAGTTGTGCCATTACAATGGTAGAATGCACTCCCAAAGGCCTTAGTATTCCCTTAGCCTGGGAGAAAGTTGATCCAATGGACTGCTTCTTGAAGTACATGCAGTTAATGATGTACTGAAAGCAATGACTATTGCAAGTGTTTCTCAACTCTGGCAGATTTCAAATATATGAACTTCAGCTCCCAGATTTCCCCAGCCAGCATGGTTGAGAAGCATTGGAGTCTAGACTATTGGACCAGTTCTGCAAATTACAGAAATATAGACTTAAAAACAACTTGTGCATGGCCTGATCCCTACATAAATTCTAACTGGGGACTTTCCTAGCCTGTAGTGTCCAGTTTTGTATCTTATGGCTTGGCCCTAATGGCACTGAAGCAGACATAAAGAAATTTAGACTTGATCCCTTAGATCAGCTATCCCTTTATAATGATGTCACTTCTTTTTTCTGGTCACATTTACTACTCCCCCCCAGCAAAGTAAAATAATTGCTAATATTATAATAGTATCTGTATGAGTATTATGCACGAGTGAAAAATACTGCAACCCAACTATGATATTGGAGACCTAGTTCTTACTGATTGGATTCCTTGTAGTGGGATGAAATGAAAACTGCACCTTTATGGTGTCCTTGCAATAGATAATGCACAGCATTCATTAATATGATAACATTTGCTAGTTTAATAATAATCAAGAACAACATCTGGAAAAAGCATAATCATCACTTAGAAGAACCATAGCATAGCCTGTAAATTCGCAAGACTCACAAGATTCATTTTCCCCATCATGTTCTAGTATTCATCCGAACTAGACTGTGTTGTTTCTCTGTGTCATATAATATATGTGGGTATATACATATTTACTTACTTACTTACTTAGTCAGTCAGTCACTCAGTCAGTCAATCATGTTTATGTAGTGTATATTGGAGGTGGTGACCTTTGAGAACTACATGCAATGAAATTTCATTTTAATGTATGCCAGGTAGTGTACATTCAAAGTACATCCACCCCAAACCACCCCAACGATGCCGTCAAGGTGCTGTCCCGGTGTTTGGAGGCCGTATGGGTCTGGATGGGTAGTAACAAACTCAGGCTCAACCCGTCCAAGACCGAGTGGCTGTGATAAGTCCAACACTGGCCATTGGGGGTGAACAACTAGCCCCCGTGGAGAGGGCGTGCAACTTGGGTGTCCTCCTGGATTCCCGGCTGTCCATGGAGGACCATGTGGCGGCCGTGGCCAGGAGGGCATTTTATCAGGTACGCCTGATACACCAGTTGCGCCCCTTACTGGACCGGGGGGCCCTTCGCACAGTCACTCAAGCGCTTGTGACATCCCGGCTGGATTACTGTAACGCTACCTACATGGGGCTCCCCTTGAGGTGCACTCGAAAGCTACAGTTAGTACAGAATGCGGCCGTGCAGGTGATTTTGGGTGCCCCAAGACAAGCCCATATAACACCTCTCCTGCGCGAGCTGCACTGGCTGCCTGTGGTCTTTCGAGTGCGCTTCAAGGTGTTGATGACCATCTTCAAATCGCTCCATGGCTCGGGGCCTAGCTATATACGAGACCGCCTCCTGCCCCATACATCCCTTCGTCCAATCCGCTCCCACAGAGAGGGTCTTCTCCGGGTGCCGTCGGCCGGGCAATGCCGGTTGGCGACACCCAGGGGAAGGGCCTTCTCTGTGGCGGGCCCGGCCCTCTGGAACGACCTACCCCCTGACCTACGTACTATCTCGGACCTCTGCCTCTTCCGCCAACGTCTTAAGACATTTCTATTCCAACAGGCCGGCCTAGCATAGCCCCCCGTTTCTGACTTTTTATGTTTAAATTGTAATTAGGCAGGGTTTTAAATGGTTTTTTTAGCACGGGTTTAAATAATTTAATATGTTTTTAACGATGTATATTGTTTTATAGTGGTTTTAATAATGCCTGTGTGCCGCCCTGGGTCCTAACAAGGAGAAGGGCGGGGTATAAATTCGATAAAATAAATAAAAAAAATAAAAGTGACAACAAAGATTTTATTCTATTCTATTCCAAAAATTATTATGTGTATTCTAAGAATTATCATTATAACAGAAAGTAGAGCTAATCTCCCATAGAATATGTTTATCTGGAAACAACAATGCAAGTGATTCAAGATGATGGAGCAGCTTACTTTCAAATTGGCATGTGAACACTTGGGGTCTTGTAATGCAATTCATACATATCTTTTAGGACAACTAACATAACATTGCAATGTTTCTGTGCAGCTTAGTGTATCCATAATTTTGGTTAATCCATTTTAATTTATTTAGTAATTATTATTGTTACTTATATGAACATGAAGGAGGATTTCCCAATAACATATATGCAGAATCTTTTTCTGATTTTGAAAAACAGGAAACTGACTATAGATAGTCCTTGACTGATGACTAGTTAGTTTCTGACAATTCAAAGTTATGATTATTCTGCAGAGGGTTACTTAACAGCTGGTTCCTTTGTTCCTCCTCTCCCAAGAAAGTGGCAAGGAATTTCATTGATGAGTAGAGGAGGATGAGGCTTCACTGGATTCTGTGAGGGGAGGGGAAATGATTCCAGCCTATATTATATGTGAAAACAATTGCCCAGTGGGACATTATATTTTATTGTATTATAACTATTAACTATTATACTTTATTCATTAAGCATGAAACTCAGTCAAATGAACATTCGAAAATGCATCACAAATAACATTGACTGGTGTTAATGGTTGATATGGGTTGCTGCCAGCATCCTTTATATTTTTATATCTATCTATCTATCTATCTATCTATCTATCTATCTATCTATCTATCTATCTATCTATCTATCTATCTATCTATCTATCTATCTATCTATCTCCTTGTTCCACAACACCCTGTTAGGCCCCAATTAAGGGAGGAAGCATACTGTTTCCTTTTCTGCCTTTCAGCTCATCACCAGAGACCATCTAGACAGAAAGCCATGAGTTCCGTAGTGTAATTTTTTTTAGATATGTGTGTTAGGTTTTTGAGCTGATCAATAAATAAATCAGGGAGACTAGTATAGATCTATTTTGAGCTTTTTAGCTCTCAGCCATGGAACAAATATATACTTATCCTCCTGTCTCAGCTGAACAGGAAGAGAACCGGTTGGCCTAATGGCTAAGGCTCCTGCCTAGCATGTAACATAGCCCCGGTTCAAATCCCAGTAAGGGTATGCCTAGCTGATGAGAGCTAAAAAGCTTGAAATAGATCTATACTAGTCTCCCTGATTTATTTATTGATAAGCTCAAAAACATAACACACACACACACACAGATATATATCCCACTTCTAGATCTTGATTATGTAGTCCTTAGCTTGAAAATATATGTGCATCCCTAAATGTAGTGTCAGTCTTCCCAGGTAGATCAGCAAGAATCACAACCAGATGAGCTAATTCTACTTTATTATAAGGCTACATTAACATAATCTTGCAAGTCTGAAAGTACAAATCTCCAGTTGTCTTTTTTATAGTCTGAGAAGCTAGTAAGATTTCCTTGTCAATTCTTTCTTTTCCCTTTATGGAACTCTGGACTACATCCTCTTTTATCTTATCGTTCCTTAGGTAGCATCTCTTCCCTCCTTCTCCCAAGTTCATTTCCACATACAACTACATATAGCTAAAGAAGAATGAATACTGTGGCAGCAAGAGCAATGCTGAAGAAAAACAAGAGCAAAGAAAAGTATTAGGTTTTAGGCTGGATTCTGGAAATAGATATCTAAGCAAAGTAATTAAGGCTACCAGTCCAACAATATTTTATTTTCTAGTCAAGCCAGTAAAATTGTGATATTCTGCAATAAGTTACAGGATGTATGAAATTCTGGTAAACTTTATCCTTCTATCTATGGACCACTGGATAGAAGGACATCCTTCTATCTATGGACCACATGTTTATTCAAGGCTTTCTATTCCCCCACTCCCAGTTATTTAAGGTCCCATCCTTAATCCTCTAGGTCCATAAAGTGTCAATTATTTTCAAAGTCCAAATTGGTGTGCCTGATCATCATGAGAAATTCAGGGGGAAATCTACAGGGGCAGCTCTAAATTATATAATAAGGGGAGGGGAATCCCTAAGCCAACATTCATTTAGATGAAGTGAACATTATAAAGCATTGTAACATTGCTTTTGTTTTGCTTTGTCTTTAGAGAGCAATTTGGCTATTTTATATATTCATGAAGCATAATTGCTCTTCACCCATGCACCATAGCCTATTTTTCATTCAGTAGTGTTTTGTTTTTCAGTGTCTTGTTTGACTTTGCTCACAAGTTTGCAAAGTGGTATAATACATCATTTAATGTTTTCCACCTTCCTTGACTGATAGTCTTTTTGATTGTCAATCACATGATAGCATTATAGAAAAAAGAAAGAGAAAGGTGGATGATCAGTCATTATAAGACTCAGGTGCGTTCACCTGTGAACAACAGCACAAGATAACAATCAAAGGGTGGAATTAGCAAAGATCATTTGACAGGAAAGGCCCAGACAGTAAGAGAGGATTATTTGGATAAGTGAAGCAAAGATGACAAAAGATCTTTGTGTAATGACAGAATAATAACACGTTGCACCTCTTAATAATGACTTCCATATGAATTCTACTTCCAAGTGTAAACTAGTCAGTTTATCGCGATGGTGAAAGATGCTGAGCCAGAAACCAGAAGATGTGAGTTCTAGTTCTGCCTTAGTGCAAAGTCAGCTGGGTGACCTTGGACCAGTCACTCTCCATCTGTCTTAGGAAGAAGGCAAGGGAAAACCATTTATGAAAATGTTCCCAAGAAAACTGTATAGTCTGGGCAGTCATCCAGAAGTTGAGATGGACTTAAAAGTGCATACACACTCATGTATATGTATGTGTCTTAAAAACAGTGATTTTAGAAATTTGGCAGTGAATACATGGTAGCAATCTTTCTTTTATTTGCTTTTAGTAAACAGCTTAACAAACTATAAAGCAAAAGTAAGAACAGGACTGTGCAAAGACCAGTGATCTACTGTAATTTCCTGGTCATCTCTTCTGGGTGAATCCTGATATTTAACCAGAAGGATCATAATCCTTTGTTAGAATCTATCATCATTCCTCAGAACATTTCAGTGTGTGTGTGTGTGTGTGTGTGTGTTCACGTTTGGACCTTAGAAAAGCCATTTGCAGTAGCCATTTCTATTTCTGTTTAGCATTGAAACTCATCTCTCACTCTCTCTTTCTCTCTCTCTCTCGCTCTCTCTCTCTCTCTCTCTCTCACACACACACACACGTCATTTTAATCATGAAATGAAATGGTGGAATATTGTAATGATATCATTTGCAGCATATTGGAGAACTAGAATGTCAGAATGAGACTTACACATCCCAAATTTGGTGAAAGTAATATAGTAATTAGAACAACTATAACTCAATTATTAGATGGTAAAGAAAATGTGTTTTGAAGGGCAGTTAAATTAATCTGCATAGGAAGTGAAACATGGCCATGGTGTTAACGGGAAGCAGAAGAATCATAACCTACCTTGACATTTAGTCCATTGCTAATGTAATGATGCGTTATTAAAACATTAGCACTAATATCCATGCTTTCCCCCAATACCTTCTTACTGGATCTGTTCAAATGAAGCATCAATGGTAGACAGTAAAGCCATAGCAGTAGAAAGTAGCTACACAGAATTTATGCTGTCTGAGAATACAGGCTAAAGAAAATTGATTCTGGATTGCTTCCTTGATGATAGAGAACTACTATTACAAACCTTCCAGAGGTCAGAAATAGCACATTCAAAAACATGGTGCATGGGATATAATCTTTACTAATCCTTTAAGCCTACTAAGTAAATGTAAGCCCCTTTTATTTTTCTGATTCAGTTAAGCACAGGTAACCTTAGATTTCTGGCAGAGGAAAAGACAAAAAGACATTTTATTTTTAACTGCTGCAGATTTGGCAGCTCTGATCAACTAATCAACTCTATGATCCATTAAAGACAGTGGGGTTTCTTTTTTCCCTTCTCAGACTAAATATGGAAAGAAAAACACAGAGGTCATTTTCTCTTTGAAACAGCTAGTAAAGTTCCCATTAGTTGCTGGTTTTTCTTTTGGCTCTGTTAATCGGTTTAAAATTTATTTATATTTAAATAAACATATTAAAAATTCTACCTTTGTTTGCTTGTAAACTGTCTATTGCATGCCTATGACAATAGATCCAAAAAGGGTGTAGATGAGCTCTATGCCCATATCTACATGGGGCTTCCCTTGAGGTGCACCCGAAAGCTACAGTTAGTCCAAAACGCAGCCGCGCGGGTGATTATGGGAGCCACTAGATGCTCCCACATAACACCGATCCTGCGCGAGCTGCATTGGCTTCCTGTGGTCTTTCGGGTGCGCTTCAAGGTTTTGACTACCATCTTTAAAGCGCTCCATGGCTCGGGGCCTAGTTATATGCGAGACCGCCTCCTGCCCCATACATCCCTTAGACCGATATGCTCCCACACAGAGGGCCTTCTCAGGGTGCCGTCGGCCGGACAATGCCGACTGGCGACTCCCAGGGGAAGAGCCTTCTCTGTGGTGGGCCCAGCCCTCTGGAATGACCTACCCCCTGAATTACGCACCATCACCGACCTCCGCCTCTTCCGCCAATGTCTAAAGACATATTTGTTCCAACAAGCCGGCCTAGCCTAACCTCCCATGGGGACTTTTTAGGAAGTTTTAAATTGGGTATTTTAAAATTTGATTTTAGCGTAGGATAGGATTGTTTAATAGTTATTTTAAATAATATTTATTTTTTGTATTTTGTATGTTTTTAAATTTCCTGTGCGCCGCCCTGGGTCCTCTGTGGAGAAGGGCGGGATATAAATTTAAATAAATAAATAAATAAATAAATAAATAAATAAATAAATAAATAAATAAATAAATAAATAAATAAATAAATAAATAAATAAATAAATAAATAAATAAATAAATAAATAAATAAATAAATAAATAAATATCCAGGTATGCATTTCCATCAATATGGCATTGGCAAAGATTTCATTTACTGGTTCCAGGGAACTGCATTAAGCAAAGAAAAGGAACACAGGGAACTGATTCTATCAATGGTTAGAAGCATGAGGTAGAATATGAAAAAATTAGGGTAGGGGGACCTGGAATGAGATACTATATATGCATCATGGTATTAGAATGAATTTGATGGTCAAAAATAATTGTACAACGCTAACACTCTTTAAGTAGTATACATGTTATTTATTTTCACTTTGGTTGTCATAGCAAGTGAAATGCTCGGACAATCACACTGTGTTCAATATACTTATATATAAATAATAAAAAGAAAAGGAAAGGAAAAGGAAAGAAAACCCTGTATTTTATCATCTGGCTTTTAGGAACTTCAGTTGTTGTTTTTTACCATCTCTTACTTATGAATGGCGCTGCCTCATTTTTTAAATGATTTTACTTAATTAGAAAAAAATAAAACACAGGGGGAAAACCACAATATGTATATAAATACATAATCTGTATTTATGAGCAACTCATTCATCACAAGTAACATTAAGATTTTCATCCTCTCAAACCATAAATGTTTCTTTCCAATGTTGAAGGACTAATGTTATGTGATTTAGAAGAATATTTCCTCTGTCCAGCTTCTATATTTTAGAGATATAATTAAAAAGATTATGGACATCTGAAAATATTAAACCTTTTTTTTAAATCAAAACATATAATTATTTTTTATAACATAGTAACAAGGGGATATTGCAAAACTATGTTTTAATAAAGCTTTATTGTATTTCCAGCAACATGATGGTGTATTCATTTTTTATAGAAGATAATGGGGCTCAGTACATCCAAGATATTATTTTCTACTCAGTAAACATAACCTAGAATTTATAGAAATGTTTGCTATTGAGATTAAACTTTTAAAAAGTGGATTGGATTATTTTGGATAAAATGGGTATTTCCAATTCCACTCAACCTTTAACATTTGCATACTATATCAACTTGATTTATCAATAATGGTTACTCCTAAAGATTTATCTTTTTTACCCCTATAATTTAATGATCACTTTTAATAAATCAGATGCCTCTGAAGCTGAAAATGTGTTGGATGAAATTGAGAATGTAGTTATAAATACTACCAGTGAGTGACAATTATATTTATAGAAAACAATCAAGTATTATCATACTATAGTTAATCAAAATTAAAAATCCTAGCCTCCATCTTCTGTCTCATTTCATAGTATTGACTGATATTTCCAGTTCCCATTCCACTTCCTATAGTAAGGAAGGGGTTCATAGTAAGTCTCATTTTATCACAACTATTTACATTACGATGCTGCTAATTGAAATAGTTAAGTATTAATTAAGCATTTAATTTCATCCATTTAAAACAGTAGGAGTCTATAGTAGAAAATAACAATGGTTGTATGATAAGGAGATCTAGAAGAAAGCTGAAAAGAGTAATTAGGTGGGGATCAGCAAACTGAAAATTATACCTTGAATTCATTTTTCTCATAAAGATGCATACCCTGCTCTAATTCTGATTCCTTCTAATGATTTAAAAATGAGACTTACTATGGAAAGAGAAGCAGTTAAAACTGAAACACCTGGCAAAACTGGGAGGAAACTCTCAAAGGAAAAAAATAGAGGAAAATCAGTGCAGAAAGGGGTCTGCCATCTTGCAATCCAAACATATCTATGTACATTTTTCCTCTTCTTATATTTACCATTGATTACTAGTTGTTGCTCTCTTCCAACTGCTATATATTGTCCCCAAACTATTAGAGTTAAGACTAGTAACAAGGAGATCAAATTTGAGGTCCGACCTCAGCTGTGAAAACTTACTGGGTGATTTTTGGTCAGTCACATTTAGCCCATTTTATCTCATACAGGATTGGTATTGCAGGGATTAAAACAAGCAACTGCAGTTTATATTCCTGGAGAAAGAACAAGATACAAATAAACAACATCTAACAAATAAACAAGAGAGATGTAGATGTTAGCTACCGTCAACGTGGGTTCTCAGAGAAAGCAAGTATATTCATTCATACTGAGTTGACATTTTTAAAAACAACAATAATGCAAGGAAATAATTTGCTAATTGAATTTATTAAATTTGTATAGCCTTCCATCTCACAAAAAAATGACATATATAAATAAATGTAAAAATCTAGATGAAGAAATAAACAATATAAAAACAAATATGTAAACCCCTCAGCAAAAAGAGAATGAAAATGGCCACAGCATATCTCTGGTTCCTGGGGCCCCTGAGGCCAGATCTTGAGGGCCTTCTGGAATGTCAAAAGGGATGCAGCTAATCTAATTTTGGGGAAAATAATTTTGTATAAAATGGATCCCATAGCAGGGAGGAGAATGCATGTCTCCTGGGACTAACCAAATGTAGATCTCTAGTTAATGGTACCTGCAGCATGCCTTCTCTGATCTAAAAGGGCAGGTTGAAATAACTGGGGAGAGGCAATCCAACAGCTAGCCCATTCCAGTGCCAGGAAAGGCTTTGGGGGAACTGTCCTCTGAAAAAATAGCTTTCCCTGGTTAGCTGGCCTAAATGTCTGTTCATACCTATTTATTGGAAGTTTAAAATATGGCCTTATTTTCTGTGTACCCCTCACATCGAAGTGTGGATGAGAAATATAGGGAACACAACACGTGATTTGGTGACATGCAGAGACTGTACTTCCTGGAAAGCAGATTGTTTAAAACAGAGATTTGGATGACCAAGTGCCATGCATTAAGGACCTTTAAAAAATGGAGATAAGTTGTAAAAACAAAAGATAGCAATTTTCCAAGAAGACTCATTTTTACCCTTCAATTGACTATATAATTGACTCAGTCCTTTCACCTACAAACTCCAAGGACAGCAGAAAAGGGTTCACCACCTCACAGATTCTCATGATATAATGTGACAAAGGATGACCTGGAGAAATATACTATATACTAATGGAATCAACCCTATATCGGAGATGCAACAGTCAGAAGAAACATTTTTTTTTTAAAAAGGCCAAAATTTCAGTATCATATGCTCCTCCTGGTTGTGTACTTTTAGTTGTGCAGAAAAAGTATTTTGGTAAAACTTGCCTTAGCAGATGTGCAATATATTTTGAACAGCAGTTGATGGTCTTAAAGGTCAGCACATGGACAGCTGATGGGTAAACTGCGACGTTGAACAATCACACCCAAGTTAGCAATTGAGATGTTGTTATAGTGTAATTGCAAAAGAAGTTCAAGGAGTGGCAGGAAGAAGTTTACTTAACACTCTGCAATGTGAGAGATCCACTCTTGACAGTATTCATCAGTAGGTGTCCAGTAGAACAGACGGAGCATTTTTATTAGCTGAAATAATTGACTGTGAGCACTGTAGCTACAGCTAATTTAGTTAGGATTACTGTTTCAACCTGTAGTTCCCAGTACTCTAAAAGAGGTCTTGACGAACAATAATTATTATACATGCATGTCATCTACAAGATGCAATTGGGGTTGAGTGGGTGTCTTATTGGATAAAATGTTCTAGGATACAGTATTTAGAGGCACTTAAAAAAGGTGTTATGAAGGTGACAGTTTTCCCTCTGTTACTGATTATAAAGTGAATGTTGTTGTTTTGTAGCTCATATCTAGGCCAATGGATAGTAACTGGTATAGGTCTAGAAATGTGATTAAGACTGGAAAGGTCATATTTTTGGATGCATTATGCATAGCCTTAACTCAAAGAACCACAAGAGAGGTTCTTGACTCATTAATGTATTTATAATATTTGCAGAAGCTAGTTGCCTTTCACTGTCTCAGTCAATAAATGTATTTATCAAATTTATATTTATATGATAAGTAGAACAGAAAGAGAATATACAGCACTATGGACTAAGATCATTCTTTCCTCCTTCATTAGTAGAATAAGAAATAGCAATAGTATTTAGCAATAGCACTTAGACTTATATAATGCTTCACAGTGCTTTATAGCCTGCTCTAAGCAGTTTACAGAGTCAGCATATTGCCCCCAACACTCTGGGTTCTCATTTCACTGACCACAGAAAAATGGAAGGGTGAGACAACCTTGAGCTGGTGAAAATTGAACCCCTGGCAGTCAGCAGAATTAGCCTGCAATACAACATTCTAACCTCTGTACCAACACGGCACTTTATCCTACATGAAACAGTGCCTCTCATCTAGTATAGCTTCTTTTGCTCCAATCACCTTCATTTGGTAATAATAAAGGCAAAGTACTAAAGGCAATTGCAGTGACAGTGATATTTCCAAATAATTCACATTCTCCCACAGTGATAGATGGAAGCATAAAATAAAAGTTGGACATGGGATAAAAATATAATGACAGAGGAAAGTAGATGTAGGATGGCCAGAAAAACATGCTATTTTCCATTTATAACCAAAAGTTTTTAATGCTGGGTAATTTGATTACAAACAAGCCAAATTACAACTGTTAATCAAAGATAGTTTTAGTTTATTGAGTACAGTAGCCTTGACTGGTTGCATATAACATATCAGGCCAAAACAAATAAGGCATATTGTTAACACACAACAAATATACTGTAAGAATAATATAATAAGAGAGATGAATGCTGGAATCAAAATTAGAAGTCAAAACACTAGTCATGTGAGTTATAGCTGGCAGTACTTTGCTGGCTAGAAAGGGAAGAATCAGAGTGAATGTTAATATTAAGAAGTAAAAGACAATATCAATCAGCATACTTAACTAACTCACAGTTATTGATGAACGAACTGAAAATGATAGATAGTTTTGTTTTCTTGAACTCCAGAAAATATAAAGATGGTGTGGTAGAATAGTAAAAAAGATATTAATCCTAAGACAAGGGCAGTGACAAATGTTGACAAGATCATGAAGAAATACCTTTTCAGTGACAATAAGATGTTTGTAATATTGGTTTTTTTCAGCTGGAAACTGGAACTACTGAGAGGCTAAAATGAGCAAGGTCAAAAACAAAGTGTCTGAAATCAAACTGACCCATTACAATAATATTTACGGATAGGTGTCAACACCTTTTCTATTGAGAAATGAGTGGTTCTCAGTCAGATGCAATGCCTGAGTAAAGAAAAGGAATACAATTTGAACTTTGCATCTGAAATGACTATTATTTGAATCTCATATTTTTCAGAACTTCCTAGAATTTTCTTTATTATTAAAGCTTTTAATGATTGAATTTTAAGAAGGATTGCCTTTCAATCAAAACCTGCAGACTTTTTTATCCTGCTATTGGTCAGTATTAGTACTGATGGACACTGAGAAAAGAGAAAAAAGATAGGTGCCATTCAATTGTATATTTAGAAACAGTTATTATGAGTACCATGGACTGTAAGAAGAACCTAACAGCCTTAGAGGAAATAAAGGCTGGCTGTTCCCTTGAGATGATGCTCAATATGCAGAAATTTATGTCCTTTGGGCATGTGGTGTAGGCAGATAATCTAGATAATGATCTAACAAATAATTAAACTTGGCAAGAAGTAGTGAAAGACAATGCATAAGAATATAGATAGGATGAAAAATGTTCTGCAACATCCTTAGAAATTGGGGACAATCAAATCTGACTAACCCCTTTTATGAATTACTGGGTATGAGTATTTGTCCATGCAGTCACCTGGAAGAGACCATTATTTAATTTTACCTAATTAATTAATAGAAAACCTACATAGGTTTATTGTTGTTGAAAAATATGTTAGATAAGGTAATAAATACTTTTCAATGAGTTTTCAGGAGAGACATATATTGTGCATGTTTTCAAAAGGGCCTTTTATGTCCATCTTCCAAAGTATTGCATCTTTCAAATATAATGAACTGTAGAGCTATAGACTATAGGTTGGAGAAAACTGCTACAATATACAGCAGTTACCATTATGTAAATATGCTTTCTGTTTTGCTAATATTATTTTAAGAACATCTGAGAAAACTTTGCAAGCCAGTCACGTAACAGAACTGTCACTGAAGCTGGACAATCCATCTAAAATGCCATTTTGAAAAGACATTTCATTTCCTTGCATAAAGCATCAAGAATCAAACCAGTGAATATCTGCTGGAAGCAATTCCTGAATTCATGGTGCCATGTAATGAAATCCTCTCTCTTTGGCAGTTGAAAATCAATATTTCTTTTATTCAATGTTTGAAGTAACAAAACTGAGATTATACAGATTCAAATGGAAATGTATTTTATATCTGCATAACAAGAAATAGATGATAAGGAATGTTTTATTCTGAACGCTAGTCTGACAGTCCATTGAGCTTCAAATTACTTTGGACACAGAAGTGTGTATCAACCCCCTACCTGTGTGACCAGCTGGTTATGGACAGTAAAATGGGAAGCAAGATGGTAAAAACTCCCTAGCAATCATGGTTTTCACTTGCATACTTTAAGCTCTACTTATACGCCCTAGGTATAGTGTAGATTGGTTTAGAGTAGACAACTGCAAATTAAATTAGGGAATATGTGGCAATAAAACTACCCCTTTTATAAATCTATCCATGCATTCTATTCTTCTTTCCTGCTGTTCTCTTGACAAGATGTTACCACTTCACTTCACCACTCACCTCACCTTCTCTTCCCTGGACATTTTTCAAATTAATGTTGCCTAAGTGACAGGAAGATTAGGAAATGTAATTTCCTAGTGCACCTGATGTTCATTTAGATGATGAGAGTCCTGGGAAAAGTCAGCCTTCCAGAGGTCTCATAACACTGCCATCAAGGTGGTCCAAATTCTTGAGAAGGAGAAAAATAGGCATAAAAAAGAACATCGTTACTTGGTTTCTGCCTTCATTCCTGTCAACACTGCATTGTAACAATTATCCAGGAGCAGACTACCTTTTAATTAAACTTATTGTATTCACACTGTTTTGTTGTTGTATGAGGTTTTTTTTTTACTGTTTATTGCTTTGATTGAAATATTTTATGGAAGATTATTATTATTTTTGTACCCTGCTTTTTCTTTCTTGGAAATAGAGAAAAATTAGTAGAAAATACTTTTAAAAAATACTTTTTCTAAAAAAAAAACACGTAGAAAACTACTACTACTGACACCACCGCCATCACTACCATCACCAATAATAATACAAAGACAATACTTCTGGGGGGGGGGAGGGAAAGGTTTTTAAGTTTAAATCTAAGCATTTAGGAGAAATAATTGATCTATCATTATTTGATGCGTACAATTAGCTATTGAAGTTGATAAATAAAGTTTGGGATCATCTGTACTGAATATTTTCAATCCTCTTCTAGCAAATAGAGTCTCAGAACATAGAAACCTGAAAATATGGAAAGCACAAACCTTAAAGCGTTTACTTCTCAAAAGAAAATATGTAAAACTCACTTAAATAAACAGGAATGCAAATCTTAGTCAGCTGAAGTCAATGCAAGGAAATATCCCTAACACCCACAATGCTTTGCCCAAGTAATTTGCTTTCATGTATTTTTAATCCAGTCTCTTGAACTGCAACATTTGGAATTTGGGCAGGTGGAGAAGAAATAATACTTTTGGGTTTTTTTTCAAACCTGAAGTCTTGTATGTCATGAAAGAAAAATTAGATATTAGATATCCATATAAATATCCAAAAATATCAATGATCTATCCATTTATTCTATGTCTAACATTGTGCATTATAAAATATATGTCTCCTATTATTTGTTTGTTGGATTTATTTCCATCATTTTCATTTGGAATTCAAAAGTTGGCTTACATGAAAATCTTTATCTTTTCCCAAAACAACAATATTGTAAGAAAGAGAGACTAGCTCAAAGCCATTAATCAATTTTTCAGGGCTGCACATGTAGTTGAACCAGATCTTCCTTATCCCAATCCAACACTTTAATTACTGCACCATATTCACACTTACATATACCCAAAAATGTGGTCTTAAAAAGGCATTCAGATGCCACCTACACCACATCTTTTCTCAAGATATCAACATGAATATAAATTGTCCATGCAATTATTATTCAGATGCTGAAAGGATCTTTGAAGGACTTACTTAAAGCCCATTGAATGACAGTGAAGCTTTGCTATGAAATTACAGCCCTCACTAAATCTTTCTGCTTCACTTGCACTTTGCATTTCCAGAAACTCCATACAACAAAATATATATCAAGTTCGTTTCAAAGTTGGAGGCTTATTGTTCACTGAAATTCAGTCATCAAGCCAGTTGCTTCCCATTAATCTACATGTCAGGATAAGAATGTGGGAGTATGCTTTTAAGAACCATACCAGGAAAAAAATTATGCAGGAAGGACATGGCAGTCCACAAATTAATTTAGAGATGTATTAATGTATATGTCTGCCATTTAAATTTTGTATGTGGCAACACAGTCCTAATAAATGGGCTAATTAGAAATACTGTTACATTGTAATTAATTAATGTCTGCCTATTTTTAAGTATCATCTCTCACTGAATATTGCTAATGCTAAGAAATTAGTTTTGATAAAAAAAATCTGCTTCAATAGACAAATCCTCATATTAGTGAAGGAGAATTTCAAATTTGTTTTCTGTAAGACTGGTATATATTATTGCACTTCATAAAAATGCATGTTTTCAATGAAGGGAATTCAAACATGCAGAAACTAGACTAGGGATTAGATAGGGATATTGTTAGAAATATTGATGCTGCTTTCCTGTTATTAAGGCAGTGGTGGGAGACTTTATTTTGATTTATTTGTATCAAACCAGTGAGAAACTCAGTGTAACCATTCCAGAGGGGATTTACCTCAGAGGATGCAGAATTTTAAACCAGAGATGGACTTTGTTTGGGAAATGGGAGGGAGTTCATTTAATTTTAGTGGGGGGAAAGGCAAAGGCTACATCATACACATTTTTGCATTTTTGAAAGTGTTTGATTTTAAAAGTATTTTTAAGTACAAATTTTACATTTATACACACTCATCTGTTTTATTGATAACTAAACTTATCACGGTGCCCAGTGATGGTGGTAGCATTGCCAGGGATTGTTGGTGATAGGCTTTTTAAGCTTTTGACATTAGTTAAATCATAGTTTTATTGCAGTAAAGAACAAACACAAAACAAATCTCAACAGTAAAAATAAGCCCAGATTATATCTAAAAAGGAAGAGATTGTATTAATTAATTAGGCTTATTAATTGCTTGGCTACACATTCTGCATATGGCAAAATTCAACTAAATTTAATGTACCAGAATCATAGATACCTGGGAGTAAACATTGTAACTTATTGATTGGAATGATCTAGAAATTTGCCTAAATGTAGTATCTATGCTCAGTACAGTGCAAGTATTTCTGCCTTTGTGACTTTTTTTTATAGCTCCTTTGCTCTACGGGCAACACCTTTGCCAAAATAAAATCTGTTTTTTTATTTCTCTTCTAAAACTGCAGTAGGAAAGATATCAGAGAGACAAAATGAATTTTAGGGATTATGATTAATATAATATCTAGCAGATTTAAGAAGGATGAATGAACTGGGCAGGGCTGTATCTTTGGAAAGAGAAGCCAGATCTAATTAGATATCAATATGTTTAATCTGCTGCCTCACCTTTTCATTGCATGCTTGTATCTGAATTTACAGAGATGGGTTAATGAAAATCCAAAGAGCTCTAGGGTTTTTTTTTAAGCAATTTTTTGGGCCTGCAACACATAGCCGTTAATGTCTAAATCACTCAATTCTGTGATATACATACTCTATAGTTTGTGTATATAACATAAATGCCATTACATCTCAACTATAATAATTGATTGCTAGATTGTAATCAATCTAGTATTAAATTCATTGCTTATGTATATTGTTTCATTATTGTTTATATACTAATGTGTATTATTGTTTTTATTAACTTTTACAGAAGTCCCTTTCCTCTTTTTAATATATTTGCAAGTATGTTTGAATGTAATTAATAAATGTACAATTATTACATTATTGATTTATGTGTCCATGTGTAGATGAGGGGGCCCATAATAATAATAATAATAATAATAATTAAATTTCTTGACTGCTCCCTCTCCCCATAGGGACTCGGAGCGGTGCACAGGGAAACTAAAACAATAAATATACAATAAATATACAGACCTATTAAAAACAAATTAAACATTACGTGTGCTAAAATACCCATTTACATACTAAAATTCCCACTTAAACAGCTAAAACCCCATAGAGAGAGACTAACCTAGGCCGGCCAAGCAGAAAAGATATGTTTTTAATTTCAGACGGACGGAGCGGAAGTCCGTGGTCGTTCTAATGTCGGGGGGGAAGGTCATTCCAGAGGGCTGGGCCCGCCACAGAGACAGCCCTTCCCCTGGGCATCGCCCGCTGACAAAGTCTAGTGGACGGCACCCGGAGAAGTCCCTCTCTGTGGGAGCGGATCGGCCGTGAGGATGTGTGAGGCAGGATCCGATCCCGCAGATAGCTAGGTCCCGAGCCATGGAGCGCTTTAAAGATGATAACTAATACCTTGAAGCGCACCCGGAAGACGACAGGCAACCAGTGCAGCTCGCGCAGGAGCGGTGTTATATGGGTAAACCTGGAGGTTCCCAGAATTGCCCGCACGGAGATCAGGGGCATCAATGGGGGCTAGCTCGTTCTGTATCTGAGCGATTTTCTCCTGCAGAAAAGTCACAAATTCCTCTGCTCTATCCTGTAGCGGGGTTTCCCGCACCCTCTGTTGAAGGAGGGAGCGGGTCACCCTAAACAGGGCGGCAGGGCGGTTTTCTGCAGATGCTATGAGAGTGGCACAATGATGACGTTTGGCCACTCTCAGCGCCACAATGTAAGTCCGTAAATGGGCTCTTACCTGTGTTCGGTCGGATTCAGAACGGGTAGACCTCCATCTTCTCTCTAGGCATCTCTTGCGGCGTTTCATCACCCTCAGCTCCTCGGTAAACCAGGGAGCCAGGGTGATTCGCCGCTGCAAGAGAGGCCGCAAGGGCGCGACCCGATCCAAGGCTCCCGTGGTCGCAGTATTCCATGCGACCACAAGGTCCTCGATCGGGGCGCGGGTCAGGGGTACAGGAAGTGGCCCAAGCGCCGTCTGAAACCCATCCGGGTCCATCAGGCGCCTGGGGCGGAACCAAATTGGTGACCCAGGTTCCGCCTCCCCGCGGAGGGGGGTGGCGGTTGGAAAGTCGAGCCGGAGAAGTGATTGGTCTGACCATGACAAGGGCGTGATGTCTATATTCCCTATACCCAGATCACTCTTCCACTGGCCAGAGAGAAAGATGAGATCCGGTGTATGTCCACTTTCGTGGGTGGGGCCTAAAATTAGTTGGGTCAGGTCCATGGCCGTCATGGAAGCCATGAACTCCCGAGCTGCCTCAGATGATTCGCCCACCGATGGCAGATTAAAGTCCCCCATGACTAAAAGTCTGGGGGTCTCAACTGCCACCGTAGCGATCACCTCCAGGAGCTCGGGCAGGGCTGCTGCTACATAGCGGGGAGCCAGGTATATAACCAGCACGCCCAACTGCCTCCCTAGGCCCCACTTCACGCAGAGGGACTCACAACCGGTGGTCTGTGGCACAGTGGTCTCTCTCGGCTCAAGACTTTCCTTTACGATAACCGCTACCCCACCACCCCTGCCAAGGGCCCGAGGCTGATGAAAAGCGCGGTAGCCTGGTGGGCACATTTCAATGAGGGGGAGTCCACCCTCGTGGCCCAACCAGGTCTCCGCTATTCCTGCCAGGTCCGGCCCCTCCTCTGACACAAGGTCATAAACGAGGGGGGCTTTGTTGACCACGGACCTGGCATTGCAAAACATCAGCCACAAGCCCTGGCTCTGTACTTCCTGACCACCTAGCGAGCGGGGGTTGTGGCACTTCACCGTATGCAACCAATGGTTCTGTGCCCTCAACCGGGAGGATGGAAATTGTCTCCCCTCGGACCTGCCTCTCCCCATGACCTTCTGGATGGAATTGCCCTCTAACGGAATGATTAGTGTTTTCCCCCTACTCACGGCTCCTTCCGCTCCCCTCCGTCGTCTGCTGGCCTGGCCCTCTCTTTCCATCTCTATCTCTATCCGTCTATACCCTCCCCCCTCCCTGATACCCGCTAAAACAGACAATAACCTAGCAACTAAAAAACCCCTAAGACCACGCTTCTTCCACCATATTAAACCATATTAGTTTTGTTCCAGCACTTAATAATCCTCTCAGCGGCCCTGTGATTTGCCATTGCCTCCTTTATTGGATTGAGATTGTAACTGGCTCAACATCACCCAGCTTAAGTTTTTATGCTTAAAATGGGACTAGTACTCACAGTCTCCCAGTTTCTAGCTTGATGATTTAACCATTACATAACCTGTGGCTGTTGTGGCAGCTTCAAAGTGGGCTGGTTAGTTGTGATTAGGGAAACTAGGGAAACAGTCTACTGGGTCTGTTTTCCGCTGTAGCTTTTCAACTATTAGGAGAAGAAGAAAGGACTACTATATCTACAATCATTACAAGTATCCCTGCCATTGTGGCTCTCCTTTTCTTCAGGAACTGGTTTTGAACTGATTCAATATTGTACCATATTATTTTCACAAGCTCATTTGCTTTCAAGAATCATGTTTGTAGACTATTTAAATAATTCAATCAATAGACATGTCAGTTATTTCCAAATTTATTCTAAACCATTCTTTGTTGTGCCTGCTTTAGAAACGGATTCTTAATATTGAAAAATAAATAAATAATGAGTACATAAACTGATTTCTTTTGCAATTACACTGACAATCTACATTTATAACTGACAGTTTTGTCTAAACAGCTCCTCCAAACTATAAAGCATGTTCTGAGCCGACCCCTAACCCCATAGAACAGATGAATATTAAAAAAAGTGAACACAGTGCAATGATTAATCACAGAGAAACAATATTTCTCTTTTTAATAATCATAAAGCTCCAAATCAATGTGATAGTTGCAGGGTTTTTTTATGTACAGGTTTGCCATAGTCAAAATAAACAAAATTGATTTAAATCGTTAAGGGAATACACAGACATTGAAGGAGCAATATTCCACTGCTTCAGACACTTAAAATGAAGACAGACAATGGTTACTAGGAAATTTGGAGCAACTACTGAACTCTATGGTGGTCTGAATTATCCTTCAACTGATTTAAATATATAATATGCTAACTGGATCATACCTTTTTCCAGTTACTGGTGTAACCTAGGGCAGAAAAGATATTGACTGGGTTTTTATTGATTGAAACAAGCTCAGCAAATTATTTTATGTACATAATTTTATCCAGACATTTGGTATTTGTTTCATGTATTGAAATTTATGTGATTCTGCTAAGGCATTGCAAAGCATTCTTTACAGTTCCTTTCATGATTACATATTCAGGGATGCATGCCATTGATCTCCCACAATATGATTTTTTTTTACAAGAACTCATAGCCTCTGAGTATTGATGAATCTGATCTTAGCACTGAGTGATGGTAGAGAACTAGGACTCAATGGATTTCCAGTGGAATGCTATAAAACATTTTCTAATAAATTATAACAAATCATCGATTGATGACTTATTATATATTTTTTGAAAGAGGTATTTTATCATTATCATTTAATGGAACTATGTTGAAATTATGCCAAAATCAGAAGAGATAATGGTTTATGTTCCACTTATTGCCCTATACTTTTGATTAATATTGAAATTCTAACAGCTGTTTTAGCAAGTAGAACATAAACGATCTTCAGTATTTTCAATGATAAAATGGGATCACGTTTACTTTTTAAAAAAGAATTAGTCCTCAACTTGTAGTAAATCTGATTGAGAAGTAAACATAGAGATGATCAAGCTGCAGGTATATCACATGATTTAAAGAAAATGTGGCTGGCTGGCTGGCTGGCTGGCTGGCTGGCTGGCTGGCTGGCTGGCTGGCTGGCTGGCTGGCTAGATAGATAGATAGATAGATAGATAGATAGATAGATAGATAGATAGATAGATAGATAGATAGATAGATAGATAGATAGATAGATAGATAGATAGATAGATAGATAGATAGATAGATAGATAGATAGATAGATAGATAGATAGATAGATAGATAGATATCATATTACGGTATACTGAAAATATAGATAGAAGGTGGGAGTTGTCTTTTAAAACCATTTAACAGGTGAAAATGTTGAGTTGTTATCATGTCCTGTTTCCGCAGTACTCTTTTCAAATTTGGATACTGTCCCCCTTGCAGACAAATTAATAGATTACATAGACACATAACATATCTTGAATCTGTAATTTGTGCTCTCCAGGCAGAAATTAAGTGTCCAATTCGGCCACTCCACCCTGTGGAGATGCCACACTACCAGCCTCCTCTACCGCAAAGATCCCACAGAAGAAGAGCAGCCTGGACAACTGTGGGATCTGGCAGGGTGAGAGCTGTGACCCACAAACACAAAACTTTTGCTGTGTCCCAGCATAACAGATATAGCGCCCTTGCTGATCTTAATGGGGACACTAAAGTGACAGGTCAAGGTAATAATGACGACTCAAATAAGCAGCGGATTGTGGTCCAAAGTGAAGAACCTACTTCAGAAATGCAAAAGTGTGAACCAGGGATCATGCATCAGTCACACAACAAGAGCAAGGTACCCAAAAAGAGAAGTCACCTCCTGATTGGTGACTCAATCGTAAGAGATGTAAACTTAGGTAAGGATATGGAGGTTTTGAAAGATGTCAGATGTTTACCGGGTGCTACAGCCAGCAGAGACAAGAGGCGTATTCTTAAGATAGTCAAGAATGCAAGTAAGGACTGTAAAGTTGATGCTATTATACATCTTGGCACAAATGATCTGTCCCATAAAGATGTAGCTTCTGTGCAGAATGATTTCCAGAGTTTGGGGTACGAACTTAGTAGTACAAGTTGTAGGCTTATCTTCTCAGAGGTTATACCAGTATACAAGGAACAAAAAGGAAAGGGCCAGCGCATAGCAGAGTTTTATGTGTAGCTAAAGGAGTGGTGTAAAAAGGAAGGCTTTGGTCTTATTAGTCATGATGCCTGCAGCTGGTCCAATGATAAACTGTACAAAAGAGATGGTTTGCACCCATCCAAGAAAGGGACTGAGTTACTTGGCACTAAATTCACAGATTTCCTGGCTAAACATTTAAACTGAATAGTGGGGACAGAGAATCAATAGATAAAGAATATTTCTGTCCCCAGCAAACTAAAATTCATAGGGTTATCAGTGCGTGTAACATAGATAATTGTGCAGGTAATATTATCAACACTGCTGTCAAGCAAAACCAAACAATTAACAGTGGGTGCCATACCATGTACATGAACCATACAAGTGGAAAAGAAATAGGGGCAAAGAGAACCATAGTCAGGCATAACACAGGTTTCGTAGACAGAAAACACAGGGTCAATCAAAATGGACTCAAATGTCTATACACCAATGCACAGAGTATGAGGAATAAACAGGGTGAATTAGAAATTCAAGTAAATGAGGGCAGATACGATATTGTTGCCATTACAGAAACTTGGTGGGATGAAACCCACAAATGGAACATACAGCTAGAAGGATTTAAATTATTTAAAAGAAATAGACCAAATAAAAGAGGAGGTGGAGTTGCACTATATATAAGAAATAATTACATCTCTACAGAAATAGAGCACAACAATGATGAGAACTATCTTGAATGTATTTGGGTCAATATTAAAGGTTGGGGGGGGAACGATATTGTCATAGGTCTATACTACAGGCCACCCAACCAAGCAGAGGAAGTGGATGTACTTTTTGCTAACCAGTTAACTAAGGTATGTAGGAAGCACACTGCAATAGTAATGGGAGATTTTAACTACCCTGACATCAATTGGGAAACAAACTCGGCACCAAGTGGAAGATCCAACAGGTTCCTAACAAACCTAGCAGACAACTTTGTTTCCCAAAAGGTAGAGAAGGGAACAAGGGGATCAGCAATATTGGACTTAATTCTCACTAACAGAGAGGAAATGATAGAAGGTGTAGAAGCTACAGGAACTTTGGGGGCAAGCGATCATGAAATACTGGAATTCAACATTATGCAAACAAAAGTAGTTGAACAAAGTCAAACTAGAGTCTTAGACTTCAAGAGAGCTAATTTCAATAAACTCAGAGAGAGCTTGGGAAGGATTCCATGGATGAGAATCCTCAAGGGGAAAACAACTCAAGAAGCTTGGGAAATTTTGAAAAATGAGATTATAAAAGCCCAGACCAGCGCAATACCAATGAAGAAGAAAAATAACAGTTCCCAAAAGAAACCAGCATGGCTGCATAAAGAACTCTCTGACAAATTGAAAGACAAAAAGGATAAATATAAAAAGTGGAAAAAGGGGGACATAACCAAGGCAAAATATCAGCAAATAGCCCGAGCCTGTAAAGACGAAGTGAGGAAAGGCTCACAATGAAGAAAGGCTTGCCAAAAAAGTAAAAAATAACAAAAAAAGCTTCTTCCAACATGTTAAAAATAAGAAAAAAGTTAAGGAAACAATTGGTCCACTGCTGGGAGAAAATGGCAAGAAGATGATAAGCAACAGGGAGAAAGCAGAACTATTTAACTCTTTTTTTGCATCTGTCTTTACACAAAGGGATAAAACAGTCCAATCAATCAAAAACAGCACCACAAATATCAGATTAGGAACACAAGTTGAAATAGGGAAGAAAATGGTAAGTGAGCACCTGTCTGCCCTGGACGAGTTCAAATCACCAGGACCGGATGGATTACACCCCAGGGTTCTGAAGGAACTGGCAGACGAGATCTCAGAACCACTGAACTATATCTTTCAGAGATCCTGGAGCACCGGGGAACTGCCAGAAGACTGGAAAAGAGCAGATGTGGTTCCCATCTTCAAAAAAGGAAAAAAAACAGATCCAGGAAACTATAGACCCATCAGCCTGACCTCAATACCAGGAAAGATTCTGGAAAAGATAATTAAACAACAAATAAGTGAACACCTAGAAGCAAACAAAGTAATAGCCAAAAGCCAACATGGGTTTGTCAAAAACAGATCATGCCAGACGAATCTAATTGCATTCTTTGACAAAGTAACAAAATCAGTGGACCAGAGGAATGCTGTTGATATAATTTACCTGGACTTCAGTAAGGCATTTGATAAAGTAGACCATAACCTACTATTAGATAAAGTAGAAAATTGTGGGTTAGACAGCAGCACCACCAAATGGATTCGCAACTGGCTGACCAACCGCACTCAACGTGTAGTCCTCAATGGAACTGCATCTACATGGAAGGAAGTATGCAGTGGAGTCCCCCAAGGCTCTGTTTTAGGCCCAGTACTCTTTAACATCTTCATCAATGATTTGGATGAGGGGATAAATGGGGAACTCATCAAATTTGCAGACGACACCAAGCTGGCAGGAATAGCCAACACTCCAGAAGATAGGCTTAAGATACAGAAGGATCTAGACAAACTTGAACATTGGGCACTGTCTAATAAAATGAAATTCAATTGTGAAAAAAGTAAGGTCCTACATATAGGCAAGAAAAACCAAATGCACAAGTACAGTATAGGTGGTACCTTGCTCGATAGTAGCAACTGTGAGAGGGATCTCGGAATCCTAGTGGACAACCATCTAAATATGAGCCAGCAGTGTGCAGCAGCTGCCAAAAAAGCCAACACAGTTCTAGGCTGCATCAACAGAGGGATAGAATCTAGATCGCATGAAGTGTTAATGCCACTGTATAGTGTCTTGGTAAGGCCACACTTGGAATACTGCATACAGTTTTGGTCGCCACGATGTAGAAAAGACGTGGAGACTCTGGAAAGAGTGCAGAGAAGAGCAACCAAGATGATTAGAGGACTGGAGACTAAGACATATGAAGAACGGCTGCAGGAGCTGGGTATGTCTAGTTTGATGAAGAGAAGGACCAGGGGAGACATGATAGCAGTGTTCCGATATCTCAGAGGGTGCCACAAAGAAGAGGGAGCCAAACTATTCTCCAAGGCACCTGGGGGCAGGACAAGGAGCAATGGGTGGAAACTAACCAAGGAGAGAAGCAACTTAGAACTAAGGAGAAATTTCCTAACAGTAAGAACAATTAACCTCTGGAACAGCTTGCCTCCAGTAGTTGTGAATGCCCCAACCCTGGAAGTCTTTAAAAAGATGTTAGACAGCCATTTGTCTGAAATGGTATAAGGTTCCTGCCCATGCAGGGGGTTGGACTAGAAGACCTACAAGGTCCCTTCCAACTCTGCTATTGTATTATTATTGTATTATTGCATTATTGTATTATTGTATAAATGACAAATATTATCTGCCTGATTTGATTCAGTGGCAATATTTGTAACTGTAATATCGATTAACATTACAATTTGGACCTACTTTGTCCTAGGACTGTGATGGCGAACCTAGAGCATGCAAAGTCCTCTCTGCGGGCAGCCGAGCCGTTGTCCCAGCTTAGCTCCGTTGCGCATATGCACGTGCCTCCTGCCGGCCAGTTAGTTTTTGGGTCTCTGTCGCACATGCATGGGGAATGAGGCACATGCAGGAGATGCATGCACATGTGTGGGGTGGGATGCATGCAGGGAGTCGCACATGCTTGCGCAGGAATGAGGCCTTGTGGGGGTCACATGCATATGTGTGGGAGGGAGGAGTGCACAATGGAGGGGCCTGCATGGGGGCAGGGTGCATGTGGGGGGTCACATGCTCATGCATAGGGGATGGGCATGTGTGTGTGTGTGGGGGGGGTCATGCACGCAGTGCATTATGGGTGTGAGTGCAAATGCACTCTTTCAGCACTCTGTGCCAAAAAGGTTAGCCATCACTGGCCTAGGACATAAAAACCCTGTAAACTCTAAACAATATTGCTGTTGGTAATGAATCACTTTGGTATGCAAACTTTAATAGTATAATTGAAGAAAAAAATAGAGACACCTATTTTGCCTAGATAGTGGAAACAAGTATTAATATCAGTACCCAAAAGCTTTGGTAGTTTTGGATTATATTCATTACATCGTATATTTCATCTTATTTAATGAAAAATAATATTTTAGGTGGATCCTTTAAATTGATGCTTTATTTAAACATATCCCTTATCTTGCTCTAATTGTTCCATTTTGAAGCTTTGTATATGTATATACAAAATGTGAAGTTTTGTACATGTACATACAAAAACATATGTATATATGTTGAAGATATGTATTCATTCTGAGACAAGATTTAATGCACTTGGATATTTGTATTTTTAAAAAATATATTCCTATCGCCTATGAATTGATGTTTAAATAAAAAGAGTAGATTTTCCATTTCCTCCTTATAGCTAAATATCTGATTCTTCAACATTGAGAAAATAAATAAAGGACACAAACTACTCTGCATATATAAATGCTTTTATATGCATACATACATACATATGTAAATATGTATGTATGTATGTATGTATGCATACATCTTGTTTGTTTTTTAAATGTTTTAGTTTTTAAAAAAATCTGCAAAAATTCTTCTTCGTCATAAATTTATATATTTATTTCTGTTTGCTTTTTGTATTTAATTAATAGAAGCAAAATTTGGTATGGTATGGTATGACATGATATGATTATGTATGTTTTGCTATGCTATGCTATGCTATGCTATGCTATGCTATGCTATGCAATGTATAAAAATGTAATGTAATACACATGCTATGCTATGCTATGCTATGCTATGCTATGCTATGCTATGCTCCACCACCATACACTACTCTAACACTAGAGTATACCATACTACTTGGTACAAAACTCAAGAAGTTAGGTATGACATGTTAATTTTCCATTTCTGTGGAAATGTGTTGATTGCATAGTTCTTTCTCATTTGATTAACAACTTCTTTCTACTGCTGTCATAATCTCCACCCAATATATTAGGAATTTGATGTATACTCCATAGCAGCTGAGGCTCATGCTATGAAAAATCACTTTTGTGTAGTGATGTACTCTATTTGAGAAGGTGCCCTTACATTTCTCTGTTCCATTTGATCTATTCACTGTGCCACATTTTTTACCCTCAACAATATTTTGCCTCTTGTTTTTCAGTTCTGTACTCCTTCAGCTGTCCTTTTTAATCATTTATCTAAAAAGGAAGAAATGAAGACAGTTCTGTACTGTCTTCCTACTTTACATGTCAGGGCAGAAACACAGCCAACTTTATTAACAATTTTTTAATTCATTCTCTTTATTTTTTGGATATCATTTTAATAGATTTATTTTTGTGGGATTGGTTGGAAAATGTTCCATCCATTTTTGATGTATAGGAGCCACCCTGATTTCAATGGAAGTTGTGTCTTTAGTATCTGCAATGGAAAAAAAATGTTCAAAAAACTTTTTTTACCTTTCTACAGGCATTGAAATATGAAAGTTTCAATAAAGGATAAAAGAAAAATACGAAGACATGACTCTTTGAACCAACCTCTATCTTTTCTTGTACACCAATCAGTGTCTCTATCCTCCTGAGGAACAGCCAACTTTTTCCTTTTTTGTCTTACCCATGCAAGGCACAATCTGAAATATCACATTCAATGTCCAGAAGTTAATTCAGAAGTAAATGACAATTACTTTCTGAATCACCCAGCTATATTGACTGGGCTCAAATATTATACAAAATCAAATTTGTTTTAATCTTCCTTTTCCAGATTAATCACAATTGCTTTGGTTCACATAATACACTCAGCTAAAAATGAAAGAAAAGATATTAAGGTTTAGCTGCTAGATAATTCTCTCTCTTTTATTGGAAAAGCCATTATCAAATATCTGTTCAACGTAGTGCACTGTAACACTGAATTCATTTATTTTATTTATTAATCAAATTTATATACTGCCCATCTCACTGTCTGTGACTCTGAACAGTTTAGACTATTTCTCTGCTGGGATTTTAAATAAGAAGAATTTCTCTAAAAATAATTTCAATTGAAGCTCTTTAAAAATTGGTTTACTAATAATTTCAGTTCATATCATGGATTAAATCAGATTTCCCTACATTCCCTTAAGTAGGCCAAAAAAGTTCCATGTTTGCTTTTCTCAGATATTTACTTCATGACAGCTGCCACTGGTTATTCCCCCCCCCCTCCCATCCTTCTATCTTTCATATCAGAACTGATGAAACCACTTGGATGAGATGCAACATTTTCTACTTCTTCCTCAACTGGAAGAAGTCCAGTTGCCTTTTTGAAAAAGCACTTTTGAGATTGGTTATTATTTCCCTTTCAACTACTTTCTTCCTCAATTTCTTTTACTTTATGTATAGAAACATAGAAAATTGATGTCAGAAAAAGGCCTAGTGGTCTTTTGAGCTTAGTTGTTTTTTGTTTTACTATTTATTTATTATTTTTAAATTACTATTTTATATTTTTAATTTTATTGTTTGTTGGATGATGGGCAGGTGTTTATCCTAAGCATGTTTAAACTCAGTTACTGAAGATTGACCCACTACCTTCACTGGAAGTTGGTTCCACTACCCTTTCTATGAAGAAATACTTTTTAACATTACTTTTAAATTTGTTTATTTCTCTTTTACCCATCTTTTCCAAGAGCCGAATATTTCCTGCCTTCCTTCCTTCCTGCCTGCCTTCTCTTTCTTTTCACCCAAGGCAAGAAATCCCACAGATACTTCCCAGCTGACTTCTATTGCAGAGTTTCCTATTCACAGCTAAGCTTGACATTCCTAAAGATATCTATGAAAATATAGAACATAGTCCTATATTGCCATGGAGATCAGAAGATTGACACTATGAGACAAGATGCAAAATTCCATAACAAAACTGGGAAGAATGTTTTCATTGCTTCCTGGAAATATTGCAAGACTATTTAGAAAAGAAGAGAACATGGAACAGAAATTCCATGAAACAAGACAGAGACTTTTTTGTGTGACACAGTTCCACTTACAGATACATGTACCTTGCCTAGCACTAATTACAAGAAGCTCTATCAAATTATAACACAAAATTGCAGAATGGTTATGTCTCTAGTCATAGGAGAGATGAAGTCTCTTTCGAAGTTTTTAGTGTAAGTTTTCTGCATTTTATTGTTGCAATGCTTGCAACAATCCAGTATCACCATATCCAAAGTACTACTATGGGCTTGTAGTAGGACACATTTCCTGAAGCCGTTTAGTCAATCTGCAGTTGAGGCTCTTCTGAATTAGCTCTGAAATGAAGTCTCTCTTTCCCAAAACCCTTATATTGTATTCAGTAAGAAACCGTCTGATGTAGTAGCTAAGATCTGGAATTACGATTGGAAAAGCCATTTTAAAGTTCACTTTAGCACAGAAGTCCATAGAGTGACCTTGTGCCAGTGACCTTCTCTCAGTCCAAACAACTTCATAAGACAGGACAAGTGCTATGTGTGCTGCCTTAAGATCCTGGAGGGAAAATCAAATGTAAATGTGACAAATATAAAATTTAATTATCATTAGCCACTCTTGTCCCTTCTTGGACTGGTTTAAGATTTGGGGTTTTGTGTGAAGAACAAAATCAAATTAAGGTTTTAGTGTTTTTAGCTGCAGTATTCAAAGCCCACAAACCTGAAGTAAAGTCATCCCATTTCCCAATGCCTCAGGTGACGAAAACCTGTCCCGTGCCTTCCAAAAGGAGAGTATGTGGAGTAGTATCTTTAAGCAAAAAACACAGAACTAAATAATGAGAGAAAGGATGACATTCCCTTGTAACAGGCTGTATGCAACAAAGGAACAGGAATGTAATGTAGCTACATAGATGCAATCTTATAATGACTTATCTTATTGAATCTGCTCCTGTAGTCTAGAATTACAATGCTATAATGCAGTGATGGCGAACTTTTTATGGCTCATGTGCCAAAAGTGGGGGGAGAGCTGGGGGGTCATGCACCGGCATGCCACACCCTTAATGCTAGGCACACATGATCCCCTGTGCGCATGCAAGCGTGACCAGAACTCCGCCAAACTTTTGGTGTACTTTTTTTGCCCTCCCAAGGCTTCAGAGGCTTTCTAGGAGCCTAGAGAGGGCAAAAATAGCCACCCATGCCCCCCAGATGCCCTCCACAGGTTTCAGGAGCTTCCCTGAAGCCTCCGGAGCATGAAAAACCAGCTCTGTGGGCAAACTGGAAGTTCAGGAATGGACTTCCGGTTTGCTCGTAGGGTCATTTTTTGCCCTCCGGAGCCTTCAGGAGGCTTCCCTGAAGGCTCCAGAGGTCAAAAAACAGCCCTAAGAGCAAACCGGAAGAAGGCCAAAGTCAGCTGGCCAGCATGCGCATGCGCGCTGGAGCTGACAGGGCAACACCTCGCGTGCCTTAACAAATGGCTCTGTGTGCCACCTGTGCCACACGTGCCATAGGTTTGCCATCACGGCTGTAATGTATTGCAGTATTCTGTAGGAAATTAACATTATTGTAGGAAATTGATGTGTGACTTAGAAGTCTCTTATTCAAATTTAATCAGTCATGAACTTGCTGGATGAACTTAGACTATATACTCAGCCTCATAATTTGTTCTGCAACTGCAATGTGAGAATATTAATACTGATTGTATTTACAGAGTAATTATATGGATTATTAAGAGAATACTTGTGAAACGTCTGGGTGGGTAGGTGGAGTTTTGCGCTGCCTCCACCACCAGTTAGCCTGAACTGGTGTGAACCGGCAGCATACCACCTTTGAATTTCACTCTATTTTTAAGTATTACTGATTCAATTGAATCTATATTTTATAACAACAAGAGCTAATCACAAGGATTAGATCCATTTCTTCTACTAGTTATATGCTTTACTGTATATAACATTGACAAAACAACAACAGTCATTGCTAAAGGCCTATTGAGTGATTCTTGATTCCTTCAAACCAATTTAAACAAAAAGCATTGCCTAGCCCTCATATGGTAGGAAGGTAGGTAGCTAAGATAGATAGATAGATAGATAGATAGATAGATAGATAGATAGATAGATAGATAGATAGATAGATAGATAGATAGATACAGAGAGATGATAGAGATAGAGACAAAGACAGACAGACAGATACTCAACAAATAATATTGACTAATTCAATACTGGAGTGAATTAATTCTTTCTGAACAACCAAATCAAATGATTATGGGAAAAATTTATCAAACCATAAATGATTTCACTGCAAAGATCCTTAAAAAATAATCCTAGGATTTGCTGACTATCCAGAGAGACATCAGTTGTCTTTCCAAATATTCACTGAAATGCATTCATTTGAACCATAAACTGAACCAGAGAAGGCAAACAAGCAAACATGCATTTCTATGATCATTCAGAAACTCTGCACTTTTATTGACGAAATTCAGTGCCATTTCTTTTAAAACATCATTCAGACAGGACATTCTCTCTCTTTGGCTTGATAACCTTGTAATGAATATACTGCTGCTTGTTTTTCATCCCCATTGTTTCTGCTGTATTTTTTTTCCTTTTAAAGATTTATATTGACAATTATAATAGCTCTATGTGCTCAATAGGTAAGATACACATTGTACTGTACCAGGTGTGAAATATGAGGTGTTTACCTTGCTTTTGATTATTATAGATTGGATTTACAATGGACATCATGGAGAGAAGACATTTTGAAATATGGATTAATTAAACTAGATTCTAGTACGTGTGTATAGTTGTTTATGTTTTAATAATAATTCCTTCTGCTATATTTGGTCTAGTGCCTATATTTGTTCATAGATTAAGGGGCATGAATGAGCAAAAGATAAATACTTCCAAAAATATGCCCCAGATTTTTTCATTTCTCGCTGCACTTTACAAAGCTAAAAAATTCAGATTTAATTTATGCAATACCAGATTGCAAACTTGCATAGCATAACCAGCCATTATCATGCAGTACACTGGACAGATGACCTTGGAATGTTGGTAAAAACCTAAGTACATATAGGAGATAAAATAAATAAAAAGATAGAAACACTTGATATCAGCATGGTAATAGAACTAGGTGTGAAAGGATGCTTTATGGCTTTGGCATCAAACTTCAGAAATGAGAGGATACAGTTGAGATTGTTACAGAGTGGGGCTTTCTGCAAAAAAAATGGGAAAAATCATTTTTTTTTCTTCCCTGCTGTATAAATCGGACCTGATTAACCTAGTTCTTTCAAAATCATATGACTAATGTTGATCACATTTGTTTAAAGAGACAAATAGGATGACAGGTCCTGTATTATAGAGCATTCACTATTTGTGTTCCTCATTCACAAATCCAACTGTGGCTCCTACTGACAATTATTAAAGTCTGTCTTACTGATTTATAATTATTTTCACAGAAAAATCTGGTTTCAGACAGCCTACAATATACATAATTACTATTAATTTCATTCATAACACCAAAAGAAAAGTCAGCCCTCCTTAATTTATATTCAAGGATAGACTCAGCCTTCCAGCCTTCCAAGGTCAGTAAAATGAGGACTCGGATTGTTGAAGGCTATATGCTGACTCTATAAATTACTTAGAGAGGTTTGTAAAGCATAGTGAAGTGATATATAAGTCTAAGTGCTATTGCTAAGTGCTATTTTATAACAGCTTTACTAAAGCCATGCAAATGTTTAGGAATATACCAATCATTTGGTAATTAGATAGAAATGTAATGAATTTTGTTGTAGGCAGCTTTCAGTAGCAACAGAACTGAATGTTGAGACAATGCAAATAATTTCATTACCAATTTTTCCAAAATAATGGAAAGCTGTAACTTAGAGTTTTCTTAAATATAAATTTTGAAAATGTACGCATATAATCCTAGTTTTGGAATAATACTCTTCCTATAAAAAGTGGTAAGTTTGAAGAGCCACTTCCGATTTTATTAATATGCCTTGCACTTAGTTATTTCAGTGAATGCATTTTTACACTCCTATTAAAAGCAGTGATATATAAGTCTGCTCTAATTAGCCCATATATATGGAAATAAATCATGTATGTATTAATTTTCATAATTAACATGCAGTTATCAGACATTTTCCCTTTGCATATGGTGCCATATGAAATAGTCATTAACATAGACTATCAATTTTTTTTCCTGAATAAGTAATTATTTGTCCCTTATTGTGAGGACAAATTAATTTGACCAAAAGATTTTTACCCCTAATGGTTTCAGGCAATAATCAATATGAGTTCAAATTAAGATAATATTAAATAGGATGAAAATGAATTAGTCAACAAAATAATCACTTATATTATGGATAATGTAATTTTCTGCTTTTATAAGTATTATAAAGTATAGATAAAAGTAAAGATTTTCTTTGTCCAGTCATGTCAGACTCTAGGGGTGGTGCTCATTTCCGTTTCTTAGGGAGCCAGCTTTGTCTAAAGGCATTGTGGTCATGTGGCCAAAATGACTATATGCTAAGGCACACAGAACTCTGTTACCTTCCCATCAAAATGGTACCTATTTATCTACTTGCATTTGCATACTTTCAAACTGCTCGTTTTGCAGGAGCTGTGGCTTGGGTCTCAAAACCTGGCTGCTTATTGTCTTTTAACCACTGAGCCATTGTGCTCCATTAAAATATACATAATAATCCAAATGTTGTATGTAAATTTGTTATAATCCTAAACAGAAGTACATTGAAAGAAATAATTAACTAGTTGAGTTTAAGGCAGATAATATTATGATGCTGATTTGCACACAAAACGGTGATTTAAATATCCTGCAAAACAAATTGACAGATTTGATTACACCAACTTTCCACTAATGAATGATGGAAGAAAAATGATGGATTCTAACATTTGAGGCTACATGGGTTCATATATCTGAATTCCTAGGATCATGAAAAATGTTCCTTACAATTACTACAGTACATAATGTAGCATTGCCATACTTGCCAAGAAATGCTTGTTGGATAATTTCTTTTAGTTTGTAAAACCTGTTTTTGCATGGAGAACACGTACACAATATGCAATTAAGTAGAATACATGTTTATAATAAAAGAACAAAAATGAAAAATATTGCTGCTAATACCTAGAAGAAATGTTACAGTTATCTTTAGGTAGTATTTGAATGAAGATAAAATATTGGGATGTATATTATGGTATATTAAAAAAGGAAAACCTTTAAATGGGGTGTATTTATTTTTTCACATAACTATATACACATTTATACAAGAAATACTGTGGAAGAGTTTGATTAGCAAAAATATGTCAACCTGAGAGATTTCTGAGCAATAAAACAGAATAGACTCCAGCATGAACCCATCATGATCTCGTGGAGAGATTCAACCACTTTGTTTCTTCCATTCTTCATAGTTTGAAGTTCGGCTGTGTCTCTTGATATTTCCATTGCAATGGGTCACTACCCATGGACTAATAAGCATCAACACATCCCTCAACTTGAGAATTTGAAAAATATTTATTTATTTTGAAAATGTATATGGAGTGTGTGGAATTTATAAGAACCCTGTAAGAAAGTTCAAAGAAATGTATTTGGATGACCTCATTCCTGTTAACTCTTGACTGTAGAATAAGAAGATGACTTTGGCAAAAATATTTAAGTTCCATTAGGCAAGGCAAACAAGAGTAAACCTTTTAAAACATGTCTAGATAATGTTCAGAACTATAAGAAGGATGGGTTGATCAGACTTGCAAGATTCTATTATTATAACCAATAAAAGTAGTTTTAGCTTTCCTACAGTTGATTTCTTAGTTTGGTATATACCTAGTGGAGTTGACATTGACTAAATATGCACAGTAGCAAAACTACACTTGGAAAAGAACTTCAGTTGCACAATATGTGTATATACCAAACAAAATCTCTATATAGGAGACTTTTGGAAATGGTGGCTGTTACCCTAAAAGGGTATATGCAGACAAATTATCTGGGATTTTCTCTATAGTGAAATATATGACCATCATATTTTTTAGTTATTTTTTATTTGCTTTCCAGATTTACACCAATGAAATATTAAGTTAGACATTAATAATTGAAGGAAATGCTTGAAATGTAAATGGTATTGACCATTAGTTATGATAAATCATTCTTCCTCATAGGGACCATATGGCCTTCTTTTGAACTAGCAGATTTTATATGCACTTGCAGACATATACAATCCTATTTACCTACACAGATACTACTCTGTCTGCAATATGAAGACACAAAGCAGTACTATCTGGAATTTTATTGCCTTATTTTGTACAGTGTGGCTGCTCTGAATGAGCATCAGTTGTGCAGGAGAAATGAAATCTATGTACTGATGTCCTTTGACAGCTTGACCTAGATAGTTTGAATCAGAGCAAATAAACTTGGAATGCATGTAATCATTGACGTATTTATTTATGCAGCAGCAGCTCTCAGTTTTTATGAAGGCATTTGAAAAATACCAATATTGATATTACCACTCAAAGAAATAAACAATGAATCTGCCCAATTCGTAACGCTCTGTGTCACTGGGACAGGCAGCTGTGGATAGAAGTGGCTCCATGGTGACTCTATCAAAGTTATTCATATCGTGTAGTGAGTCAGTCTAGAAAAAAAGTAAGTGTCTTGGGGAACTAACAAAGTTTTGGATACCTTCTTCATCTGTGCTCCAAATAACTCATTGTTGAGTAGCTTTTCATATTCTATGACTTTCCTCTGTTGCCTTCATAAACTATTTTTTTGACTTGTGCTCAACTTTTGTTTATCTGAATATTGCCTTGATAGGGGATCTTCTGTTCTCCAAAGCCATCCTCTTTATTTGCTACCTTGTGTACCTTCAACTCCTGCTGATTCATTTGCAGTAGAGGACACATAGATTATGAATGCTAGTTCCTTCAGTGATAGACTATGCATACACTCTCTTTGCATACACTCACATCTATCATGAATTCCTCAGTCACCTAAATTCCCAGAACAATATAAATTCTTCAAACAAGGCGTAGGACAGCTTTCCACACACTGGAGTGCCGGGATGAGTTTGAGTTGAAGTAGTATAGACCCTGGTGCGAAGAGTTATTTGCAAACAATGAATGGATGCCTTCCAGTCAGAAATGTTTTTTGCTGATTACATTTGTAAACTGCTTGGAAACTCTATTCCTGACTTCATTGAATAATAACATCTGGCAGATTTCTTACTAGGAAATATTTCTTGGTGTTTTTTTTTTAAATCAATTTTCTCTTTTTTGGGGTTGTGGTGAGCTCAGTTTTTAAACATGTTGTTCCATCCCTAAGTCTAGATCACTTTTAACAAATTTAGTAAACTTTTCTTTTACAAACATTTTATACATAAATTCTCATAATCTTTCTTCAGTGAGTCAGTGCATATACTTTTTTTATTTTTCAAAATCATGAAACTGTATTAGAGAAGGCTGAAAACTGTAAAAATAAAAGACAATTCTTCTTCATGCCTAGTAATCAGGACTTTTCTGATCTCAAAAAAGATGTGGTTTCGGCTAATCATGATCTTCAGAACCTAACAGAAGACTTCTTTCCTTTAAATTCAAGTTTCAATGCCTCAAAAGATTCACTGCAGCAAATTGTAAATGATATATGAAATAAAAAAAGAAGTTTGTAGTAAATAACAAGGGGTGGATGGGAGAACTGACCTCCCAGGTTTTTTTTTTCTTTTAAAGATTTATAATGTTATGAGTAAAATTCTCAGGAATGATAAAAAATATTTTAAAGAAAAGTTAAAGAAAAAAAAAGAAAAAGTCTTAAAGGAAATAATAACAAAAAAGCCCTTGCTATAATGGCATTGTCAATAATACACAGAAAACAATGAATTGTAGTACTGTTTTACATTTACTATTAGGTTATACTAATAGAAAAAAATAACAGAGTTGATGAAGTAAACTGGAAATTCATAAATCACTATTTCATTATTTTTTAGCAATACCCCTGGAAGGTTGTATGAAAAGAAATAACAAAGTACCAGAATTTCTAATGATGAATTTCTATCATAATGAGTGAATATTTGCTGAGAGTGGATGGTATGGGTCTTTATTATCACTTCTGTTTAATGTTTATTGTACAAGACAACCTTGAGGGCATAAAAATATGTACATGGAAAATGTCTCTTCCTTCAGGGAACTGTGTCTACTCCCTTTTTCTTCTCACCCCTGAAATACATAGAAATGTAGAGTTGTCCTGTTTGATTCAAGATCATCTGACATGGATAGTACTGGAATTCTGGAGCTTACATCATTAAAATCCAGGCACATAGACAAGCTATCTGCTTGATCTGGAACCTGAATAAATGGCTGTAATTTCCTGGCATACAGAAGAGAGCTCTGCAACTTGCTCCAGTGACACATGGTAGTATCATGTTCCCAAGTATATATCATATCAGGTCATCCTATGATAAGAATTGTCTTGCTACAAGTCAGGATATAGAAGCATGAATGGATTATTGTGGGCAAGGAGGGATGTAGGAGAAACACAATGAGAATTAAGGGACAATTAACCCTAAACAGTCTTTTGAAAATCCGGGATTATAAAAAAGAGAACAGCTATAAAATAGTCATGGTTCACAATGTATTTGAAATAAATTATAAACAGGAATAGGCATTGATTCTTGATTTAAAATTTCCTGTGATTAGTTTACTATTAGAGTTTAAGTGATTTTTGGTAGAAAGTTTCTCTCAAATTGTTTTTAAATTGTTATCAAGAGGTGTTAAATATTCCCTTGAAAAAGTATTTCCTAAAAACGTGGATTATATCATGTGGATTAGATTTTTTTAATCTAATTAATTTAATTTTAGACAAGCAAGCATAGAAATCAAAAATTCAGATAAACCTACCTGTAAACCATTATCTTTCAAACCTATCATTTGATCAGATAGGAGTAGATATCCTTCTCGGTTTAGGCAAGTAATGTGACATTTATAGAACTTCCATTGTCCAATTTATCAGGCCAATCTTGGTATAGAATAAGAAGTAGTATTAACTATTGATGTTATCACTCCTGAGTAGTTTTGCAGAGAGAAAAAGCAATGTGTCAAGGAGAGATAGCATTTCTCTTTTCAGTATTTCTTTATATTTTTACTTAATAAAGCTTTGCAGATCTAGTGATCAGTGTGCTTGATCATTAAACATGAATACTACAGCCTAACTTTAGTTGTTATATTGTCTTCATACCACCAAAAGTGGTATTTGCACCCTCTCTTAAATGAAAGTGTAATAAAAGTGATGTGTGATGTCGAAGTGATGTCCCGGTGTTTGGAGGCTGTGCGGCCCTGGATGGGGAGTAACAAGTTTCGACTCAACCCGTCCAAGACCAAGTGGCTGTGGTTTCCGGCGTCACGATATAGCCAGCTGGCTCCATCTCTGGCTATTGGGGGCGAGTCATTAGCCCCTGCGGAAAGGGTTCACAAGTTGAGTGTCCTCCTGGATTCTCGGCTGTCCTTGGATGACCATGTGATGGCTGTGGCCAGGGGGGCTTTCTATCAGGTCTACCTGATACGCCAGTTGCATCCCTTTCTAGATCGTGACGCCCTACGCACAGTCACTCAAGCCCTCGTCATCTCCCAACTGGACTACTGTAATGCTCTCTACATGGGGCTCCAGCTAGTACAGAATGCAGCCGCGCAGGGGATTATGGGAGTTTCTAGATACTCCCATGTAACACCTCTCCTGCGCGAGCTGCACTGGCTGCCTGTGGCCCTCTGGGTACGCTTCAAGGTGCTAGTAACTATCTTTAAAGTGCTCCATGGCTCTGGACCTGGTTACCTGCGGGACCGCCTCCTACCACATACCTCCCTTCGACCTGTCCGCTCCCACAGAGAGGGCCTCCTCAGGGTACTGTCTGCTGGACAATGCCTAGAGGTAGGTAGAAGGATAGAGAGAGAGAAAGAGAGAGAAAGAGAAATACAGTAGGTAGGGTGTGTGTGTGTGTATGTGTGTGTGTGTGTAGTTAGGTAGGTAGAAGGATAGAGAGAGAGAAAGAGAGAGAAAGAGAGAAATACAGTAGGTAGGTAGAGAGAGAGAGAGAGATTAGGTAGGTAGGTTGATGTTTCCAGGTGTATTTATCCATGTCCTGGAGAAAGAAATCGCTGACAAACCTTAAGACTTTGTTTCGGCTGGCACAGAAACAGTTAAAGAGCCTTCCAAAACATAATACAATACAATACAATAGCAGAGTTGGAAGGGACCTTGTAGGTCTTCTAGTCCAACCCCCTGCGTGGGCAGGAACCTTATACCATTTCAGACAAATGGCTATCTAACATCTTTTTAAATACTTCCAGGGTTGGGGCATTCACAACTTCTGGAGGCAAGCTGTTCCAGAGGTTAATTGTTCTAACTGTCAGGAAATTTCTCCTTAGTTCTAAGTTGCTTCTCTCCTTGATTAGTTTCCACCCATTGCTTCTTGTCCTGCCCCCAGGTGCCTTGGAGAATAGTTTGACTCCCTCTTCTTTGTGGCACCCTCTGAGATGTGTGTGTATGGGGGGGGGGGGGAGCCTTTGCACTCAAACCTCTCCAAAACAGCCCATTTCTCCGTGAAAATGGGGCCGTTTTTTTTCCAAATAAAAAGCATAACTAGCCTTGGGGGGGGGGGCTTGCAGAGTGCTCCTGAGGGGTGGGGTGGGATCAAAAATGGAGCAAAAATTGCCTCATTTATCACAAAAACGGGCCATTTTTGTGTCAAATAAATTGCATGCATAGCCCTATGGAGGCTTATAGAGTGCTGCTGGGGGCTGTGGGAAGGGGAAATGGTCCGTTTGAGGCTGATTTCTGCCCTCCCCAGCCCCCAGGAGCTCTCTGGAAGCCTCGATAAGACTAGGCACAACCAGTTTGGTGAAGGGGGCGGGGTTCCAGGAGGTAAAAAATGCTGTATTCGATGTATAAGATGCACCCAGATTTTCAGCCTCTTTTTAGAGGAAAAAAAGGTGCGTCTTATACTCCAAAAAATACAGTACTGTCTAAATTTGAACCATTTGTCTGAGATCTGTCCCAACTATTAAAATACAAATTAGAGAACTTATTCAAATGCAATGTATCTGAAACATGGACAAATCTAGGCACAATATTCGTAGTGTGCAATTTATCTAAAAAAACCTAGATAATAGATTGTCTATATTCCGCCAATTAACAATTTAATTATTATTTGATTACCTATTTCTTTTTTAGTTCCCTCCCACCCTGATATACCTCCCTCCCTCCCTATTAGATTTTTGGTTTTCAAACATGCAAGGTAATTGTAATTCATCACATGCACTAATTTTTTCTGTTGGGTTTTGCATAACCATAAAAGCGTTTTTTAAAAAATCAATAGTTTTTGAGAGAGTTTCTTAATTTTGTATTATATTCCTCACTCCTTTACATTCCCATTTCTCCTTTCACTGAATTGTTGCTATGTAGTTTGCAGGCCTGGTGTATAGAGGATAAGATGTTAATTCATTTGCCAGCTGAATAAGTGAGATGGGATAATTGCAAAGTGGCAACCTAAGTCATAAAATAGAAATGTGCTTTCATGACTGAAAACTGATAAGGGAAATAGAAAAATATATACCAAATTATGAAAGTTATAGGAAGAGAATCCTGCTTCCTTTGCTCTATGACTTTATTTTTCAATTAGAAAATATGACAATTGATTACAATGTTATCTAATGGCTCCTTATCACCACCCTTAGAATTTGAAAGGAACAAAATATGCTTTGTCTCCTTGTTCTTTACTTGCAAAGATAAAATATGTTTTATTTCCTTTATAGAAGATCATACAAAGAGAGGATAATTATGCCAAATGGTTATGCAAATCCCAAAAGAAAAAATGAGTCTATGTGATGAATTTAAATATGTTTTTGCATTTATTGAGGGATATTTTTCATTGTTTATCAGCAAGGTTAAAGTTATCCAACTGGCCTAATGAAACATTTATTTGACTTCCATTAGGAGAAAAAAGAGTAAATTTAAAGAATATGGAACAAAGAAGATGCTCTATATCAGTTCTGAAAGAAATTACTGCCTAAACGAAATGTATATATAATTGCTCTGATTTTTAAACAGAAGCAATTATATGCAAGCTCTTTGAAAACATAGAGACAATGCTATTGTTTTAATGTTATCTTTACTGGATTACTCCAATAGCAAACTGTACTATTTTTGAAATAACCTTCATAGACAACTTGTAATAGATATAATTTATTTCTTATGCTATGGCCTTCAGCTTATTGAACCATATTGTTTATAATACATAAAATTATACTCTTGCTAGAAGCTGTATTCTGAACCCATCATTTGGAGTTCTTCAATACATTAGTATACATTCTTCAACTGGAAAAATGCTCTACTTTCATAATAAGATGTTACTAAAAAGTGTTGAATGAATTCTGGGATCTAGATGCAGGATGGGAATGAATAAAATATGTGCCCATGCCCATATTGAGAAGCACGAGAAGAATCTGAAACAAACAAACACCACCATCCTCCAATAAAATAAAAATCCAATAAAAATAGAAAGGAATCCTTCACCAATTGCTAACCAAACAGATTGTTCCAGAAAAAATAATAATTTCTAATTCTAATGCTTTCTTACAGTCAATGTGACTAAGATTACCAAGACATTCAGGTTAGAAGGAGAGAGTGCTTTGAAGTTATCTCAGATCTTAAGTAGTATAGGCAAAGAGAGCATAAGCATTAAGGATTCAGAGGTTGACAAGATCTTGAAAGATTAGATTTCTCCAGAAAAGAATAAATTGATATACAACATAAATAAGAATGAATGCCATGTCCAGAAGTTGTCCCAGACTGTAAATTTGTGAGTTTGCAAGAAACCAACCAATTTATTTTACACATAAGCAGGTGTACCCTTGGTATTTGTGATGGAATATGCAGCTGAAGAAGAAGTGGGGGTAAATTTGGGCAATAGCACTGTGGCTTTCTATGGAAGAGGCAGCACATTCCAGAGAGGGGCTCAAGAAAAAACAAACTTTGCAGTCCTGAACTAGATGAAAGTGGGAGGAAAGTATTCAGGATAGTCACACCCTAGAATGGTGGCACAGTCCTTAGAATGCAGGCTACGTCTGCTGACTACTGGTTCCCTGCAATTTGGTAATTCAAATCTTACCAGGTTCAAGGTTGACTCTACCTTCCATCCTTCTAAGGTCAGTAAAATGAGGACTCACGTTGTTGGGGGCAATATGCTGACTCTATAAAGTGCTTAGAGAGGACTGTAAAACACTGTAAAGTGGTATATACATCTAAGTTCTATTGCTGTTAGGTTAGAAGGTTACAACTTTAGTCTGGTAAAATTCTGTCTGTTGGGTATAAGCAAAGAACTGGACTCGGTTGGCTTTCACAGTGCATTCTTTGGACTTATTTCTGACAGCACCCAATGATTTCATCCAAATGATGAAATGATTGATGTGATGGCACAACACAAGCTTCACCTTTTTTGTACATGAATGGAATATCTCAACACAAATGTGAAAGATTTTATAATGACCGTATAATGGTCCTTTTGCCATTTTTCTCCATTTGCCCCCTTCAGAATCTCTACCACTTTGTCAGGGTAAATCTCAAATTGATTACAAGTCAACCAGCCATCAGATATTAGTTTAGAACTTTTATAAACATCCCTGGACCAGAGTCTGGATATAAGGAAAAAAACATCTGTGTGATCTACAAGCTAAAGACACAGTAGGACTGTTGGATAATTTCTTCAAGTAGTTTCAAAACATGGAATACAGGTAGTCCTCGACCACTATCAGGTCCAGAACTTCTATTGCTAAATGAATTGGTTAAATGAGTCATGCCTAATTTTATGACCTTTGCCATGGTTGTTAAAAAAATAGCAAATCACTATAGTTAAATAAATCACATGGTTAAGTTAATCACGTGGATTTTAAGCAGTTCTTGATTTTGCTTGTTGAAAGACAGCTGAGAAGGTTGCAAATGGTGATCATGTGACCCTGGGACACTATAACCATTGTAAATACATGTCAGTTGTTACATGTTAGAATTTTAATCACATGACAATGGGGACTCTATGATAATTGTAAGTGTGATAATTGGTTGTAAATCACTTTTTTCAGTACCATCATAACTTTGAAAAATCATTAAATGAATTGTTGTAAGTTGCTGATTACCTTCCTGCGATACAGACAAACATATATTTACCCACATATACCCATATAAAGTCTAAGCTTGGTTTATAGGCTGTATGGGTTATTTTCAGATTAGCATATTGTGAACCCAAAAAAGGTGAATTTGCATGTTATATGAATTCAGCTGTTTGTTGTTTATTTAATACACCCAACTTCCTAACCCAATTATGCTTGGCAAAATGTGAAAGCTACACTTACTATATAAATGTGTCTATATTATATATATAGTGCCTGCAACACATGGCCAGAAATACTGTTTTAATAATGTTTACTATTTTATAAAAGAGAAAATTAAACTTGTTTATAAAATGTATTTATAGGATTTTCTATAATAGTGGTCTAGTAATTTTATTTTTAACAGCATTAAAATATCTGTACAATATATATAATACTGCTTCAATTTCTTACACATGATTATGCATTGCCATAAAAATCCAAATAAATACATTACCAAGTAAAATGTGCGTGGACAAAGTAAAAGTTTAATACAAAGTATAGTTATTCAGTCTAAAGTTGCTTAATCGTCACTTATTTCAAGTAGTTTATTACTGCACACAATTGCCTTTTACCATTATCTCAATTGGAATTTATAGCAAATTTTACAGGCTCTTAACCCTCTGATTTATTTTAATGTGCAAGTCGCTTTCCAAATTTTCCAAAGTTTGCAGACTTACAGTATTAAATACCCAACTCATGCAAATGGGCTTTAATGAAAACCATTTTCTGGTTTCTTGTTCTTCAGCCTTTAAACCAATATAGGAAGAAAAAGGTCATCTAACAATTTCCATGAATGCCACAAAATAGATCCCCGCTGTTTCAAATATCCTAGCTTCTTTCTATTCAATAATGGTGTTCTAATTATCAAACATAGGTGCCCGGCTTGTATACCATTTGCATACATGGTCCCATATCAAAGTTTAATTCGTCTAACTGTACAGTGTATTGTAAACAGGACTACAACTATAAATACATTTGCATTTCTAAGTAGTTTCCTGCTTGTTTATTTACTGCATTGTTTAATCTTTCCTTTAATAAACCAAGGTCAGCAAAATTTGGTTATCACAGCCAAAAAACCCTGCTATGACTACTGAGTGTAGACTTAAGACCATACTGAGTTTTACAGCACCATGGAATTTGAGGCTTCTTTGGAGTCAGAAGAATGGAGATAGAGTAATATAAAAGTTTACATTTTCCAACTACACATATGCTTCTCTCTTTGCAAATCAGTTGAACAACTCAGACTTCTTTAATAACTATATTTAAGCAGCCATCCTGTTTCCCTTAACTATTCTTAGATACACAAAATTTGCCATGCAGTTAAATACTATCATCCATATGGAACTGGAAAATAAAGTTTCTTAGTTCCAATTTGAAGATATACATCATGAAGGAAATCAACATGTATATAAATGCTTTGAATGAGAGACAGAGACAGAGAGACAGATAGACATAGAGAGAGGGAGAGGAGAGAGAGAGAAAGAGGAAGTGAGGGAGGAAAGAAAAAAGAAAGAAAAAAGAAAAAGAAAGAAAGAAAGATCTAACAATGCCACTTTACTTGATCAAGAAATATACCCCTTTTAAAGCTACCTTGGAACAAACACTGCTGTCTTTATATACAGTTTGAATGCTCAGCAATACTGCATTTTGGGACTTAATGACTTTCAGAAAATATTTTAAGCATTTGTCTTCATAGGGTGAGTGATGCATGGGTTTAGCTCCCATCATTTAACTGCTCACAAAGATCTGTATGTCCAGATCAAACAAGGAAACCAATCATGCTTCTTTATGCATTTTCCATAAATAGAGAAACATTCTTTGGATATTTTGCCTAGAATGACCTTAAAAATCACTTAGATGACTTACAAAAGTTCCAGGATCTATAAGTCATCTATATAGTTAGCCAGCATTAAATTATATAAAAGGTATAGACAAATATCAGAACTGTGATGTAATATATCCTCATACAATTTCCTCATCATATAATCCTATTATGGCTGCCACTACAAATGATATTTGTGATGGGAGGCCTTTGGACATAACATCCCTGTAATAAATTGGATTAATTTCAATCATTTGAGTCAAGAATGATTTTCAGTTGTTTTTCAGTGTGGTCTCAAAGTATACCTCAGAGAACCGTTTCAAATTTCTTCTTACATGGTATGATAGTCTGCAGTCCTGGAGGCAGCCATGCCACTTGGCAACACATATTAATCAATATTTATGGTGCCTTATGCTGCAAACCAGTTTCCTTAGTATAAAGGATGATTATTTGTGCAACAGTTATGAATTCTAATAGCAAAAATACATGATCAGAACTCGTATATGCTTCTGTATAACAAATAGTGTTATACTGTCACTATATTGTGGTGAGATGGGTGGCAAATATATTTCATAAATAAATAAAAATAAATAAATACAGGTTTTGCCAGCTCTTATTTGAGAAAGAAAGAAAGAAAGAAAGAAAGGAAGGAAAGAAAGAAAGAAAGAAAGAAAGGAAGGAAGGAAGGAAAGAAAGAAAGAAAGAAAGAAAGAAAGAATCCAAGCTCAGATCAAAACAACTTAAATAATAATAATAATAATAATAATAATAATAATAATAATAATAATAATAATAATAATAATAATAATAATAATAATAATTTATTACATTTATAAACCGCCCCCTCTCCCCAAAGGGACTCGGGGCGGTGTACAGGAAAATTAAAAAACCATCTAAAAACATACAAGACATACAAAGTTAAAAACGAATTAAATTACCCTGTACAAGAATTTAAAAACATTAAAATTATAACCCATAGATAATTATCTATTTGCAAATAGATAATTTGCAAAAAAAACCAACAACAACCCTTCACTTACAACTTTCCATTACAATTTTCTGAGCATTCATAAAACTAAAGTTAGAGTTTTCTAAAACCATAAAAAGAGAATGGTACTACATGCAGAATGTTACTTACCTCCCAATCTACAGAAAAATAATATTGGGGATTATTAAAAAAAATATTTTAAATCTCCCAAATAACAGTTTAACAGTAGTCCCAAAGGTGCTTTTTCAAGAGGCAACTGGTCTTTCTTGTTTTTCTTTGAAGACCTCCTTGCAGACAGCAATATAAATCCTCTGTCGCCATCTAGTCAGAGTTGAAGAAACTTCTTGGATGAGAAGTGAAACATCTTTAGAGGAAAATAAGAAAGCCTAAATACGGTACCTCTTGAAAAAGTAACTTTAGGACAACCATGATCTAAATGACTGAGAATCTCCCTAGACATTTATACACAATAGTCATGCTTCTTGCTGCCTGCATCAGACTTTTTGCTATAAAGGGCCACAGAATGAGTCCAGAAAAGAAAACAATCTACAAATGTGCTGCAACAGGATCAGTGAGTGATATATTTTTTTATTTTAAAAATATCATTCTCTAGATTAGGCACTGAATTGAAGAATGACATCTGCTTGTTTAGTATATTCTTTCACATTTGGCATAATCAGATAAGAATAGCTCCCTGAACCCAGTCAAGACCCAACTGAATTCACTATCTTGTTTTTTACAAGGACCAACCAGTTGCTTTTGTAGTATTCACACAGAGGAGATAAGAGAGATTTCCCCTCATGTTAACTTTCTTTAGTAGCTGGCATTTGGAATTATGCTTCGTCAACCCAAGGATTTATTTATTTATTTATTTTTATTTTATTAAATTTATACCCCGCCCTTCTCCAAACGGACCCAGGGCGGCGCACAGGGATGTTAAAACACATATAAAACATATAAAATTTTAAAAAACTTATTCTAATAGACCCTGCGCTAAAAACCGAATTTAAAAAACCCAAATTTAAAACTATCTAAGAGTCAGTAATGGGGGTTATGCTAGGCCGGCTAGATGGAATAGGTGTGTCTTCAGACACTTGCGGAAGAGGCGGAGGTCAGAGATGGTGCGGAGTTCAGGGGGTAGGTCGTTCCAAAGGGCAGGGCCCGCCACAGAGAAGGCTCTTCCCCTGGGTGTCGCCAGTCGGCATTGTCCAGCCGACGGCACCCTGAGGAGGCCCTCTCTGTGGGAGCGTATCGGTCTAAGGGATGTATGGGGCAGGAGGCGGTCTCGCATATAACTAGGCCCCGAGCCATGGAGCCCTTTAAAGATGGTCGTTAAAACCTTGAAGCGCACCCGAAAGACCACAGGGAGCCAGTGCAGCTCGCGCAGGATAGGTGTTATGTGGGAGTGTCTAGGCGCTCCCGTAATCACCCGCGCGGCTGCGTTCTGGACTAGCTGCAGCTTTCGGGTGCACCTCAAGGGGAGCCCCATGTAGAGAGCATTACAGTAGTCAAGTCGAGAGGTGACGAGTGCTTGAGTGACTGTGCGTAAGGCACCCCGGTCCAGTAAGGGGCGCAATTGGCGCATCAGGCGTACCTGATGGAATGCCCCCCTGGCCACGGCTGCCACATGATCTTCCATAGACAGCCGGGAATCCAGGAGGACACCCAAATTGCGCGCCCTCTCCACGGGGGCCGGTGTTTCGCCCCCAATGGCCAGAGTTGGAATAATCTGGCTGAACCGGGGCGCCGGAAGCCACAGCCACTCAGTCTTGGACGGGTTGAGCCTGAGTTTGTTACCACCCATCCAGATCCGTACAGCCTCCAAACACCGGGACATAACCTCGACGGCATCGTTGGGGTGGTCTGGGGTGGATATGTACAACTGAGTATCATCAGCGTACAGATGATATCCCACCCCAAAACCACGGATGATCTCACCCAGCGGCTTCATATATGTGTTGAACAGTAAGGGCGAGAGGACCGACCCCTGAGGAACCCCACATATGAGGGACCTCGAGACCGACCTCTGCCCCCCTGCCAACACATATTGCGACCGACCAGAGAGGTAGGATGAGAACCACCGCAGAACGGTGCCTCCCAACCCCAACCTCCCCAGTCGGTGCAATAGCATGAGTATTCCAGACTGACAACTCTTAAGAGAGCTGTCTTTGGAGATTTTCAGTCATCCAGGCCATGGTTGTCCCAAAGGTTCTTTTTTTAAAAAAAAAAAATCAGCTGCACTTTGTTTTTCTCCTCAATTCTCCTGAAGAAACTTCTTGGATGAGAAACAAAATGTCTTCAAAGAGAAACAAAGTCCAGTTGCCTTTTCAAAAAGCAGCTTTGGGACTCTTGAGAGACCTTGTCCTCAATGAATATATCAAATTCCCTTTAAAGCCATCCATGCTAGTAACTATCATCATGCTTTGTGTAAATCAATTTCATATGTTGTATGCTTATAAAGAAGCACTTTGCTTTATATTCATTTTTAATCAGCTTCATTGGAAGAGTAGTATTCCTAATCCTTTGAGAGAAGGGAGGAAAAACACCCTTCTCCCCATTCTTTAAAACCATTCTTACCATCCCATCCCTTCAGGTAACAACTTTTTCTAGCTCTATTACACATTTCCTTAAACATGGTTTCCAAAACTGTGTACAATGTCAGCTGTACTTTGAAACAACTTATCTTCTATGATCTTAAAATTGTTTTTCTGGTTAGTTACAGACAGCTCAGAATTCAAAGGTGTATTATGAATGTGGATGGTTTGCCAAAGTAGGCACTATTTTATAATAATTTAAATTCCCATTGTATCTGCCATTTGGTTGATCATTCACCCGGTTTAAGGAGGTCTTTACAATCACCTTTGGCTTTTTATTTCAGTACTTCTGGTATCACCCAAAAATGGCCCAACCTGCTGCTTACACTTGTATTTATGAACAAATTAAAAATCCTGATAATCAACACAGATCTTGAGAATCCCTTTCTTATTTCTATCAGGAGAAAGCATTGGGAATCTGCTTGAAAATTAAAGTGTAAAATTACAGCCCTTAACTTTAAGTTTCTCACACTGAATAAACAGCAATAAATTTACCTACCGGTTAATAGGCAGCCATCTTTTTTTAAATGTCCAGTTAGTTGTTAATATGCTCACATCTCGGAACATGTGCTTAATTGTATTTTCCCCAACCTTCTCTCCATGCTCAAACTTGCTCCAGCTGATGGCAGCAAAGCTGAAGCCAGTCCCTGTGGTTTTATTGGAGAATGTGCTTTTCGATTTTCTATGGCTAAAGATTTTTTTAGGTTAGTAAGAGGTGTTAGCACACTGAAAATGTGGAGTTAAATGTCCTGTTTCATGCCCAAACTCTTGAAATAAACAGTGCCAATCTTGGGTTATTCTCCATAATCTTATACTATAGGCAATAAATGTAAAGATGACCAGTTCAATATTTTATCCCAATTATTTTTAAAGACTGCTTTTAAATTCATGGGAGAAAGAGATGTCAAGGAAGACATGCTAGGTAGAATATTTTCATCGAACAGTTGTGAGTGTACATTTAAAATTATAGTGGTTTTTGACATCTTATGGCAAACCTCTGCCATATAGCTATTCTAATGGATATGCTGTGACATATAAGAATATTATATTTTACTTCTCCAGTCAGAGCAGTGTTTCTCAACCTTGGCAACTTTAAGATGTGTGGACTTCAACTCTCAGAATTCCCCAGGGAATCGATAAAATCTAATGAAATGATTTTTAGATATGGCGCTCTAAATGAAATGGCAATAAGGAACTTCAGCAATGTGTTTTTACTGTATTATATGCTTGAGTGATGTGTGTTTGAATCATTGAATTTTACAGTACTTATTTGAAATTGTAATACATAAGTTTTCAAATACCATGATGACTGATAAATCAATAGAAATTGCAAATGATAACATTGCACTTCATTGGGAGAATCATAAATGCACCAATGCTGATGATTTGATAATATTCAAGCATTAAAAATTATTGGATTAATTTGGTTGTGGAGAAAGGATATATCAAATATTTTCCCTAATTGGTTGGCAGCCTTGCTGCACATGAACAAGTGTTTCTATGGAAGCAGTCTTGATGTTATTCAGATCCTACTAAAACCTCAGCCAATTGGTAATGGTTTAAAATAACCAATATTCCTATTAATGTGTTTTAGGCAGGCTGTTTAAGGATTAGACTTTCATCATAGCTCTTTATGTTGCCAGTACTGAACCAGCTTACCCAGTGAAGAGTTGGTGATCTTTGTCTGCCACATTAACACTTCTAACTGGCACATTAGACAGTTTTCTGGTATTCAGAGAACATGGTACAGCAAAAGGCTCCAACTGTAAGCAAGATGTGACCTTTAGCTGATGATGAGAGTATTAATGTGTCAGCTAAAGGTCGCAGTTTGCTAGCAGCAAATGTAATTAACTACAGAATTGTCAAAATATAAGTTTTTAGCACAATGAGATAATTCTTGAAAAACAAGATATAGTATGTTGCTTAACAAGAGTTTTGCTTCAGAACTATTTCTTAAGAGTGATCCATATTTGCAGCCAGAATAATAGTGATTTAAAAAAGCCATGGAACTAATTCCATGACTTTTAATGGAATTTTGATTCCATTTCTTTTTCTACCTAAATATTGTCTGTATTTGCTTGTTATTCAAATAGCATGCCCCCAGCATATTTTTGAGTTCCATAGTGTGTAAACTGTGACTGAGCAACAAGCAGTTTTCACACATAAACACAGAGCTTTTGCAAACGTAAATTATTTTCAGTAAACAACTTTATCAACTATCTGTATCTCTTGGATTCAAAGGTTCTAAAGTTAATTCTCATTGCTTAAAGGCATGCTTACATACCTTGGGCTGTCTGATGAATTGAAAACTTTCTTAGGGCACTTCCAGGACTGACCAAATGATCTCATCACCATGTGTGGTCTCATGGATATTCAAAGGAGCACTAGGAAAGAAACCAAATACTTCCAAAGACCAGAACACTGCTATGTGCAAATATTTCAAAGGAAAAAGATTGTCAATTCTTACTAAAGATCATGAACTACAGCTACCATTTTGAAAGACACACTTGTCTCTCCCACCTATTTAACCCCAGCTATGAATGTTCTGAATCTCTTTGGAGACTCTCCAACTCTCTCTAGTATACACTGAGGAGTGAAAAAGTGGCAGCTATTATGCTAATGGACACACTTTGGCCAACAGAATGACTATTGGACCCAGTGGTTGCATTCTTTTCTTAGGTAATTCAGTGCTACATTTGGTCAAGTATCTCTCTTTTATGCATGCATCACTAGAGAGAATGTAGTATAAAAGCCCTTTTTAGTTATAGTTGGAGAATTATACTCTGAAACACGGTATGTATTATTTCAAGGCTGCCAAAGGATTGTGAATGTACACTGGGTTTTCCCTTTTTCCTTTCTAACCAACAGAAATCAGAATTCATGTCAGAATACTTTAAAACTCCACTGAATTGAAAAAGGTATTTGATAGAATTGGAGGAAGCTGGAAATCATGTTTGCAGCAGCATATTGTGTCTCCCATGTATAGATGATGGTTGAATACACATGCCTAGATAAAGACATCAGAAAACAAATGATAATATAGAGTTAATTTCTTCATACTCTGTTTTGTTTTCCTTTTAATGAATTAAACAATTGGTATTCCACATCACTACAAATTTGATAGTCAATTCAGCTTTTTTGTTTACTGTATATATATAACCAATTTATGGTATGATAGATTGGAAATTTGAAAAAAAAAACAATTTATTTCTCCATACAAGAAAAATGCTTTTCAGTTTTTCATTTCTCACAAAATCCTTTGGTAACTTTCCCATTTGGAAAATGATGTTGCTATCTTCAGTCACTATGCTACAGATTTGCACTTCATAAACAATTGCACAAATCATTTAAGTAAATTCAGATGAAAATAGAATCCTAGGTTCTCTTGAGCACTTTTGCCTTCAGGAATGGTTGCATATTAATAGGAACATGAAAATATTCTTGTAGAAGAGCTCAGTGGCATCTGTTTTCAGAGTTTTTTTTCTTTTTACAAAATAGTTTTTCTTTAAGATCAATTAGTTATCAATGATCTGAATTACCTTCAGATTCTAAATTCATAGATATAATTGATTCTATCCTAACTCTCAGGACTTTATCCCAAATATGCTTTTTCAGGAGGCAACTGGACTGTTTCAGGTTTTCTTTGAAGCCATTTCACTTCTCATCCAAGAAGCTTCTTTTGCTCCATTTGGATGGTGGGAAATGGAAGGATTTATATTCCTTGAAGACAGATTCAAGGCAGGAATAGCGGAGACCTGGTTGGGCCACGAGGGTGGACTCCCCCTCGTTGAAATGTGCCCACCAGGCTACCGCGCTTTTCATCAGCCTCGGGCCCTTGGTAGGGGTGGTGGGGTAGCGGTTATTGTAAAGGAAAGTCTTGAGCCGAGAGAGACCACTGTGCCACAGACTACCGGTTGTGAGTCCCTCTGCGTGAAGTGTGGCCTAGGGAGGCAGTTGGGCGTGCTGGTTATATACCTGGCTCCCCGCTATGTAGCAGCAGCCCTGCCCGAGCTCCTGGAGGTGATCGCTACGGTGGCAGTTGAGACCCCCAGACTTTTAGTCATGGGGGACTTTAATCTGCCATTGGTGGGCGAATCATCCGAGGTAGCTCGGGAGTTCATGGCTTCCATGACGGCCATGGACCTGACCCAACTAATTGTAGGCCCCACCCACGAGGGTGGACACACACCGGATCTCATCTTTGTCTCTGGCCAGTGGAAGAGTGATCTGGGTGTAGGGGATATAGTCATCACGCCCTTGTCATGGTCAGACCACTCACTTCTCCGGCTCGACTTTCCAACCGGGTGATGAAACGCCATAAGAGATGCCAAGAGAGAAGATGGAGGTCTACCCGTTCTGAATCCGACCGAACACAGGTAAGAGCCCATTTACGGACTTACATTGTGGCGCTGAGAGTGGCCAAACGTCATCATTGTGCCACCCTCATAGCATCCGCAGAAAACCGCCCTGCCGCACTGTTTAGGGTGACCCGCTCCCTCCTTCAACAGAGGGTGCGGGAAGCCCTGTTACAGGGTAGAGCAGAGGAATTTGTGATTTTTCTGAAGGAGAAAATCACTCAGATACAGAACGAGTTAGCCCCCATTGATGGCCCAGTGGGATGCCACGAGACAGATCTTGTTTGGGAGGAGTTTGACTCCGTTACTTCCGAGGATATGGACAGGTTACGTGGGCGACTGCGAGCCACCACATGTTTATTGGACCCGTGTCCCTCCTGGCTTGTACTGGCATCCTAGGAGGTGACACGAGGCTGGCTCCAAGAGGTTATCAACGCATCCTTGAGTGAGGGTTCCTTGCCTGCCTCCCTAAAAGAGGCCATGGTGAGGCCCCTCCTCAAGAAGCCCTCTTTGGATCCAGCTTTATTAAACAACTATCGTCCAGTCTCCAACCTTCCCTTTCTGGCGAAGGTTGTTGAGAGTGTGGTGGCACAACAGTTTCCCCGTCACCTGGAGGAAGTTGAGTATCTAGATCCGTGCCAGTCCGGCTTTCGGCCCGGGCATAGCACCGAGACGGCATTGGTCGCGTTGGTTGATGATCTCTGGAGGGCCAGGGATGGGGGTTGTTCCTCCATCCTGGTCCTATTAGACCTCTCGGCGGCTTTCGATACCATCGACCATGGTATCCTATTGCATCGGTTGGGGGGGTTGGGGGTGGGAGGCACCATTTTACGGTGATTCTCCTCCTACCTCTCTGGCTGATCGCAATTTGTGTTGACAGGAGAGCAGAGGTCGACCTCGAGACCCCTCACATGTGGGGTGCCTCAGGGGTCGGTCCTCTCGCCTCTCCTGTTCAACACATATATGAAGCTGCTGGGTGAGATCATCCATGGTTTTGGGGTAGAGTACCATCTCTACGCTGATGATACTCAGCTGTATATATCGACCCCAACGATGCCGTAGCGGTGATGTGCCAGTGCCTGGAAGCTGTACGGATCTGGATGGGAAGTAACGGACTCAGGCTCAACCCGACCAAGACCGAGTGGCTGTGGTTTCCAGCTGCCCGATTCAACCAGCTAATTCCATCGCTGGCCATAGGGGGCGAACATCTTGCCCCTGTGGATGGGGCGCGCAACTTGGGTGTCCTCCTAGATGCCCGGCTGTCCATGGAAGATCAAGTGACAGCCGTGGCTAGGAGGGCGTTTTACCAGGTTCGCCTGGTTCGCCAGTTGCGCCCCCTATTGGATCGGGACGCCCTTCGCACAGTCACTCATGCTCTCGTGACATCCCGACTGGACTATTGTAACTCTCTCTACATGGGGCTCCCCTTGAGGTGCACCCAGAGACTGCAGATGGTCCAGAACGCAGCCGCGCGGGCAATCCTGGGTACCTCTACTTTTACCCATGTAACACCTCTCCTGCGCGAGCTGCACTGGCTGCCTGTCATCTTCCGGGTGCGCTTCAAGGTATTAATCATCATCTTTAAAGCGCTCCATGGCTCGGGACCTAGCTATCTGTGGGATCGGATCCTGCCTCATACATCCTCACGGCCGATCCGCTCCCACAGAGAGGGACTTCTCCGGGTGCCGTCCACTAGACTTTGTCAGCGGGCGACGCCCAGGGGAAGGGCTCTCTCTGTGGCGGGCCCAGCCCTCTGGAATGACCTTCCCCCCGACATTAGAACGACCACGGACCTCCGCTCCTTCCGTCTAAAATTAAAAACATATCTTTTCTGCTTGGCCGGCCTAGGGTAGTCTCTCTCTATGGGGTTTTAGTTGTTTAGTGGGAATTTTAGTCTACAATGGGTATTTTAGCACAGGTACTGTTTAATTTGTTTTTAAGATGTTGTATATCTATTGTATATTTATGGTTTTTTAGTTTCCCTGTGCACCGCTCCGAGTCCCTACGGGGAGAGGGAGCGGTCAAGAAATTAAATTATTATTATTATTATTATTAGCTGATCATTTGCATTCTTTTAGAGAGTGATTGAGGACACTTTGAGGTTTATCTGTATCCTCAGGATTGTGCAAATAGGTATGGAATCTTCTTGGCTGCAGGATATTTTCTGCCCTGTGTGCCTTCATTGTTGAAGACAAGCACAGACTGTTGGGGATGAATCTGTGTTGTCTGCATCTCAAACTGAAGTGCAAATGGTTTCTGTGGTCCGCAATTTTTTTCTGGAAATCCATTAACACTCCCGCACCATTTGAAGCATGTTCATTCCAAAGTGTATGGCTAAATGTCTATGGAGATTCGCAGTCCTGGATGACGGAGAATCTCTCTAGACTCTCAGCACTTTACAACGTTGGACATCTCTCATTCCTACTGCTTTTTCATTAATTTCCCTCTAATTTTTCTTCTCTTTTCCTTGATTAACTTAATTTCCTATCTTGTAACTGAATTCCTGAACTGACTTTGTTACCTGATACACAGGTAACTTCTATATGGCAAAGTTTTCATTGCATTTCCACATTTAGTCCCCCACCAACCATCCTGAATGTTATCTTCCTTTCTGACACTGCAAACAAGAGGAATGACATGATTTGATCAGTCCTACTGTTTTTTAACACAAACATATTTAAAATGAAGCTTAAATACTGCCTCACTTTCCTAGTTGCTGTACTAGGAACCCTACAACTCCCAAAGGAAAAAAAAATACTGGCCCCACCTCAGGTTTCTGTCATTTGCATTTATCTTTTCTGGTTTCTCCCAGCATGGAATCAGACAAATGCTGACTCAGTTCACAGATTGAGCCAATGGACAGATATATAGCCTAGTCAAGAGTGAGAGAAGCACGTGTGGTAAATCCTTCACCCTATCCTTTCAGACTTCCTTGCTGTTAATTATTCCTCAATGCAGTTTTCTCAGCAAGCAAGCACAGAATCAGTCGAACCAATTGCCTCCAGAAACTGTGGATGCTTCAACACTGGTTTTCAAAAAAGAGTTTGGACAACCATTTGTCTGAAATGCCATAGGATTTCCTGCCTGAGCAGGGAGTTGGACTAGAAGACCTCCAATGTCCCTTCCAACTCTGTTGTCCTGTTAGAATTATTGTTAGATGTAGTCTTGGTTTCTTTTCACAAAAAGCAAAAACAATAAAGTCAAACACACCTTTGACTGCCAGATTTTATTATTTTTGGTTCTATTGCTCAACATATAGAGCAGGGGTGTCAAAGTTGCGGTCTGTGGGCCACAGACCCTGCTGACCCTGCCCCCACCCAGTTTAACTAAGGGGGGGAAATCCTGATATGTCAAATGACATGAGTTTGACACCCTGATGTAGAGCATCTTAACTGACTACTATTATAAAATGGACTTTTAAAAAAGTAACCATTGTGTATTCATAAAGCATTCACTCAGGAACACCACTGGTTCTCTGCCTTCAGCACAAACTGTACTTCATGGAACTTTCAGAATGCATCCAAGGATCTTATTATTTAAATCAGAGATGAACAACATCTTCAGGCTGTGAGTGCCATTTACATGATCTCAAGAGATGGCTTGTACAATGTGCTCTGATCACTGAAATATTGCAAAACTTCTGTCTTGTCAATCAGAATGACAATGCTTTTGAACTTATCAGAGGCAAGAACATAAACATTTTTATGGTTTCAGAATTTGGCCTGTGTATGTCTTTTCAATCTTTTTAAAAATATATTTCTAATTAAACCTACAAAGTATATTAACAAGCTGTTTTGGGATAGAGGAATAACATGTTTGCAGTTGTTTGCTTGATGATAAACAACATATTTGCACTGAGGTAGATGTGGCAGTAGTTTTAAATGTTTCAGGTTCTTTTTGCTTGCATCTTGGAAATGAAGAAGTAGGAGACAAGGCACCTTTGAACCAGGCCATATGAAACAATATTGCCATTTGAACATACCTGGGAGCAGATCAAATGAAGAATACGTAGCCTTGAAGTAATGATCTCTGCCTGCTTCCAGAATTGCAAAATCAATGGGAATTATTTGCTGACATATTCCAGTTATCTTACTGAGCAATTTAACTAGCAAGGATAGACATCAAAGTATCGATCAGCCAATTAGTCATAACATGTAATTACATCCTTGAGAACTTGGAGGAAAATGTAGTTCATTTAATTACTCTCCAGCCTTGAGTACTGCCATCTATTTTGGCTCAGAGATCCTTCTCTTCTGCATTTAATCTAAAGGACAGCTTAAAGTAGAGAGACAGAAACAGACACACTAATACTGACATGTCAAACATCAGGCAGCAAAGCAGGTGATGATTTGCAATGAATGAGGATGCCATATGCTATTTTCAGACAGTTGTTTCTCTGCTGCTTTTGCATATGGTTGTTTTCTCCTTCTTACCAGTTGTGATAAGGAAGTAAGTTGCTTAATTGCATAAATTCAAATTGTTCCCAGCTGAAAGGGCAGCCCTGGCTAATTGTTATCCATAAAACAATTATCATTAAAGTCAAACCTCTTTGTTTTTCACAGCCCTGATTTGTGAAAGTTGACAGAACTCTGAAAGGACCATAAATCAGCTGTATGGCATCCACCTATGCAATCTGGTAATTTTGGGTTTCTTAAAGTTTTGAGGAAAAAAATGTTTCAAAATAATATTTTTGGACTTCAAAAAAATAAGGGATATCCTTTTTATTAAGGAAATCTGCTAGTTTGTAGTACTACATTCTACATTGTTGTAGAAAACTATCCATTTCCAGGCCTCTACCCTCACTTGGCTTTGTTGTTTGCCTTTTTATTAAGATCATGTGATTCCACTCTTCCTCAAGTTTAGGATTCTCAAAGGTTTTTTTTTCTGGCAATTTTCTGCATTTTTCCTATGTTCTCAACTTTAGAATAATCTCCTTCAGAAAACTGAAAGAAACTATGTCAAAAGCTTTCTTGGTGTCCAAAAAGATAATGTCAACTGAGTTCAGTCTATGTTGATTTAAAGTACATTGCTCAAAAAAAGGAGAGAGAAATATTTCAGATCCTTAATAGCTTTATATGAACACTGCATGAATTAATACACAATATTTAGAAGAAGGAACTATGACCTGTAAGACAAGGTAGTTGTTAAAAAATTAGCATCCATATTTACGAATGAAATATGTCTTTAATTGTAACCTCAAGTAGGCTGTTTACAAGATTTGACAGGCACTGTAAGATTTGGAAAAGGCTTCAGAGTATACATGTAGAAGATGTTCCTCAGCCCTCTCCCTCAACACTGGCCAAAGCTGGGTAGCCTTAAAATCACCTCATAGGTATTCTGGAGTTGTGCCACATGAATGAGACAAACCAAGAGAGTTTCTAATTGAGTCACTAGCGGTATTTGTTGCAGAACCAGACTTTAGTATGCAGAACACTAAGAAATGAGCTAACAAACTGTCAGGAACAGCCTCACCCACACTGAATAAAATAGAGATAGGCAACATGGTGACTGCCACATATTTGGGGCTACAATTTCCATAACCTGTTACCATTTGCCTAGAACCAATGGCAGATTTAGACGATGAGGTCCTAAGCTGTATAAACCTTGGAAACTCCTTGCTAAAAACATTACACCAGAAGATCTCAAAGGTGTGTACCAAAGCAAGAGCACAAAATAATTGCATACATGTGTGTGAGTGCACATTTTAAAATTATTTAACAACAACAACAACAACAACAACAACAACAACATAATAATAATAATAATAATAATAATAATAATAATAATAATAATAATAATAATAATAATAATAATAATAATAATAATTTTAATACTTATAAACCGCTCCCTCTCCCCATAGGGACTCGGGGCGGTGCACAGGTAGAATAAAAACAATAAATACATACACACATTCCTTAAAAACAAATTAAACCTAACCTGCGCTAAAATTTCCCATTAAAACTGAACTATACTAAAACTACCCAGTAAAACCCCAAAGACAGAGAGACTATCCTAGGCCGGCTAGACAGAAAAGATGAGTTTTTAATTTAAGACGGAAGGAGCGGAGGTCCGTGGTCATCCTAATATCGGGGGGAAGGTCGTTCCAGAGGGCCGGGCCCGCCACAGAGATAGCCCTTCCCCTGGGTGTCGCCCGCTGACAGTGTCTAGTGGACGGCACCCGGAGAAGTCCATCTCTGTGGGAGCGAATCGGCCGTGAGGATGTATGAGGCAGGATCCGATCCCGCAGGTAGCTAGGTCCCGAGCCATGGAGCGCTTTAAAGATGATAATTAACACCTTGAAGTGCACCCGAAAGACGACAGGTAGCCAGTGCAGCTCGCGCAATAGCGGTGTTACATGGGTAAACCTGGCGGTTCCCATAATTGCTCGCGCGGCTGCGTTCTGGACTAGCTGAAGCCTTCGGGTGCACCTCAAGGGGAGCCCCATGTAGAGAGAGTTACAATAGTCCAGTCAGGATGTCACGAGCGCATGAGTGACTGTGCGAAGGGCGTCCCGATCCAATAGGGGGCGCAATTGGCGAACCAGGTGAACCTGGTAAAACGCCCTCCTGGCCACGGCTGTCACTTGATCTTCCATGGACAGCCGGGCATCCAGGAGGACACCCAAATTGCGCGCCTCATCCACAGGGGCTAGATGTTCGCCCGCTATGGCCAGCGATGGAGTGAGCTGGTTGAATCGGGCAGCCGGAAACCACAGCCACTCGGTCTTGGTCGGGTTGAGCCTGAGTCCGTTCCTTCCCATCCAGATCCGCAGGGCTTCCAGGCACTGGCACATCACCGCTACGGCATCGTTGGGGTGGTTTGGGGTAGATATATACAACTGAGTGTCATCAGCGTATAGATGGTACTCTACCCCAAAACCACGGATGATCTCACCCAGCGGTTTCATATATGTGTTAAACAGGAGAGGCAAGAGGACCGACCCCTGAGGCACCCCACATGTGAGTGGTCTCGAGGTCGACCTCTGCCCCCCTGCCAACACAAATTGCGATCGGCCAGAGCGGTAGGAGGAGAACCACCGTAAAACGGTGCCTCCCACCCCCAACCCCGCCAGCCGATGCAATAGGATACCATGGTCGATGGTATCGAAAGCCGCCGAGAGGTCTAATAGGACCAGGATGGAGGAACAACCCCCATCTCTGGCCCTCCAGAGATCATCAACCAACGCGACCAATGCCGTCTCGGTGCTATGCCCGGGCCGAAAGCCGGACTGGCGCGGATCTAGATAGTTAACTTCCTCCAGGTGACGGGGAAACTGTTGTGCCACCACACTCTCAACAACCTTCGCCAAAAAGGGAAGGTTGGAGACTGGACGGTAGTTGTTTAAAAGATCTGGATCCAAGGAGGGCTTCTTAAGGAGGGGCCTCACCATAGCTTCTTTTAGGGAAGCAGGCAAGGAACCCTCACTTAAGGATGCGTTGACAACCTCTTGGAGCCAGTTTCGTGTCACCTCCCAGGATGCCAGTACAAGCCAGGAGGGGCACGGGTCCAATAAACATGTGGTGGCTCGCAGTCGCCCACGTAACCTGTCCATATCTTTGGAAGTAACGGAGTCAAACTCCTCCCAAACAAGATCTGTCTCGTGGCATCTCACTGGGCCATCAATGGAGGGTAGCCCGTTCTGTATCTGAGCGGTTTTCTCCTGCAGAAAAATCACAAATTCCTCTGCTCTACCCTGTAGCGGGGCTTCCCGCACCCTTTGTTGAAGCAGGGAGCGGGTCACCCTAAACAGGGCGGCAGGGCGGTTTTCTGCGGATGCTATGAGAGTAGCACAATGATGGCGTTTGGCCACTCTCAGCGCCACAATGTAAGTCCGTAAATGGGCTCTTACCTGTGTCCGGTCAGATTCAGATCGGGAAGACCTCCATCTTCTCTCTAGGCATCTCTTGCGGCGTTTCATCACCCGCAGCTCCTCGGTAAACCAAGGAGCCAGGGTGGTTCGCCACCGCAAGAGAGGCCGCAAGGGCGCCACCCAATCCAAGGCTCCCACGGCCGCACTATTCCATGCGGCCATGAGGTCCTCCATCGGGGCACGGGTCAGGGGTACAGGAAATGGCCCAAGCGCCGTCTGGAACCCATCCGGGTCCATCAGGCGTCTGGGGCGGTACCAGATTTGAGACTCTGGTTCCGCCTCCCCGCGGAGGGGAGCAGCGGTCAGAAAGTCGAGCCGGAGAAGTGAGTGGTCTGACCATGACAAGGGCGTGATGATTATATCCCCTATACCCAGATCACTCTTCCATTGGCCTGAGACAAAGATGAGATCCGGCGTATGTCCACCCTCGTGAGTGGGGCCTTGAATTAGTTGGGTCAGGTCCATGGCCGTCATGGAAGCCATGAATTCCCGAGCTACCTCGGATGATTCGCCCAATGATGGCAGATTAAAGTCCCCCATGACTAAAAGTCTGGGGGTCTCCACTGCCACCGTAGCGATCACCTCCAGGAGCTCGGGCAGGGCTGCTGCTACATAGCGGGGAGCCAGGTATACAACCAGCAAGCCCAACTGCCTCCCTAGGCCCCACTTCATGCAGAGGGACTCACAGCCGGTAGTCTGTGGCACAATGGTCTCTCTTGGCTCAAGACCTTCCTTAACAAGGACCGCTACCCCACCGCCCCTACCAAGGGCCCGGGGCTGATGAAAAGCGTGGTAGCCTGGTGGGCACATTTCAACGAGGGGGAGTCCTCCCTCGTGGCCCAACCAGGTCTCCGCGATTCCAGCCAGATCCGGCTCCCCCTCTGACACTAAGTCACTAATGAGGGGGGCTTTGTTGACAACGGACCTGGCATTGCAGAACATCAGCCGTAGGCCCTGGCTCTGTACTCCCTGACCACCTAGCCTGCGGGGGTTGTGGCACCCGACCGTTTGTAACCAACGGCTCCGTGCCACCAACCGGGAGGATGAAACTTGTCTCCCCTCGGCCCTGCCCCTCCCCACGACCCTCTGGATTGGTATGCCCTCAAACGGAACGACTCGTGTTTCCCCCCTCCTATCGGAACCTTCCGCTTCCCTCCGTCGACTGCTGGCCTGGCCCTTCTTTTCGTTCTGTTCTTCCATCTCTATCTGTCTATGCCCACCCCCCTCCCTAGTACCCCCTAAAATAGACAATAATTTATTAATTAAAAAACCCCGAAGACTACGCTTCGCCCACCTCTCCGGATTTATAAATCCCTCATCAAGGCGGGCCCTCGTTAGAGCGGAGGGCCAGACCTGTGAGAGCGGGGACTCTCGCAGAAGCAATAAATCAGACCTGGAGTACATTGTGATATAATAAATAATTAAATAGTTAAAATAATTATAAATATATATACAATATAAGAATGAATTTCATCAAAGGGTCATGGGTAAAAGATTATAAAAATATCAATGACCTTGGTTTAAAATATAAAATTTCATAAATGGATGGTAAAATTCATGAATAGATGGTAAATAGGTAGAATTAAAGTGCATCAAGAGGAATAGTTGGGAAATGGTAATTAAGCTGTTTCTGTCCATAGGTCTTTCTGAGGGACTACAAGAGTCTCTAAGGGACATTTGATGTATAAAGTCTGACAAACCATGGTGAGGAGGGTTCCAAAGTTCTTAGTTCTTATAAGTTGCATCTGCGACTAGGTCTTAAAGTCTTAAGTCCTCTGGCCGTTGCCATGGTATTTAAAGTGAAAAATACAACTTATTTTCAAATGTATGCATTTACCAATTACATATTTACTATTTGGCTGGCGTGATTTCTCTGATAGATTATTATCTCTCTGATAGGTTATAATACATGTACAAAGCCACATAAAATTCTAAAAGCCTCTATAAAATTTCTGATGTTTTGTGAGGTGTAATTTACTTAGCTTATGCCTAAATCTGGCATTGCCTGAGGTTGAGGGAAATTATTTCTACAACACTTGGTGGGGGCAAGATCCTTGATTTAAATTCTAGGCTGCTAAATTATAAAGGGGGCTTAGTATTTCATACTGTTTCAAAGTTTTTAAAAAGGCATGACTATGCACACTAGCTATTTGGATGTTCTCATTTTTCTGGCCAGTATACAAAAGTGTGTTATAACATTTTTAACACTCTTATCAATCTATGCATTGATGTATTTTGCTGAAATATGCTTTCTTTGTTTAAGGTAAATTCACAACTTTTTAACATCACATTGAATAGCTACAATTGCATTTCTGTAGACTTCTCATCGTGGCTTCATTTAAAATGTGCTTCACAAATACTTAGAAGCATGTCTCAAATCAGTGAACAGCAAGAAAGCACACTTAACCTGAACTGACAACATTTAAGAGTGTGTGTGTGTGTGTGTGTGTGTGTGTGTGTGTGTGTGTGTGTGTGTAGGCTTGGTAAAGTAAGCATCTTTCTTTATTTCCCTCATTGTCCAGTTGTCTTCCCTTGTTTAGTTGAAGAACTAAACACCATTTAAACACTTTTCAATAAACAACTGCTGGGAAAGAAGAGTTTTCCTGAATAATTTTGCTAAAAAGAATTGGTCCAAAGACAATTATATGCTCATAATATGTCTGATGAAAGACTTTTCAAGAGAATGTAAATGTAAAAGAAAATACATGGAAATAAGCCATTGTAGAAGATTTTGGCTTAGAATATGATGAAGTTGCTAAACAAAGATGCTACCAATACTGTATAGAAAAAGAAAACCAAAGAGCTGATTAATTCTATTGCACACCAACCTGCTGAGCCTGGATGATCACTGGTGTGCATTGAGGGAGCTCTAGACTAGCTGATGCAAGTCTGATTACCTGCGTTTCACGATTCACACTAAAGCCTCCCCATTTGAAGTCCCCTTGATACATGGCAAACGATAGCCAAGTGTGGCTTTTTGGATATTCTGTTCTTATCCTCTTGACTGATCTTCAAGAGATAAACTGTGCTTCCCCTGCCACAGCTGCCAAAGCTGTTGGCAACAATCCCAATAGGAGAAGGAGGCACCTCTTGACTTCTCCCATATTGCAAACTCTGAAGAAGACAACTGAGAAGGATTTCAGAACACATCATGAGAAAGCAACATGGTCACTTTGATTCAGCCTTAGAAGCAAAGGGGCCCTATTACTTTGTAAAGCATTGAAAGGGTGTTTTATTTGAAATGTAATGTTTCCAAGCTTTTCATGGGCTCAATAACTGCATCTCTTGTGTATGCTTTAATGTTAGACACTAAGATTTTAGAATTTTAATGGGAAAATTTTAGCACAGGTTCTAAGTTTAATTGCATTTTAGATATTACTATTGTATTTATTGTTTGTTTATTTATTTATTGTTTATTGTATTGATTTTTAATTCCCTGTGCACCACCGTGAGTCCATCTTGATGGAGAAGGAGCAGTATATAAATCAAATAAAACTAAAAACTAAAACTAAGATAAATAATATATCAAGGAATAAACTAAAGGAATACAGTTTTTCTGAATGCAAACTAAAATGATATTGGGAAGAATTAATATGTTGCCAGATAGCCTCTGGATTGTTTATAGATATAATGTTGCAAAATATAATAAATCCAATATATTTTGAGCATGGGATGGTGTTATGGTCTTGAAAGTGAACAGGTGTTTCCTTTAGATCTCCCTCCTAATATTATATCCTCTACTATTGAAAACCATTATGTATTTGTTCTTGGGAACTGTAGTGGAACAGTAAGGATTCAACAACACTAGATATTGATTTCCTAATCTAAAATACATTAAAAACAATCTTATTCATCTGCTATTCTGCGTTAACAGTCAACCTAGAAAATTTGTTGATGAAAATTATTCATAAGTTTAGAATTAATATTTGCACACACCTCCCTAACTCCCTTCTTCAAGCTTTCTGTATGGTTTAGTTACTCTTTTGAAACATACAAGCCTCCTGTAGAAAGTGATTTCAGTAAACTTTTAAAAAACTGGGCAGCACTTCCCAATCCTTAGAAGACCTTAGCTTTTTCCATGCTGTGCAGAAAATTGCCGTAGGAAATAATGTTTTAAAAAGTAGAAAAGCAAAAAGCATACATAGTATTCATCTTCAAAATATAGAATATACTTTCTATAGCCATATATCCATTCCAGATTTTTTTAAAAAATGCAAATGATAAAAAAGTGAGAACAATAAACAAGTATTCCAATATTCCCTATTTTCATAAACTGGTTCTTATTGTTAATGCTGCACACAGAAAAAAATACATTACAAAGAAAAGAAAAGAAAATGCCGTCTCCATGCTGAGTGACATACTGAAATAAATGAACGTCTGAAATAATGAGGAATAAAAACAAAAATCAAGTTCTGTGTGGGGGAGAAGAGTTGAACCTAGCCATTAAGAAAAGAAACAAACAACCCTATATTTGCTGATTTATTTATTTATTTTTGTTGCTGTAACTCCAACAACTGAACAAATAACTGATTAAGAGCCAAAGAGAGAGAGAAAATGTAGGCTAAGGGTGAAAATAGACATCCTAGCAAAATACTGGCAATATGAGGAACGTAGAACAGCAATTGATGTTTTAACTTCCATAGCTTCATGAAAAAATCACCAGATGGTGGGTGCTGATTTAGACACAAAATCAGTAGAGAATGAGATAAAATATTGAAAATTCTTTTCACAAATTATGCTCCTTTCAGCTTTTCTTTGGACCTCTTCCTCCTCCCCTCCCTCCTATATATTTCACAGCAAATCTGGAAAATGTCACAATAGGAGAGCCTGATTTATTAGTGGTACAAAAATGAGATGAATTCTTTTGATACATATTGAGCAACCTCATATACCAGAACTTTCATAAAGAGGACAAGCTGGCATTTTTCAACATTCTAAAATTCCAACTACATGTTAATTGACAGATTCTTAGAATATTATTTTATTCTGGGGAATAATAGCATGTTATTGCTAGTCTTCAGTAAATCAGTTGGGCAGATCAAAAGACTTCCCTTGCTCTTCCAATTACTCTTTTCGTACCCATCCAATTTAGTACCTGAAGTATTAATCTTAAATTTTGTATCCTCCCATAACTTCCCAAAATTGCCATAGCATTTTTCAAAAGCTATTAAATTTGTCTCCTTAAAGGGAAGATAGTGGTAGAACTTTCTTGCATTCAATAGCAATAGCACTTAGACTTACCGGTATGTACTGCTCCATAACAGTACATAATCACTCTTTGAGTGATTTACAAATATCAGCATATTTCCCCCAACAATCTGGCCTTGAAAGAATGGAAGATTGAATCAACCTTGAGCCGGTCAAGATCGAACTCATGCCTGTGGGCAGAATTAGCCTACAATACTGCATCCTAACCATTGAGTCACAGGGCTCCTTTAAACAACTAACACTCAGGCCCTTTCCAGTAATCAGAACAGAATACCTTTTCCAGTTTCAATAAATTACTGATAAATATTTAACTGAATATACATGTGGGAGGCAATTCTGGGAAATGCCGGGGCCTAAAAGGCTATCTTGAAAGTTTCAAAAGAAATACTTCAAAAATATCTAAAGAAGCCAAAAGTGTTCAATAAGACTGCCCACATTTGTAGGGGACAATTGTGTCCTTCCTTAGCCTGACAAAGGCCAATTAAATACAGACAGTATCTCAAGTTCAAAATCTGAGCAAGTTTGATGGAAACTAAAAGAGAATTACTCACACTACCATATTCTCATTCACAAGGTTGAAAGTTGTTAATTACATATCTTCCTTTGGGATGCCGATATTTCATTTAGCACTCCTAAATGATTGCTGTCTCTTAAATAGGATCAGAGGAATTTTTAGAAATGTGCATTTAAATATCTATTGATGTGCTAGAAAATGCTATAGTGGTCAAATAACTTTTCTAACAAGTATGAATCCATATATATCAGAACCCAGATCTGCTGAGTTCAGTTTTCCAATGAGGCCAAAGACTAGCCAAATGATGGGGAGTTAGATGTAATAGTTCCAGATCTTTTTCTGTGGGAGTGCTTTCAAGTCATTGTTGACTCCAGACAACTAAGTAAGTCCCTGGAGTTTTCTGGGCAATAATTGGAGATCTCCTAGATTATTCAATACCAGTTCAAGACCTCAATACCAGGAAAGATTCTGGAAAAGATAATTAAACAACAAATAAGTGAACACCTAGAAGCAAACAAAGTAATAGCCAAAAGCCAACATGGGTTTGTCAAAAACAGATCATGCCAGACGAATCTAGTTGCATTCTTTGACAAAGTAACAAAATTAGTGGACCAGAGGAATGCTGTTGATATAATTTACCTGGACTTCAGTAAGGCATTTGATAAAGTAGACCATAACCTACTATTAGATAAAGTAGAAAATTGTGGGTTAGACAGCATCACCACCAAATGGATTCGCAACTGGCTGACCAACCGCACTCAAAGTGTAGTCCTCAATGGAACTGCATCTACATGGAAGGAAGTATGCAGTGGAGTCCCCCAAGGCTCTGTTTTAGGCCCAGTACTCTTTAACATCTTCATCAACGATTTGGATGAGGGGATAAATGGGGAACTCATCAAATTCGCAGACGACACCAAGCTGGCAGGAATAGCCAACACTCCAGAAGACAGGCTTAAGATACAGAAGGATCTAGACAAACTTGAACATTGGGCACTGTCTAATAAAATGAAATTCAATTGTGAAAAAAGTAAGGTCCTACATATAGGCAAGAAAAACCAAATGCACAAGTACAGTATAGGTGGTACCTTGCTCAATAGTAGCAACTGTGAGAGGGATCTCGGAATCCTAGTGGACAACCATTTAAATATGAGCCAGCAGTGTGCAGCAGCTGCCAAAAAAGCCAACACAGTTCTAGGCTGCATCAACAGAGGGATAGAATCTAGATCGCGTGAAGTGTTAATGCCACTGTATAGTGCCTTGGTAAGGCCACACTTGGAATACTGCATACAGTTTTGGTCGCCACGATGTAGAAAAGACATGGAGACTCTGGAAAGAGTGCAGAGAAGAGCAACCAAGATGATTAGAGGACTGGAGACTAAGACATATGAAGAACGGCTGCAGGAGCTGGGTATGTCTAGTTTGATGAAGAGAAGGACCAGGGGAGACACGATAGCAGTGTTCCGATATCTCAGAGGGTGCCACAAAGAAGAGGGAGTCAAACTTTTCTCCAAGGCACCTGGGGGCAGGACAAGGAGCAATGGGTGGAAACTAACCAAGGAGAGAAGCAACTTGGAACTAAGGAGAAATTTCCTAACAGTAAGAACAATTAACCTCTGGAACAGCTTGCCTCCAGCAGTTGTGAATGCCCCAACCCTGGAAGTCTTTAAAAAGATGTTAGACAGCCATTTGTCTGAAATGGTATAAGGTTCCTGCCCATGCAGGGGGTTGGACTAGAAGACCTACAAGGTCCCTTCCAACTCTGCTATTGTATTGTATTCCCAGCAGTTTCTTTGGCAAGGCTTTTTAGACGTGGTTTGCCATTGTTTCCTTCATAGGGCTGGGAAACCATGACTGGCCCAAAGTCAACTTGTTGGCTTTGTGTCTAAGGTGGGCCCAGGCTATGTTTTTTATGTAGCTCCTTAACCAGTACTTCAAGCTGTTTCTCAGTCTTATACCTAGGGCTTTTTAAAAATCAAATGTAGTATCAGTAGGAACTTTGAACAGCTTCAATATTTTTTAAGAGAGATGGGAAAGCAGGAAATTTCACACTAAGGTTCCTTGCTGTTTTTTCATACTCATCCATTTTTTGGCATTTTTTGGGGGGTGGGGGAGGCATTACTATGATATGTTTGCCTCCTATCTCTCAAGGAGCTACTGTATGCTCCTTGAGTACAGTCTCAAGGTAGACTACTCTACTCTCATGGCCTCTAGTTGTTCATCTGTAACTGACTTCAGAGAAGTGATTGCTTTTTTAATAAGAGGAGATATAAATGCCACATATTTTATCTTGTGGTTTAAAAAATAATTGAGAAGAGAGGACAATTAAAATAAAACACTGGCAATCATATTTTTTGCCAGGCATTTGTTAACTAACTTGAACTGCACACCATGCTAGCTAACTGGAATGTAATGAGTATCTTTTTACAGTTGAATGCCCATTTCAAATTGGGGTCGAGTGAATAAATGGGGTAAATGTGATTAAAAAGCTTAAAAATATGAATATTGCTGCATCATAATAGACACAATTACAAGAGGGTTTTTATCTTTCCTTAATGTAAAGGGTTGCTTTTGAAAAGAAAGGAAGCTCCTGATAACTCAATTAGGATCAATACTTTTTCCTGCCTTGTATTTGTATAGTGCTATGACTGTAATGAAGACTTACCTCATTATATCAGGGATGGCATATTTTCCTAGTTTTATTTTTTAGTGATTAGATAATTCAAGCAACAACAACAAAGCAAATCAAAGAACAGAAATACATGTATTTATGTCAAATAAACTTTACCCTAGAGCAAAGGTTGAAGTGAGAATGTGATGATTAAAAAAATAAAAACAAAATAAACAAATAAGGGGGAAAATAATTACTATAGTACCTTGGCACTCATCATTACTTGGTTTCAGGAGATGCAATGAGTGGCAAAAATGATGAAATGCCAAAAAAAAAAAATTCCCATAAGGAATAATGTAAGGAGTCACCAAACAGCCAACACTGACAAGTTGTAGCTTGTGCATTGAGTAGCAAACAAATGATGGGACAACATTTCACATCAACATGAGTTGAATATTAAATTCAATGAGTTTCAAAGAAGTTGAATACTAAAGTACCATGGTATAGGAAAAAGCATTCTAATAATTCTCTTCTCCCTTTTCCCCCCTCCCAACTGCTAACTGCTATTTAAATATTTTTATACTCTGCTTTTAAGGTATATGACTCATTTTCATTTGAATTGTTAATTATTTTTGAAACAGTTTCTTTTTCTTTAAAAAAAATCATGTTCTAAGTATCTTATCTAACCTTGCTGTGTGATATGTTGTAAATAAAGAAACAATTTCTGATTGAATTTGATTAGATTTCTACTGTTGAATATATGCAGGCATTTTTTTTCCATTGCCAAGATTGGACACCTAAAATTCTTCAATTTTAGGCAACCAATCTTGTACTGAAGGCAAATTTTCTTTTTCCAATATTGTACCAGATTGATTCAATCAACATCTATCTTAATAAATTGTTATGCTTGTTATTTATATTGTCTGGGGTTATACCTAATTAAAATGTTTGTGCTTTTAATTTTATTTTCAGAATTTTCTGAATATTTTGTTTTAGTTCTTTGTAGTACTTTTGAGTATTTTTTGCATAAACATCAGATTTGGCAACATTTTCTTTCTTTGCTGTGGCATTTCCAACATTTATAGTTACACAATTTGTCCATCTTGGCAATAAGAGTTATATACCATCTGTAGAGCATTTTGTACCAAGTTTTCCCCAAATACTAGCAAATTTTATTGACTTTTTTCTATTGTTCCATTGGTATTATGTTTTTAAAGTTTTGTATCCATTTTATTGTAGTCTTTATTTTGTTCTCTTTCTGTGTCGTATTTGAGGACTATGTAAATACACTCCAATAAATGATATTGATTCTGCATAACATTTATTCCTTTCCTTGAATTTTGATCCTAATGGTCTGTTTATCTTTTCAAATCTCATGGGCTAAGATTTCCAGAGCAATCACTCCCCTAATAGTAAAGGGGAGAGTTGACACCCTAGCCATGCATTTTTGCAAATTGAAAAGATTTCCAAGAGTATTCCAGTCACCATAATTTTTGCCATTGATATCTGTCTTCCACCCAAGTTTTGAATTCTTCCCCAGGATTTGTTTTGTTCAAGACCTCTAGCAAATTCCAAGTTGTTAAAATGTTTTTTCCTACATCTAGAAATAATATTGTTGCCTTCATTCTCTTAATATTGATGAATTCTATTGCATTTATGTGAAATCTGCTGTTGGCTTTCATCTTCCTTTTTTGGGGGGGGGAGGGGGGATAACCTGTCTGATTTGTGTAGATAATTTCAGAAATGCACTTCCTCATATGTAATACAGTACTGAGTATCTTGTAAACAGCATGCTGTAAACATTCAGTATATCTTTATAAACAAAACTCCTACCTTCATTACACTAGGTAGGGTAATGATTTTCCAAGGGACTTTAAAACAAAAAAAAAATTGAATGTTGATAGTTTCAAGAATGTTTTTTAAATTATCATTCCAATGTCGTCTCCATATTTATCACAGTATTCTTAAGAGGTTGGGTATACTCAGGCCCATTTAATATCCAGGAGAATGATAATGAGCCATGGTGAGTTCTGCGCCCTCCCCTCCTTGAGTTGATTCCTTAACTGTTTAGTTCCCATTGAGATCATAAAAGCATATTAGTTGTAATCCCTTTTAAATACAAATGTTGCAGAACCAGGTTAAGGACAATTGTTGCTCTAAGTACAATCCCACAACAGTGGCCTTTGGCTCTTCCATTTCTTCACTGGCAAGACATTTAGATTCAATAAGTGGAAGAATTAAAGGCTTGACAGATAGAGATAAAAACATTGAATTTACCCCCTCCCCATTTCCTTGCAACCCCAACTACATGCTTATTTTGCTTAATGGTTACTCTAGGACTGAGATATGGTGGTGTAGACAGCCACAAAGCGATAGCAATAGATATAGAAAGAAAAGCTTGGGCAACTGCAAAAGTATAAGTGCTCTGTCTAACTCATCATTAATTCAGTACATTGGAAAAGAGGGAGGGGAGAACTTCCTTGTGGGGATGTAACTTTCCTGGAATATGACACTTTTCCCACTTTTAGATGTGGACCTGAGGAAGGACTTACTTCACCTGAAGAAGCTCCCTGCATCAGATAAAAGGGAATTATATTCTAATGACAGCTGTGGTTATAAATGTAATCTGTTAACCATGGGTTCGTGCTTTGTCACTTTTTAAAAATTACTTCAAATTTCTATTTAAAATTCTGAATATTAGTGAATCTTGGTCAGCTGAAATGATTCTGCCTATATTTATGAATATACCTTAAGCAACATGAATACTACTTTTTAGTTATGGCTGGTATGGCCAGTCAAGTATGATAAAAGTCATTATCAGAATTCAACATCAGACAGAATAAAGGGGAAGAAGTTATTATGAAACCACAACTGACTATTTTACAGGGCGTACAATCACAAAGAAGTAGCATTTTGCCCCTGCCATGTGTGCAAAGTCAATAAATAGAATTTATCAACATTATTTGCAACCTTCCAAACTTTTCCATGAAAGAAAATGAGTAATGTACATGGGCTTCCTCTGTTCTTCCTTCTAAGCCCTATATTAAAAATAAAATCACATACGTTGATCAAAGTACATTGAAGTAGTGCATGCCTCAGTAATTCTGTTCCTCCTGGCAGAATCAGTTCATAAGAGTATTATCAAATGCTAGCTAGAGGATAGCCAGAGGATGCTATGATACAAAAGAATAAAATTTAGAAGAAATACCTGTAGGCAAACATCTTGTTGGTATAAAAGACTTAATACATAAAAAAATCAGATGGTAATGGAAATAAAGATCCATTTTTTGTAAGGTAGTATTGTCTTACTTATTCCCAGTTAGTTTTTATTGGAAAAATACAGTTTCCCTGCTGTTTTGATTTACCCTTTTAAAAATTATATTGTATTTCAGCATCTATTGAAAATTCTGTTCATTGTTGACAAAGGAGATGTATAAACCTTAATACTAAGTTGATAAAAGTTCAGTATTATTAACCGAATCTGATGACATTGTAGATAAACAGCTGTCTGCACTGTATCTTTATGTGAGAAAATTAGGAGTTTTTACTCCTGGCCCTTGAAATAGTTTTTTTTATCATGTGAGAAAATTAGGAGTTTTTACTCCTGCAAACATGAATATTTCACTTAATTATATGAAAAATTTCTAATGTCAGGACTAACCATATTTCCACTTAACATATAATTAATGCACTATCTTTAAGACACTAGACTATATCTGAATACTTTTTTAAAGAAATAAATGTAATTATTATAGTCCAACCTCAACTGTCCTCAGTGCAAATTAGAATTATTGCAGAGGTGCTTTTTAAAAAGTTTCCTGCTCACTGATAACAGAATAATAGAATGACCTTATAAATTACCATATAGGCAATAACACATCAGAAATCGAGCAATTCAATTTCCTTCCATGTTAGAATACGCATACAAAATAATCTCCCACATTTTAATCAAAAGAAAATGTGAATTAATTACTTGTGTCATAGCTAATTTTCCTTGTCAGATTTAATTTATCAAAACTATCGGTTCTGAAACTAAATGGATACAATTGTTAATTTGAATGAAATTTGGATAAATATGTTACTTAGGCTGTTTAGTGTAGCCCTGGGTATTCTTTAATGCAGTTCAAATACTTCATGCTTTCTGTCACACAGATATAGATAATTAGCAAGTATTTCTGGTTTTCCATTTTAGATGAAGGAACCATACCCATTCTCCATTTGACTCTTTTTTATTGTGCTTCCATGAACCAAAGGAAAAGAACATAAGAAATTATAAGGGAAAAACTTTTGCAACTGGAAGTTTCCATTTTTTTCTACACTAGCGTAGTAATTTCACCAAAAACCACGCAACAGTGAGAATAGATAATGCAAGAACTGAGGGCATCAAGATGGCTGACACTATCACTGGTATGTTGGAAAGATCAAGACATTAACCATATAGAACACTCATTTTTCGAAGAAGTACAGCACTCATGCAATTTGTTCCTCTGACTTGCTAACCCATCACAGCATTTTCTTTTTCGTCCATTCAATCATATCTGATTCTTGGAGACCACCTAGATCAGGGGTGTCCAAACTTGGGAACTTTAAGAGTTGTGGACTTCAACTCCCAGAATTCCCCAGCCAGCATGGCTGGCTGGGGAATTCTGGGTGTTGAAGTCCACAACTCTTAAAGTTCCCAAGTTTGGACATCCCTGACCTAGATTATCCCTGCTGTTTCTTTGGCAATGTTTTTCAGAAGCAATTTGCTGTTGCCTTCTTCCTGGAGCTGAGAGATCACCCAGCTGACTTGGTGCTGAAGGCAGGATTAAAACTCATGGTCTGTCAGTTTCTAGCCTGATGCCTCAGCCTCTACACCAAACTGGCTGTCTATAGTCAATATATATATGACTATATATAGTCAGCATTTCCATAAGTATGTGCAAAGCTCAGAGGGAGGTACATGGAAAGTCATCAGAGAGCATCTCCCTGAAATGTTCTTTCCAAGCACGGTTGTCAGTTAGATGAAAAAATATATATGCTGAATTCAAAACAACCCCATTGTTTCACAGCTCTTTATGTTCCATGTTTCTAACTCAGTTTATCTTTCAAAGGAGGACTAATCGTCCTTGGGAGACATGAGGCTTCTATGCAAAGCTCTGATCATCTCACTTGAGATTTATCCTGTAGAGGGAATTATGATAAAAGTGAAAGGAGTATGGGACGTGACTGTTATTTCAATGCAGCTACACTAAGACAGGTAGTGCCATAGTGCCTGTCAGTGTTTTGCAAGCTGCAGCATTTTAAGAATAGTTTATAGGAAGCGGCTGTAAGGTAAAAGATACTCTTCCCTTCCCCCATTCGAGCTTGAATGAACTCCAGATGTCAGGACTTCTACATAAAAATAATCAAGCTCATCCTTCCTCTTAAATTATGTTTTAAAATTTATTGGCTGTTCATTTAGCTTATTTCCAATGAAGCAGTCATTATTTACAAAGCTGTAAGGTCCTTTCATTGTTTTGATTTAGAAATTTAATTTAAGGTAAAGAGCACAACCATTTTTTGCCCACTCTAACCCCAGTGAATTTCTAAGTTTAATTCATGACAGGTTTTTTAAAAAAATCATTTTAGGAGGTCCCTGCATTACCAGTTTCAAGAGTCTCTGGCTTACTAAAGTAAACTAATGTTCTAGGCTAACATAATACATTGACTCATTAACTAACTACGTTAGCAGAGTTCAAAAAGAAAATAAATAGAATGTGGTTGAACCTATTGTTCATTATGTGTGTGAACTTGGCCAAAGTGATATGGAGATTGGGGAAGACACATAGCACTAACCAGTTGTGTTTTAGTCCTCTGAGCTCCTGTGCCCTTTTACTTTTGTCACAACCAAGGTAGCTGGCCAGAGTCCAGAGTTTGAGGTGACATATCTGTGGCAATGGCAGCACTAGGGCTAAAGTAGAGTCCTATGGATGGCAGCTGGTTGAGACTGTGATGGCAGCTGGCTGAGACTGCTGAAGGTCCCAGACCTCTATTTTAGCCCCAGCCCTGCCACCACCATTGAGAAGGGTGTAGATAGTGGGAACTAGGTAGGTGATGGGAGTTGAAGCACCCCTCCATCTCTATAACTTATTGCTATATTCTTTACAATTGTCTGTCTGTCTGTATCATCTAGATGGCCAGTTGCCATCCATAGGCCTTTATTTTAGCCCCAGTGCTGCCATTGACACAGAGAAATGTCTGTCTGTCACCTATCTAGCTATCATCTATCTATTAAACTTTTAAATCACCCATCTCTCTCACAGAGGGTATCTTTTTTATTTCTATACACATTATACAGTATTGTTCTCCCATCCTCACTGTTTGCAACAATCATTTCCTTGTGAACATTGTTTTCTTGACCAAAGCCTCTTTCATTTAAACACCCTATCAAATATACTTTTTGCTACTTTCAATACATTTATTTAACCCCATTCTGTGGCATATTTTTCTACAATTTTTCTCATTCTGTTCTAAGCAATTTCCATATCCTCTTTTTCTTATGTCCATTTTCCATTCATCTGTCAAGATGACAGATGCATGGAAATGTATTAGAAGATAGACTATATTCTAATATTTTTCCATGCAGAGGCTGACATTCAACATTATATAAGTTTGTCCTATCCTTCCCCTGTGGCCTGTTGCACTCTCTTCCAAATCTGCTGTAAATCCTATAGGGCTAAGTAGGATGGTGCACAGGGAGACAAGTGTAAGTGGAGGGAGAAATACATTTGCTTTACAGATGTTGGTTCTTTATTCAAGGACATCTAATAAAATAGCATCACAACAGCTAAAGTAAAGGGTGTGGGTGGGGAGACACAGAGAAAGTACAGTATGAATAACAGAATAACAGAGTTGGAAGGGACCTTGGAGGTTTTCTAGTCCAATTCTCTGCTGATCAGGAGATCCTATGCCATTCTAGACAAGTGGCTGTCCACTTTTTTTAAAAGCCTCCAGGTGAAAAAGTGTGAGAATCTGCTTTTTCCATATGAAAAGTATGAGAATCTTAGAAAATGGCCCAACATTAGTATTTTGAAATTGTTGCTGAATAAAATAAAATAAAAGTAAAACCAAAATAGAATGAAAATACGGTACCCGTTGTTAAAATTGTGGAATCTATTTTTTTTTTAAATTAGTTTGTGCTGTTTGGGCTAGTCCCCTTCTTGCCAAGGATCATACAGACAATGAAGGTCATCCAATTAAAAAAAAAGACTTAATGGAATTGATAGAACTCAAATGACATGTGGGTAAAGTGACAGAAACAGATAATCAATGTATTCACATAAGAACAGATGCCTGTAGTAGTCTAGAGGTCAATAAGGTAAAGATAAAGGTTCCTCTCGCACATATGTGCTAATTTTTCCCAACTCTAAGGGGCAGCGCTCACCTTCATTTCAAAGTCGAAGAGCCAGCACTGTCCGAAGCTATGCCCGTTGTCATGTGGCTGGTCTGACTAAATGCCAAAAGCACACGGAATGCTGTTACCTTCCTACCAAAGATTTTCCTACTTGCATTTTTACATGCTTTTGAACTGCTAGGTTGGCAGAAACTGGGACAAATAATGGGAGCTCACTCTGTTACGTGGTGCTAAGGATTCAAACTGCCAAACTGCCGATCTTTCTGATCGACAAGCTATCAATAGATATGTAAAAAAATAGATATGTAAAAAAAAAATCTGTAATCCTTCTTTGTCTTCCTTGGAGAAAGCTTCATTTGGTCAAAGAATGGGACAACAACATGCATATATGTAGACAGGCACACAAATTATATGTCTTTAATGAGATGTCCCAGGCATATTGCCAGAAAGTAATTTTTTCTCAATCAACTGGTGTTGATGTACTTTAAATGAAAGTGTGGCTAATTGCTCCTTTAAATTATTCAACATAACCCTCCTCTGATGCAATTCTCTAACTCCCTTAGGCTTTTTTCATCCATATACAATACAATAGCAGAGTTGGAAGGGACCTTTGAGGTCATCTAGTCCAACCCCCTGCCTAGGCAGGAAGCCCTATACCTTTTCCGACAAATGGCTATCCAACATCTTCTTAAAGACTTGCAGTATTGGGGCATTCACAACTTCTGGAGGCAAGCTGTTCCACTGCTTAATTGTTCTAACTGTCAGGAAATTTCTTTTTTATTGGACCAGCTACAGGCATCATGACTAATAAAACCAAAGCCTTCCCTTTTACACCACTCCTTTAACCACACATTAAACTCTGCTACATGCTGGCCCTATATATTTTCTTTAGGCAAGAATAGAAACAATTCACCATTATTTCAACACAGAATATACTTAATTTTGGAATGTACATTGTATCATAGGTATAAATTATTCAAGGTAATTGATTAGCCAGAGAGAACTTGGAATAGGGAAACATTTGGAATCCAGAGGAAACCAGGAGAAAGCTATCACATGCTGGGGAAAGAACTTTGGGAGATCAGAGAAGGCAGGGCAGAGAAGACTCCAGGAGAAAGCTATTACACGCTGGGGAAAGAACTTTGGGAGAACGGCTAAATGGAAGAGATATGTCTTCAGGTGTTTGCGGAAGGAGCGGAGGTCCGTGATGGTCCTAAGTTCGGGGGGTAAGTCATTCCAGAGGGCTGGGCCTGCCACCGAGAAGGCCCTTCCCTTAGGAGTCGCCAGCCGGCATTGTCCGGTAGATGGCACCCGGAGAAGAGCCTCTCTGGGGAGCGAATCGGCCAAAGGGATGTATGAGGCAGGATACGGTCCCACAGATGCCATGGAGCGTTTTAAAGACGGTTATCAACACCTTGAAGCGCACCCGAAAGGCCACAGGCAGCCAGTGCAGCTCGCGCAGGAGAGGTGTTACGTGGGAATGCCGAGAGGCTCCCAAGATCCCCCGCGCGGCTGCATTCTGCACTAACTGTAGTCTCCGGGTGCACCTCAAGGGGAGCCCCATGTAGCGATCATTACAGTAGTCTAGACGGGATGTCACGAGTGCTTGAGTGACTGTGCGCAAGGCGTCCCGGTCCAGTAGGGGGCACAACTGGTGTATTAGGCGAGCCTGATAAAAAGCCCCCCTGGCCACGGCCGTCACATGATCCTCCATGGACAGCCGAGAGTCCAGGAGGATGCCTAAGTTGTGCGCCCTTTCCACGGGGGCTAATAATTCACCCCCGATGGCCAGTGTTGGTGTCAACTGGCTGTACCGGGACGTCGGGAACCGCAGCCACTCGGTCTTAGATGGGTTGAGTCTGAGTTTGTTACTCCCCATCCAGACCCGTACGGCCTCCAGATATCGGAAGCCTCTCTGTCCTGCTTGCTCCAATCTCCCAAGTTCTTTCCCCAGCTTGTGATAGCTTTCTCCTGGATTCCTCTGTGTCCTGCCTTCTCTGATCTCCCAAAGTGTGTGTGTGTGTGTGCGTGTGTACGCATACATGCATACATACATACTTCTGCATTTTTTGGATGCCTTCTCCAAACTTTTATTGGCTTAGCCATGGCCAAAGCTACTACTATTACAAATCAGAATGGAAATTTTTTTCAAGTTGCTTAATGCCTTAGTTCCTTTCTACAGAAACAGAACCATCTGGGCTTTGAAATGTCACTGATGGGAAAAGAAGAATTACATGTCTAAGGGAGTGTTTCTCAATGTAGCAAGTCCAGGGTGTATGGTCTTTAACTGTCAGAATTCTCCAGGAAATATGGGAATTGGTTAACACATCTTAGAATTGTCAAGGTTGAGAAACACTGATCTAGGGTTATATACAGCATAGCATAGCATAGCATAGCATAGCATAGCATAGCATAGCATAGCATAGCATAGCATAGCATAGCCTATATAGTAGGAGTATCCAAACTTGTTGACTTTAAGACTTGTGGACTTCAACGCCCAGAATTCCCCAGTTAAAGTTCACAGGTCTTAAAGGTTATAAGTTTGGATATCCCTGATTTAGAGTCATTTATTTATTTGTTTGTTTGTTTGTTTGTTTGTTTGTTTGTTTGTTTATTTATTTATGTATGTATGTGTGTATTTATTTATTTATTTATTTATTTATTTATTTATTTATTTATTTATTTATTTATTTATTAGACTTATATGCCACTTATCTTGCCTCGAGGAGATTTTAGGAGGCTTACAATCAATAAAATCAACAACACAAACTATTACAACAATAAATATTACTAAAATCAACTTTAAATTGAATAAAGATGGGAAGGAAGTGAGCAAGATGCACACAGGGAGGAGGTGGGATCATACTTTATAATGGACTACCTTGCATTAATCCATTAACCACCTCCAGAGTGACATGCCCCCTTCAGGGCCTAAAGCAAATTGGCAGAACCAGGTCTTCAGGCCCTTTCAGAAGGTCAAAAAAGCAATACATGCTATACTAAGTATTTTACGATTCCATTTTGGCTTCAACTGTGACCTCCTCAGCTTCCTCACCGACTTCAGCCACTCCTCAGCCCACTTCACTGTACAGCGGAAACCCCTCCCCTCCGGCCAAGACCGCTTCACCACCTGATGGAGGGAAAATGCGCCATTGGGGCCTGTTAGCGCAGGTGCAAGCTCCTCCCCTCCTCCTGCTTTGAGAAAGCCCTCTCTCTCCCTCCCTCCCTCCATTTTCTCATTCTCCTCTTTGTCCTCGCGAGGCATCTCAGGAGCTGTAGTAGCAGTGAAGAAAAATTCCCTCATAGACTGCGGCAAATGGGCGGGACAAAAACATACTACCCAGAAGGTGCTACAAATCCGAGTCTCTGTTTCCATAGAACTGGAGTGGGAATTACATCAGCGTTTCTGAGGCAGCAGCTAATGGCAATGGCGAGTACCGGGCTGGTTGGGCACCGTGCCAATGTGAAACAGGTAAGGTGGGCAGAGGGTGGGCATTGGAATTGAGATGTGTCATTTACCATAGTGTTCATTTCCTGAAACATATTAGAAACATGTGCTTTTTCATTTCTTTCTTTTCCATTTAACCAGACTAAGCCACAGCAACGCGTGGTCGGGTACAGCTAGTAAGAAATAAAGATGTAAAAATAGGCAGTCCAAATCATCATATTTTTATAAAGAAAAAAAAAGCTTTGGAAGATACAGGCACTTCACAGTCTATCATTATTATTGCCTGCTTTTACTAGACATAGTGAATCTTTCAATCTTACAGACTTGACCATTTAACACAGAACAATAACCAGCAGATGAATTTTTGGAAAGTTAATAGGAAGCTTAACTCTCCGTTAGTCCAATAGAAATGAAATGCAGTCTCCCTTCTTTCTACTGATGGAGATCCTTGACTTTTTCTTAAGAAGGGGTAATTACCCCTTGATTCATTTTCCTTGAATGGAGCATTTAATAGAACTTATTTTTAACATTGCTCGTATGCAACTCAGGTTAGAGTAAAATGTTTTATCTCCTCCAAGGAAAAATCATTTTGAAATAATTTCTCAAGGCCAGCTACTATCTGTAGCACTGTCAAAACCTCATTATTATAGACTTCATGTTTTGAAATTTATTCAGCACCTTTGCAAGCAATGGTCTTAGGAAGCCTTTGCGGGACCAGTTATTCTTCCCAGGATTTATATGAAAGCATGAATAGAAATTAGGCACAGCCAGGTAGGATTCGAATGAAAACAATCAGACAAGACTGACACTAACTTCATGACAGGTCAAAAGTGAGTAATAGCTCAATGCACCACTGAACAAGCTAAAAGAACAAAACAGAAATTACAACTAAATTACCATGCCAGGAACTTAAGGCTGCTGTTGAGAGATCACTTTGTCTAGCTTTGACTATCTGGGCATAATACAAATAAAGCAATGTGCTTAATAGGACAAATATACACACATGCACTATAAAGGAAACATACTGGGTAAAAGATGAGATGTAAACCAAACCAGTGCATATGAATTTGAACAATGTGCTAGAAGACAACAGACATTAAAAAAAAACCCCATATAATCATCTTGCAGATGTTCAGAACTTGATTAACTATCAAGCTATCTAATCAAGCCATCTCACCATCAATACTTTCACTATGCTGGAATAGCTAGCAGTTTTTATTTATACGTTATAGTTTACTATTGCCCTTGCAGTGACTTCTTTGAAACCTTGCTTTTGTCCTTACTGTAATAGGCAGGATGGCTAGCGATAGGAGCAAGAAGTTAATCAGCATTAAGGCTCCAATTTTGTATTGGGGGTTTAGGAGGAAGAACCCTGTCTAAATCTTTCCTGCTGTAGTGGAAGAGCAGGACTAAGCTATCCACTGACCTTTTTTGTTCTCCAAAGTTTTATAACTTAACTTCGGTTTTACAGCAGTGATGTAACATAATTGTTGTGCTAACATTTCAACTGTAGTAAATTACCTTCATGTATGCTGCCACGCACTTCATTAAAATAATCGTGTAAAGTAAACTATTAAACTTATCCTAGAATGGCAGTGGAAAAATTGAAGTGCCTGGCTGAAGGAAGTGCTAGCCTGAGGAATGATGTGCTCTAACTTCTACACAGAGCCATATTGTTGCATGAAATAAGACAGAGGCTGCTAAGTGCTATTAAAAGCTGGAAACTGCAAAGATTCCCTGAAAAAATGTGCAATTTTATCAAAGCTCTTTGTCCTCTATTGAAATTTCTTGGCTGTTCTGCCCAAACAGGAAATTTCAAAATCACTTTGAAATGTCCTTCTAGATAAATTCAATAGCAGCTAAAAGATAGGTAGATATGGTCAACCTTTGTATTATTATTTTTTTCATAACAATACAATGGAGATTTCAATAGCAAGTAATTTAAGACCAAAACAGTTATTATTTAACAAATATCTTGATGTATATCACAATGTGTTCTGTTTACATTTCTTCCATTACAATACTGCATTTAAATCTGAATGGAAAAGCAAGTAACTATAATCCTCATTACACCAATGTCCTAAGTTATAATTAATATTGATAGAATATACACTTTTTTATTTTTCTCTTTTTTATTTCCAATATTCTAAGATACTGAAATGGCAGATATCAAGTATATACTATATTAATATCATTATATTGAAATAATGATATATTTTACAATAAAAAGGAAAAAATACAGCTGGTCCTTGACTTATGACTACATTTGAGACCAAAATTTTTGTTTGAAACAATTGTTAAGTAAATTTTGTCCCCTTCTTCAACTTTTCTTCCCCCCCTCCCCCCATTTGTTAAATGAATCACTGCAGTTGTTAAGTTAGTGACATAGTTATTAAGTCAATCTGGCTTCCCCACTGACTTTGCTTGTCAGACGGTCGCAAAGGGTGATCACATGACCCTGGGACACTGCAACCGACATAAATGTGAATCATTTGCCAAGCATTGAAATTTTGGTCATGTGACTGTGGGGATGCTACAATGGTTGTAAGTGTGAAAAATGGACATGTTACTTTTCTCTGTGCTCTTATATAAACAGTCACTAAATGAACTGTTGCAACTTGAGGACTACCTGTACTGCCAACTTTTCTCCTCTCCAATTTATTTATTTATTATTTATTTGACTTGTTTGTCTACCTGGAGACTATAAGGACCTAAGTACATGTTACAAATTCAAATTTTTAATGCTTAAAAGGCCTACTTCTCTTTGGAAGAAAAAGAAATATGATGAGGTTTCTACACTTGCATAGGCCTTGCAGGGTAAACTGGTTAGGAGTCACTGCCAGATGAGTTAATTCTACTTTATTGTAAAACCACATCAGCAGAATCTACAGTACAGTTCTCCTTCCTATCACCTTTTCACCACTGGTGGGATTCAAATTTTTCTACTACTGGCTCTGTAGTCGTGGCTTGTTGGGTACAGCATGGCTTGGCAGGTGTGGTTTGGTGGGCATGGCAGGGGAAGGATACTGTAAAATCTCCTTTCCCTCCCCACTCCAGAGGAAGGTTACTGCAAAATCCCCATTCCCTCCCGATCAGCTGGGACTCGGGAGGCAGTGAATAGATGGGGACAGGGCCAGTGGCATTTACTGGTTCTCCGAACTACTAAAAATTTCTGGTTATCCAGAACTGGTCAGAACCTGCTGAATACCACCTCTGCTTTACACCCAAAAAATTAAGGAAGGTCTCTTCTGAACCTCTTGCCATACCCACTATATGCCTGTGGGTTATGTTGTCTCTTATCTGACCTTTCTCTCAACAGCATCTCTGAGCCCAGTCTCTCAAGATCTTTCCCAAATTCTATTATAATTGGGCAGGGACTTAGATGGACTATTTCCAGCAAAGAAAACATGGGGCTTCCCTTGAGGTGCACTCGAAAGCTGCAGTTAGTCCAGAATGCAGCCGTGCGGGTGATTACGGGAGCGTCCCATATAACACCGATCCTGCGCGAGCTGCACTGGCTTCCTGTGGCCTTTCGGGTGCGCTTCAAGGTTCTGACGACCATCTTCAAAGCGCTCCATGGCTCGGGACCTAGTTACATGTGAGACCGTCTCCTGCCCCATACATCCCTAAGACCGATACGCTCCCACAGAGAGGGCCTTCTCAGGGTGCCATCGGCCGGACAATGCCGACTGGCGACACCCAGGGTAAGAGCCTTCTCTGTGGCGGGCCCAGCCCTTTGGAACGACTTACCCCCTGAACTTCGCACCATCTCCGACCTCCGCCTCTTCCGCAAGTGCTTAAAGACACATTTGTTCCATCTAGCCGGCCTAGCGTAACCTCCAAAATGACTTTTAGATAGTTTTAAATTTTGGGAATTTTAATCTGGTTTTAGCGCAGGGTTTTCTATCAAATAAGTTTTTTAAATTTTTTATGTGTTTTTGTATGTATTTTAATATTCCTGTGCGCCACCCTGGGTCCGTTTGGAGAAGGGCGGGGTATAAATTTAATAAAATAAAATAAAAATAAAAAATTGGCTTCAAACTGCTCTCCCTGGCTGCTATTTGCCCAAATGTGGGGTTTAAAAGAAATAGTAATTTCAGGATGAAAGGGAGAATGGAAGAGGTGAAATGAAGGTGAGCCAGGAGAGCCACTTTAATTCTTCTGCTGCTGTTTTGGATTATTATGATAGCCTCATATGCCAATCAAGGTGTTTCTCAACTCTTTTTTGGCATAAATAAATTATATATCTATTTGTGTTGGCACTGTGAATTATAAATCTGTCCAGCTCATGTTTTTGCATTTCCAGAAGAGTCTCTCATTCAAAACTATTTTTTTTAGCTTTTGGCCTTTGAAATTGAAAAAAAGAGTCCTCCATCATATAATTGGGGATAATAGTGCTTTGCTGCCTGTAAGAAAACTGTTCTTCTCTTCAAAGTTCCCTTAATCTTTACTGTCCTTTATTTCTGAAATGGGATGTCACCTTAAGAAAGATCAAGCATCTTCAGATTTATATTATGAATAAAACAACCAGTCAGTGCCTAGACGTCCTGTATGCTAACTGTGAATTTCACAGTTGATGGACTAGACTAAAAGTTAATGATGTGCAGCATGAATACTTCATGACAATCAGTGGAAATGTTTAAGTGAAATAGTTCACTGAACTTCTCAGCTTCTTTATTCTGCATTTGAATCCACCAATGCATTGTTCTTGGGACCTTGCTTAGGATGTTTCTTTTGCTGGACAGAGTCTTTCGCATTAAGAAGCTCTGCAGTAATGTTAGCATTTATTTTTCCAAAAGTTTGGTGTGACAGTGACATTAGCAAGTGGCACAGGAAAAATAATGAGGAGCAAGTCATAATTGTGCAATGTGAGATGGCCTCTTCAGGGCTTCTTGCTTGGAATCTAAGGAGCTGTAGTCAACTGTCAGGTTTCAAGGAGATGGTTTTTCCAGACACATTGATCCACAGCAAGTTTACCAGATTTTTAATTAATATTTTAAATATATTATTTTGTCTAGTTATTTCCATTCATATACTAAAATAGTCTTTTTTGGTGAAGGAAAAAGATGAGTTGTATAACGCTGATATGTACTCTCAGCAATTAAAACAATCCTTGCCTTGTTTATTATAGAATAAAATTAATCAAAACAAAGCTTGTTTATTCACCTCTTCCTATAAAACAACCTCATTCTCAAAATATGGGCTCTTTGTTGTCATCCATGCATAAAAATGACAGTGTCATAATGAGGAGGGACTGGAGTCAAGTGTTACACTAAGCCATAATACTGGTTCAATCAGTCTGTTGAATAAACCCACTGTTGTGGATTTGTAAACACTGATTTATGGCTTTGAGTTAAGCTATAAATAGCCAATTGTAGTTTATTCAGGAAACTGTAGTTAAGCTAATCTTAATACTATGTTAAGAGACAAAACACATAATTGTCATTTAGCCAGTTGCAACAAGTTCCTGACATGCTATTTACAATATACAATAGCAGAGTTGGAAGGGACCTTGGAAGTCTTCTAGCACAACCCCCTGCCTAGCAGGAACCTTATACTGTTTCAGACAAATGGCTATCCAACCTCTTCTTAAAGACTTCCAGGGTTGGGGCATTCACAACTTCTGGAGGCAAGCTTTTCCACTGGTTAATTGTTCTAACTGTCAGGAAATTTCTCCTCAGTTCTAAGTTGCTTCTGTCCTTGATTAATTTCTACCCATTGCTTCTTGTTCTACCCTCAGGTGCCTTGTTTTTTGCATTGTAATATTTTTAACCCAGTAATAGGCTCCCACCTCTATATCATTTCAGGCTGTCCTGGAACAGCCACTGTAGATTTGCTACCAATCCATAGTGGGAAAATAGCTATATTTTTTTCCTTATGGTTTATTTATGATATTTATAATCTGCTCTGGAAAAAAATTATAACCTTTAACTAAGCCCATATAACTTCTGCAGCTATAATGCTAGCTAAAATAAACCATCTCCTAAAATCACTCCTCCTGCCTCCCAATAGTAGCTTAGTTAATAAACTATAAGATTAATTCATGCCTAAGAGAGCTTAAACTTTAAAAAAATATTTATTGTAGGAATTTATTGAGGAACCAAAAAGATTAATGAAACATTTTAGGATAATGTTATAATCTCAAAAGCATCCATACTTGCAATAAGAATAAAAACATCTCCTGTTTTATATTGAATTAAAACAAGGAGTTGTTTAAGCTCGATTTAACCTTCCATTATATAATTAATTGTCAGAAGGATATTTGCTGATTTGAATCTCATCTTTATTATTTTTACAAATACTGTAACTCAAGGCAATAAGCATATCCAACACAACATCCTCCTACTTTTCCCACAATAAACATCATACTTGTGAGGTGGGTTGGGCTAAGAGTGACTAGACCAGAGGTTCCCAAACTTGGCAACTTGAAGACTTGTGGAACCCCTGGACTAGACCAAAGTCACCCAGCTGGATTCATGGATATTTTATTAACCCCCCTATATAATCAAGTGAATAGGTTTGGCTGCAGAACTGATGTCTTCTCTGAGGCTCCTCTCCTCTTCTCTCAGTCTCATGATGAATACAGTGAAAACTATTTTTTCACCTGGGTCAGTACAACAGCATTTGAGATTCTCTTATACTTGCTTGCTGAGGTTTCTCTGTTTTCTTAAGGACAACTCATGAACGTTTTGTGGCAAAACTTAATGGTTTTGGCTTTCATTTTTTTAGCTCCATTTCAGGTCCAAGATATTCAAACTCAACCTTATTTTCCCCCCATCTACCTCCTTTTGTGTTTGACATTTCTAGTTTTTGTCTGCCCCACTCCACCTCTATCATGTTTTGAAAGTTCCCTGTCCAATCTTTTATTTTCTGTTAGGTAAAAACTTTAATAATAATAATAATAATAATAATAATAATAATAATAATAATAATAATAATAATAATAATAATAATTTATTAATTTATAGACTGCCCCCTCTCCCCCATGGGGACTTGGGGCAATGCACAGGAAATTAAAAATCCAATACATACAACAATATACAAAATACAAAATGTTAAAATCGAATTAAATTACTCCTGTGCTAAAATCACTATTAAAACCCTTAAAACCCTAACAATTACCCCTTAAAATTCTGATTATACAATTTCATTCTGCAGCTAGGAATGTAACAAAAGGCCAGGCCGGCCTGATGGAAGAAGTGAGTCTTTAACTTCTGGCGGAAGGAGCGTAGGTCCGTTGTTGTTCTGATTTCGGGGGGTAGGTGATTCCAGAGGGTTGGGCCCACCACAGAGAAGGCCCTTCCCCTGGGCGTCGCCCGCTGGCATTGCCTTGTAGACAGCACCCAAAGAAGTCCCTCTCTGTGGATTTAGCCATTAAGAAGATAAATCCTTTGGACTCTTGTAATGTTCAATGTCAAACAGGATCAGTTCTCCCATTATCTCAAAGGGTAGACCAAAAAGGGCAGCAAATACTATCTCCATCCAATATTGGAAGAGTTTTCATAATTTTTCTCCCCATTCAGTTACCGGTAGCTATGGAGTACTACTTCCACAAGTGGGGTGTTATGCCAGACGTTGAGGAAAAATCAGGTCTAGAAAATAAAAACCAGAAATCAGCAAAACCCACTATCTAATAATGGAAAAAGATGGAGGCAATGTCAGAAATTGTATATCCTTTAGCAAGAAGATGGTCTGTGCCACTAAGGATATTCAGATTCAGTACTGGTAAGTGCCAAGGATTGTGACCACTTTAGCAGCTATAACCAAGGCTCCAGTTAGCACTCAAGCTTCCCCATATTGCTACCTTTCTCCTGTGGCCGAATCTGACATCCATTTTCCACACTGAGGTATTTAACCAAAGAATAAATTACATAAGCATTTCTAAAGACTTATTTATATGTTTAAAAAAAATAGAATGTTCATTTGAGACAAATTAGATAGATGACTAGATAACTAGATAGGCAGATAGAAAGTTGGTTGGGTGGCTGGTTTTAAGGAAAAATGTTTATATAGCAACATAAAATCACAACCATAACACTGGTATTTCAAAATCAAGACAGGGTTAAACCATTGTATATATTTCAATACAACATTGAAGATTTTAGAACCTAAATAAACTGAAGTTTGCTTGGAGAAAAAATTGATTTCCCCGTCCTCAACTGCCACATATTGTTTCATTATTTTGCCACATTATGCGTTATTTGATAATGCTTTTGTTTTCTTTTGTTTAATGGAGCTGTTTCTTAGTTACCTCAAAGAAACTATCAAAAATAGACATATTTTAAATGCTTTAATGATAGAGATGGATACAGATAGATATTGATAAGAAAGAGAGAGAGAGATATTTCAAGCAGGAGCCTTATATAATGGAAAACTCTAAAATCTGATTTTTGTCCTGATCTAGATTTTTTTTAAGCATATCAATTTTTTTCACCTTTCTGAGATAATATGTGAATAATATGTGAATTAGAGCACATTTATTAATTTTATAAAACAAGCATTTTCAGAAATTGCATAAAGTTGAAAGTATTAAAAAAAAGATACATGGGTAAATGTAAATGTTATTTATTCGCCTATTATATTTGAATTCTGGTCCAATCAAATGACTCTTGGTGGTTAAGATAGTAATAAATGGTATTTTATTACTTAGTACTACCATATTAGTATTACAAATAATAACCATAATTTATCAAACTTACATGCCCCCTGATATATCTGAATAACATAAAGTGAAATCATATGAAGTAAACAATTTAAAGCATTGTTAGGAGGCTTCCAAAATAAATAATAACATAAGCCAAGATAATACAACTCAACAAAAAGGCAGAGATGGATGAATTTGGCAGAATATTTCTTTTTCAGTCTGACCTCTACAGGGAGACTCTCCAGAGAACTGTGCTGCTATCAAGATATAAACAAATTGCAGGTTGATGTGTAACAGAGAAAACAGTATATAAAGTACAGTATATGACTGAACATACTTTAAACTGACATAAGGGCTGGATTTTCTCTGGCTGAGATGTCTACTTATGTGATTTAATTGTCAAACATTTAGCAAGATTGACTTTTAAAATAATCCCAGTATGTTCTTCTATCTTAATTGCTATCACCAGCTGCTAAATGCTTGGTTTGGGAAATGCAAAGCATAATTTTGACATGGAATGAACTTTTCTCTATTTTATGGAGAAATAAATATTGTTCTTTGCATTCCTCTCTCATTTCTAATATTTTTCCCCACCTGGACACATCTGCTTTCTTGTAAAAAAAATATTAGATTTCCAATAGACGGAAAGAATTATTTCTCAAACAAGGACTTGAGAAAGGAAGAGGCATGAAAAATAATATATTTTATATTGCTGAATAGCAAAGAATATTATTATTACTATTATTGATTAATTGTATATGCCACCTAGTGACTCTGGGCAGTTTACAATTGATGTGGGTGAGAATGATGGGGAGTGAGAAGGAAAGCTGAAAACAGAAGAAATTTGTTAATAGAGAAAACATGTTAGACTATACAATATTCTTTATTGGCCAAGTATGATTGGACATTCGTTTCTGTTGTTAGTTCCCACACAAATGCACAAGAGATTGGCAAAACCTCCCAAGACATACTTCTGGGAAAGCACTTTCCTGAATTCATTGAGGCAACCACTTTAATAGAATATCTTGTCCATCACTAAGGACTGAGTTCAAAATTACATTCTGCCGTGGAACTGTAGAGCCTGTAGTAACTCTTAAATTCTATCAAGTCAGACAGAATATGTACCAGCAGATTGATACTTTCTTTTGAAACAAGGCTGAGACTCATCATTTTGACATGTATCCGCTGGGCTCCTGAAAACCGATGAATATAGATAAGAAAGAAGTGAGTGAGCTCATATTAGGAAGAGAACATACTGCTTTTTCTCTTTTCAGTATAGAATAGAGCAGAAATGGGGGATGGAAAAACTTTCATAGATTTCTCTTTATAATTTTTCATTACAAACTTTATTTCCCCCTTTTTTCCTATCCTATGCTGTTGATAGGAGTTTGCATTTACAGGTTGACTAACAGAATGAAAAAAGGTATTGTTAGACTTTTCCTCTTCCTTCACTGCTATGTTTATATAACTAATTTGCTTTGTTTTTTGGGTTTTGTTTTTTTAACAATGAAACTGGATTGATTTTAGCAAACAATTTCCTCACCCAGAAACTCCACATAACTAGGATAAATATGTAATTTACTTCAGAGTAATATTTTAAATTAACTTTCCAGCACTGTTTGCAGTAGGAACTTAAAGAGAAATATTTTTAAACATCCCAAAACTGTGCACTTTGATCACAGAGGTTTATTAGTGCCCCAAACAACCTAACTAAATCATCTAGTTATTACAATTATTGTTCCCATAACCTTTAACCAAGTGAAATTGTACATCATAGAGAAACAATTTTTGAAGCAAAGTACCTCAAATGAGCTAATTTACAGAATGATCCTAAGTCCAGGACCCATGACTCCTGTGGAATTGAAATTTGGAAAATTTTATGAAACATTTTATGACATAAACATTATCATAAAATATTTTATGACATAATACAAAATGTCATAAAACTTTTTCTGTGCTGATGTTTGTGCTATACAGTTCAACATGGGTTATTTTCTAGGCACATGCAACCCTGAATGCCTCCCAACTTTTCCAGTGAAGGCAGTACAATACAAGCTCTGTCACTGTTGAAGGGATTGCAGAAACTGGTAAGAAAATACTCATGAAAGGATAGCAATAGCAATAGCATTTAGATTTATATACCACCCCATACCATTTTATAGCACTCTCTGGGAGGTTGAGTATTATATACGAGACCGCCTTCTGCCCCATACATCCCTTCGTCCGATCTGCTCCCACAGAGAGGGTCTTCTCCGGGTACCGTCGGCCGGGCAATGCCAGTTGGCGACGCCCAGGGGAAGGGCCTTCTCTGTGGCGGGCCCGGCCCTCTGGAACGACCTACCCCCCGACCTACGCACCACCTCGGACCTCCACCTCTTCCGTCAATGTCTTAAGACCTATCTATTCTAACAAGCCGGCCTAGCATAGCCCCCCATTTCTGACTTTTATCTATAAATTTTAATTTTCAGGGTTTTGAATGGGTTTTTTAGCACGGGATTTAATTTAATATGTTTTTAATAATATATATTGTCTTTTGTTATGGTTTTTAATAATGCCTGTGCGCTGCCCTGGGTCCTAACAAGGAGAAGGGCGGGGTATAAATTCGAAAATAAAATAAATAAATAAATAAATATTTGCATATTGTGCTCAACAATCTGGTCCTCATTTTACTGATCACTGAAGGATGGAAGGTTAAGTTGGCCTTGAGTCCAGTGGTGGGTTCCTACTGGTTCGGACTGGTATGGCTAAACTGGTAGTGGTTTGGCAGCCTGGGTTGCTGGAACCGGCAGTGACCCAGGCCTGCCCTGCCCCTGAACCAGTTCTCATCTTGTTTTTTTCTTCTGCAAATGCACAGATCAATTTTATTGCACTGTGCATGCACGCGTGCGCGTGGCATGCCCACAAGCAAACTGGCAGAGCCCACCTCTGCTTGAGTCCCATTAGGATCAAACTCCTGGCTGTGGGTAGAGTTTGCCTGCATTCTAACTACTGCACCACCAGGATGATCCAACAGGGCATGAGTTGTCACATGTCTCCAAAATTTTAGTTACAGGCAAAACTTTTGTGAACTTTCATTCAGATTGAAAGTACAAGACGTGAAGAGGCCATGATTCAATTTAAGTTTGTGACCTGAGATTTGAACAAAATTTCATTTCTTTCAAGTTTCTTTGAGATTCACAATTTGATTTGAAAAATAATTTACCCATCAGCTCTAACAGGGAAGTGCTAAAACACCTGCAATTGTTTGAGTTTTTACTAGTGTGGAGCAAAAGACTGCAAGGCTGACACATCTTTTAGAGGATATTATTTCTAGTTATAGCTACGTATCTCAGGAGGCTTCAGTGGCTGAACAGAGTTGTGCGGATGACCTTCTGTGCTAGCCAAGGCAGCTGATGCACCTTATAATAGTGCAGTGCAATTCCACAAAGAAGGCAGAATGAGATTGGTAGCATTCATAGCTTTCCTATGCCTTTTTAGAAAGAGTCAGTGTTCAGTCCAGTATTTGTATCAAACTGTCATGCATTCACTGATTGCTGAAAAATTAAAACCATTCCAATCCTGCCACATTTTAAAATGCAGTTTAAAACAAGTTTACATATTAGATCAATCAGCCTTGAACATAAATTCACAGTGTTAAGAGAAGAGAATGCTAGTTGTATAGACAAGGTACCACAATGGTGAAACATCCCATTAGTATAAGATAGAGTAAAGTTAAGGCTTGTGACAGGCCATATTGAAAAAATTAGAGCTCAGCAGTGTTATATTTATCCTGCTACAAGAGGTCTAATAGGCTGGAAGTTTAATGTGATGATAAATCTTATTGACCAATCATTCATGTCCATGCCAGAAAGCCAACTGCATCACTCTATCCTCCAGTATTCCCCATATATCAAAATGATGTTGCAACATTGAACATGTTCATAACAATTCCAGAAGCAGCAGAAAAAAATACATCAGATCTATAAGAAGATTCAAAGGAGTACAAAGCATTTTAAATCTACCTGATTTAATTTGTGCATCTGCTTTGACAAGGTGATTCAATTGAAGTCTCATCAAATCAAAACATTTATTTAAAACTTTGCAGAACTCCGTGCCATAGCATATGAACAGTCGATAGAGAAAAATAAATACGACCTCTCTGCTTTATAGCCACATGTTGGTTGGTGCAACTCATTTGGAAGGGACTTTCTTGAGAAGTGAGTAGAACTTTTGGGAGCAGAGCACCATAGAAATGGTAGTAGGTGAATAAATCATTAAAATATACTGTCAATTATATTTTGGAATTAAATGAAAAGAGAAACATCAAGTTTGTATTTTTGTCAGAAAACTATTAAATACATAATGGAACAATAATTCTATAGTGATTTATCTTGATAAGCCACTTCCTGAAGTGGAAAATGGGAGGAAAGATTCTGAAGGAAATCTGTTATTCAATCTGTTATCTCTTATGGAATAGTTCTGTGAAAGAGAAGATGATATGATAAACTAGAAGATTGATTTGAGGCCCAGCACAAGAATGGGAGAGACATGATAGCAGTGTTCTATCATCAGGGGGAGACATGATAGCAGTGTTCCGATATCTCAGAGAGTGCCACAAAGAAGAGGGAGTCAAACTATTCTCCAAGGCGCCGGGGGGCAGGACAAGAAGCAATGGGTGAAAACTAATCAAGGAGAGAAGCAACTTAGAACTGAGGAGAAATTTCCTGACAGTTAGAACAATTAACCTCTGGAACAGCTTGCCTCCAGAAGTTGTGAATGCCCCAACCCTGGAAGTCTTTAAGAAGATGTTAGATAGCCATTTGTCTGAAATGATATAAGGTTCCTGCCCACGCAGGGGGTTGGACTAGAAGGCCTACAAGGTCCCTTCCAACTCTGCTATTGTATTATTGTATGATATAAAACAATCCAGCCAAAGTTCAGTTCTTTATTTGCATATACCCGTGATGGCGAACCTATGGCACGCATGCCACAGGTGGCACATGGAACCATTTCTCTAGGGCACCCGAGGTGTTGCCCTGTCAGTTCTAGCACGCTTGTGTATGCTGGCCAGCTGATTTAGGCCTTCTTTTGAGGCCATTTTTCGCCCTCTGGAGGCTTCAGGGAAGCTCCTGAAGCCTCTGGAAGTGGGGGGGAGGCTGTTTTCACCCTCCCCAGGCTCCTAGAAAGTCTCTGGAGCCTGGGGAGGGTGAAAAAAGCATGCCAAAAGCAAGGGGTTTGCACACATAGCATTATGGGTGTGGCATGCCCACGCATGACCCCCCTGCGCTCCCCCTGCTTTTGGCACACGAGCCAAAAAGGTTAACCATCACTGGCATACACTATATAAATAGAATCTTGCCAGTTAAACCTATATTACCCAAAGCTAATGGATATACCTTGGAAGCATCTATAGTCATTAGCCTCAATATCTTCTTATGTCAATGATCCAGCTCTGGGCAGGGTTTTCCCTTGTCTCCCCCACCTCCCTGGAATGTGCTCCTTCTTCCCTGAAACCTGCTGTGTTGCTGAAGTCTAACACATCATCTCCCCCTTCATAGATCCCTTTCATAACAAATATGCATCATGTGTTTTGGACAGCATCTCCCATTACCTTAACTGTGATTGAGTATGATGGGAGATATAGTACAACAGACACAGAATGCCCATTTTGGGAAGCTTGATATAAAAGATGCAGTAGACATCACGCATGGCATTTGGAATAATTCTGTAGACATATGGATCTTTGCATTCTCAGCTGTATCCATGTGATTTTCAGTATCTCAGTAACTTTCCTTTAATGATAATAACCCATTCCAGGAATGTCTAAAATGTCTCCTATAATGGCACAATATGGCTACACTACAGAAACTATTTTGGGCATGTGAAATTTTTATAGTATCTCTTCTACATGGAAATTTCAACATGTTTATATATATGGAGTTGTGCTACGTTTGCCACTCACTATATCCTCATTTTGGGCTTGTTAAAACATTCATTCGTCTGCAATGTACTTTTTGGCTCAGCTATGTTATGGCGTTTATTGGCCAAGAAACACACCTGGTCTAGTGTTATTGCCTACTTTATGTTCATTAGCTGCATTTTCATGAACAGTTGGGGGAATGAGTCATCTTCAGTGCTGAATTTTGTAATCCAAAGACTCCAGTTTGAGAAATGTTATGTGGCAGCAAATGTCATTCTGGCCATTAAAAGCATATAAAGTAGTTTCCAAATAGCATATAAAGTAGTTTCCAAATAGCATATAAAGTAGTTTCCAAAAAGCCCCAGTAAAACTAACAACAAAAAAACAAAAACCCTTTGGAAAATTTTGTCCCTAGTAGTGAAAAATCTTGGGACAGATGTTCAGGATAATGTAGACAGTACAATGAGACTGTTCCAAAATGCTTACCGTAATTTCAAGTAAGTGTAATAATACATATTGCCTTTAAAAGCAGAACACATAATAAATTTCATCCAAAATCTAAAATTAGCAAATTGACATTGTGTCTCCACTTTGTACATTGTTCTAATCTCAAGATGAACCAGCAAGTTTTTGAAACTGGAAATATTTCCAGTCCTAGTCTGATGCTATAATATTGCATAGATTTTCTGCAAGCTTTTTTTTATTATTTCACTAGCCGTTCCCAGCTACGCGTTGCTGTGGCCCAGTCTGGTTAAATGGCCAACCAATCTGTATGTAGATCTACACCTGCACACACAAACACGTACACATAACCACCGTGTAACACCCAACCTACCTACTCTATTTCTCCCTCTCTCCTTCTACCTACCTACCTACCTACCTACCTACCTACCTACCTAACTACTACCTACCTACCTACCTACCTACCTACCTACCTACCTACCTACCTACTGTATTTCCCCCTCTCCCTCTCTAGCTACCTACCTACCTATCTACCTACCTACCTACTGTATTTCTCCCTCTCCCTCTCTATCCACCTACCTACCTACCTACCTACTGTATTTCTCCCTTAGAGTATTTTATGTCATAAAGGATGACATAATACCTGTGGCCCACTGCTCTTTCTGTATCCATCTACCTACCTTTTTAATATTTTTTTACATTTCTGTTGTGTGTACCTGGCACAGGTGTGACATCTACAAAATCTATATATATATCATTGGTGCTGTATTTCAAAGGAACATTGTGTGAAAATTTGGAAGCGATTGGTACAGTACTTTCGGAGATTAGCGGTTAACAAACTCTTGTTACATTTTTATTTATAGATAGATTTTTAGATTTTAGGTTGTTAAATCCTTTATACTTATTCTATTCTTGCTTTGTTCAAGAAACATAGAAGTTGGGGGCATGGATTCCTTCTGGTAAAAACATCTAAATATGTATGTATCAGTGGTGGGTTCCTACTGGTTTGGACCGGTTTGGCTGAACTGGTAGTGGTTTGGCGGCCTGGGTCACTGGAACCAGCAGTGACCCAGACCTGCCATGCCCCCAAACTGGTTCCCCAGGCAGTGCCATAGACGCTGCCATCTTGTTTTTCAGTTCTGTGCATGCGCAGAACAATTTTTATATTGAAAAAGTTTTATTGGTTTTACATTTTTCCATAGGATGGGGTAAGGGATACAAAGAAATTTTGAGAGCATTCACGTCAAAGTCGTCGGCCCTTCCGGGACTTCAAAATACATTGATAACAATAAAAAAACATTTTCCATAACACTACAAAGTGAAAGCAAGTACATATACCTAAATTCTCAATTCCATGCTGTCAGACATTTACAAAAAATCCAGATACAGATATTATGCAAAATTGTTCAGAAAAATCAAGGCAAAGTTATTTTTTCGATCTAAGTCTCTTGGCAATTGTATCTTCTTTTTCTCCTCCCTGGCCCCGAGCGGGCGGGGCCGTGGCCCCCTCCATCCCCCCTGGATCTTCCCCCAGGATAGAGGAATGTTTTTTAAGAAAGGCTTCCGCCTCAGCAACTGTTTTAATCCTCACTCTTCCTCCTTCCCAGAACACCAGCATCCCTTCGGGTGTCACCCACTTGAACCAAATCCCAAGATCAAACAATGTTTTAGACAAGAAGGAAAATTTCCGTCTTGCATCTCGAATCTTTCTAGGAATCTGCTTCAAGTTAGTGACCGTTTTTTGTTGGTAAATTAAAGGGTTCCCTCTCTGTGCCTTCAAGATTTCCTCTCTGGTTGACCTTCTAACAAATTTCACATGTATCTCTCTAGGCACTTCATTTATCCTGGCATATGCTGAGTTAATTCTATAGGCTAGGTCAATGTCCCCCCTGATCTCATCCTTAGGTTTTTGTAAATAGTCTGCTAAAATTGTGCTCATAAGATCAGGGAGGCATTCACCAGGTTGCTCAAAAACATTCTGAAATCTCAAAAAATATGTCATTCTTTCCATATCAATCCTAGACACATGCCCACTTGTTTCCTCAACCTCTTTAGTAACATTTTTAATCTCTCCCTTAACCCCCACCAACCCCCCTTCCAGTTCTTCAGTCTTCTGTGTGTTTTCCAGCACCTGCTTCCTTGTATCCAATAGTTCCTTCTTGAAATTAATATTTTCAGCCCTCTGGGCCTGAATTTCATTTACCAAAGTTTGTATGACAGTTTCAAGAGAAGCCATCCGTTGTTCTAAACTTGCCAGTGCTGTTTCTTGATCCATGATTAACTGTTAAAGTCAGTGCCAGCCAAAATGGCGTTTTCAGGGTGGGGTTGGTGAGACTAACCGGGAGCCAAAAGTTCAGATCAAGGTTGAAACGTTGTAAAATTCAGGAACCAAGAGAGAAACAATTTTCCAGCTCAATAATTATAATAACGAAGGTAATCCAGAAAGGAATCACAAATCCAAAAAAAATTTTCTTCATTAATATCCAGAGAGAGTCCCACTTGTAAAGAGACGCTGGTAATTTTCCATAGTTAAAATAGTCAGGCAGGGACAGAGAAAAGCCACTTTCCACCGCCCATCTCAGAGCCCAGAGGAGAGAGTAGAAAAATAAATTTTTTTAACCAACCAGACCTAGACACAATGTTGCAAGTAGTCACATACCACTTTCCCTTGTTAGAGACAGTCCGGATTTAAGATTTCCACTTTCTCTTCCAGAGAAGCCATTTCCAAGTGCCGCTTAAGTCCGAGGGGTTTTTTTTGGAAACAAACACCCCCCTCCCAGTCCATTCAGCCTGGCTGGCAGCAGAAAAAAAGTTTTTTTAAAAACTCACTCTCTCCTCGCAGCTGAAGCCTCGGGAGACCTTCCGACCGAGACGATCAACCCTCTTCATTGTTGTAAATGGCGCCGTCTTCCTTAGGCGAAGGGAGAACCCCCCGCAGCATGTTCTCCCTCACCTAAGCCGCGCCGGGAGCCACTTCCTCCACCGCCGTGGGGGGGGGGCGCCCCCCGACGAGCCGGCTTTACGGGAGACCCTCAAACAAGAGGAGTCTCGCCCCCGTGGGGGGGCAGAAAGAGATACAAAGCGGCGAGCGAGCGCTAGGCTCGCCCGTCGCCGCAGGAGCCGGAACCGGAAAAACCGCAGAACAATTTTAATTGCACCATACATGCGCATGCAGCGTGCATAAAGCGTGCATGCACATAGCGCCACATGAACAAACTGGCAGTATTGCCTGCTGGAACCCACCCCGGTATGTATGTGTGTATACACACACAATTATATAAATGTACACACACACACATATACACACATAATATTCTAATATAAAACATAATAAATCTTAAACTATAATTTAAAAGCCACAGTAATTAGGTTCACACAAAATTTTATGTCAAAGATCAGACAACCATATGATGGTTTGTTGAGTGTATCAAGCCAATGAGATTCATTTTGGCACAATCAGTATGCCATTATAGAGTAAGCAGTCAGTTTTTATTCTAAACAAAGGATTGCTTTCTTTATATATTGTAAGGAACTGTAAAGAAAGTAAAGAATTACAGGTGCATCCTTTTCTTATGTGTTAAGATTTTTTTCTTTTTGTATAAGTACATATAAATTTTAAATTAGTAGTTGAAGGATTAATTTTATTTCTTATGCTTTGCTTTGGGAGACATGGCATCAGCATAACATGTTATGGGTTTCTCTCAGACATTTAATTATATGATCAAGTAATCTTAAACTCTTAATCACAAAGATAGCTACCATCATAGGGATTTAGGCTGGCATTGTCAATCATGCTTTCTTCATTTATCTATATATGATGAAATGTCTTCAACATTTATCAGTGCCTAGGAAGAAAAGTATATATTCTTTAAAGCACCGTAGGAGATGTGTCTCAGGGTAGATCTGCTTGGGAATATTCACTGATTGGAATAATCTGGGGAACATCCATAGCTGCATTGAGTGAGGACAAGATGTAGTAGAAGTAGAAGTTGAAGTGCAAGTAGAATTCTTTATTGGCCAACTGTGATTGGACACACAAGGAATTTGTCTTTGATGCATATGCTCTCAGTGTACATAAAGAAAAATAAAATACATTCATCAAGAATCATAAGATACAACACTTAGAAAAAGGACAAGGATCTTTGAGGGTGGATTTCTAGGAATTAAAACTTTGTAGTCACAGCTACATTATTTTATTTTATTTTTTGAAATAATGCACATTCCCAAGCTGCAGTTCAGCCTGAAATGCAGATTCCAATCATCACTTGCTCAAAGAGTCCCCTAAGTGATTCTGGGCCAGTTACTCTTTATCAGTCCAGGCTATCTAGTTATTGTGAATAGCAGGCCATCTAGTTATTGTGAATAGCAAATGACTATTAATTTCAAGAGCCCTGTGAAAGCAGCTTCATCTCTAAGACCCCAGACATATTCCAGGAAAGCTATTCAGCCACATAGCAACTGGGCCTGAGAGAAAAGTCAGTAGGATTGCTAGTGGATTAAAGATAAACTCAAGTGCCTTCTGGGTGGGCCTGTAACTCCATTCTTATTAACAGGCCTTTACTGAGGCATTATTACCTCAACAAAATAGTGCAGACAAAAAGCACAACCAGGATTACTAGTTCTGTCTTTGTTGTAAGGTTACATTAACAGAATCTTGCAAGATTGAAAATATTTCTCCCTTTTTCCAAAGATGCTTAAAAAACAACAACAAAGTTTCTTGGGTTTTTTTCCTTGAAGATATTTGCTTCTCATCCAAGAAGCATCTTTAGGTCTGAAAAAAAAGGAAGGAAAAAAAATCAAGAAAGTCCAGTTGCCTTTTGAAAAAGCACCTTTGAGACAACCATGACCTGGATGACCGAGAATCTCCATAGATATGTCTCCCCTTCTTTCCTTTAACTTTCCCCAAAACTAGGGAGGGTGCCTTCTGAAATGTCCTCTCTCTTATGGGGCTGAGATGTCTTTCACACATAGATTGTCCAGTCCATAGCTCACCCTCCTATCTCCCAAGGTCATTCTGATACACCATTACAAGCATAATAGATATGTTCTGGGGTCAGTACAGTTTATGTTGACCTATTTTCCTCCTGATTCAAGGGCTGCCTGGATGAGCCTCTTTGATTTACAGAGCTTTATATACATTTTCTTGTCCTTTTTCTTTTACAGATTTGGAAGTTTAATACAATAGGCTTCCCTACCTCAAGGTTTGGCAGACAAACTTCATTTGATCTTTGTGAGAAGCTTAAAGGAGACTTAAATGGGGACTGGCAGATTATCCTTTTATCACTCTAAGAAATAGTAGAATCCTTAGTTCTAATCCTTAAATGAAATATGGCTAAATTTTGAAGTTAATTCAGTGCGTCTGACCTTTTTTCCTTGTGGAAAATGAATCTCTTTTTCCATTTTCCATTTATATGCTAGCATGGCTTTTTTAAACATAAAGAAGAATATAAATTTAAAGGAACAGATCCTTTGTATAGGCTTGTAATTTGCCCTGTAAATGACAAGGAGAAATGAAGGAGTGGGGATGTGCCTGCAAAACTGAAATGATGACCTCTTAATGGCTGGATGTTTTAGGAAGGAATGTGTGGCACCTTCTCTGAAAAATGCCATTCTTCCTCTCATAACTTTTTCTGCTTCTCTGAGAAGTGCTAAAATGTTTCTTAATAGAAGTTCTGATTTTACAACTTTTGAACAGAAATAAGTGGTGAATCTAGCCTACTAGTTTAGAAAAGGTTAGAAGGGGAACTCGTTAAATTTGCAGATGATACCGAGCTGGCAGGAATAGCTAACACACCAGAATATAAGCTCAAGATCCAAATGGACCTTGACAGACTTGAACACTGGGCCCTATTTAACAAAATGAAATTCAAAGAAGAGAAATATAAGGTTTTACACTTAGGCAAGAAAAATCAAATGTACAGGTACAGATTAGATGAAACCTGGCTCGATAGCAATAACTTCAAGAGAGATCTTGGAGTCCTAGTGGACAATCACTTAAATACGAGCCAGCAGTGTGCTGCAGATGCCCCAAAAGCCAAAGCAGTCCTAGACTGTATTAACAGAGGTATAGAATCAAGATAGCATACAGTATTAATACCACTTTATAATGCCCTGATAAGATCACACTTGGAATACTGCACCTAGTTTTGGTTGCCATGATATAAAAAAGATGTTGATACTTTAGAAAAAGTGCAGAAAAGAGAAACTAAGATGATTAGGGGACTGGAGACTAAAACATATGAAGAACAGTTGCATGAATTGGGTATGTCTAGTTTAATAAAAAGAAGGACTAGGGGTGACATGATAGCCGTATTCCAATATTTGAGGGACTGCCACAAAGAAGAGGAGTGGGGCAACCTATTTTCAAAGCACTAGAAGGCAAGACAAGGAACAATGGATGGATATTTTCTTGCCAAGGAGACAAGCAACCTAGAACTAAGAAAAAAATTCCTGACAGAACAATGAGTGGAATGACTTGCCTCCAGAAGTTGTGGGTGCTCCAACACTGGAAGTTTTTAAGAAGAGACTGGACAAATTTGTGTGAAATGGTTTCCTTCTTGAGCAGAGGGTTGGACTAGAAGAGCTCCAAAGTCCTTTCCAAGTTTCTTACCCAGTCCCAGCCAAGAAAGTATCCTAATGCTGATAAGATGTGGGTGTTATTACAGCACTGGTTTTGTCAATATTTTGTTTTGCAATATGCAATATATATGCAATAACCATATTACATGACATAATTCTTAAAGGCTCCCATGGAAGAGTTTGAATCTCTCTTTCATATATATTACTGTATTTCCTACTTTGTTCCCTTGGTGGATATTTATGCATATGGCAGGCAATTAAGCATGCTATCTGGAAGAGAGCATAAGCTGTTTATACCTCTGCCTTTGGTTGCCAAAATCCATGAGCAATGACAATGCCAAGGATCTATTGCAGGGAAGTAGAACATACAATTCTCATCTTAAAGAGAACTACTTGTGCACATATATACATTAATCCTTTTACCTTTATGCACTATTCTCTTCCTTTCATACATCCATGCTGAAACAATGAAAGAAACAATATAATCTACAAAATCAACATTGCAACCTTTCTACGTGGGACAAACTTCATGTCATTTAAAAACTAAGATCCATGAACACTGGCTGGCAGTCAAACGCCATGATCCCAAATCCTTAATTTCTACCCACACCGACAACAAACAGCACCAGTTCAATTGGAGCAACACAAAAATCATTGGCTACGCTACCACGTGCCATGTTCATGAGTTCATCGAAGCCTGGTACTCCACAAGCAATTCCATCAATAGACTCATTGACCTACAACCAGGCTACAAACCAGTGGCGGGTTTCCATTTTTTTTTACTACCGTTTCACTTGTACATGTGCTCACGCTCACACACGATGCTTCTGCAACATGTGCAGAAGTGTCCGGGCAGATGGGCGGAGACTCCCCCTGCTGCCACTACTAGTTTGCCCGATCCAGGCTGAACAGGCAGAAACCCACCTCTGCTACAAATCCCTCAGAATACAAATCAAGCGCACAGCCAACCAGAGACAGCATTGACCCAAAACCAACCTATACAACTCCACCAGTTGTTCACCTCCTAGTGACCCTGGCTGGGTGTAATCTACATCGGAAGACCCATCACAAGACTCACAACTGACCTATCATAAGTCCCCTACTTGACACACCCATACCTGAAGTCCTTATAAGTAGAAGAACATTGACACAGACATCCACTAAACTCTGCTGAAGATGTTACCTAGCCTGGTAATGAAATGTTTGGAAAAGAACCCACAATCTCAGAGAATGAACCCTCACCCTCAGCCTACACCCCAGCTATGTATATTCCATGCTCCCTGCCCCAGAGAAAGCTATGAAAATTATAATAGAATCATAGGACTGGAAGGGACCTTTAGTTTAGTTTAGTTTAGTTTAGTTTAGTTTATTTCGGATTTATATAACCGCACCCTCTCCCCAGAGGGACCCGGGGCGGTGCACAGGAAGTTAAAAAACATAACAGTATCACAATATAAATAGTTAAAACCAAATTAAATAAGTTATCCCTGTGCTAAAAAATTTTTTTTTTTTTTATTGAAAAAGTTTTATTGGTTTTACATTTTTTAACAGGATAGGGTAATGGTTACAAAGAAATTTTGAGAGCATTCACGTTAGAGTCGTCGGACCTTCCGAGACCTCAAAATACACAATAAAAAAGTTATCATAGAAAACATTTTCCATACCACTACAAGATGAAAGCAAGTACATTTACCAAAATTCTCCGTTCCATGCTGTCAGACATTTACAAAAAGTCCAGATAGAAATATTATGCAAAGTTGTTCAAGAAAAATCAAGGCAAAGTTATTTTTTGATCTAAGTCTTTTGGCTATTGTATCTTCTTTCTCTCCTCCCTGGCCCCCCGTGGGCAGGGCCGTGGCCCCCTCCGTCCCCCCTGGATCTTCCCCCAGGACAGAGGAATGTTTTTTAAAAAAGGCTTCCGCCTCAGCAAGTGTTTTAATCCTCACTCTTCCTCTTTCCCAGAACACCAGCATCCCTTCAGGCGTCATCCACTTGAACCAAATCCCGTGATCAAACAAGGTTTTAGACAAGAAAGAAAATTTCTTTCTTGAATCTCTAATTTTTCTAGGGATCTGCTTCAAGATAGTGACCGTTTTTCGTTGATAAGTTAAAGGTTTCTCACTCTGCGCTTTCAGGATTTCCTCTCTGGTTGACCTTCTAACAAATTTCACATGTATCTCTCTAGGCACTTCATTTATCCTGGCATATGCTGAATTAATTCTGTAGGCTAGGTCAATGTCCCCCCTGATCTCATCCTTAGGTTTTTGTAAATAGTCTGCTAAAATTGTGCTCATAAGACCAGGGAGGCATTCACCAGATTCCTCAGAAACATTTTGAAATCTCAAAAAGTATGTCATTCTTTCCATATCCATCCTAGACACATGCCCATATATTTCCACAACCTCATTAGTAACATTTTTAATTTCCCCCTTAGCCCCCTCCAACCCCCCTTCCAGTTCTTTATTCTTCTGTGTGTTATCCAGCACTTGTCTTCTTGTATCCAACAACTCCTTCTTGAAGATAATATTTTCAGCCCTCTGGGCCTTTATTTCTGATATCAAAGTTAGCATAGAGGTTTCAAGAGAAGCCATTCTTTGTTCCAGATTTACAAGTGCTGCTTCTTGTGCCATGGTTAAAAGTTAGAGTCACTGCCACCAAGATGGCGTTTTCCGGGTGGGGCTGGTGGGGCAAACCAGGAGCTCAGTTCAGTTCAGGGCTGTGAAGTTGCAAACAATTCAGAAACCAAAAGAGACACAGTTTCCCAGGTCAGCAAATAGTAATAACGAAGGTATTCCAGAGAAGAAGTCACAAATCCATCAAAAGAAATTTTTTTTCAAAAATCCAGAGGGAGTCCTGCTTTCAAAGAGACGCTGGAAATTTCCTTAGTTAAAATAGTCAGGCAGGGACAAAGAAAAGCCGCTTCCACCGCCCATCTCAAAGCCAGAGGGAGAGAGTAACAAAATAAGAATTTTTTTTAAAACCAGCCAGACCTAGAAACAATGTTGCAAAGAATCGCATTCCACTTTCCCTTGTTAAAGACAGTCCGGAGTGAAAGTTTCCACTTTCTCTTTGCAGAGAAGCCATTTTAACGTGCCGCTTAAATCCGAGGGGGGGTTTTTTAGAAATAAACACCCCCCTCCCAGTCCGTTCAGCCTGGCTGGCAGCAAGGAAAAAAAAAGGTGTTCTTTTAAACTCACTCCCCCTCGCAGCTGAAGCCTCGGCGATCCGCCCGATCTCTCCGTTCAGCCCTCTCCATTAAAGCAGATGGCACCGACAACCTTTGGAGAAGGAAAAAACCCCCGCTAGCATGTTCCTCTCCACCTAGGTCGCAGAGAGGAGCGCCCTCCCCACCGCCGTGACGAGGCCGCTCCCTCTGAGCCGACCCTACGGGAAACCTCCGGTAACCGGAGAGTTTCGCCCCCGTGGGGGGGCAGAAAAGGCAACAAAGCGGCGAGCGAGCCCTGGGCTCGCCCGTCTCCGCTGGAGCCGGATACCGGAAGTCCCCTGTGCTAAAATTTAAAAGGTTAAAACATAATCTCATTTAAAACCCAATTAAAACAATTTATTGTACAGACTGTAGGCTAGGTAAATAACTTAGGCCAAGCCGGCCTGATGAAACAGGAGTGTCTTTAATTTCTGGCGGAAGGTGCGGAGGTCCGTGGTTGTTCTGAGGTCGGGGGGTAGGTCGTTCCAGAGGGTTGGGCCCACCACAGAGAAGGCCCTTCCCCTGGGCGTCACCCGCTGGCATTGCCTAGTGGACGGCATCCAGAGAAGTCCCTTTCTGTGGGAGCGGATCGGCCGCAGGGATGTATGAGATAGGATGCGGTCTCGCAGGTAGCTAGGTCCCCTGCCATGGAGCGCTTTAAAGATGGTAATCAACACCTTGAAGCGCACCCGAAAGACCACAGGTAACCAGTGCAGCTCGCGCAGGAGCGGTGTTACGTGGGAATACCTAGACGTTCCCAAGATCGCCTGCGCGGCCACATTCTGGAGCAACTGTAGCCTTCGGGTGCACCCCAAGGGGAGCCCCATGTAGAGAGCATTGCAGTAGTCCAGCCGGGATGTCACAAGCGCGTGAGTGACTGTGCGAAGGGCATCCCGGTGCAATAAGGGACGCAACTGCCGCACCAGGCGTACCTGGTGGAATGCCCCCCTGGCCATGGCTGTCACATGATCTTGCATAGACAGCCGGGTATCCAGGAGGATGCCTAGGTTGCGTGCCCGATCCACGAGGGCCAGATGTTCGCCCCCTATGGCCAGTGATGGGATCAACTGGTTGTACCGGGATGCCGGAAACCACAGCCACTCAGTCTTGGATGGGTTGAGTTTGAGTCTGTTGTCTCCCATCCAGATCTGTACGGCTTCCAGACATCGGGACATCACTTCAACGGCATCGTTGGGGTGGTTTGGGGTAGAAAAGTACAGCTGCGTGTCATCAGCGTAGATGTGGTACTCCACCCCAAAACCATGGATGATCTCACCCAGCGGCTTCATGTATGTGTTGAACAGGAGCGGCGAGAGGACCAACCCCTGAGGCACCCCACAAGTGAGGGGTCTTGAGGTCAACCTCTGCCCTCCTGCCAACAGAAATTGCGAACGGCCGGAGAGGTAGGAGGAGAACCACCATAAGACGGTGCCCCTCACCCCCAGCCCCTCCAGCTGGTGCAATAGGATACCATGGTCGATGGTATCAAAAGCCGCTGAGAGATCTAACAGGACCAGGATGGAGGAACAACCCCCATCTCTGGCCCTCCAGAGATCATCCACCAACGTGACCAATGCCGTCTCCATGCTGTGCCCGGGCCGGAAACCGGACTGGCACGGGTCCAGATAATCAACTTCCTCCAGGTGACGGGGAAACTGTTGTGCCACCACACTCTCAACAACCTTCGCTAGAAAGTGAAGGTTGGAGACTGGACGATAGTTTTCCAATAATGCTGGGTCCAGGGAAGGCTTCTTGAGGAGGGGTCTCACCATCGCCTATTTAAGGGAGGCCTTCAAGGTCTTCTAAACCAACCTCCTGTCCAAGGCAGGATACCTTATTGCATCCTAGTTAAATGGCTGCCCAATCTTTTCTTGAAGACTTCCAGCAGTGGAGTACACCCAACTCTGGGAGGATGATTCCAATGATTTTTTTCAGTTTTTCAGACAAATACCCACTCCTTCATTTCCCCTTGTCATTTACAGGGCAAATTAATCAAACTGAATACAGCTATATATAGAGTGCCTGATGTTGGCAGAGGTTTACATAAAAAGGAGCTGGAGCCAAACCATTCTAGGTTTCATAAGGGTAAGCTATAACTAGCTTTTAGAGAAAGAGCAATAGTACATTGGTCCAGATGTTAATTGATTTTGCTCATAGTATTTTTGCATAGAGTCAAGTAAAGATGAACATTTAACCAAGAAACACTGCATTTTTTCCCCTGGTGTTATGCAGAAATGCTAAAATACATGTTTTAAAAATGTTATGCAACAGATTTAATTTGAAAAGTTATCATCGCCGAGCGTCTGTCTGAAACATCAAACATATTTCTTCTTTTCTTTTTGTGATAAATACTGGTAATGAAAGTTTTACACTGGAAAGAAAGAGCAATTCATACAATGCTTGTCACTAGGAAATGAACGACTGGTATTTTCAGAAAGCTTAAGGCCAAGGAAATACAGCTTTCAAACAAAAATCCCAATAAAAGGATTTTCAGGCAGAAGATAAAATGTGCACCAAAAGGTTGGCAATGTGAGTTAAGATGAATGTTACAGTTCAGCAGCATCTATAGGCAAGAGAAAACAGACAATTAAAAAAAAACTCTTCTCTAATATTATTTCCCCCCATAAAAAGAGAATGAGTGAGAAAGAATAAATTAACTCTCTTCAAGGTTTGAAAAGTCTTATAGTATAGTGATTTTAAAACATTCCGCTTTGTTTGGACTATTTAAATTAATATTTGTGGCTTTGGGATAATTAAGATTCATACATTACAATATCCAATTATGTGAATTATGGTAAGAGATCCAGTACATTTGTTATTAAATGAACCAAAGCTGATGTTTATGGATATTGTGTATCATTTTCTCATTCCTCCTCTGGCATTTGCGAGAGACCAATTGGCCCAAGGTTTTGGAAGTCCATATCCCATGGCACCAGCTTTTCTGACTTACTGACCACTGACAGACAGTGCAATGTAATTCAAGTTGTAAGAGTGTACTCTATGCTCCTTTTGTATCTGTCTCTCTGCTCTTTGCCTAAACAATTGCTAATTTCAGGTCACATCCCTTTGCCTTTCTTCCCAGGCACAGAAGAGCATAACCTTTTGGTTCCCTTTCTGTGGAATGTTAGTAGCTAGATGTTAAAATTTGCTATTATTGCTATAATGCATTTCCTGTAAATAAAGTTTCATTCTACAATGGGTATGAAACCTGCTTCATTAATGTTTCCTTGGATTGTATTATTGTTCTCAGGAATACACACATGCTGTCTCTTTTGCTTGGACTCTCTCTCTCTCACACACACAAACACATACAGAACGCTTTAGTGTCCAAACAAGGGCTATCCAATCAATATCATAAACTGAGCAAGTATCCTGCGTGTTAGTACATTGAATGTATCTCCTAGCTGATGGAAGTTGGGCAAGAATATATTTTCTTACAAGAGAATGTCTAACTTAGAGATCCTAGCTTGCATAGAATAGTGAATGTATGAGTGAAGTAAAAATGGGCTTTTTTTGCCCTTAGACATACTAGCCGAAATGTGCCAAAACCAGTGGTGGGTTGCAATTTTTTTTACTACCGGCTCTGTGGTCGTGGCTTATTTTGTGGTTGTGGCTTGACAGTCATGTGACTGAGTTGGTGTGACCAATTTAGCCATCCATTTTGCCAATTTAGCAGTCCATTAAACAATACTCAGCAGCCCCCTTATCTATTCTTTTCAATACTGCATGAAGTTTTTGCTCTAGTTTTCTTTTACTAGGGGGAGGGGGAAAGATTGGCAATGCCTGGGGATTTTGGGGAATTTCTCCTCTGTGTTGGAGGCACTAAAATAACCAAGATGATACAAGATCTCCTGTTGGAGCAGGGGGTTGGACGAGATGACCTCTGAGGTCCCTTCCAGCACTGGATTGCTGTGTTGTTTCAAAGCATCTTCTGAAGCTCTGTCTAGTGCTAGGTTTGTACTCCTTCCTTCCTCTCCTTTTTCCCTCCCTCCCTCCATATCTCAGTCACTTTCCCTTCCTTTTTTCTTCCTTCCCTCCCTCCATCCCTTTCTCCTTCTTTCCTCCATCCCTCCCTCCATCCCTTCCTGTGAAGAACACCAGGTGGTCTTTGGTTGGAGGAAGAAAAGCCAGAGGTTTTGAAACTGAGAACATGCCCATTGAGCATCTGGCATTCTTAGAGCTCCACTATTGATCAGCTTAGCCTGAGCTTAAGGATAGCAGCTAGCAGAGGTCTTCAAACTTGGCAACTTTAAGACTCATAGACTTCAACTCCCAGAATTCTCCAGCCAGCAGAGCTCAATTCTGGGAGTTGAGGTCCAAAAGTCTTAAAGTTCCCAAGTTTGAAGACCTCTCTGCTCCATACACTTGGGGATCCCTGAATGATGAAAATTTATTTATTTATTTCTCTCTTGAAGCCCCCCACCCTGCTTTTGCTTCCAGGGGGCTGCAAGGAGGTTTGCTAGGCCCTCCCCATGCTCTATTTTGGGCCTAGCAGGCCTGCCTGAAGCCCAAAATGGGCAAAGAGGCAGCTCAGTTGGGGCGCAGGGCAGACACTATGTGGCAGCTTATGCAGGAAAGGCAGGCAAGTCAGCTTAGGCAGGTAAGCCACCTGGGAAGTAAGTGACTGGGTGGGGCGGGGGGCAGGGCATTTGCACTTTAAATGCTCTGCGCATGTGCACATTAAAAAAGGGGGGAAATTACATTTTTTCAATGAAGATTGTTCAGCGCTTGTGCAGAACAGAAAACCAAGATGGCACCACAGAGGATAGAACTGGTATGGTCACATGTCCACTGGAGTTACTACCAATTCGGCCAAACCGGACCAAATAGGTAGGAGCCCACCTCTGGCCAAACCTGTACCTAATATTAGCCACATGGAATTATGTGAAAGCCATGGTTAATCAAATCCATATTAATGGCTGAGTTTGTTATTTATAGACCCATGTGGAATGTAATAAGTATTAAAAGAGAGCATGGATTAATGAATGAAATAAATAAAAGATGTGTTTATGAAACTAAATCTACTTATTTTTGCCCCACCTTCGGGCTTATTTTTTTTATATTGAAAAAGTTTTATTGGGTTTTTACAATTTTTCAAAGGGTGGGGTAAGGGTTACAGAAAACATTTTGAGAACTTTCACGTCGGGATCATTGGCCCTTCCCGGGCTTCATAATAAAACATTGGTAAAAAATTTATCAAAAATACTACAAGGCTAAGATAAGTGCATACATCATAAATTCCCAATTCTCTGCTGACAGTCATGTATAAACATCCCGGTACAAAAGGATTAAAACATGTTAATAATAAAAAAAAAAGCAAGCAAAGTCATTTTTTGGATCTAAGTCTCTTGGCAATTGTATCTTCTTTTTCTCCCCCCTGGCCCCCAGCGGGCGGGGCCGTGGCCCCCCCTGCCCCCCCTGGATCTTCCCCCCAGGGCAGAGGAATGTTTTTTAAGAAAGGCTTCCGCCTCAACAACTGTTTTAATCCTCACTCTTCCTCCTTCCCAGAACACCAGCATCCCTTCGGGCATCGCCCACTTGAACCAAATCCCGTGGTCAAACCCCAGCATCCCTTCGGGCTTATTAATGCTTTCCCAAGTTCAGGAACACACAATACTGCCCTCAATCCAGCCCAAGCCAACTGCAAAGTCAGCAATTATCTGTCTTGTTTTTTAAATTCACATCAAAAGGTAGTGCTTATTGTCTTCCTGCTTCTGTGTTCTGTGACTGGAAGATACCTTCCTCAACTCACTGCTTCTGAGATGATTTTATCCTTGGTTGCTGAGCTGTCTACTGACTTTTGAAGGGATTTTACAAATTGAGGTAGAAACTGTGACCGTTTCCTTTTTTTCCTTCTTCACCAGGTGAAATTGTTGAGAGTCCAGACAGTTTCTCCTTCTAATCAGAGGGGCAGTAATATTATGTTAAATATAAAATAGAATCAGCAGAATGGGTAGGCTCATCCAAAAGGTCTATCAATGGAAAAAACCCTGTCCTCAAAGGTCCACTCATGGAAAGACCTGAGTCTGTAGAACTGACATAGAAGCATTATCCACACTCCCTTCTTCAAAGGGATGCCATTTTTTCAGTTGTAGTTCCCTTAAACATGGCTCTTGAGATCAGCATTTTTGGGACAATGAGTCTCTGATTCCTTTCTATCAGAATCAGCAGCCATCTAGGAACTTATGGATAAAGGGGGAACAGAGTATTACTCAACATGGGACTTATTGTATCAATGGCTAGATAACAGGTGCAGCGATTAGAAACTTAATAATGAAAGAAGACCAACAAACTAGAAATATATAGGGTATGGCTAGCTGATGAGAGCTAAATAGCTTGAAATAGATCTATACTAGTCTCTAACCAATTTCATTGTAATTTTTACAATGACAATAAAGATTATTATTATTATTATTATTATTATTATTATTATTATTATTATTATTATTATTATTATTTATCATCACAAATGTAACACAGACACACAGATACATAGACACAGACACACACACACATATATACAGCTGATCGGCAGTAGAACCAGTGGTTTAGTGGCAATTACAACTGCCTCACATGTAATACTTCCCTGGTTCGAATCCCAGTAAAGGTATGGCTAGCTGATGAGAGCTAAATAGCTTGAAATAGATCTATACTAGTCTCCCTTGTTTATTTATTTATCAGCATAAACATAAACATAAACAAATCACATCACATCCACATCCACATCCACATCCACATCCACATCCACATACATACATATACTGGTCTTGTTGTGTTCGGGTCTTTTCCCGTGTAAGATTGAGATTGTCTTGACAATGTTTCGGCGAGTCTCACTCGCTATCTTCAGGCTGGCATTTTTGGCTTTGGAGCTGCTGTCTTTCTATAAATTTTGGTGGTGGGGTGGAGTGCTGGCTTTGTTGCTGTGAGTGGGTTGATTGGCTGTGTAGTTGTATCATGATTGGTAGATTGGTGCTGATTGGTGCTGACTATGGGTTCATTGTTCTTTTGTATTGTAACGGCCTGGGTGGTGGGTGGGGCTCTTTTGTTGGCTACTGCTGGTTTCCAGATGTCTGGTAGATGGGAGGTATCATCACGTTTGTTCATGTTCTGGGGGTGTTTCTGTATTTTAATGGCTTCCATAATTATTCTCTTGTTGAACTGTTCAGATTTGGAGATTAATTTGGTTCCTTCAAAATCAATTTCATGTCCTGTAGCTTTAAAGTGCTGATAGAGGGAGGAAGTTGTTTCTTTTTTTTCTTACTGCGTTTTTGTGTTCTGCGATGCATGCATTTATTCTCCTATTAGTTTGTCCTATGTATGTTGCATGGCCCACACTGCCAAACACTGCCAAAAGCACCAAAACCTGGTTCAATGACCCTGGGATTACTGTGCTTGATTGGCCCGCAAACTCACCTGACCGGAACCCCATAGAGAATCTATGGTGCATTGCCAAGAGAAAGATGAGAGACATGAGACCGAACAATGCAGAAGAGCTGAAGGCCGCTATTGAAGCATCCTGGTCTTCCATAACACCTCAGCAGTGCCACAGGCTGATAGCTTCCATTCCATGCCGCATTTAAGGCAGTAATTGCTGCAAAAGGGGCCCAAACCAAGTACTGATTACATATGCATGTTTATACTTTTCAGAGGTCCGATATTGTTCTATGTACAATTCTTGTTTTATTGATTGCATGTAATATTCTAATTTTCTGAGATTGTGGATTTGGGGTTTTCATGAGCTGTATGCCATAATCATCACAATTATGACAAATCATGGCTTGAACTATCTTGCTTTGCATGTAATGAGTCTTATCATATATTAGTTTCACCTTTTAAGTTGCATTACTGAAATAAATGAACTTATGCATGATATTCTAATTTTTCGAGTTTCACCTGTACATACATACATACATACACACATATATACATACATACGTACACACACACACACACACACTGTAAGCAATATTAATATCAGACTGTATGTGACTATGGATTAAAATGTATAGAACAGAGTGTTATTGTACAACTATGGAAATAAGGGATATAACTATAATGTGCAATATCATGTATTTAAAAGAGATTATACTATGTGACCATGAGAATAATGGTTATGATCAGAGTGCATAATACTATGTATATTTAAAAAGGATTTGATACAACCAGTACACTGTTGTTGCAAAACTGGAAATGTAATGTAGAATAAAGGAAAAGGCATAATAAAAATATTTTTTTTAAAATCAGCACCCATCTCCACTGAGTCTGACTCATCACTCTCAGATGATTGACAGTTACGTGCTCAACTTCAGGCTAAGAATGTGACAGATTCCCTCACAATCAGGATATGAATACCTGATATGAATTAAATATATTTTATATGCCTTAAAATGTAAGGACATTGATTCATCAAAATAGGATTTCCAATTTTTTATGCCCAAATTCTTGCAAATTATCAATATCAATCAATACGGTAATTCTCTTCAGCTTTCTGTAAAAATAAACTTTCCCCTAAGATAATAGTAATTATAATAACAATAAAGGCAGAGGAAGATTGGATCCTCGGCAAGGGAATAAAAACAATGGGAGACAGGCTGAATTTGGCATTGGGCTAAAGAGAGGAATGAGGGATGTGAGGGAAATCTGTCTGCAACATCTGGCACACCACTGATTGCCAGGGTTGATTAGCCTGATCTGGATGGCTAGGTGTTATCCCTTTCATCCCTCATTATTCCATGTGCATCCTTCCCAAAGCTTCATGCTCGGTGAAGAAGTTAGCCATCCAAGATAGAAGTGTATCTGTCTTTGGTGAAGGATATGCAGTTTCTCTCTAAGAGGAAATAGAAGTCTGGGCAGGAGAAATGTTATTCTGGCTGTAAAGCAAAGAAGAGTGAGAATGAACAAGATCTTAGAATGAGGGCTAGAACTGGCAATGCAGAGAAGAATGAGAAAAAGAGTGATGAACAGCAAAGCTAAGGCAACAGTATAGGGAAGGAATACAGTGGCTGGGATGGGACAGAAAAAGCAGAGAATATAAGAATATTATATATTATACATGGTCTAGTGGCAATTACAACTGCCTCACATGTAATACTTCCCTGGTTCGAATCCCAGTAAGGGTATGGCTAGCTGATGAGAGCTAAATAGCTCAAAATAGATCTATACTAGTCTCCCTTGTTTATTTATTTATCAGCTCAAAACCTAACACAATGTAAACAAAAAGACACAACGAAACTAATAGCTTTCTGTCTAGATGGTCTGTTGTGATGAGTCAAAAGACAGAAAAGGAAAGCAGCTTGTTTCCTCCCTTAATTGGGGCTTACCAGGGTATTATGACACAAATACACACACACACAGACACACACACACACACAGAGTGTATATATATACACCCATAATGCAATGTGCGTGCAACACACACACACCGGTATGTGCCCCCTTTTGGGCCTAGCACGCCTTCCTGAAGTCTCCTGGGACCAAAAATGATGCCACCACCCCATGCACATGTCCCTCCCACACCTCTGCGCATGCCTGTGCATGCACAGGAGAGACCTGAAAATCAGCTGGCCACCGGGAGGCGCACATGCATGCACAGTGGAGCTGACCTGGGTGATGGTTCGTGTGCTTACATAGAGGGCTCCACATGCTACCTGTGGCACATATGCCAAAGGTTCGCCATCACAGAATTAGACTGTCTACTGTCGACCTCACCCCATTCCTAAGAGGGCTATAAGGGGCATGCATAAGCACACCAATGTGCCTACCGTCTCTCTCCTAATGTTCCCTTTTATTCATATCCATTTCATGTATTCAGAATCATGTTTATACTTATATCTGTTATCTAATACATGCTTGACGAAAAAAATAAATGCATAAAATAAGAAGGCAAACACTGAACAGCTAAGGAGAAAACAGTGAAACAGCAGACATAGAACAAGAACAATATTTAGGGAATATGGACAGGATTGGTGAGGGATGCCTGCTTCAGCCTTTTTAAAAAACAAATGAGCAATCATGGATTTTTAACTCCTTTTCCACTGGATAGAGTGTTCTCAGATTTGTCCATAAAATTCAAAACATTTGGTAGCCTAATGTTAATTTCATGTTTTCAGTAGTTTTATATTTCCTAGAGGCACCCCCCACCCTCCATTTCTTTTAAACTTACTGCTAATTCTTGCCCATCTATGCAGAAATGAAGATACTGGAAATAGAAGTAAAGTTTAATAGAAGGGGGAAAGTAAACTGAGAAATTTATTGATGGAACTATAAGGAAAAATGTTATATTAGAGGCCTAAACTTGGATCTGGCTCATTGACGAATGTAATATTGGTCTGCAAAAGAAAAAAACCTGGAAGTTGAATAGCAGCTCAGGATTAAAAATCCTGTATTCTTCTCCTTCATTTCTCCTCATGGTAGTTCTGAACATCAAGACAGGACCACAACATGAATGCATGAGTCACTACTCATTGGTGCAAGGACTTCATCTTTGCTTATATTACCTATGGGAATTAGACACATATTTCTATTCCTTTCTGGTTCAAACAAACCTTTTTATCACTTAGTTTTCATGACTTGCAGCACTATGAGCTTTTTCTCCTTCCCCAACAGATCCAGTCACACAAAAGCCCTTTTGATGTGTTCAGAACCATTTATTACATCACTACCATCCTTTTTGCTTCCTTATGGTGCTTTTTATTCCAACACATTTCTTTGTCAAAACAACCTATGAGTTTTAACACTCATTTTTCCCCTCTTCCAACACATTCCAAACTCCATCCCAATATCTCCAATTCTTCATCACATAGGACCAGGATGGCGAACCTATGGCACGTGTGCCAGAGGTGCCATGCGTAGCCATTTCTGAGGGCATGCAAGGCTTGCCCTGTCAGCTCTAGCACACATGCGTGCGCTGGCCAGCTGATTTTCAGCGGTTTTTCGCTCTCCGGAGGATTCCCTGAAGCCTCCAAAGGGTGAAAAACAGCTCAATGCAAACAGAAATGAGGAAGGCAGCTGCCTGCACGGGTGAAAGACAAGCAAGACACAAGTAAAGAGGTTTCTTTCACTCATGCTGGCTGCTGTTTCACCCCTCCCCTGTGCTATTAATGGGGATCCTGCCTGATTGCTGGAATCCAATTCTTTCCTTGCCATTTGTCTCCCCCCCCCGCCCCGTGCATGCGGCTCCCTTCCTCATTTCCCTTTGGATTCCAGAGATCAAGCCGGAGCCCCTTTAATAGCATGGGGGAGGGGGAGAAACAGAGCAGCCAGCACGAGTGAAAGAAACCTCTTTACTTGTGTCTTTGCCGCTTGTCTTTCGCCTGTGCAGGCAGCTCCCTTCCGCATTTATCTATTGACTAGTGCCCAGGATCCTCTTTGATGGCGGGTGGGGTGTTTGCAACCGGACTCACACCTGCCGGAGTAAAAAGGTTTTCTGAGGCAGGAGCACACTTGAGCATCCCCAACCCCCACTCTGGTCTCTGCCCATTTGTGGCAGAGCAACTTCTCCCCTTGCTGGGGTTAGCCAAAGAGAAGCAGCCAGAGCAGAGCGTGGCAGGGAAGCCTTGTGCAAAAATGCACAGTCCACAGTGGTGACGGGGGGACATTAAGTTATGTGGGTGGGCACTTGAGTGTGTGTGATAGCGTGCATGTGCATGTTTTTGGCACCCAAGGTGAAAAAGGTTTGCCATCACTGACATAGGACATTTCTGGACTGCACTAGTTTAGTTAATTTAGTTAACAAAGCTTCTCAGAAGCTTTGTGTTACCTTGGTATTTCTCTTTCTCCTTTGAAAGTATGGGTGTGTGCATACATGTGTGTACATCTCTGTGTTATAGACTATATGCTATACAGTGCTGGCAAATAGAGAGTCGATATGGTTTTTCAGGCTTTTCCTAAAGCAGACTGTTAGAGAAGATTCTTTTTTGTCACAATGGTGAGATTCATATCTACTGTTCGTTCTTTGTATGACTTAGAACAGGGGCACATGAAACAGTAGCCTCTTACCATATCTGGCCCAATAGAGGAACCCTTCCTACAATTGGTAAAGGAGTTGAGTCATTGCAGCCAGTGTAACAGTCACCTGCATGGTGGCTGATGGGTAGCACGGTGTAATGGCAGATGGTTGGTATAGGAATCTTCTTGAAGTAGATCATAAACTACAATGACCATACTATGAGCCAGAAGAGGTAGAATTTTCTTGCTTTTACTAACTCTTCGTGTGTTGGTGTGTTATTGTGGGAGAGGAGAGCATTCTTTGGCTTGGAAGATAGTTTGTGTACCACAAATTTTGCTATCCCATCCTCCATTTTTTTACACAAAGAAACCCTTTTATTTGCTATTGCTTCCTCTACTGCTTAAGAAGTCTGCATGACATTTCGGTTTGTTCCCTAACTACTGTTTGAAGAAAAACACTTAGTACAGCACTCAGCTAAACTTTCACACATGACTTGACTGATTTTAATGGCAGTGTTATTTAAGATACATTTGCAAATATTTAAGTCCCGCTAAGTTAAATGGCTTTCAATCTGTGAATATAAAATTGAAACCGGAGTTGAAAAAACTCTGAAAAAGTTACAGCATTTATCATGCAGTGCCTGGTGCACTGTTAACAGAAATGTTTTTATTTGTTTATTGATTTGGCAATGCCTAGATTCCATCAGCTACCTGGTGCTTACTAAAAGTGTTTTTTATAGGCTAGACACACATTTGAAGGTTCAAGGACATTTTATTCTGAATATCTATTTCAGTGTTCACAAAACAGGATTTTTACTGGGTTTTCTTTTTTCTATAGATAAAGTAAATAATAGTTGTTTTTTCATATTCTTATTTTAAATATTCATTTCCTAGTTACTAATGTGTGAATAAACCTGTTATTTTTGGTGGTATTCAGCAGGGTCTAACCAGTTCTGGAGAATTGGTAGTGGAACTTTTGGGTAGTTTGAAGAACCGGTAAATATCACCTCTGACCACCCCCATCTATTCTCTGCCTCCTGAGTCCCAGCTGATCGGGAGGGAATGGAGATTTTGCAGTAAGCTTCCCATGTCATGCCCACCAAACCACACCATACCCACTGTTCTTATTTTGAATAATGTTGCTATGAAAATGTAGTAATAAACTGGCCCATTTAGCACGTTTTGTCAGGACATAGATTCAGTATAGAATCTCAATTTCTAACCAACAAACTAACATAGTAATAATTTAGATGAAACTGATTATGAATGATTTTTCTTCTGCTATATGTTCTCTGTCGTTGGAAAAACTGAGCAACCAAATTCTGTTATCTTTGTACATGCTCGTGAATCATGACCCAGTATAGTTATTAAAAAGGCAGACAAACTAATCTCTGTTAAACATTAGCATTTTGTGTTGAATTATTCAATGATGTTTTAATTTTGACTATATTGTTTTTACTTTTATTGTTTTATGTTTTATATTTTGTTTTATTGTAAGCGAAAAGGCAGGGTATAAATATGGCAACAATAGCAATTTTATGTTCGATATCTTACAGTTTTAGTTATTCTTTGCTAGAAAAAGCATTTTGGTAAAAGTATTTTGGCTCAAACAATTGTCTCTTTACCTCTGATTAAGAAACTTTGTTTTAGTTGCTGCATTTGTTGCAGTTTTGTTGTCAGCTTCATGTCAATGCGTTTATATTTGCTATTGTAAACAAACATGTATGACACCAGCCAATCAGACAAAGATATTGTGATACACAATAAGTGCATTATACATACATATTCCTCAAATTACTTTTTGATTATAACGATGAGCATTTGTAATTAATTGTTTTTTAAAAAGCACTTTATAACCTTTCCCTTTTAGTTTACAAGTCAATTATTTTAAATAAGCATGTGCCTGATTAATAACTAGAGATAAAAATGAATTCCAAATAGGCACAATAGCAAAACTTAGCAATGCTTTCAGTCTTTCAAACATAACATTAGTTCAAATCCAAAGCAGGTATGATTTATTGTTTATTTCCACAACACAATGATTTAATCTTTGGAAAAGATTAGATGCCTGAAACCTGTTCAAATATCCGAATCCTTTTCGCAAGCCATGATATACAGTATTTACACTTATTTATTATTGTATGGTCTGCCTTTCAATCAAGCATTAAATACATTAATTAACAAACAAGGTAAAATGCAATTATTAAATGAATTAGCAGGAGTTATGCACTTTTCCCATTTAACTCTGGGAAACTTTACTTTACTTTTACTTTTTATTTGATTTCTATACCGCCCTTCTCCCTTTCGGGACTCAGGGCGGTGTACAGCCAGAATAAAAATGATAATACAGAATTTAAAAACAGTAATAAAAAGAAATATTAAATAATTGGCCAATATTTAAAATCCCAAACTAAAATCACTATTAAAAATCCTATTTAAAATTATGATAGCCCGGCAGCGCCAAAAAGGTGCGTCGTCAGGGCCCAACGGAAGAGATGTAGGTGGGGGCCAAACTCTATAGAGAGTGAATTCCACAGAATTGGAGCATTATAGAAGAAGGCTCCCTCATCTGTACCAGAAAGTGGAAGCTCGGCAGTTCAAAGTATCTTCAGAAGGCTTTCTTCGGCTCCTGTGAGTAGCCAGGCATGTTCATAGCTATGATTCTCAAAGAAACGAACAACTTTGTACATACTTAGCAGAGGTGGGTTCTGGCAGCCACTACTGCTGGTCTGCTCAGGGGTGCGCTGTGCGCACATGCGCAGTACCACTAAAATTGCTCTGTGTATGGGCAAAAGCAAAAAACAAGATGGCAACATCTACGGCGCCTCCGGGAGAACCGGTTTGGGGGTGTGGCAGGTCTGGGTTGCTGCCAGTTCCAGCGAACCAGGCCGCCAAGTTTCTACTAGTTCAGCCGAACCGGGCCGAACAGGTGGGAACCCACCTCTGATACTTAGCCTTTCTTACTGTAATCTTAAAAAACACAAAACACAACGCAATGCAGGACTTAAATTTCCTCCTGGGAAGTTGTTTAAAATTGGCAATAAATCAATTTTCATGGTAAGCAGGACAAACTTTGCAGTAAATGGCTAAATGCCCTATCAGCAGTCCTAAAAGAGAGATCCATATGCAATGAGCTATCTTTATCAGAGGTGGTATTCATCAGGTTCTGACCAGTTCTGGAGAACTGATAGTGGAAATTTTGAGTACTTTGGAGAACCGGTAAATACCACCTCTAACTGGCCCAGCCCCCATCTATTCTATGCCTCCTGAGTCTCAGCTGATCAGGAGGGAATGGGGATTTTGCAGTAACCTTCCTCTGGAGTGGGGAGGGAATAGAGATATTATAGTATCTTTCCCTGGAATGGGGTGGGATGGAGATTTTACAGTATCCTTCCCCTGCCATGCCCCCCCAAACCACACTTACCAAGACATACCACGCTCACCAAGCCATGCCCACAAAACCAGTACTAAAATATTTTGAATCCTACCACTGCTCTTTATATCTTTGCTGATAATATGGAATAGCTCAAATTTCATGTGTGAAGGATTCCATATAAAGAAAGTCATTTGGCTTTGCTTCACTTGCATAAAATGGACTTGAAATTGAGATTTTGTGGACATCATTTTATCCTGAAAGATCTTGTTAGCTTTTAATAGGTGATACTATAGTATTATGAGAATAATTGCATGTAGGAAGTGCCATAGAGTGCAAATGGTTATCTAACCACAGTATTGTCTTGACCAGATATTGGGCTCTGACAGTGTGACTGGCCCAAAGTCACCTAGCTGGCTTTCATGCCTAAGGAAGTTCTAGAACTCACAATCCCTAGTTTCTAGGATAGCACCTTAACCACTATATCAAACTGGCTCATATCATGGTTGTTTCTACCATAATTCATATAATTCAGACTTATTGTAATGGCTGGAAAAACATTCAATAGTGGTTAGCATTATTGAATGGTTATACATTTCTCAGTGTTTCATGAATTTTCAAAGATTTTTTTTTTTAGTTTGCACAGTTATTTGGAAATTGGCGCTATTCAACTCACCAGGAGTTGTTTTGGATTTTTAGGATATATACAACAATAGTCACAACAAACCAAGAGTATACTAAAATAGTGCCATTCATGCAAAAGTATGGCAGAAAAATGGCCATTATATATCTGAATTCTGTTATGCAATATAATTATGTAAGTTTTAATATTTGTGTGATGGCATTATCATGAATGTTTCATTACTTACCCCTCTCTTGCCCCCCATCCTTAGAGCCCAATTGTGCTGTTAATGAATTCATGCCCAAGTTGCAATTTAAACTGAAGTTTTCTGGCTTATGCTTTTATCAGTATGCTGTACAGTGTACACCATCATGTGCATCATAATTTTCTTTATTGGTCCTCAGAGAATGTTTAAAAATACTGGGTTGCCAGTCCCATTATGCTACAAAAGTTAAATGAACACTTATATCTCATTATTGTTTCACTCGGATTTTATATTCATAGGTTTATTAATATAGTATTATAAAGGTCAGTATAATTTAAAGATGTGGATGTACTTTTGAGTTCTTAGAAACAAATTAATCATGGTGTGAAAAAGTATGGATTAGATATGGAATGCAACAACAAAGGTTATTCTTGGATGAAGAGTAAGTAGTGAGACACCAGCATTATTTTGGATTTATGATATGTGACAATATGTTCATTTTTGAAACTGGATATAATGCATCTTTCTACATTATTTTTCCTCTCTGTCCCTTTCCTATCTCTCCCATCTACATCCTGCTTTTTGCTTTTATATAAAAATAATAAATTAATGTTAAACTTATCAATGGAATTTCATTTCCCAAGAGAGTTACCCATGAATATAGATGCAAGGAAAAGCCATCTTTCCTGCCTTTTCTATGAAATGCCCAAAGGACCACTTAGAAAACTGAATTATAAGGCCAATGATTTGATTATACTATGCAGTTTGGTTAAACTTTTGTTCGGTATTATTTGAAGTACTAATTTACACAAATTTGATTTTTTTTTTAAAAATAGTGTAATGGGCAAATCTCTTGAGATTGAAAAAATTATTGGAGGAATTGAAACTTAAACATGGATGCAGACAGAAGTACTAGTGTGCTTAGTTCTATATCTGGCTTTCATGTGCATCCAAGCAGATTTATAGTGCTAAATTAGTTCCCCAGCTTTACAAGTTCCCTAGCTTTAACACAGAGATATCAAGAAACTGCATGTTGGTTTTTTCTAAGTAAAAATAGTTTGACTTTTTGGATTTAGTTAGTGGAAGTGAGTGAGAACTTTCTGGATGGTTTGTTAAAAATGTATTAAAATTTGCAAACTAAGATTGGACAAAAAGTAAAGTTTATGAAAACTGGATGGGTGGAAACTGAAACTGACAGATTTGTCTATCCATAAACTATATTAATTTGACTATGGGGGAAAGAAATATTTTGGAAATGTAGATAGAGTTAATTACAAGTGTATTTGAAGCATTCTTTTTTTTTTGAACAACAATTTTTATTGGTTTTTACAAATTTATAAAAAGGAAAAGGGTATGTAGGATATAGTAGAAATATTTTAGGGCTTCCATGTCAGAGGTGGTGGCCACCTCTGAGACTTCATACAAAATTCTTTCAATATAAGGTGAAAAGAGATACATTCATATCATGTCATAAATCTCATGCATTCAATCATTTGTTCCTGTTAGCATCTGTTTAGGAATTACAATATATAAAAGAAAAAATCATTTTTGTGATCTGAGTCTTTTGGCTATTGTGTCTTCTTCTTCCTTCCCGCTGGTGGGCGGAGCCATGGCCCCTCCCGCTCCCCCATTTTCATCCTCCAGGATTGAGGAATATTTTTTAAGGAAGGCTTCTGCCTCTTCAATTGTTTTAATTCTTACTCTCCCCCCCTCCCAGAACACCAACATTCCTTCAGGCATCAACCATTTGAACCACACCCCTTTTTTGTACAATTTTTTGTACAAGAAGGAATATTTCTTCTTATCTCTCGAATCTTTTTCAGGATCTGCTTCAAAATAGAAATCTCTTTCTGCTGGTATATCAAAGGGCCTTCTCGCTGTGCTCTCAGAATCTCATCACTTGTTGACCTTCTTACAAATTTAATATGTATCTCTCTGGGTACATCATTTATTCTGGCATATGCTGAATTAATTCTATAAATCAGGTCTATGTCCCCCCAAATATATTCTTTGGTCTTTTTGGTATAATCTGCTAAAATTATACTCATTAAATCTTTTAAATTTTCTGAATCTAGTTCAGGAACATTTTGAAACCTTAAAAAATAAGACATTCTTTCAAAATCCATTCTAGACATATGACCAGCAAGTTCCACAATTTCTTTTTGAGATTCCCTTATCTCTCCCCTCATCTCAATTGCCCCACCCTCCAACCCATCAATTTTTTGTTTATTTTCCATTAATGCTCTCTGTGTCTCCAAAAGTTCCAATCTTGAACTTATCATGTCTTTCGGAATTTCTTTTATTTCTTTCATTATGTTTTGAAGCATTTCTTCTATTGATGATTATTGAATGTCCTCTCCAGCTGCTTCTTTTTGTAGCATTGTGGTGATTTTTGTTTGCTGTGGAGTTGGACTGGCTTTTACTGAAGCAGGGGTGGAAAGAGATTTCCCAAATGGAGGCTTTCTCGATGCCATAGTTAAAGTTTTAAGTTCTTGTGGGTAAAGATGGCGTCTGGTGGGCGAGCAGTCCGTGAGATTGGAGAAAAGGAAAAGTCTGTATCCAAATTCAAAATGTGTGTTGCATAAAGTTCAGAGAGAAAGTTTTTTACAATCCAGTAAGGAAAAGAAGGGCGCACAATGGGAGAAACCCTGAGAGTCACTTGAGTTGGCTTGTATATAAATTTTACAGTCCTGTAAAATTGAAGGAATGCTCACATATAAAAAAAAAAGTTTCTTGCTGAGAACAAAGAAGCGCCATTTTTCCGCCTCTTTGAGGGTCGTGAAGAATTAGGAAAAAGCCATTTCTGCTGTAGCAAGACTCAGATACAAAGTTTCAACAGCAATTCCATATATGGTAATACTTTCATTTTCAGCTAGTTAAAGATCGGATGTCACTTTCTCTCTCTCCCCGAGCCTGGGGAGCATTTTAAAACGCCGCTTGTTTCCGAGGAGGGGTTTTTACAAACTCCCCCCTCTATTCTTCCTTTTAAAAAGTTGAAAGCATCAAAACCAAAAAGTAAACTCACAATCCACTCAGCTGCTACGGAGCCTCGGTGTGTTCCTCCAGCTCCGGCTTTTCAGCCTGCCATTCAGATAGCTGCTTTTCTGGCGCTCCTTCGGCGAGAGGACTCTTCCCCCCACATCTGTTCTCCGGCTCCTGGGGCGAAGCGGGAATGCCCCCCCGACTGCCGTCAAGATGGGGGTTTCCCGCTGGCTGCCCGTATGGTGGGGGCTCCCTACAAGAGCCCCCCTGTCCCCGAAGGCACCCACTGGAGAAGGCAAGCAGCGGACGTGTCCAGAACACGTCCGTCGCGTCCGGAAGCTGGAAATGGTCTCCTGTATTTGAAGCATTCTTGTTGAAGATCTACTGCTGTTACTAAATGAAGATTTTGAGTATCAGATAAAAAAAAGAAAAGCATTTGTTTAGTTTTTAAGAACATAACTCTGATAAATTCAGTGATGTATTGAAACAGGATGTTCCTATTTGGAAATGACATAGTAATTTTCAGGTCTTGTCATAATCAAATCAAAATGACATGCTTTGTACAAGTACCAAATTGGGATTTGACCTTTTTGAGTTCCTCCAGTTTTCCTTCCAGCCCCACCGTTTTACCAGTATTTTGTCAAACTGCCTTAATAATAATAATCTTTATTGTAATTGTAATAATGTCTTCGTATAAAAAGCTCATAACATCGTGACTCCTTTTGTAGCTATAGAAACATTCATTACGTGATTCCATCTGGATTGTCTGACTGAGATGGCTTGTTTTTGTTTTTTAGCTTTTCTGAACCAAGTAGAGGTAGTCAGATAAGAATCCTCATCTTGACAAGTAAATGTATGTTGGCCTCCCCCAGGACTTATTCTATTATTGGAACATTTAATATAAAATGGCTGGTGCAAAGAAATAAAAGCTATAGTATTTAAATGACAGTAAGAACTAAACTGTCTGTGGCAGTAATTAAGTCACATTCATTGTCAGGCATTTAGATAGGCTTCTTTGGTTTGGTTTGGTTTGGTTTGGTTTGGTTTGGTTTGGTTTGGTTTGGTTTGGTTTGGTTTGGTTTGGTTTGGTTTGGTTTGGTTTGGTTTGGTTTCCTTCATGTCAAAGAAGATATATCAGGTTGGGTGGCAGCCCCCAAGCTGGAATAAGAAAATAAGATGACAATGTGCAGAGAAAAAGTTGTTGAATTAGTGCTAGTGTGAAAAGTGGTGCAGAAGCCACAAAGACCTTGGTTTCTCAGCCATGTACCTTTCCCTCCCTTCTGATTCAATGCAAGAGACCACACACACACACACACAAACACAGTATTCCTCCTCTTGTGTTTGACCGGGATGATTAAACATGCTTTCTCTCTCGTTCACTGCTGATTCTAAATTCAGCATCATTCAATTTAAACTCAAATGTACAAATAATATGCTTATCCATCACGGATTTCATTAATTCAACCAATTCAAATATTCACAGTTCTTTAGCTTTATTAAAAGGAAATTGTTCTCTACCCACCCTTTAACTGGGTTCTTCTTCTGCTATAAGGCACCTTTATCTCTCTCCAATGCTCCATTTGTCTCAATCCTTTCCTTTTTTCTCTTACTATGTTAGACTGTTTCTTCTGGCTCACTCACTCTATTGTTCTTCTCTGCTGTTCTTGGATTTATATATTTATTTCACAATATGCCATTCCTTGGACCATCATTACTGAAATATTCCTTACTTAACCCTCGTGCATTCCTGCCTACCCTCCTCAAGCTACCTGGTGCCCCTCACACACTATCTTGTATTCTTGCCTGCCCTGTGTGGTGCCCTTTTTACAACTCTATGCACATCCTCCCTCCTTCCCACACGGGGAGGCATCTGCCATCTAAGGAAGCTGATTCATTTGCTAATGGTAGTCTGCCTGCTGGATTTCCTTTTCTGATTTCCTGTCGGCTTCCCTGCTGACTTTCCTCATGAGAAGCTGGCAGAGAATATTGGAAATGGCGGTCACTGACTGTGACTTACCACAGAAAGTGACATGCAGAACTGAAGCAGCCATAACTTGGCCAAATTTTAATCCCATGGCTGTCATAGGTCCTGGATTTTTGGATGCATTTTGTAAATTAACCCACTTAAATTGTGTTGATTTAAAATTTGTTGCCTTATTATGCACCATTTGCCCAACTGAAAGTTAAAAATAAAATAAAATAAAACAGACATGGGAATTTTAATAACATATAGATTCAATGCAATAGTAAGAATATAAAACAAGGGTATTTTTTTCCAGAAAGAAAGAAGGGCAAATCTACCTTCACATGAGACATCCTTCATTGCCCTCCTCTCTCCTGGTCATCCTTGGAGCTCCCAAGGATGACCGATTAATTGACCAATTAATCAGAATAGTTTTTTTCCCTCTGGCCAGTTGTTTTCTCACCACCTTCCTCCTTTGTACCTGGAAGGTGTTATTAATTGATCAGATGTGTTATCTTCAAAGCTTGAATAATTTGTTTGTCTCCTTAAGCACTTCAATAAATGGAATTATATTCTGCTGTAAAGCTGTGAATGAAACTCATCAGCTCTTCAAAGGATTTATATATATATTTTGTAGTTTAATGAGAAGAGCCAATAAAATTAACTATGGAATTCAGTATTAAGACTTTGGCAGAGGTTTAAAATGAAGAAAACATATGCAGAAGTAGAATATCAATTTCATGAGATGCTCATGGGTGTCAGAACAAAGTGGAAATTTCTAAGAAGAGAAACCAAAGCCAAGAAAGATAAAAAGGAAATTAGCAAAGGATTTCAGAGGAAAAAAGGCAAGCAGCAATACTACAACATCCATAAAGACATACAAAATGGAAATAGAGAAACACAAGAAACGACATTAAGAAAAAGTAAAGGGTAAAACCCCTGGGACTGAAAAAATGTTGGAGAAATTGAAACTTTAAAAAAATGGATATCTAAACTCAGGAGGGCTTTCAAATTTCAAATTAATGTATTAAAGGACACCAGTGGATATCCATAGTTAATTTTATTGGCTCTTCTCATTAAACTACAAAAAAAGCCTGACTGAAGGGTAATCACACAAAGATAGAAGGAGTATATCAAAATTTTCAACAATCATGATATCTTAAAACAAGAACTTCAAATACTAGAAGATAAAGTTAGATCAGGATTCCATACATTATCATGTGGGAAGGCTTCAGGAAGTGATTTTTAAACACTGAATAACCAGGGCTCATAAATAGATCTTACAAGTAAAAAGCTTAATTAAAGTTAATCAACTAAGCTTCTATTTTCTCCTTTGTTTTTAAACCACCATTGAGGATTAATGATCAAATTTATCCTGACATCAGCATATTCGGGTTTTTTCTGTTTTTGGTTTTGTAGTAGAACCCTTTTAAGTCCTAGAAAGGGCCATCAAGCATTTTCTACATTTTCGCCTCCTTTCCAACCCTTTCAATGTAATTTTCAAGTAAAAACAAAACCATGACCTTGAATTTATATTCTTAAGCCTCTTTTATTACTCCTTTCTTTAGTTTTAGGGAATTAGAGGGAAATAAAGACAGGACTTCTATCTTTAGTAGTTATTAAAAAAAAATTACGTGGCACACTAGAAGAGTGTATTCTCCACTGATTGGCATCTCCATTAAAATAGCTATATTGTATGTTATGATACAGCTTTATTCATAGATGTGCATTAAACATTATCTCAGCAGGATTAGCTTTCTAATAATCAAACTGAATTCTAGCTTCTGCAATCATCCCATTTTTTTTAAAAAAGGTACTAAGCTACTACCTCTTAAACCTTTAAAATGTATCATTTGTAAAGCAAATCATCATTTGGTTTCTATTTACAATAAACATGCAATTATTGTTCTGAGTGGAAATTTAACATTTACGCAAAGGTAATGATATTAAGAATAATAGAGACATGCAGTTACTCCCCTCACATCTGCCCCTGTAGTGTTTCCCCAAGACCTGTTTTCACCTAGCAAATGAAAATATTGAAAATATGCAGGGAAATGCATATGAACTTTGGTTAAGTACCTATTAAAATAGAAGTGTTTAAACTGAATCAGAAACTAATGAAGCTTGTTAGAGAACAAAGTAAGTTAAAAGAATGGATGGTTTGAAGGGTGTCATGCTTGTCATCATCTCTGCCAATGTAAAGTTTTAATGTTGTTTTCTAGATCTCCAGTCGTTCCGAGGAGCTGTATAAATGAAGTTTCACTTTAATTGCTGCTGCAATTATTCCTGAACTAAACAAACAGAAAACAGTCCAATACTTTCAGGTCTGATATAGATGACATATGAGCGCCGATTTGGTATAGTGATTACTGAGAGCCAGTGTGGAGTAGTGATTAGAGTGCTGGATTAGGAACAGGAAAACCCAGGATTTAGTCCTCCTTAGGCAAGGAAGTCAGTTGAAGGACTTTCGACCAGTCACTCTCACTCAACATTGTAAGTTTAGCAACATGTATGTCAACTCTGAAGCTGAACTGACCAGAATCATTTTGGAGCTGAGGGACAGGGAGGGAAGGATTAGAGATAGCTGGGGTTGTGTAGTCAAAATAAAATACTTTCTCTTGGGAACCAAGGACCAGTGGTGGGTTTCTGCAGGCGCGCACCTACTCGCGAGAGCCTGTTGGTGAAATTTAGAGAACTGGTGAGAGGGGGTTCCACCGGCATACCTGGAAGTAAATCTGGCCCGCCGCTGCCAGTGACCCAACGGAAAGGAAAGGAAGGAAGGAAGGAAGGAAGGAAAGAAAGAAAGAAAGAAAGAAAGAAAGAATTTATCATCACAATTGAGTCCAAAATTTTGGTTGCTAAGCAAGAGCGTTGTTAAATGAGTTTCACCACATTTTAAAAGGTGGCCACTCCCACCCTGTCACATGACTGCCAAGCCACGCCCACAAAATAGGCCACACCTACAGAGTAGGTTCTAAAAAAATTTGAAACCCACCACTGCCAAGGACGTTCTCACATCTAGATCATGAAAGGAGAAGTGAGGTCACCAGACAACCAGACAGCATCTTGATTGGATCATGTGAATTGTTTGGGGTTGTGGAGAAACTCTCTTTTAATTAGGTGAAAACCTTGGGAACCTTCTGAGTTGGTTTGCATCATATCTGTGCCAATATGTTATTTCCAATAAAGCTGCTAATTGAGGAGTTCATCTGCCTCAGACCTTTGTTTGCTATGGGACTATTACTTGGAACTATGATGTTGTATTTGTTGAGTCCCAAGCCTACGTCCCAGACAACAAGTCTGGTAACCTGTGAGTCACCGCATTCCGGAGCAGAGCCAGCAGCTGCAGTGATTAACTGAGACAAGCTGTCTGGAATCTGCCCGGGAAAATACTTACAATGTTGCAATCGCTTGTTAGCAGTTTCCTGCTTAAGTAACTCTATATAAGAGGGTTCCTGACAAGGAACCTTGCCAGTTGAATTCTTGTGCTGTTGTAAATAGTGTGAATAAACGTTCCTGTTGTTTTGACCATGCCTGAGTCGGAATCCTTTGTCTGATCTAACACTGGCGATGAGGATGGGATTCAGGCCGTGGCCTTAGAACGCAACGGGTAACGAATACTTCAACAACAGAGCGCAGCGCGACGCACAGCCTCACCATGGCTACGGCGACAATGCCTCCGTTTGCACCGTTCGACCCGATGAAGGAACAATGGGCTTCCTTCTTAGCCCGGTTCGAGTGCTTCCTGATAGCCAGCGACTACGGCGAACTCGCGCCTGCCAGGAAGCTGAGCCTATTCCTCCAGTGCGGCGGCACTGAATTGTTCGCTACCGCCCGAACCATAGCAGCACCCGCAGCGGTGCACGAAGTGCCGTGGGACGATCTCCTGGGCCGCCTGAGAGCACACTACGCACCGGCACCATCCCGCATAGCGCATCGCCATGCATTCAGGCAATGTGTGCAACAGCCGGAACAGTCGGTAGCCGAGTTCCTGCAGAAATTGAGAGCGACCGCAATTCCCTGCGAGTTCCCTGCAGGCTTCCTGGAGGAATCCCTACTGGAGCAGTTTGTATGCGGCGTAAGAGACATCCGCCTAAAGCGCCGCTTGCTTTCAAAAACTGTCCTGACTCTCGAGCAAGCGGTGGAAGAAGCACGCGCGACAGAATTGTCGGAGATCTCCACATCCGACATGGGCCGCGCGCGCCCTCCTCTTTTCCCCACTCTGCGAGCGTGTCTGGTAGACGAAATAGCGCCGCTGGATGAGCTGGAGGAGGAAGACCGCGGGGACTGCATGAGGGTGACCGGGCGCGTGCCGAATCGCGCATTCACACCGCAGCAGAAGTCCGGGAACTGCCTAGGCTGCGGAGGGGCCCACCAGAGACCAGGGTGCCCATTCAAGGCATCGGTGTGCCGCAGATGTGGCAAGAAAGGACACCTAGCAGCTGTGTGCCGTGCTGCCGCTCCAGCGACAACGCCAGCTGCCGCCTCCAGAACCGTTCCACCAGGACAACGAGGGTCGCAGAAGCGTTCAGGACGCTACCAGCCACAGCCGACTGACTGCTTCGCGCTGGCGGAGATGCCCCCAGCTCTAACCTACGGCCAGGCAGAGAGTAGGAGACTGTCAACAGTGGTTTGCTTCGAGGGGGTGGGGGTAAAAATGGAAATAGATTCAGGGTCCTCTAGATCACTCATGTCCTGGGCGCATTTAGTTAAGCTTTGCCCCAAGCTCAGGAAGCGGGATCTCGGCCCCACGGCGACGATCCTGAAAGATTACCAGGGCTCACAAATTCCCATTCTAGGTCTGCACAGAGTGAGAGTAGACTACGGCCCCTTCCACGGATCCCTTCCCATTCTGGTAGTGGCCAAACCCCTAGCTGCCTTGATCGGATTGGACTGGTTTCCAGCCTTGGGACTGTCAGTCCAAGGAGTATACAGCGTGCCAGCCAGTTCTCCGGTAGACGAAGTAATCAGAGAGTTCAACGACGTCTTTGATGGCAGCTTAGGAACGTACAAAGGCACTCCAGTTTCCCTAAATTTGGACCCCCAGGTTACTCCAGTCCGCTTGAAGGCCCGCAGGCTGCCGTTCGCGCTGAAGCCCAAGGTTGAAGCGGAATTGGATCGATTGGTGGTGCAGGGCGTGCTCGAACCCGTCGATCAGGCGAAATGGGAGACCCCCATTGTGGTCCCCATTAAGCCCGACGGGTCCGTGAGGATCTGCGCCGACTATAAGTCGACGATCAACCTCGGGCTTCAGGCGAACCCATACCCGGTTCCGGTGGTGCAAGACCTACTCCACTCATTGGGACGAGGTCGAGTGTTCGCGAAACTGGATATGGCGCAGGCCTACCAACAGCTCCCGGTGGATGACGAGGCTGCGGAAGCGCAGACCATCGTGACCCACCGTGGGGCTTTCCGCTGTCGCCGTCTCCAATTCGGCGTGTCCGTAGCCCCGGGGATCTTCCAGAGCCTCATGGAGCGACTGCTCCATGGGCTCCCTGGCGTTGTACCGTATTTTGACGACGTCCTGATTGCTGCTTCCAGCATATCAGAACTCGCCAAAACGTTACGGAAGGTCCTCAGAGTTTTCAGGGGCGCGGGTTTAAAGTTGAAACGCAGCAAATGTACATTTGCTGCGCCTAGGGTGGAATTCCTGGATTTCATGATTGACGCCCAAGGAATTCACCCAACCCCCTCCAAGGTCGAGGCCATCCAAAAGGCCCCCACTCCTGCCTCCAAAACGGAGCTGCAGGCATTCCTCGGCCTTTTGAATTTCTACACACCGTTTATTCCCCATAAGGCATCGCTAGCCGAGCCGCTGCATCGGTTGCTCGACCGATCCGCGGCCTGGCACTGGGGCAGCCGCGAAGCACACACGTTCGCGGCTGTCAAAGCCATGCTCACGTCAGACGCGGTACTAGTCCAGTACCATGACAGGCTTCCTCTGACGCTTGCATGCGATGCCTCCCCTTTTGGCCTGGGGGCTGTCCTTAGCCACGTCTTTCCAGACGGCTCGGAAGCCCCCATTGCTTTTTACTCCCGGACAATGTCTCAAACGGAGAGAAACTACAGCCAAATCGACAAGGAGGCTTTGGCTGTAGTGTCCGGGATTAAGAAGTTCCACAATTACCTCTATGGGCGGACCTTTTCTGTTGTCACGAACCATAAGCCGCTCCTTGGGCTATTGGCCGGTGACCGTCCGACCCCCCCCATCCTGTCGCCCAGGATGACCCGCTGGACGGAATTCCTGGCAGCGTATGACTATACGCTGCTATACCGTCCGGGCAAGCAGATAGGGCATGCTGATGCCCTAAGCCGCTGCCCTCTCCCGGGGCCGGATCCGGCCCCTGTGCCTGCTCTCTCTGTCCTGATGGTCGCGGAGTCGGACTTGCCCCTGTCCTCTTCCGCCGTTGCCGCTCACACCCGCGCAGACCCCGTCCTCGCCCAGGTCTGCCGATGGGTGCTGAGGGGCTGGCCTTCGGGCAGCGTGGCTGAAAACTTTCGGCCTTACAAGTCACGCCAGCTGGAGCTCTCGCTCCATTGCGGGTGCTTGTGTTGGGGAGATCGGGTCATCGTCCCTTCCCCTCTCCGGCACATGGTTCTTCAGTCGCTCCATGCCAACCACCCAGGCATCGTCCGTATGAAGGCATTGGCCCGGAGCTATGTCTGGTGGCCCGGCATGGACGCTGAAGTGGTGGAATGGGTGGCCGCCTGCTCCTCCTGCCAATCGTCCCGGCCGGCCCCGCCGGTCTCCCCGCCGAGGGAGTGGGACGCCCCCAGGTGCCCATGGTCCAGGCTCCACTTGGATTTCGCGGGTCCCTTCCATGGCCAGAATTTCCTCGTGGTGGTGGATGCGTTCTCACGCTGGGTGGAGGTGATTCTCATGGCTTCCACCACAGCGGAGAGCACGGTGCGTGCCTTGCGCCGTCTGTTCGCGACCCACGGGTTGCTGGACGTCGTTGTGTCCGACAACGGACCCCAATTTCAATCCTCCACCTTCTTGGACTTTCTGGCCACCCAAGGGATCCGCCACGCGCCGGTCGCCCCTTATCACCCGGCGTCTAATGGACGCGCGGAACGAGCCGTGCGCTCAGCCAAGGAAGCCTTGGCCCGTTTGGATAAAGGGGACTGGCAGGCAAGGGTGGCTGCATACCTTTTGGGACAGCATGTCACACCTTGCCCGGCCACAGGGAAAAGCCCCGCGGAGCTCTTGATGGGCCGATGCTTGCGGACCACTCTGGACAGACTGCACCCCGATTACGACGGGTTGCAGAGGGGCAACCTACAGATTCCCACTCCTCGTTTATTTGAAATTGGGGACCTGGTTTGGGCAAGGAACTTTTCAGGGGAGCCGCGATGGATTGCCGCAACCATTTTGGACGTAACCGGACCCTGTTCTTACAGAGTCGGCCTTCAGGATGGATCCGAGTGGCGGCGCCACCTGGATCAACTGAGGCGCCGCCTGCCTGAAACAGCAGTCACCACGCCAGGCCGTTCCTGCCCGTTGGCCCCCGTTGGGCCGTCGTTCTCTGCTCAAGCCGAGCAGTTGTTTGGAACCCCGGAGTCCCTAGCCTGTCCAGACCTCGTATCGGCGGGAACAGCATGGGGAGACCGCCAGGACCTCACAACCCAATCTGACTCTCAGCTGGGGGCCTCGCCCATCGGAGAACCACCCTACCAGAATAATACTCGCCAGCAAATGTCAACTACCTCAAGCCCGGTCGCCACGCCCCCTCGCCCGGACTTGCTAGGGTCGCCATTGCCGCCTACGGCGACTCCACCTCCGAGGGCAGGCCGCGGTGACGTAGGCGAAGGCTCCGTTTCCCACAGGGAGGAGCATCCTCAAGAACTAAGGCGTTCAGGGCGGACCCGACACCGCCCCGCCTATCTGAACGACTACGCGTGCGCATGTACTGTGTTGGACAGAGAACCTAGACACATGCGCACTGACTATGGGGGAAGGAGTGTTGAGTCCCAAGCCTACGTCCCAGACAACAAGTCTGGTAACCTGTGAGTCACCGCATTCCGGAGCAGAGCCAGCAGCTGCAGTGATTAACTGAGACAAGCTGTCTGGAATCTGCCCGGGAAAATACTTACAATGTTGCAATCGCTTGTTAGCAGTTTCCTGCTTAAGTAACTCTATATAAGAGGGTTCCTGACAAGGAACCTTGCCAGTTGAATTCTTGTGCTGTTGTAAATAGTGTGAATAAACGTTCCTGTTGTTTTGACCATGCCTGAGTCGGAATCCTTTGTCTGATCTAACAGTATTTATAAACCCATGCAGGATCAATGGGCTTGGTCCATATTTAGTCAAAGGTCTTCATCTCACAATTGACTGGTCACATGATGATAATAATAATCTTTATTGTCATTGTACTAAAATTACAATGAAATTGGTTGATGATGATGGTGATGATGACACAGAATCTATATGTATGTGTGGGTGTATATGGTTATATGTGTACACAGACAATGCAATGTAGGCAATAAAATATTATGTTAAGATAAAACCATAATTAAATCACCATAATATGGAGTCATATAATGCAAAGATTTTATAGTTCAATATCTAAGGAAACTAACCATCTAACTGCTTCTGGTGTGGCTGTGATGAGATCATCCCAAGTGCCTTGAAATTTCCTGAGGAGACATTCTTGAATTATATGTGTTATTGTTGTTCTGGTATGGTGTGGATTTAAGAGTTCCAGATATTATCCTCATTGTGTCATTAAAGTGAAAATAAATTTTGTTGGTATGAGAACTTCTTCCCCATAGACACGCACAGCATTTGGCAACAGAGTATGCTAATGATTGTGCCACTATACCAGTGATGGCTAACCTTTTTTGGTTCGCGTGCCAAAAGCGGGGGGAGCGCAGGGGGGTCGTACATGGGCGTGCCACACCATAATGCTATGTGCTTGACCCCCTGCTTTTGGCACACTTTTTTCGCCCTTCCCAGGCTCCAGAGACTTTCTAGGAGCCTGGGGAGGGTCAAAACAGCCTCCCCTCCCCACCTCCAGAGGCTTCAGGAGCTTCCCTGAAGTCTCCAGAGGGCGAAAAATGGCCTCAAAAGAAGGCCTAAATCAACTGGCCAGCGCACACATGCACGCTGGAGCTGACAGGGCAACGCCTCGCATGCCCTAAGAAATGGCTCCGCGTGCCACCTGTGGCACCTGTGCCATAGGTTCGCCATCACTGAACTATACACACTCTTTTTGCTTGTGCTCCCCACCCTGTTCCTGCAACTTTCCTAATCAAGTTGTCCCTGGTTTTCAATTCTTGTCTGATTACTTCAAGGTGTTTTCCAAATGTAAGAGATTGGTTAAGGATTATACTGAGATATTTTGGATGGCAGTTGGGTTTTAGCCTCTTTCCATAAAAAGATATGTTTTATTTGTTGTACGATTACTTAGACCAGTGGTGGGCAAACTCATTAGTCAACAGAGCCAAATATCAATAATACCACGATTGAAATTTCTTTTGAGAGCCGGAAGGTGTGGCCTGTTTTGTGGGAGTGACTCAGCAGTCATGTGACTGGGTGGGCGTGGCCAACTTGGAAAATGTGAAACTCACTTAACAATGGTCTTGGTTAGCAACCAAACTTTTAGGTTGAATTGTGGTCATAAGTTCTTTCTTTCTTTCTCTTTCTTTCTCTCTTTCTTTCTTCCTCTCTTTCTCTCTCTCTCTCTTTCTCCATTTCTCTCTCTCTCTCTTTCTCTCTCTCTTTCTTTCTGTCTCTCTTTCTCTCTCTCTCTTTCTTTCCCTCTTTCTCTCTCTTTCTCTCTTTCTTTCCCTCTTTCTCTCTTTCTTTCTTTCTCTCTCTCTCTCTTTCTCCATTTCTCTCTCTTTCTCTCTCTCTTTCTTTCTGTCTCTCTTTCTGTCTCTCTTTCTCTCTCTTTCTCTCTCTCTTTCTCCATTTCTCTCTCTTTCTCTCGCTCTCTCTCTTTCTTTCTCTCTCTCTTTCTTTCCTTCTTTCTCTTTCTCTCTTTCTTTCTTTCCCTCTTTCTCTCTTTCTCTCTTTCTCTCTCTCTTTCTCCATTTCTCTCTCTTTCTCTCTTTCTTTCTTTCTGTCTCTCTTTCTCTTTCTCTCTCTCTTTCTCCATTTCTCTCTCTTTCTCTCTTTCTCTCTCTCTCTCTCTTTCTCTCTCTCTCTCTCTTTCTCTCTCTCTCTCTCTTTCTTTCCCTCTTTCTCTCTCTCTCTCTTTCTCCATTTCTCTCTCTTTCTCTCTCTCTCTCTTTCTCTCTCTCTTTCTCTCTCTCTTTCTTTCCTTCTTTCTCTCTCTTTCTCTCTTTCTTTCTTTCCCTCTTTCTCTCTCTTTCTTTCTCTTTCTTTCTCTATCTGCTTCGTCTGCCCATCTCTGTCACTCTGTGTGTGTGTGTCTGTCTGTCTCGCATTCAAGCACTTAATCACCCACTCTGTGTCTCTATCTTTCTCTCCCTCTCTGTCTCTCCCTGTCTCTCTGTGTGTGTCTGTCACTCTCTGATTCCCCCCTCCCTCCTTGTCTCTCTCTGTGTCTGTGCCTCTCTCTCTCTGTCTGTCTGCCCCCCACGGAGCCCCCTCAGCCCAGCCCGCCGCAGTTACTCACTTGCTCGCCTTAGCCGGGGCCGTCTGGCCGCCCGCCGCGTTCGCTCGCCCGCTCAGGGTACTTCCAGGCCTTGGTGTGGGGTGGGGAAGGAACGGCGACCCTCTGGATGCCGGTTTCCTCCAATCCCCCTGGATGTAGCCTGGCTCGCCTGATAGCCCGCCCGTTCCGTGTGGGGTGGGGAAGGCCTTCTCACCCCTGGAAGTAGCCCGAGTGAACGAGCAGGCGGCCGGCCAGGTGAGCCAGGCTACGTCCAGGGTGATTGGAGGGATTTCCCTTCCCGTGCCCGCGGAGACTCCGCAGCGAACGAGTGTGGCAGGAGAGAATTTCCTCCAATCCCCCTGGATGTAGCCTGGCTCTCCTGATAGCCTGCCCATTCCGTGTGGGATGGGAAGGCCTTCTCACCCCTGGAAGTAGCCCGAGCGAACGAGCGGGCGGGTGGCCGGGCGAGCCAGGCTACATCCAGGGTGATTGGAGGGAATTCCCTCCCCCCGCTCCCGGAGACTCCGCAATTCCTGGAAGTAGATGAGTGGCGGCATGCCGGTTGGGGAGGTTCCGCGGGGGAAGGGAATCGGTGGCCGGTAGGGAGGGTTTCTCCGGTGGGTCCCAGGAGTCCCACCGTCGGCGTGGGTGGAGGAAGAGCCACATTTGAGGGGCCAAAGAGCCGCATGCGGCTCGCGAGCCGCGGTTTGCCGATCACTGACTTAGACGGAAGGTTCATACTGTGGTTTTACTGTAGTTAGGGTAATAGCCTCCACTTCTCCTAATATTAGCTTGGTGACTTGAGATCTTTAGTAAGAATGTATTCCGCTTCCTCAAAATGCTTGGTTTGGATAGCTATTGCCATATCCCTCTTTCTAGCCTGGTGCCTTATCTATAAGACCAAATGACTCTCTAGCTTCACATCTCACAAATGAGACTCTTATAGGAAGGGAACAATATTCTGAGTTGCAATATTTTTTTTCTACCACCAATTACATAAAATTGACAGAAGCTAACAGGATGGATGGCATAAAACTCATAAGTATAGCAGCACTTTACAATGTTAGGCTCATATTCAGTCCTATCAATCTATACTTAACGAGTTTTTGCTATAGTTGTAGGTTTTTGAATAAACAATTCATATTAATTGTGTGTGTGTGTGTTTAAGACATCTGTATGAGTTGTGCCAAAGTATATTGGATTCAGTGATTGCTAAACCTGTCCTCAGTTATGCTTGAGATCAGATTACTACTAGTCACTCGAATTACAGTCTTGGGATCAGTGATAGGATTATTGGATTAGCCTGTCTGAACTGATTGGACAGTACACAGAGACTAAAGGAGATATTAAGGATGGACACAATAGAGGTAAATCTTGTAAAAGATTATAGGAGGCTTACAAAGTTCATAGAACTATTTTGAGTAAGTGATTGCTATGGTTAAAAGACAAAAAGGAAAACACAGGCGTATACTTATGAAAAGCTGCATTAGCTTCAGAGCAAGAGTTGTGATGACAAAAATTGAAAGAGATATGAATTGCTGCTATCAGAATGTGTGTGTGGGTTTGTGTGTGTGTGTGTGTGTGTGTGTGTGAGAGAGAGAGAGAGAGAGAGAGGGAGGGAGGGAGGGAGGGAGAGAGAGATGTCATTTCAATAAATTCAATTCTCTTTGGTGACTTGCAATAGATCTTGCATACTCATGCAGTATATATGGCTTCTGCAATAAAACTGCTTTAATACAAATCTCAAAGGAACAAAGAAATTCTAGCTGCCATAGAGGTACATGTTACCATATGAATCAAGGTAAATATAGAATTTCTTGAAGGAGTTGCTTACAAATGCTGCAATCACAGAGTTGAGTCTTTCTGGATGGTCCAGTCAGGGGGACATAAACAGATCTGGTTGCACTAAGCAGCTGGGACTCCATCACTTTATTAGTTAAAAGAAAAATACAAACTCCTGAACATCATCATAATCATCACCACCCTCTTCCATTCCCATGAACCTGAAGCTAAGAATGAATCAAAATGGACTGTCCTCACACTGAGTTGGGTAATGAGGGACTATTGCTAAAACTTCTAATATGGTTCTCCAAACAGGTTGACACTCTATTCTAAAGGTTGTGTGTGTGTGTGTGTGTGTGTGTGAGTGAGAGAGAGAGAGAGAAATCTTGTCAGGAGAAGTGAAAATCTAGCAGCATCTGCCATATGCTCAAAAACAGCAGCAGGCTGGGATTTACCCCATTGGGCTTTCTAGAGAGTGTCCTTTGTATTGAGTGGTGATTTCTTCCCCTCTGTTTCTTCCCTGGCAACTAGCATCCATCTTGACTGTGTTCTTTTATGACTCACATGTGTCACACAAGGTCTTTAAAATGTCTGACGAGTTCAGCAAATTTCTCGCTCTTTCTTTCTCCCTGCTAAACAGAAGTGCAGTGATTTAATCTATACTAATATGATATTGAGCAGAGTAGGGAATGGTAAGAAGATAGTTATTTGATATGTGCAATTTCATTATCAGAACTGGTTCAGACTAATTAGTTTTCCTGTCCACCTGTGATTTTACAAATATGTTAAATGCCAAGCAATCCATGCTGATTCAATGGCAATTTATGTATTTAATTGAATCTTTGGATCATAATATCTCTGAAGATATTTCCCTCCCTCCCTTTCTCCCCCCTCTCTCTTTCCATGTGTGTGTGTGTTTGTGTGCATCTTCCAATGCAAAATAACACTGTCAATTTGTGACTCACGAGTCTCAACAGTTTTATCCAAATTGTCCACCAATGGTGTTGGTGGCAGAAACATAGAATAATACAGCTGCCACATAGGAATAAAAACATGATAAATGGAAAGAAAAGAAGTCAGGAAATAACTTAAATAACAACTATCAATCAAGATGTAGAAAAGATGTGGAGACTCTCGAAAGAGTGCAGAGAAGAGCAACAAAGATGATTAGGGGACTGGACACAAAAATATATGAAGAACGGTTGCAGGAACTGGGTATGTCTACTTTAATAAAAAGAAGGACTAGGGGAGACATGATAGCAGTGTTCCAATATCTCAGGGGTTGCCACAAAGAAGAGGGAGAAACTATTCTGAACTGAGGAGAAATTTCCTGACAGAACAATTAATCAGTGGAATAGCTTGCCTCCAGAAGTTGTGAATGCCCTAACACTACATGTCTTCAAGAAGATGTTGGATAGCCATTTGTCTGAAATTGTATAGGGCTTCCTGCCTAGGCAGGGAGTTGGACTAGATCAGGGGTCCCCAACCTTTTTGGCACCAGGGACCGGTTTCATGTAAAAAAAATTCCGCGGACTGGTGGGAGCCTCCAGTGGGTGAGTCGAGTCACATGGGCCGTGCGCGCATTTGGCAGTCACGTGGAACCCAAGGCGGGAACCCGCATCTCGTGGGAACACGATCCAGGGAGGGTGCCTTGCATGCAACCGGGTGGGAAAGCTGCCAGGGGTCCCGGGTGAAGGATCCTCAGCTGGGGCAGGGAAGGATAGGCTGCGTCCCGGACAGGAGGACCTGGCAGCCCCTTTCCCCTGCACAGGGCTGGGTGGTGCCCTGAACCCCCCCCAATGCAGGCCGTTGTCCCGTCCTTCCCCCGGGCCAGCCGCCAGGATAGCGGAGCGTTTGCTACACTTTCCTAAGAGTTGCACTACTCTCTCTGCTGCTCACTCTGGCCCAGTTACTATCAAGCCACGGATCGGGACCGGTCCGCAGCCCGGGGGTTGGGGACCCCTGGACTAGATGACCTCCAAGGTCCCTTCCAACTCTGCTATTGTATTATATTGTATTGTAAGATATTTATTTATTTATTTATCAAATTTATAAGCCGCACCCATCTCACCACATAGGGACTCGGGGCGGCGCACAGGGAATATAAAATATAAATACACAAATATACAAAAAATAAGACATTCATTAAAACTCAATTAAATTAAACCACCCTACGCTAAAACCCATATTAAAACCCCTGAATTAAAACTTTGGTAACTAGAGGCAGTGCAGTGTCGAGTAAAATCATGCCAGGCCGGCTTGTTGGAAAAAGTGCGTTTTTAACTGCTGGTGGAACAGGCGGAGGTCTGGGATGACACGGAGTTCAGGGGGGAGAGCGTTCCAGAGGGTTGGGCCCATCACAGAGAAGGCTCTACCCCTGGGCGTCGCCAACCGGCATTGCCTGGTTGACGGCACCCAGAGTAGCCCCTCTCTGTGAGAGTGTATCGGTCGTAGGGACGTATGGAGCAGTAGACGGTCTCGTAGGTAGCTAGGCCCCGTGCCATGGAGCACCTTGAAGATGGTCATCAAAACCTTGTAACGCACCCGGAAGGTCACAGGCAGCCAGTGCAGCTCACGCAGGAGCAGCGTTATGTGGGATTGCCTTGAGGCACCCATAATCACCCGCGCGGCTGCATTCTGGACCAACTGCAACCTCCGAGTGCATCTCAAGGGGAGCCCCATGTAGAGAGCGTTACAGTAGATAGATTGAAGACAACCCAAGCTTCAGGAATCATAGGATCATTCTCAAATCCAAGGAACAGGCAAGGACAGACAAGACCATCTAAAATTTATTTATTTATTTATTTATTTATTGTTTGGATTTATATAACCGCACCCTCTCCCCAAAGGGACCCGGGGCGGTGCACAGGAAATTAAAAACCACATAGTATCACAAATATAAAAAAATTTAAACCGAATTAAATAAATTATCCCTGTGCTAAAAATTTAAAAGTATTAAAACATTAACCCCATCTAAAACCCAATTAAAACAATTTAAGGTACAGACTGTAGGCTAGGTAAATAACTTAGGCCAAACCGGCATGATGAAACAAGAGAGTCTTTAATTTCTGGCGGAAGGCGCGGAGGTTCGTAGTTGTTCTAAGGTCGGGGGGTAGGTCGTTCCAGAGGGTTGGGCCCACCGCAGAGAAGGCCCTTCCCCTGGGCATCGCCTGCTGGCATTGCCTGGTGGACGGCACCCGGAGAAGTCTCTCTCTGTGGGAGCGAATCGGCCGAAGGGATGTATGGGGTAGGATGCGGTCTCGCAGATAACTAGGTCCCGTGCCATGGAGCGCTTTAAAGATGGTAATCAACACCTTGAAGCACACCCAAAAGACAACAGGCAGCCAGTGCAGCTCGCGCAGGAGCGGTGTTACATGGGAATACCGGGACGTTCCCAAGATTACCCGCGCGGCCGCATTCTGGACTAGCTGTAGTCTTCGGGTGCACCCTAAGGGGAGCCCCATGTAGAGAGCATTGCAGTAGTTTAGCCTGGATGTCACAAGCGCATGAGTGACTGTACAAAGGGCGTCCCGGTCCAATAGGGGACGCAACTGCTGCACCAGGCGTACCTGGTGGAATGCCCCCCTGGCCATGGCCGTCACATGGTCTTGCATAGACAGCCGGGTATCCAGGAGGACACCTAAGTTGTGTGCCCTATCCACGGGGGCTAGATGTTCGCCCCCTATGGCCAGTGATGGAATCAACTGGTTGTACCGGGACGCCGGAAACCACAGCCACTCAGTCTTGGATGGGTTGAGTTTGAGTCTGTTACTTCCCATCCAGATCCGTACAGCTTCCAGACATCGGGACATCACTTTAACGGCATCGTTGGGGTGATTTGGGGTAGAAAAGTACAGCTGCGTATCGTCAGCGTAGATATGATACTCTACCCCAAAACCACGGATGATCTCACCCAACGGCTTCATATATGTGTTGAACAGGAGCGGTGAGAGGACCGACCCCTGAGGCACCCCACAAGTGAGGGGTCTCGAGGTTGACCTCTGCCCTCCTGCCAACACAAATTGCGATCGGCTGGAGAGGTAGGAGGAGAACCACCGTAAGACGGTGCCCCTCACCCCCAACCCCTCCAGCCGATGCAAAAGGATACCATGGTTGATGGTATCAAAAGCCGCCAAGAGATCTAACAGGACCAGGATGGAGGAACAACCCCCATCTCTGGACCTCCAGAGATCATCCACCTGACATAGAAGATGTCATCATCTGACATAGAAGATGTCTGAGATGCATAAGTGCAACACCATCTGAGGTTTACAGAAAAAGGACTTCTCCCAACTGATTATCGGTAATTAACAGTCCTTTAGGAAGATGCCCAACCTGATGTATTTCAGCAAACTCACTTTCTGCTCTCATACTTGTTTGTGACTGAAAACCTACTAAGCTCACCCTGAATTTTCACTGTGTCTCATCAGAATTATGCATCTCAGACATCTTCTAGATAGTCTTGTCTGTCCTTGCCTGTTCCTTGGATTTGAGAATGATCCTATGATTCCTGATAGGATCTAGCTATGTGGGATCTACTAGTAGTAAGGAACTAGCCTTCACTAGCAGTACTTGCTTGTATGGTAATGGTTTTTATTACCCAACGAACCAAATAGGTCTTGCTTGTTTCCTTGACACCATAATTCTGGACCAGATCCTTCTTTTCTAGAATGATATAAAACTATTATGGTTATAAAGCAGATCACAAGGCCACATTTGCTGTCCATACAGTGCAACTGGAATAAATGATTTTTTTTTAATTTTCATACTTGGAAGGGGAGGGCGTTGAAGGATTTTAAAACCTGAAAAAATGAAAGACTTTTTATTTGGTCTGTTTGTTTTTTAAAAACCAACATTTTAGGCAATTTTCTCCTAGTTTGGGAGAGGATGTTTACGTGGCTAATGTGTCCACCAGAATGTGAAATGACATAATTCTTCCTATGCTTCCTGAGATGCCAAAGTGGGAACTTGTGATTCTGACAGAATAGTCACATAAACTAATCTTTCTAATACATGCGTTTAAATGTATGTCTAAGGAGGAGATATTTCAGTCCCTTTTTGTTTGATAATGGAGACAGTTTGTATTTTCTTAGCACAAAGCTCAGTCCAAATATTATTTCCTATTCACTTACCAGACATAATTTACTGTTCAGTCTTTTCAAGCAAGCTTCCTTTGGACTTTGTCTGCTATATATATATGTGTGTCTATGTGCATTCTTAACTCTTCCTTTTGTGACACCTCCTTTTTTTAACATTCCTAAGTAATTTTATTACACAGCAGTAGATATGAATTATTCTTCAGATGTACATTAGTTTGCTTTCACTGGTATCAAATGTAAATTACTTCTGGAGGTTTACATTCATCTGGGCTTAATCTCATTGAAAACTGTCTGGTTAGTTCCAACAGTTTTATGTCACCCTTATCTCTCCCCCTTCCTGTTGCATCTGTCTGCTCCTGCTGCCATTCAAGATGCATTAGTTACTTTATCTGTACATTCCTTCTGGAGCTTTGGAGAGTGACAAAGTAGTGATCTCCTGGTAATTCCTTTTGTGCTAAGGGATTCCTCAGATGGACAGGATGAAAAGGTTTTTTTAGCTATATAGCAGACCATAAAAGTACAAAGCATGAAGTCTGCTTCTCTTCCTTTCTAAAATGGTATTTCCATGTCTTTAATCTATTCCATTTTAGAAATATCTCTAAATTCTAGAAAAAAATCCTTCTGATAGCAATTATAGTGACTGATGAACTTCTCTTGGTTTCAAAGTTAATTGTTCATTTAGTCCTATTTGAATCTCAAATAGCTTGGACCCAAACTTCAATTGGTTTGAGATGTCTACTCTGCCATCATTCCAAACTTTCCTTAACATACTTTACCTGTGGACACAATTACCATGGGGCGGCCCTTAACTTTGTGGCTTTAAATGGAAGTGTGATTCATTAAGGAAGATACATTGAGAAGGACATTAGTGAAGACCCAGTGCTAGCTCTTGGAGGAAGCATGTTTTCAGGTGCTAATAATGGTGGGATTTGAACCTGGGCTGTTTATAAAAATGGTTTCCTGCCTGGAAGGTTCCTAGGGTGGAGCTGAAAGGCACAAAGGGAAGTAGTATGATCCCTCCCATATTTGGGCATACCAGGTGCTTTGACGTAATACTTACTTATTTCCTTGGCTCAGCTGATAAGGGAGGAGAGCTTAGTGGCTAGTACAACTGCCTAACATGTAAAAAACAGCCCAGGTTCAAATCCCAGTAAGGGTATGGCTAGCTGATGAGAGCTAAATAGCTTGAAATAAATCTATACTAGTCTCCCATTATTTATTTATCAGCACAAATGCAACACAAAAATGATTTCCTGCCTGGAAGGCTCCTAGGTGGAGCTGAAAGGCAAAAAGGGAAGCAGTATGCTCCCTTACATATTTGGGCATACCAGGTGCTTTGACATAACACACACACAAACACACAAACACACACACACACACACACCTATATATATTCTGGCTATAGTTTCTCTTGATTTTATATATATCATCATATATATGATGAAATCCTGTGTCCAACTTTGCAAGCCTGGAATTTTTTATAAATTATATTTTAGGGTTAGAGTTAGGGTTAGGGTTAGTTTGGGAGAAAACAGATCTTCATTTATCTGTAATGTATAGTATATGATCATACATGTTTACCATTGTAAATTAAGACAGAATTATATTTTTGTTCCATTAATAGTTCAGAACTTAACTGTGAGATTTTTAAATGCTGCAAATGCTGCCTACATCTCCTATTTGTTCTTACATAGGTCATTTGAAGCAAAAAAAATAGAGGGCAAAAGGCTTTGCAACTTGCACTGAGTTTTCTTTATTGAAATAGCTCATGCAGGAAAGAATGATGAAACTTTGTGCCCAACTGCAAATTTTTCTAGAATTTTCTGGAATATTCCCCCCCCCCCCAAAAGCTTTGGGGAACCTCAAGAGTTATGCTAGAAAAATGCATGTGGTGTTGCAGACTAGCTTTCTTGGTTCATGTCTCTTCCCTGTCTTTAGTTTTTGCATTTGTAAATAAAGTATATTAAAAATAATATAATAAAAATAATATAACTTAGCACAGTTTCCTCTTGGGTAAAATGAACTCATGGTAATTAATTCCAGAGACTCTAATCATTGTAACAGCATCCCTCCTCACACAGTTTATGCATTGCAAAATATCTTCTGGGGAAATAGGGTGCCCCTAAGAAACAACATGGAAATTAAAGTGGGCTATTATTTTAAATTCTACTAGGAATGTATGGGATAAACTTAGCACAACAGGAGTTGACCCTCATTTGCATGTCTTCTTGGAATCTTTGTCATTCATTTGGTTGGTCACTGTTGGAAACAGTGAATTCTGCAGGGCTATTTGCAACTCTTACAAACTACTTATAAACTTTGATATTATTACCATTTGTTACATTTATTTGCCACCTATCTTAGGTAGGCTACTCTAAACGGCTTACAATATGTGTGTGTGTGTGTGTGTGTGTGTGTGTGTGCATGTGTGTTCCAGCATAACTCTGGAATGCCTTGACAAATCTCAACCAAACTTGGTACACAGATGACTTACTTTCTGGAAACAAATACTGTGGGGGTAAGGCACCCCTAACCCCCTCAGTGTGTGTTTTCTGTTAAGATACACCCTTTTGTGCCTTAAAATGGCTTCAACTGTATTGCCGTAAAATGGCTTCGACTGTATAACGCAGTGAAGTTGCCATGTGGTAATAGCTTCACAGTACTCCACAAGGGGGCTCCCTCTACTAAGGGGGAAAATCCAACATTAGAAATTACATTTAGTCAGGACATTTTCAACAAAACTTTGATCATTTTTGAGGGCAAATGTATGGCTTCTGGGGGCACAGGGAAAACATTTGTAACTAATTTAATTTTGCCAAAATCAGGACTTTTCCTGTCTAATACAGGATTAGGATCAATAAATACCCGGGCATTGCCAGGTTATCAGCTAGTAATAGTAAAAAAAGAAAATGAAAAGGTGTTTAAACAAAGCAAAGTAATAGAACAATAAACAATGATGAGCATAATGAGAACAAATACATCAATATAGCTGACTAAACAGTTCAACAGCTAAACTATAGGAATTAATTGAAGCAGTTTTGTTTTTAATTTTGCTAATTATTAATATGCTTAGTAAAATGTACATGAATTCCAATAAATAACAGACAAAAGACATGTAATCAATGCTCCCTAGGACAATTTTATCAGTCAGGACTAGAAAAAAACCTTGCCAAATTTCCAAAGGGATGCTTATATACTGAACAATATATTAAGATAACCTATCCAAACAATTGTACTCCAACAGCAGGAGGGCATAACTGAGTTATATCTAAACAAATGTAAAAATGTTTGGATCATGTGAAAATTAAGAAGGGTTACAATTAACCTGGTACAAAATTAATTCTTCTTTCAGGAGAACCACAATATCTTAACCCAAAGAAAATACTTTAAAATTTCATTCCTACGTAGGTAACTGTCAGAGCTTAGAAGAAAAAGAAAACACACATATTCTAACGATGTAAACTACATAAAGAATTAACAATCTTTGTTTTATTTCAACTATTTATTTCTCAGCAGAAATGCATCCATTGCTCTAAACATTTCAAGATTATGTTTTATATTTTGTAAAAATGGCCAAAGGCTATTGAGCTTTTGCAAAATAAGTGCCATTTTATTCCTTTATAGCTTCCCCATGCACTTTGTTGTTTTCTGTTAGAAGGTCAATGGCCATAAGGTCTCTCTATCTATTTGTCCATCTGTCTGTCTGTGTATCATGAAACAGAACTTAGCTGGAAAGGATCTATGTTGATTCTGTTTTCTCACGATTTTTATTAACATGTTTTATTACTTTAATAAATGTTCCTGCAACATTCTTCATATTATTATGACAGGCAACTTTTAATAGCACACATCTTGAAGCACAAACTTTGAATACTTCAAAAAAATGTTTATTAGACTATTTTTTCATCTGCAGAGGTTGCTTTTAGATAGTAATTGCATCATTTTCTTAGATAAGTGGCTTTCTAGAATTCTTAAAATCTCTGAAGCTTTGTTTCACCTCAATACATACTTTAATCATCCTTCCATCTGTGATACCATATTTTGAGGGGTGTGTGTTCCCTATTGGTTACCAAATGGGAAAAGAAAATGTACAGCATTCCATTAAACACTATTAACACCAGACAGAATGTAAAGAAATGAAAATAGTGTGAATTCAATACTTAGTATTTTTTAAAATATGAATGCAACATTGTAATCGACATTGTAGTACCAATTATAAGCCTTTCACTGTACTTTCTTTCTTTGAACAAATGGACATTCAGTTTTTTTAATCAGCTTCTTAAAGTAGGTAATCTTTTTTTTCAAGTTCACATGGGTATCTGAAAAAAGAAGCCTGCCCTAATGAAAAGCAGAAACATTATACAAGGCACGGGATATTTGTTTCAAATAATTTTTAAGATGCGCATGGGACTAATAGTTACACTAAACAAAATAATATGATACCACTTGTTCCATCAAGCTTAGCTAATGAGTAAATGTATTTTAGAATTTTAATTGGGATTTTTAGCACAGGCTTTTAGTTTAATTTATTTTTAATTACTCTGTATTTATTGTTATTTATCGATTTTAATTCCCTGTGCACCGCCCTGGGTCCATTTTGATGGAGAAGGGCGGTTCTATAAATCTAAATAAATTCAAAAAATTCAAATTCACTGTAGTGTATGTTTCCCTGGCTTTACTGGCTGCTGAGAAATCCTGGTGAATTATGAATTATATTGAATCTTCTCTATAATAATAATAATAATAATAATTTTATTTTTAAACCGCACCCTCTCCCCACAGGGACCCGGGGCGGTGCACAGGCAGAATAAAAACAGTCAAAAAATACATACATTTCATAAAAAACAATTAAACCAACCCTGTGCTAAAAATTCGCTAAAAATGTGCTACCCCATTAAAAAACCCCAAAGACAGAGAGACTATCCTAGGCCGGCCAGACAGAAGAAGTGTGTTTTTAGCTTGAGACGGAAGGAGCGGAGGTCAGTGGTCATCCTGATATCGGGGGGAAGGTCGTTCCAGAGGGCCGGGCCCGCCACAGAGAGAGCCCTTCCCCTGGGAGTCGCCCGCTGACAGAGTCTAGTGGACGGCACCCGGAGAAGTCCCTCTCTGTGGGAGCGGATCGGCCGTGAGGATGTATGGGGCAGGATCCGATCCCGCAGATAGCTAGGTCCCGAGCCATGGAGCGCTTTAAAGATGATGACTAACACCTTGAAGCGCACCCGGAAGACGACAGGTAGCCAGTGCAGCTCGCGCAAGAGCGGTGTAATGTGGGTCGACCTAGTGGTCCCCATAATTGCTCGCGCGGCTGCATTCTGGACTAGCTGAAGCCTCCGGGTGCACCTCAAGGGGAGCCCCATGTAGAGAGAGTTGCAATAGTCCAGTCGGGATGTCACGAGAGCATGAGTGACTGTGCGAAGGGCGTCCCGATCCAATAGGGGGCGCAATTGGCGAACCAGGCGAACCTGGTAAAATGCCCTCCTGGCCACGGCTGTCACTTGATCTTCCATGGACAGCCGGGTATCCAGGAGGACACCCAAATTGCGCGCCCCATCCACAGGGGCAAGATGTTCGCCCCCTATGGCCAGCGATGGAGTGAGCTGGTTGAATCGGGCAGCCGGAAACCACAGCCACTCGGTCTTGGTCGGGTTGAGTCTGAGTCCGTTCCTTCCCATCCAGATCCGTACGGCTTCCAGGCACTGGCACATCACCGCTACGGCATCGTTGGGGTGGTTTGGGGTGGAAATATACAACTGAGTATCATCAGCGTAAAGATGGTACTCCACCCCAAAACCACGGATGATCTCACCCAGCGGCTTCATGTATGTGTTGAACAGGAGAGGCGAGAGGACCGACCCCTGAGGCACCCCACATGTGAGGGGTCTCGGGGTCGACCTCTGCTCCCCTGCCAACACAAATTGCGATCGGCCAGAGAGGTAGGAGGAGAACCACTGTAAAACGGTGCCTCCCACCCCCAACCCCCCCAGCCGATGCAATAGGATACCATGGTCGATGGTATCGAAAGCCGCTGAGAGTTCTAATAGGACCAGGATGGAGGAACATCCCCCATCTCTGGCCCTCCAGAGATCATCTACTTACTGTTCTAAAGAACAGTAAGCAATCTTTAATATCTTGAATTGATTATCTGCTAATACCAAGATCCACTTTTTCTTCAGATTGTATAAATGTTTTGCTTTTAACAAACTTGATGAATAGTATGCTTGCTTTAAATAATCTATTCTTAGAGGAGTACTCATTTACTGCCTATTTAGTCTCACAATTAAATGAAATTTGCATGCTTAGGGTAAGCATCTCAGTGTTAATTGTAAAAGTAAATATCTAAGGAATAGCATTACTTATCTATATACTGTTAAAATCCTCAGATCTGTTTGATGCTTTGTAACTGTCTATTGAGTGAATCAGTGCATCAAAGAACAACAATTTTGAATCAACATACCTCAAATGTGTTAATTTATAGAGTGTATCCTAAATCCAGGACCCATAACTCCCATGGGATTGAAGTTTGACAAAGTTGTAGCAGCTACCATGCTTTCTAACTAGAGACCCATAGATTTTATTGTGTAAAGGAAGATGGGAGGAGCATATCTAGACCCTCTTTCCCATTTCCCTCTGGTTTCCGGGCAGAATTCTGAGCAGGTGGCAAGGCCTGATATATGTCAGCCTTCCCAGGTAAACCGGACAGCAACATAACTAGATGAACTAATTCTGCTTTATTGTAAACTTCCCACTGCTACTTTTAACTGCTTGATCCATTACAGCAGGACTTTCTTACATTTTCCCAACTGTAAAGCCATGAGGGGCTCCTGCCTCTCTTGTCTGATAGTTTCCTAGACAGCATCTCTTCTCTTTGTTCCCAAGATCATCCACACATTCTGGTACAATAGGCAAATGGCCAATGGAACTGAGCCCAAAATTAGAAATCTCTTAATGGCAGTGGCTGATGAGGGAAGAATGAGAGACTCGGATGTCATTCCATAGCTCCCTTTGTTAACCCTCCCCTCAGCAAAGTAGCAGGAAGTTCTGTGGATCAGCCAAGGTTGAGGAGAAAGAAAAGCAAACCTATATTATATATGGAAAGAAAAATGACTCATTGGTTATGGTTTGTCACGCATTGTTCTGGCAACTGTTGGGGATCTATGGTTTCCCTTCCTATATTTTAGTTTCATCTGAGAAATTTTAATAGACAGAAGAATAAAGTCTTTATTTTGAAATAAACCCATGGTATGGTATAAACCGAAGGGCTATTATACAAATGATAAATGAAAGAAGAGAGAAAAAGCCATGGGAGGTACGAATGATTTGACACAAATGAACATTAGATATTTTTACTCTGAAGATGGCTGATTTTCAGCAGAGCTTTCAAAGTTGCAATGAAATTATTAAAAATTGTTTTTATATTTTGTTGCATTTTGTATAAGTGTTGTAAACCAGTAAACCTACAGAGATTTGGGGTTACATAATATTCAAGGTTACATAATATTGTGACATAATATTTAATATAAATACAAATAACTAAATGCTATAAAATAAAGATTTTATCAATACATTAATTATAACACAAACAAAGAAATAAGTAATTTACAAGATGTCAGAAGTAGAGCGAAGCAAAGCAAAACAAAGCATCTTCCATTGTGAAAGATAATATATTATTATTGATAAATGGGGATTAGAGGCAGGATAGATAAGGGTGGAAATATAAAGCTATAATGCCCCATTTATAATCTTCTATATTACTTGTCTCACAATCTTTTAATTAAAAAAGGAACACTATCACAAAGAAACAGTGGATCACTAACAAACTCAAGTGCCGTCTCGTCCCCCAGTTAGGATTATTTGTTTGCCATGGAGGCTGACTGATAATCTAGGAGAGATGATTTAATAGTTCTTGCTTGCAGTTATTCCTTCTTCTTCTAACCTCTGGTTCTTTAAGTATAAAATGTGACTGCAGATACTATATCAGCAGTACAAGACTACTAATGAGAACTATAGTTGTAGGTATCCCCTTGTTGCCCTCTAAAGGTCATCTGGATATTTTCAGGCCAGATATAATAGCACTGCAGGCAGTCTTCGATGTACGACCACAATTGGGCCCTGAAGACATGGTTTTGCCAGTGAGCCTGGGGAACCCAGAGTTTGATGGAGCCCATTAAATGGCTGATATGAGTGTGTGATGTCACTGAGAGGTGGGAGAGAGGGGTATTATTTTATTATTATTTTCTTTTATTATTTTTATTTCTTCCATGTTGTGTTTTTACTTCCTGCAAGCCGAGTAGAGTTGCTGGGAGCGAGTAGGCAGCTCTATAAATTTTCCCAATAAAATTCCAAATAAATTTCTGTAGCTAAGTGAGGCATTTGTTAAGTGAGTTTAGCCCCATTGTATGACTTTTTTGGTCACAGTTGTTAAGTGAATCACTGCAGGTGTTAAGTTAGTAACACTGCTTAGAGTGAATCTTATTTATTTATTTATTTATTTATTTATTTATTTATTTTATTCGATTTATATACCGCATGTCAGGGGCCTCGCCGTTGATCTCTGCCCTCCCGTCAACACAAATTGCGAGTGACCGGAGAGGTAGGAAGAGAACCACTGTAACACAGTGCCTCCCAATCCCAACCCCTCCAGCCGGCGCAATAGAATACCATGGTCAAAAGCCGCTGAGAGATCTAACAGGACCAGAATAGAGGAATAACCCCTATCTCTGGCCCTCCAGAGATCTAATAATAATTAATTAAAAAAATTTTTTTTCTATACTGCGTCCTCTCCCCAGGGGGACTCGGAGCGGTGCACAGGGAAAAATTAAAACAACATAAAATATATACATAAATAAATACAGTAAAAACAAATTAAATCTAATTGTCCCTGCATTAAAATCCCCATTTTTAAAATTAACATTCCCTAACCCCTGAGGTAGAGACTAACCTAGGCCGGCCAAGCAGAAAAAGTGTGTTTTTAATTTCTGACGGAAGGAGCGGAGGTCCGTAGTTATTCTAATGTCGGGGGGAAGGTCGTTCCAGAGGGCTGGGCCCACCACAGAGAAGGCCCTTCCCCTGGGCGTCGCCCGCTGACAAAGTCTAGTGGACGGCACCCGGAGAAGTCCCTCTCTGTGGGAGCGAATCGGCCGGGAGGATGTATGTGGCAGGATCCAATCCCGCAGATAGCTAGGTCCCGAGCCATGGAGCGCTTTAAAGATGAGAACTAGCACCTTGAAGCGCACCCGAAAGACGACAGGTAGCCAGTGCAGCTCGCGCAAGAGCGGTGTTACATGGGTATACCTTGCGGTACCCATTATTGCTCGCGCGGCTGCATTCTGGACCAGCTGAAGTCTTCGGGTGCACCTCAAGGGGAGCCCCATGTAGAGAGAGTTACAATAGTCCAGTCGGGATGTCACGAGGGCATGAGTGACCGTGCAAAGGGCATCCCGATCCAATAGGGGGTGCAACTGGCGTACCAGGCGAACCTGGTAAAACGCCCTCCTGGCCACGGCTGTCACTTGATCTTCCATGGACAGCCGGGTATCCAGGAGGACACCCAAGTTGTGCGCCCCATCCACAGGGGCAAGGTGTTCACCCCCTATGGCCAGTGATGGAGTCAACTGGTTGAATCGGGCAGCCGGAAACCACAGCCACTCAGTCTTGGCCGGGTTGAGCCTGAGTCTGTTAACTTCCCATCCAGATCCGCACGGCTTCCAGGCACTGGCACATCACCGCTACGGCATCGTTGGGGTGGTTTGGGGTAGATATATACAGCTGTGTATCATCAGCGTAGAGGTGATACTCTACCCCAAAACCACAGATGATCTCACCCAGCGGCTTCATATATGTGTTAAACAGGAGAGGCGAGAGGACCGACCCCTGAGGGACCCCACATGTGAGGGGTCTCGAGGTCGACCTCTGCTCTCCTGCCAACACAAATTGCGATCGACCGGAGAGGTAGGAGGAGAACCACCGTAAAACGGTGCCTCCCACCCCCAACCCCCCCAGCCGATGCAATAGGATACCATGGTCGATGGTATCAAAAGCCGCTGAGAGGTCTAATAGGACCAGGATGGAGGAACAACCCCCATCTCTGGCCCTCCAGAGATCATCTACCAACGCGACCAATGCCGTCTCAGTGCTATGCCCGGGCCGAAAGCTGGACTGGCGCGGGTCTAGATAATCAACTTCCTCCAGGTGACGGGGAAACTGTTGTGCCACCACACTCTCAACAACCTTCGCCAAAAAGGGAAGGTTGGAGACGGGACGATAGTTGACTAATAAAGCTGGGTCCAAAGAGGGCTTCTTCAGGAGGGGCCTCACCATGGCCTCTTTAAGGGAGGCAGGCAAGAAACCCTCACTTAGAGAAGCATTGACAACCTCTTGGAGCCAGCCTCGTGTCACCTCCCAGGATGCCAGTACAAGCCAGGAGGGACACGGGTCCAATAAACATGTGGTGGCTCGCAGTCGCCCACGTAACCTGTCCATATCCTCGGAAGTAACAGAGTCAAACTCCTCCCAACCAAGATCCGCCTCGTGGCCTCCCACTGGACCATCAATGGAGACTAACTCGCTATGGATCTGAGCGATTTTCTCCTGCAGATAAATCACAAAATCCTCTGCTCTACCCTGCAATGGGGCTTCCCGCAACCTCTGTTGAAGGAGGGAACGGGTCACCCTAAACAGGGCGGCAGGGCGGTTATCTGCGGATCCTATGAGAGTGGCACAATGATGGCGTTTGGCCACTCTCAGCGCCACAATGTAAGTCCGTAAATGGGCTCTTACCTGTGTTCGGTCAGATTCAGATCGAGTAGACCTCCATCTTCTCTCTAGGTATCTCTTGTGGCGCTTCATCACCCTTAGCTCCTCGGTGAACCAAGGAGCCAGGGTGGCTCGCCGCCGCAAGAGAGGCCGCAAGGGCGTGACCCGATCCAAGGCTCCCGTGGTCGCAGTGTTCCATGCAGCCACGAGGTCCTCCATCGGGGCGCGGGTCAGGGGTACAGGAAGTGGCCCAAGCGCCGCCTGGAACCCATCGGGGTCCATCAGGTGCCTGGGGCGGAACCAAATGGGTGACTCAGGTTCTGCCTCCCCGCGGTGAGGGGCAGCGGTTGGAAAGTCGAGCCGGAGAAGTGAGTGGTCTGTCCATGACAAGGGCGTGATGACTAAATCCCCTATACCCAGATCACTCTTCCATTGGCCTGAGACAAAGATGAGATCCGGTGTATTTCCACCGTCGTGGGTGGGGCTTGAATTAATTGGGTCAGGTCCATGGCCGTCATGGAAGCCATGAACTCCCGAGCTACCCCGGATGATTCGCCCACCGATGGCATATTGAAGTCCCCCATGACTAAAAGTCTGGGGGTCTCGACTGCCATCGTAGCAATCACCTCGAGGAGCTCGGGCAGGGCTGCTGTTACATAGCGGGGAGCCAGGTATACAACCAGCAAGCCCAACTGCCTCCCTAGACCCCACTTCACACAGAGGGACTCACAACCGGTAGTCTGTGGCACAATGGTCTCTCTCGGCTCCAGACCTTCCCTAATAATAACCGCTACCCCACCACCCCTGCCTAGGGCCCGGGGCTGATGAAAAGCGTGGTAACCTGGTGGGCACATTTCAACGAGGGGGAGTCCTCCCTTGTGGCCCAACCAGGTCTCCGCAATTCCTACCAGGTCCGGCTCCCCCTCTGACACAAGGTCATGAATGAGGGGGGCTTTGTTGACCACGGACCTGGCATTGCAAAACATCAGCCGCAGGCCCTGGCTCTGTACTCCCTGGCCACCTAGCCTGCAGGGGTTGTGGCACTTGACCGTTTGTAACCATCGGCCTCGTGCCCCCAACCGGGAGGATGGAACTTGTCTCCCATCGGATCTGCCTCTCCCTGCTACCCTCTCAATGGGTAGGCCCTCCATGGAAACGACCCCTGTATCCCCCCTCTTAGCGGATCCATCCGCCTCCTTCCGTAATCTGCTGGCTCGGCCCGTTCCCTTCTGGCTAGTCTCCACCTGCCCATACCCTCCCCCCTCCCTGGTACCCCCTAAAATAGACAACAAATTTTTAACTAAAATACCCCTGAGGCCGCGCTTCGCCCACCTCTCCGGATTAATAAATCCCTCATCAAGGCGGGCCCTCGTTAAAGAGGAGGGCCAGACCTGCGAGAGCGGGGACTCTCGCAGTAGCATAAGGTCTGCCTTAGAATACATAATATAATTATACAATATAATATAATATAATCTGGCTTCCCCATTGACTTTGCTTGACAGAAGGTTGCAAAAGGTGCAAAATCACGTGACCACAGGACACAGTGGTGGGATTCAGCCAGTTCGCACCTATTCGGGAGAACCGGTTGTTAACTTTCTAAACAGTTCGGAGAACCAGTTGTTGGAAGAAATCTCATTTTGTTTTTTCCCCACTTTACAGGGCTAATCCTTTAAGGAAGGCAGGAAGGAAACATTCTGGTGTTGTTTCTAGCCTAATCTTTATTGCCCTGTTTACAGAAATTGCCTCTCTGGTTAACCCTTGTTACATTGTAACAGCTAAGGCAAAGCGCCCATTGACCTGAATGACGTTGAATTGGCCATACTGACCCAGTCACATAACCACTGAGCCCCACCTACCCAGCTGGTCATTAGGGCAGAGAACTGGTTGTTAAATTATTTGAATCCCACCACTGATAGGACATGGCAACTGTCATAAATATGCATCGGTTGCCACTTATCCAAATTCTGATCATGTGACCATGGGGATGCTGCAACTGTCATAAGTGTGAAAAATGGTCCTAAATCACCTTTTTCAGTGCCAATGTAACTTTGAACAGTCACTAAATGAACTGTTGTATGTCAAGGACTGCCAGTATTTGCTATATTCACTTGGAGCGCTCTGCAGTGTGTTAAGGATCACAAACACAGCTGTGGATTCCATTCCAAACTCAAGCCTCCCAGTTTTGTATGGTTTCACGGTTGGCTCAAAAAGTCATGGGAAAGAAGTCCCAACTCTTCCTTGAATTTAGGACTATTGTAATTGGGGTTTTTTTAAAGGTAAGGTTCCTTATTCATCACATAAATTTTAACAAGTAACTTTTCTCCAACTTCCAATCTAGCATCTGTTTCAATTTTTTAATTAAAAAAGTCTGCAAATGTTCATTCCGTCCCCTAAAGCAAGCAATAAAACAAAGTATAAACCATTCTGACATGCTAAATCTTATCCTGAAGGGACCAGCTACACTTTCTATGGAGTTATCCAGAGACCACTGTCCTTCTTTGTATATTCCCCTAGGATCTGCACTTACATTGCAATCTTAATAATTCCTGGGAGGGATATCACAAAAACTAAATTTTCCTTCTGAGATATAAATGCTCCATGTTTGAGATGACAATTTGACATGAAAACTTGCTGGGGGGGGGGGGGCAAGGATTGAATAACCTACTAGAGTCACTATTTTTCCAAACTCTAAACAGCTCTAGTTAATTGGGAGAAGTGCAGTTTATCTCTGAAGCCAGTGTAAATAATTTCTCTTTCAGCCAAACAGTGAAAGAAACTTCTCTCCCACAACTACTCCACCTTCTTTCATCCTTTTTGGGACATTTTTTTCTGTTCTTGCAACTCTTGAAATTAGAATTTTCCAAAAGACTACACTGATTTCCATGTTAAATTATTTTGCTTCCTAGAATTAAAGGGAGAATCCATGAAAGGTAAATCTGTGTTCTGAATGGAGAAGAGTATTTACAACATACGAAAATCAGTAGTTGTATTCCTTTTTACATTACTAGACAGAATGCTACAAACATGTATCTCAAGGTATAATCTTCACTTTTTCATAGAATTTGTGCTTTCAACATAATTGGACTATGTGTATTTCATGATGGCAGCAATTTTTGATTAATTAATTCAGATAATTTAGTCATTCTTGCTAACATGACTAAACAGAAGCATCTGAGGCTGCCTTATCCTGATACTTACCACTTGTTCTTCTACAATAATCCAATGTAATCCATTGCAAATGGCAGCACTCCTAAATAAATCTCGAGGGAGATTAACTTTAATAGATTAATATATGTGTGCTGCATGGTTCAGCACAGAGATGGCTCATGTGCCATAATGGATTTCTTCTTCAAATAATACATCTTAACAGTAAATGTTATTGAGACTGGCCAAAGCCAAGATCAGTCATCTGATGGGAAAAAGTAGCAGGTGTTCCCCTCCCCCTTCAAACTCTTTGTCTGAAATATTTGATGTTGGTTCTAGGGAGGTAGCCTATCTGGAAAAAAAAACATGAGTTAATCTCTTACATGCAATTGAGCAAGAATATATCAGTCAGGCTTACGGCCATTTGCCTCTTCAAAACAGAGACACAGCTTCTATTAAGCTACCCCATGCTCCAGGGCAGAGAATGAAAAGCAGAAGGTGCTTTTTCTGCATTGGCTGGCAGGACATTTGGAAATACAAAAACACATTACTCTTCGCTTTTTATCAATAGTAGGCAAAGTCATGATGATTTTTAAAATGGGTACCTGATGTTTAAAGGGAAGGATTTAGAGAGAACTGGTTAGATTTGGGAGGCTTTATGGATTTTACATATTTTTCGGACTATAAGATGCTCCAGACTATACGATGCACCTAGTTTTTGGGGAGGAAAACAAGAAAAAAAAAATGGCTCTGCCTCCCAGCAATTTGCCTCCTTGCAGAAAACAGCAAACAGCCTGGTCAGCTTCAGCACAATCCTGATTTAGCATGAGCAGCTGTTTGGCAGTTGGATCTGCCTCCCAGAATACTGCCTATCAGCTGTTCCAGGCTGCAGGGATTGCCACCACCGCCCAATGCTGTTGCCAGCTATTGCCACCTCCGTATGCCCCATTTTTGGGCTCTGGGCTCTAATTTTGGGCCCATTCCAGGTGGCAGGGATATGCAGCAGTGGTGGCGATCTCTGTTGCCTGGAACAGGCTGAAAGTGGGATGCACAGAGGCCAAAAATGGTGTGTGTGGAGGCTGAAAATGGGATGCATGGAGGCCGATAACAGGGCATGTGGAGGCAGTGATAAATGGCAGCAGCAATGGGTGATGGTGGTGGCGGCAATGAGAGGTAGTAATCCCTGCAGCCTAGAACAGCTGTTAAGCAGTATTCTGAGATGCAGAGCCAACCACCAATCAGCTGCTCGTGCTAAATCAGTCTCTGCTGAAGCTGACATGGCTGTTTGCTGTTTGCTGCAAGGAGGCAAATTTCTGGGAGGCAGAAGCCAAAGTTAGCGGGCTGGTGGGTTGGCGGGGCTTTGGTAACATTTGCTGTATTAGATGCACAGACATTTCCATCCACTTTTTGGGGGGAGTGCATCTTACAAATTGAAAAAACAGTAGTCTGTTGAGTGAAATTGGCAAATATTTATTTGCTACATCTTGTTTAAGTATGCCATGTGACTCCAGTGTTTGATTTTTCTGTCTTGAGCCCTGTGCAATGTGGTGAACTGCTTTTTGCCCCAGATCCTGCCCACATAACCATTTGAAAGCATGCAAATGAAAGTAGATTAGTAAGTTCCACTTAAATGGGAAGGTAACAATGTTCCGTGCACCATATGACCATGGGAAATTTCTTCAGACAACTCTGGTTCCCTTGGTCAAGAAACAGAGATGACCATCACACCCTAGAGTCGGACACAACTGGACAGGATTCTTTTTTACTTTTATACTGAGTAGTGACCAATCTCTATTATAGTCATGACTTTTAATTATCCTTGGTTTCCTATTCTTTGTTTGTACTAAGAATGTATCACTGCATACTGGATGGGTTTCTCTAATGGATTGGCTTTGTGGGTAATTTATCCTTAGCTTCTTTTCAGTATGCTGTTTCTCACAGGGTAAGAAAAGTTAATATTAGTTTTTAAAAAGTCAATAAGGCTGTGGAGGTTTTCTTTTCCCTTTTACTTGAAGTGCTGTCCTATAGGAACATTGGCTATAATTATCTTCTACTTCTAACAACTCATCATTAAGCTTGCATATGGCCATTAAAAAAAAAACCTTCAGTTTTGGCCCCTGTAGTATATGGATTGCAGACATAGTAAATATTCACAAGATTAGACTCTGAATACAAGGAGACTCCCTTATGCATGGGAGGAAAGTTATACGACAGCTATTTTTCCCATGCTACATGCTATACTTGTAGAAAGTTAACTGCATTTAAGCTGCCATATTACAACCATATTCTGGGCAAGGTAGAAATTCAGTCAAAATCCTTAGCTATTGTTCTACATTTAATATACCGTATTTTTCGGAGCATAAGACACACCTCTTTTCCTTTAAAAAGAGGCTGAAAATCTGGGTGCATCTTATACATAGAATACAGCATTTTTTGCCTCCTGAAACCCCGCCCCTTCACCAAAATGGCCACGTGCATACCTAAGGCTTCCAGAGAGCTCCTGGGGCTGAGGAGGGCAGAAATGAGCAAAAACCAGGATGTTTTTGCCCCCCCCCCAGCCCCAGTAGCACTCTATAAGCCTCCATAAGGCTATGCATGCTATTTTTTTGACCAAAAAAGGCCAATTTTCACTAAGAAAATGGGCCATTTTTCCTTGTTTTGGGCCCCCCAGTTCCCCAGGAGCATTCTGCAAGCCCCCCCCCCAAGGCTATTCATGCCTTTTATTTGAAAAAAACTGGGCCAATTTTCATGAAAAACGGGCCGTTTGGGGGAGGTTTGCACAGTGCAAAAAGGGTTTTTTTCCCCTTTTGGAAAGCTGTTTAGTTAGAGTGATGGATGAGAATTACGTTGGCCAAGTACTGTGCTTGCAGAAACAAAGATTTGTTCCAAACATGATCAGTGATTTCCTTCTCCAGCAGATGGGTAAATACACCTGGAAGCATCTACCTACCTACCTACCTACTCTCTCTCTCCCTACCTCCCTACTGTATTTCTCTCTCTCTCCCCTCTACCTATCTACCTACTCTCTCTCTCCCTACCTTACTGTATTTCTCTCTATATATATATTTCTCTCTCTCTATCCCTCTACCTACTTATCTATCTACACACACTGTCTCCCTACCTACTTACTGTATTTCTCTCTCTCTCTCTCTCTCTCTCCCCCTACCTACCTACCTACCTACCTACCTACCTAACTACTCTCTCTCTCTGTACCTACCTACTGTATTTCTCTCTTTCTCTCCCTCTCTCTCCCTCTATCTACCTACCTACCTTTTAAAAAAAAATTGTCTCTTCAAAACCTGGGTGGGTCTTATATTCCGGTGCATCTTATACTCCGAAAAATATGATATATCATGTTTACCCAAATAGAGGACAATTTTAAATGTAAGAGATGCCCTTCCTTCCAAAGGAAAAATTAAAGATGAAAGAAGGATAAATGTACCCCCCGATAAATGTGGCTCACATGATTGTATATGTGTGTGAATATATTTCAATATCCATCTTCACCTGCCAAGAAACATAATTTCTCCATCCCCAAAGGCTGAGCCAGTACACAAACACAGTTTCCTAATTAAATGAATAATTGCTAATTAAAACTCCCCATGAAATAAAGTATTATATTAACTAAAACATTAAAGGAGGATTTAAAGAGGACGTTATATAATTGTGAGATGGAAGTATGAGAAGAATAAATCAAAATAACCCTACCTTGATTTTGTTTAATATAAAATGGCTCTAAGAAGAACTAGGAAAGGCTTTCAAGATTCTGTTTATTCTGTTTTAGAACTATAAACAGCATTCCTGCTGTGTCTGTTTCTTGAACTCCGTTACCTCAAAGGTCTGACACCCCCACCACACACTTACACACACACACCTAGCTGTGTGGAATATCATTAGACATTTACTACTTGTTTCTCACCTCTTCAACTTCAAAACTGAGGACTCAGGATAACTTTATCATACAATATTTATTGAATTTAAATATTCATCAAACTAAATCAAGAAGTTCAAAAGCATTTTTCCCCAGAGCTCACTGAGCTCTGGTGAGAAATGGATAATGTCCCCTCACATACACATACTAAAGATGGCACAATTGTTATTAGTGAGATGTTTTGTATATAAGGTTCAAGGACAATTATTGAATGCCAGCTATGTCATGATTAGCAGCTACTAATGCAAGTCTTTTGCACAGAACATGAATAGGGTCTCTGGTCTCTTGTTATGGATATGTATTCATTTAGTATTAATTAAAACAAGCAAGCAAACCATTTGTCTTCCTTCCTCATGGCAATCTTGTCAATATTAGAACTGAGAAGCTCTTGCTTCACATGGTAGAATCCATTGTGATGATGAATCACCAAAATGTACAAAATAGAAAGGAAATGCACCGAGGTACTGTAAAATCTTCCAGGATGTAAACTTACCCTTGTCTCACAATTCTAAATTAATGAAGTATATGTGATGCAGAAATCATTTTAATAGTAGCTTTTCTTTCAGTGTAAGGGGAACATAAATATGTAGAGCGGAAAATTTGATGTTGGTGCTTTTGCTATTATATGTCAGTTATGGATTGAAATCTGTCAAACAAGTACATCTGTCACTTCAGTCACATGGCAAATATGAGTCAGTATGAACACGCTGGTTCATAAGATAGTTATTTGATTCTGTTGTAGGTCGTTGCGTGACCCTAAACACCATGCTTTATAGAAATTATGGTTTCTCTTAGTATGAAGTTTTAAAGCAGATAATGTCTTACTCAATAAACTGTAATTATGCAAATCACACTTTAACACAATGTGTAAATCCACCTATGAAAATCTCAAGCTTGTTTTTCCCATTCACATGCTCCTAGCATTAACTGGATGGGCAAGTACAAGATCCATGTACAAATTAACAATTTCATTTTATGATGAGGGATGGATTAATCCAGAGAGGTGGGTGAAGCGAGGACTTAGGGGGTTTTTAAACAAATTTTTAATTCGGCTTTTAAGGGGTTCTGGGGAGGGGGGAGGGTTCATTCAGTCAGAGAGGGGCCAAGATATAGGGCCGGCTGGCAGAAGTAGGATAAAGGAGGGGTCCACTAGGGAGGGGGGATCGGGGGTCGTCTCTGTTGAGGGCCGCCCCATTCGATTGGTCTTGGGGAGGGGCAGGGGCGGCGGGAGACAGGATGTCCATCATGGGTTGGAGGCTCGTGGTCGCTGGTTACGAGCGGTCGCTTGCCCCAACCCCCTGTACTCCGCTTGTGGGCTAGGCGGTCAGGGACTACAGAGCCGGGGTCCCAGGCTGATGTTCTGCAACGCCATGTCCGTGGTGAATAAAGCCCCCCTCATAAATGACCTTGTGTCAGAGGGGGACCCGGACCTGGTGGGAATGACGGAGACCTGGTTGGGCCCTTAGGGGGGTTTATCCCTCGTGGAAATGTGCCCACCAGGCTACCGTGCATTTCATCAGCCCAGGGCCCTTGGCAGGGGTGGGGGGTGGCGGCGGTTATTGTTAAGGAAAGTCTGGAGCCGAAGGAGACCACTGTGCCTCAGACGACCGGCTGTGAGTCCCTCTTCGTGAAATGGGGCCTAGGGAGGCAGCTGGGCTTGCTAGTTGTATACCTGGCTCCCGCTATGTAACAGCAGCCCTGCCCGAGCTACTCGAGGTGATCGCCGCGATGGCGGTGGAGACCCCCAGACTTATAGTCATGGGGGACTTTAACCTGCCATCGGCGGGCAAAACATCCGAGGCAGCTCGGGAGTTCATGGCTTCCATGACGGCCATGGACCTGACCCAAGTAGTTCAGGGCCCCACTCACGAGGGAGGACACACGCTGGATCTGATTTTTGTCTCTGGACACTGGATTAGTGATCTCGGAACAGGGGATTTAGTCATCTTACCCTTGTCATGGACAGATCACTCTCTCCTTCGGATAGACTTTCCAACCGTCACACCCCACCACGGGGAGGCGGAACCGGAGACACCGAGTTGGTTCCGCCCCAGGCACCTGATGGACCCGGAAAGGTTCCAGAGGGAGCTTGGGCCAGTACCTGTGTCCCTGCCCCGCGGCTCGACTGAGGATCTAGTGGCCGCATGGTATAGTGCGGCCACGGGGGCCTTGGACCGAGTCGCGCCCTTGCGGCCTCTCATGCGGCGCCAAGTCACCCAGGCTCCTTGGTTTACCGAGGAGCTTCGGGAGATGAAACGCCACAAGAGACACCTAGAGAGTAGGTGGAGATCTTCTCGATCCAAAGCTGACCGAACACTAGTGAGAGACCATATTAGGACTTACTTAGTGGCACTAAGAGTGGCCAAACGTGAGTATTGCGCCACTCTTATCGCATCCGCGGAAAACCGCCCTGCCACCCTGTTTGGGGTGACCCGCTCCCTCCTTCATCTGAGGCCGGGGGAAGCCCCTCTGCAGGGTCGAGCAGAGGAATTTTGAGTATTTCTGCAGGACAAAATCACTCAGATTCGGAACGAGTTGCCCTCCACTAGTGGTCCAGTCGAGGCGTCCAGTGCTGGTCTTGAGATTACACCTTGGGAGGAGTTCGACTTTGTTACTACCGAGGATATGGACAGGTTGCGGAGGAACCTTAGAGCCACCACATGTTTATTGGACCCGTGCCCCTCCTGGCTTGTACTGGCATCCTGGGAGGTGACACGAGGCTGGCTCCAGGGCATTGTGAATTCATCTCTGAGTGAGGGGTACTTGCCCACCATTTTGAAAGAGGCGGTGGTGAGGCCCCTCCTCAAGAAACCATCCCTCGATCCAGCTTTATTAGAGAACTATCGTCCCGTCTCCAACCTTCACTTTTTAGTGAAGGTTGTTGAGAGTGTGGTGGCTCAACAGTTTCCCCGACATCTGGAGGAAGTTGATTATCTAGACCCACGCCAGTCCGGCTTCCGGCCCGGTCACAGCACCGAAACGGCATTGGTCGCGTTGGTGGATGATCTCTGGAGGGCACGGGATAGAGGTTGTTCCTCTATCCTTGTCCTATTAGACCTCTCAGCGGCTTTTGATACCATCGACCATGGTATCTTATTGCACCGATTGGGGGGGTTGGGGCTGAGAGGCACCGTCCTACGGTGGTTCTCGTCCTACCTCTCTGGTCGGTCGCAATGGGTGTTGGCAGGAGGGCAGAGGTCGTCCCCGAGGCCACTCACATGTGGGGTCCCTCAGGGGTCGGTCCTCTCGCCACTCCTGTTTAACACCTACATGAAGCCGCTGGGCGAGATCATCCGTGGTTTTGGGGTGGAATACCATCTGTACGCTGATGACACTCAGTTGTACATATCCACCCCAAACCACCCCAATGATGCCGTCGAGGTGCTGTCCCGGTGTCTGGAGGCCGTACGGATCTGGATGGGTAGGAACAAACTCAAACTCAACCCATCCAAGTTCGAGTGGCTGTGGTTTCCGGCACCCCGGTTCAGCCAGATAAGTCCAACACTGGCCATTGGGGGCGAACAACTGGCCCCCGTGGAGAGGGCGCACAACTTGGGCGTCCTCCTGGATTCCCGGCTGTCCATGGAGGACCATGTGACGGCCGTGGCCAGGGGAGCGTTCTATCACGTATGCCTGATACGCCAGTTGCACCCTTACTGGACCGGGGGGCCCTTCGCACAGTCACTCAAGCGCTTGTGACATCCTGGCTGGATTACTGTAACGCTCTCTACATGGGGCTCCCCTTGAGGTGCACTCGAAAGCTACAGTTAGTATAGAATGCGACCGCGCGGGTGATTATGTGTGCCTCAAGGCAAACCCACGTAACACCTCTCCTGCGCGAGCTGCACTGGCTGCCTGTGGCCTTTCGAGTGCGCTTCAAGGTGTTGACGACCATCTTTAAATCGCTCCATGGCTCGGGGCCTAGCTATATACCAGACCGCCTCCTGCCCCATACATCCCTTCGTCCGCTCCGCTCCCACAGAGAGGATCTTCTCTGGGTGCCGTCAGCGGGGCAATGCCGGTTGGCGACACCCAGGGGAAGGGCCTTCTCTGTGGCGGGCCCGGCCCTCTGGAACGACCTACCCCCCCGACCTTCGCACTATCTCGGACCTCCGCCTCTTCCGCCAACGTCTTAAGACGTATCTATTCCAACAAGCCGGCCTAGGATAGCCCCTACTTCTGACTTTTTAAAAATAAATTAATTTGGTACGGTTTTAACATGGGTTTTAGCACGGGTCTATTAATTTAATATATTTTAATTGATATTGTATTTTGTGGTTTTAATAATGCCTGTGCGCCGCCCTGGGTCCTAACAAGGAGAAGGGTGGGGTATAAATTTAATAAAATAAAATAAATAAAAAATATGTTTCCACTCCCAATTAGTATTGCTGTGCAAGGACCACCTATTAGCATTGTTGAGCAAGGATTACCTGTGTGTGTGGATTACTTTAACTTATGTATTTCTACTCTATACTCTATATAGCCTTTTCACTATAGCAATATATGATGACAACGAACTGTTCTGAAGAACATGTGATTTATATTGTTGCTGGCCATGGACATCAAGTGGGGTATAGTTTTCATTTAATAGCATATTTTTATGTTGCCATTCATTATTATTAATCCATGTAGAGTCAGTAGTATACAAATACATCATAACAAAGTAAATAATTGTAAATAATAATGAAATGATAACAGTAAAGTATTTGCTGATTCCTGTCTTGACTGATGGTAATTCCAATTTCAGACAATTTGATGTACTTTGAAATCAGGGTAATATAAAGGGAGTTTCTATAGATTTTACTCCACTAGTCATTGCCAACTATAAGGGAGGGTGTTCATCTCCATTTCAAGGCCATTGAGCCAGCATTATTCAAAGACATTTCCATGGTTTTATGCCAGCATGATACCATAGACCGCTGTTGCCTTCCCACCAAAGTGGTACCCATTTATCTACTTGCATTTGCATCCTTTTGAACTGCTAGGTTAGCAGGAGCTGAGGCGAGGTTGGGAAATCACTCCATTGCATGGCGCTCGGGTTTTGAACCTGAGCTGCTGGCTTTTCAGCCAATAAGCCCAGCATCTTAACCACTGAGCTAACAAGCCACTCAAGAGATCATATAATTTCTCCCAAAACGCTTGCTAGATTTGATTTCTAGCATCTTGTTAAAAAAATACTATTTGTAATTACGAAGTTTTACAAATTGGAAATATTGTGGTTGTGATTATAAAGAAGGAAGCAGAGATTCATGTACATCCGATACACATGGCAGTATCATACAAATGCAACAATTAGCTCATTCTTCAAATGTTAAAGAAGATACAAAACATTTGCAACTTTCAGAAACAAAGAAATTTGTATTCATATAGCATACAGTACATGTTTTCCTAATATATGGACTTATGTATGCAAGTTTCTAAATATGTAATGCATTTTTGTTTGGACCCTCCATAAGTAAACATATTGTGCACCCAGGTTTGAGGCCAAGAAAGTGTTAGCTATGGAGAATATTAGATTTGATTAACTGCATACTTATTTATGCTACAGAATATTCTATTTTGGCAGTTCTTTCCATGTCACTTGAAAAGAAATCTGATAAAATACACTTTCTAGATAAAAAGTAGAAAACTGTGGGTGGGATTTGTAAAAAATACATGATTTAGAACGTTATCTAAATGAAAATAGGTCTTTATCTCTTTTGTCTAATCTTGCAGAAATAGCTAATGACAATGTTAGACAGTCTTAGATTGTCAATCTATTTGATGAGACCACTAACTAATATCTGCTATGACATGGAATTAATTACATAAAATTACAAATATGCTGTAATATTGTGCATGATAGCTTCTTTACTACTAAGGAAGACATTATCTGTATTCTTGCCAGTGGCGGGAATTCTCTGTATTCTCTGTGGCGGGCCCTGCCCTTTGGAACGACCTACCCCCTGAACTCCGGACCATCACCGACCTCCGCCTCTTCTGCCAATGTCTAAAGACATATTTTTTTCATCAAGCCGGCCTAGCCTAACTTCCCATGGGGACTTTTAGAAAAGTTTTAAATTGGGTTTTAATTAATAATTGGTTTTAGCACAGGTTTGGGATCTAATATATATTTTAAATTATTTATCTATGTTATATTTTTGTATGTTTTTTAAATCTCCTGTGCGCCGCCCTGGGTCCTCTGCGGAGAAGGGCGGGATATAAATGTAATAAAATAAAATAAATAAAAATAAAAATAAGTTGGATAGTATATTCGTAACTGAATAAAAACGTGAAGATGTTTTTCTTTTAAACTATTAAGGTTAAAAAAAATCTTTAAAATCGTTTTGTTGCTGTCATTTTAATCTATGTGTGTTGTACTTTGATATTAGGCTTCATTGAGAATTTATATTTTTATATTAATAAAATATGGGTCCAACCTTTTTTAATGTTACTAATGCAAACCAAAATTGAACCCGTCTACTGTAAAATAATTTCTGATATTGTCATTTTTTTCTGTTGGGGGTGGGTGGGGGTCAAACAAGAATTAGGATCTTCTTAAGAGACATTCTGAGGCATTGTTGAGAATTCTAGACTTCTGAGAGCATTTCTGTAGGGAAGAAGGCAGCATAAAGAAATAGAGTTCAATAAAAAATACTTTGAATACTTACATAAGAAGGTTTTTACACAAGAATTTACTAAATTTTTGGAAATTAAAGAAGCAAAAATACAGTGGTACCTCGGTTCACGAACGCCTCTGTTCACGACCAATTCGGTTTACAAACAGAAATTTTCCAAAAAATGTCTCCGGTTCACGAACACCGTTTTGGTTCACGAACGGAAAAGTTCGTAAAAAAATGCTCCGCTTCACGAACTCCGTCTCGCTTCACGAACTCCCCCTCGCTTCACGAACTCTGCCTCGCTTCACGAACAGAAAAGTTCGTAAAAATGCTCAGATTCACGAACCCCGTTTCGCTTCATGAACCGACGCCGCGGACGACCAAAAAACAAGGTCAGAACGGATTAACCGGATTTACATTGAACCCTATGGGAAATTGTGCCTCGCTTCACGACCAATTCGGATCGCGAACAGAGTCAGTTCACAAATTAAGTTCGTGAACTGAGGTACCACTGTATCATCATGATTGCTATATTTTTGAGGGAGGGAGTGCAGGAGCAGTGGAAAACTCACTCTTTGGAGGCTTCACAAACATTTAATTAAAAGTATTTTAATGTATACTATATTTTTCCTTCCTTTGTAAGTTGCAGTTTTTTCCTAAGAAATCCCCTTTGTGACTGTCAGGGGGGAAATGCATATGTTACTATTGATAAAGAGAATGCATATATCTGGTTTACAGTTTTTGTGACCATGGAGACCATCTAATCTTTTTTTTTTATATTGAAAAAGTTTTATTGGTTTTACAATTTTTCATTGGGGTAGGGTAAGAGATACAAAGAAATTTTGAGAGCCTTCGCATCAAAGTCGTCGGCCCTTCCGGAGCTTCATAATAAATCATTAACAAAAAACATTTTTCATAATACTACAAAGTGAAAGCAAGTACATATTTCTAAGTTCTCAGTTCTATGCTGTCAGTCATTTGCAAAAATCCAGAACACATGTTATACAATATTACTCAAAAAATCAAGGCAAAGTTATTTTTTAGATCTAAGTCTCTTGGCAATTGTGTCTTCTGTCCCTCCTTCCAGGCCCCCAGCGGGCGGGGCCGTGGCCCCCTCTGCCCCCCCTGGATCTTTCCCCAGGACAGAGGAATGTTTTTTAAGAAAGGCTTCCGCCTCAGCAACTGTTTTAATCCTCACTCTTCCTCCTTCCCAGAACACCAGCATCCCTTCGGGCATCACCCACTTGAACCAGATCCCGTGATCAAACAATTTTCTAGACAAGAAGGAAAATTTCCTTCTCGCTTCTCTAATCTTTCTTGGAATCTGCTTCAAGATGGCAACCTCCTTTTGTTGGTAAATTAACGGTCCTCCTCTTTGCACCTTCAAGATTTCCTCTCTGGTTGACCTTCTAACAAATTTCACATGTATCTCTCTGGGTACTTCATTTATCCTGGCATATGCAGAGTTTATTCTGTAGGCTAGATCAATGTCCCCCCTGATCTCATCCTTAGGTTTATGTAAATAATCTGCTAAAATTGTGCTCATGAGTTCAGGGAGACATTCACCAGATTCCTCAGAAACGTTCTGAAATCTCAAAAAATATGTCATCCTTTCCATATCAATCCTAGACACATGCCCATTTATTTCTACAACCTCATTAGTAACATTTTTAATCTCTCCCTTAGCCCCAGCCAGCCCCCCTTCCAACTCTTCATTCTTCTGTGTGTTATCCAGCACTTGTTTCCGTGTGTCCAGTAGCTCCTTTTTGAAGTTGATATTTTCTTCTCTCTGGGCCTTGATTTCTTGCACCAAAGTTTGTATAACTGATTCAAGAGAAGCCATCCTTAGTTCTAAGCCTGCCAGTTCTGATTTCTGTGCCATAGTTAGCTGTTAAAGTTAATGCCACTAAAATGGCGTTTTTTGGGTGGGGTCGTTGAGGCAAATCAGGAGCTGGAAGTTCAAATCAGGATTGTGAAAAGTTCAGGAACCAAAAGAGAAACAGTTTTCCAGATCAATAATTCTAATAGCGAAGGCACTCCAGAAAAGAAATCACATAATCCAAAAAAATTCTTCTTTAATAACAAGAGGAAGTCCAAATCACAAAGCGATGCTGGAAATTTTCCATAAGTAAAATAGTCATTCAGGGACAAAGAGAAGCCATTTTCCACCGCCCAGACTCAGAGCCAGAAGGAGAGAGTAGTAAAAAAAAATGTTTCAAGTCAGCCAGACCTAGATACTTTGTTTCAAAGATAAACCGCAGATCACTTTCCCTTGTTTCAAACAGTCCGGATTAAAGATATCCGCTTCCTCGCAGCGAGGAGCCATTCTTAAGTGCCGCTTTAGTCCGAGGGGGGGTTTAACAAGCAGACACCCCCCTCCAAGTTCTTTCAGCCCAGGCTGACAGCAAAAAAAAATGTTTAAAACCACTCACTTTCCCCCTCGCAGCCGAAGCCCCGGGAAGCCTTCCGACTCAGACGGCCAGCTCTCTCCATGTTCTCAAAACGATGCCGCCCGCCATTGGCGAAGGGGAAACCCCCCACAGCATGTCCTCCTCCACCTAAGCCGAAGACAAGGGTCGCTTCCCAGCTGCCTCTGGGGGAGGGCGACCCAGGCAAGCCGGCTTTACGGAAGACCCCCAAAAACGGGGCGTCTCGCCCCCGTGGGGGGGCAGGAAAAGAAACAAAGCGGCGAGCGATCCCTAGGCTCGCCCGTCGCCGCTGGAGCCGGAACCGGAAGTCGAGACCATCTAATCTTCATGGAGCAGAAAGGATGTAAAGAAAAGTTTTTTGCAACAAGTTTTTTTCAACTCAGCAAAAGGTAAAATAAAGTGCTTTAGCTGGTAGGACTAAATTTTAAATAGGGAAGCATTCATAAATTTGAAGAGAGTTGTTGAATGGAGCATAAGCTACTAGAGCATAAGCTAGACATGTCATCTAAGTATTGCTGTCTGGTTTTGAATAATTACATTTTTTAAAGTTTTGTTAATCATAAATAGGATCTACATAGCAGAGTTTTGACCTATGCCTTGCATGGTGGAGAAAAGAATAAAAAAAAATCACAGGAATGACAGATGGAGGACATACTTTGGTGAAAAATAAATATTTCGCAAGATTTCTTATGCTATGTGCTTTACAGAGAATCCCAAAGAGAGCAAATATCATGCTACAAAAGTAGAAGAAACTTTTACCTATCCATTCTCTCAAGTAGAAATAAAAGTAACTCAGTTTGGAACTTCAAAAGAATGAGGTGGAAATGACATGGGCAATTGAAAAGCTAAAAACATATTCTTTGACACCCAAAGTTGTAGGGTATGTTCTTGTTTTTTAATGTGCAAAAGAGTGAGTTTTTTTAAAAAAAAACAACAACCCAAAAGCAAATGACAAACTGTAATGGTATGTCCTAAGTTAAAGTCACATATTTATCCCAAACTAGAGTGTAAAATTACCTTTGATTGTATTAATGCTTAATTGATAAACAAAATCTAAAGAACAAACAAGTCTTGACTTTCATATAATTTATCATGGGTCCAAAATTGAGACGATAGAGAACATAAATCTCCCCCACCTCTTAGATGAGAAGAACTTCCTAAGGGGGCAGCAGCACAGCTGATAGAGTTAGTTGAATTTTGTCTGAAGGTAAAAGAACAAGCAACTTTGGTGATTGATATAAAACAAAATGTATTCCACTTAAAAATGCTGATAAACAACTTACGATGGATGTGAAAATATTTTGAAAGTAGGCAGCTCTTTAGGATGAATTTCCTTCCTTCGCAATTTTTCATGCAGAATATATATTTTATAAAAAAATATTTATAATGCTGTCTAAAATTTATAGAAGTGGTTTACCACTGCAGTCAGAATATCAGCTTGAAACTGAAGTTGTTTATTATGAGGTCTTATATTTCTGTTCAACTTAAAAACCTAGCCCCATTGCTGTGAAGTTCCTGAAATACCCTGCACTAGATGGTATCCCACATTTCTCACAATAACAGAAAACTCTTGGACGGAAGCCATGGAAGATCTTCTTTTCTCCTATCTTTTCTGATCTTCCTCCATAAATAATGCAGAAGTAGAAACTATTCAATAAATCTCAACTGGCAATAAACAGTATCCCCCCCCTTTTCTTGGGGGGGGGGTGTAATCCTTGAATATTGGCATGAAGAAATTTTGTGACCCAGATACTGCTGAAAAGTTTCCAGTTGTAAGATCATATGAATCAAAGAAATAGCAGTAGAGAGGGATAAGCAGACTTGGCTTGGTGTGATGATAGGAATATGCTTCGAAAGTTCTACTAGATTCTTGTTGTAAAAAATAAATAAATTTCTATTTCAGCTTTTCTATTATACATGTACTTTTTCTTTGTCCCCCCCCCCCCCCTGGTCTTTCTATGTTATACTTTTTTCTTTTTTAGTTTTTCAAAAATTATGTCAGTTTAATTTCCCCCTTTATCTCTTCTTTCACTTAAAGAAAGTGCATGTGATTTTATATATAATTTTCTTCATTTGTTCCAAGACATTTATCATGCGTTTTATAGGATAAAAAGGCCCTTTGACATCAATCTGAAATGAAGTGCTTACCAAATAGGGACAAATCAAAACCTGAAGTTTATTTTCTATTACAAAACACTAACATAAGAGAAAGATCTCTTATCTAGTGACCAGGCTGATGAACAGTACAAATTAATAATCTCTTAGAAGTATAATTTTGATTAACAAAAATATGTATTGTTATTTATTAAAGAAATGTATACAGCAATATATTTACCCGAAGAACTTTGTGCAGGAAAAAGAGATAAGACCACAAACCAACATTTGTAAAATCATTGAAGAAACTAGGTTGGGACCTCTAAAGATCTCATTTTGAATATTAATACAGCTGCAAACCTGGCAGGATTTCATTAACAACCTGATTGGAGTGTTTAGTGAAAAACTAGATCCTTTCCAGAAAGAAATCAAAGTCAGGGGTCATAGGGGGACGGCATACTTCCTAGACCCGTGTTGGCGAACCTAAGGCACACGTGCCACAGGTGGCACGCGAAACCATTTCTTAGGGCACGCGAGATGTTGCCCTGTCAGCTCCAGTGTGCACATGCGTGTTAATCAGCTGATTTTGGCCTTCATTTTCGGCTGTTTTTCACTGAAGCCTCCGGAGGGGAAAAAACAACCTAATGCACAAACCGGAAGTTCGGGAACAGAATTCCAGTTTGCATGTTGGGTGAAAAATGCCCCAACACGCAAACTGGAAGTCAGAAAATGGGCCGTTTCTGGCCCTCCCCAGGCTCCTAGAAAGCCATCCATGCATGCATGGGGCAGCAGAGAGGTTTCATGCATGTATGTGCAGCGGGCACAGCACATTAAGTTATGAGGGTGGGCATGCAAGCACGCATAATAGTGTGCATGCTCGTGCTTTTGGCACCCAAGGCAAAAAAGGTTCACCATCACTGTCCTAGACCAGCGATGGCGAACATTTTTTGGCTCGCATGCCATAATTGGGGGGAGCACAGGGGGGTTGTGTGCAGGCATGCTGCACCCATAATGCAATGCGCGACACATACCCCAGTGCACATGCGCACACTACAGATGCGCCCTCCCATTTTTTACATGCTCTTTCCCCCCCCCCCAGGCTCCAGAGGCTTTATAGGAGCCAGGGGAGGGCAAAAAGAGCCTCCCCTGCCCCCGCCCCCCCGAGGCCCTCTGGAGGCTTCAGCAACCTTCAGGAGGCTTCCCTGAAGCCTCCAGACCACTCAAAATGATGCTCCAAGCAAATCAGACGTCACTTCTGGTTTCGGTGGCGCATCATTTTGAGTGCTCCAGAGGCTTCAGGGAAGTTCATGAAGCCTCTGGAGGGCCTTGGGGGGGGGGCAGGGAGGGAGAATTTTTTTCACCCTCCCTAGGCTCCTATAAAGCCTTTGGAGCCTGGGGAGGGTGAAAAAAGTATGCAAAAAAGGGTGAATTCAGCTGGCCAGCTGACAGGGCATTGCCTCGCGTGCCCTAACAAATGGCTCCGTGCCATAGGTTCACCATCTCTGTCTTAGACCCACTAAGTGACACTGCTTTACTAGTGGGACGTAGAGAACATTGAATGTGCCAAACCTGATGGGACTGACAGAAACCATGGAGGGGAGAGTGGGAGAGTTGGTCCCACAAATAACCTGGCATCATGACATGTAGAGCTATAAAAGTGACAATCAGGACCTTGAATTGCACACAAAAGCTTGCAGGGAGCCAGTACAGCTAACATAGCAGAAGGGTACTTGGGCATATCATGATATGCTCAATATTGCTATGTGTTGCAGCATTCTTGAACAGCTAAAGCTTTTGAATATTCTTCGAGCATAACCCCATGTAATTTGGGGTGGAACAAAAAATAAGTGATGCAGAAATGATTAAGTGTTTTAATAAAAATTCTGCATTTATTAATTAAGATGTCTTACTAAGGATGTTTCAGATGTTTTACGTAGATATATGGTATATCTTTTTTTTATTTTGGCCGCGGAACAGATATTTTAATCACACTTTAGATAGCTTATTAGATTGCAAAGTTGCTCCACCTAAATCTAATTTTCAGACATAGAAAATATTGCAAGCTTGCATGTCAGAGTTTAATTTAATAGATGTAAGTTTTTAAAAACCTTTGCAAAAAAAAAGTCACTTCAATTTTTTTTCAGCTCTGCATCAGACTTGTTTCTAAATTATTTTTGGGATTCTCAGTCCTTAGTTGACAGGTTTAATTAATACAATATAGAAATTATTGCTATATCTAAGCATAGGAAAGAGTTATCATATTTTTATATGGTGTTTACTGGTATATAAAACTTGATTGAATAATCTACTTTTTATAAAAGATACAATAAGAGTTTGAAGATCCCCCACCCCCAGTGTTTATAAATAGATACCTTCTAATTTGGAGGGGGGATCAGTTATGGGAATCTATGGAGACAATGTTTATGCTTTTCTAATATGTTCTCTTCGCTTCTCCTCTTGTCTTCTTTTCCTGGATTTCAGACCATCTAGTTGAGAACAGAAACCAGCCTATGCCTTTGATTATATCGTTTCTTTGCAAGCAACAGCTTTGGAGATGTGAATTTTATCAGAAATAAAACACGGGATCAGTTGCTTTCCCAGCTTAATATGATCATGGATTTACATCTATATAGTGCCAATTATACTATTTTTTTTTAAAGTTCAGACTGAAATACATATTTTAAATGAGAAATTATTTAAATATATATGAGCTACAGGTTCATTGATTGATCGTTTGGCATCTGAGGGGAGCCTGTGCTGAGCTTCAGCGTGGAAGATGTAAAGGACCCAACCCTTACTGTTTGTGGACGATCGGTCAGGAAGTCTTTGATCCATTCACAAGTGAGGGGAGGGAAATTCAGGTCAGTCAACTTTTCAATGAGAATGTACATATTGTGGTTTTGTATTCTTTTTACTAGGATGTCTATATGTGTCTGTGTGTAAAAACCACCCAGACTCAGCTTGATTGAGTTGGACAGCCATATAAATGTTTTAAATAAATAATTAATACAGCCACCCTTCATCAATACAAAAAAATAACTGAGTCGAAAAGGAGAGATTGAATACAGATTTAACCGATGACCAATCTCACAGCATTAATTGTGGTGGTAGAACTCTTGTTACTGTATAATTCCATAAATGTGTGACTTATTGTTTGTGCCACAAGTAACTTCATAATTAGGGGTCTATTCTTTCCATAGCTGTATACATTCTCCCGAGTATTATTAACATTTTGCTGTATTTTGTGTATTTGCTAAATTGAGGGCAAAACACATATAGAGGTGAAATGAAAGATTTTTTTGAGACTGAGAGAGAACAAAACTAGCAAGATGAATGTGGTGCAAAAGCAACATAATATGTAAGGATTATTGTTACACTCATAACATAACTGTAGAAATGTTAACATGGGTTTATTGATTGAAATGCAAGAAAAGTATCAATCTAAGCAGAAGTTCAACATCCATTGAGAAAGTATGTTACAGGACTTCCGGTTCCGGCTCCGGCGGCGACGGGCGAACTTAGGGTTCGCTCGCCGCTTTGTTTCTTTTCCTGCCCCCCCGCGGGGGCGAGAAGCCCCTTGTTTGGGGTTTCTCCCGTAAAGCCGGCTCGACGGGGAAGCCCCCCCCACGGCAGTGGGGAAAGCGACCCCGATCCTCGGCTTAGGCGGAAGAGGACATGCTGCGGGGGGCTTTTCCTTCGCCAAAGGTTGGCGACACCATTTAATTCTATGGAGAGAGACGATCGGAAGAGTCGGGAGGCTTTTTGGGACCTCAGCTGCGAGCGGAGAGTGAGCTATTAAAACTTTTTTTTTTGTACTGTCAGCCGGGCTGAAAGGGACAGGAGGGGGGTGTTTGTTCCCAAAACCCCCCCCTTGGACTAAAAGTGGCACTTGGAAATGCCTCGTTGCGAGGAATCGGAAACTTTTAATCCGGATGGTCTCTAACAAGGGAAAGTATTTTGCGGCTTGTTTGCAATTATGTCTCTAGGTCTGGCTGAAACAGTTTCTTTTTTGCTTTTTAACCGCTTTCTCCCTCGGGCTCTGAGTTTGGGCGGAAAATGGCTTCTCTTTGTCCCCGACTGACTATGACCTATGGAAAATTACCAGTGTCTCTTTGTGATTTGGACTTCCTCTAATTATTGATGAAGAATTTTCCTCTTTTGGATTTGTGTTTTCCTTTCTGGATTACCTTCGTTATTATACCTATGGAGTTGGAAAAGTGTTTCTCTACTGGTTTCTGAATTCTGCAGCTCTACAACTTTGAGAACTTTGGACTCCTGATCTGCCTCACCAGCCCCACCCTAAAAACACCATTTTACTGGCACGGATTTTAATAGCTAAACATGGCACAAGAAGCAACGCTGGCAAGCCCTTGAACAAAGAATGACTGCCCTTGAATCTGTTATACAAAATTTGGTATTAGAAATTAAGGCCCAGAGGGCAGAAAATGTCAATTTTAAAAAGGAATTACTGGACACTCGAAAACAAGTGCTTGAGAATACACAGAAGAATGAAGAATTGAAAGGGGGGCTGGAGGGGGCTAAGGGAGAGATTAAAAATGTTTCTAATGAGGTTGTGGAAATAAATGGGCATGTGACTAGGATAGATATGGAAAGGATGACATACTTTTTGAGATTTCAGAATGTTTCTGAGATGGATGGTGAATGTCTCCCTGATCTTATGAGTACAATTATTGCAGACTATTTACATAAACCAAAAGATGAGATCAGAGGGGACATTGACCTAGTCTACAGAATAAATTCTGCATATGCCAGGATGAATGAAGTACCCAGAGAGATACATGTAAAATTTGTTAGAAGGTCAACCAGAGAGGAGATCTTGAAGGCGCAAAGAGGGAGTCCTATGATTTACTAACAAAAGGAGGTTACCATCTTGAAGCAGATTCCAAGAAAGATTAGAGAAGCCAGAAGGCAACTTTCCTTCTTGTCTAAAACATTGTTTGATCATGGGATCTGGTTCAAGTGGGTGATACCCGAAGGGATGCTGGTGTTCTGGGAAGGAGGTAGAGTGAAGATTAAAACAGTTGCTGAGGCGGAAGCCTTTCTTAAAAAACATTCCTCTGTCCTGGGAGAAGATCCAGGGGGGGCAGGGGGAGCCATGGCCCCGCCCGCTGGGGGCCCGGGGGAGAAGGTGGAAGATACAATTGCCAAGAGACTTAGATCTAAAAAATAACTTTGCCCTGGTTTTTTTTTTGAGTAATATTGTATGATATTTGTAATCTGGATTTTTGTAATTGACTGACAGTATATAACTGAAAAATTTAGGAATATGTACTTGCTCCCAGCTTGTAGTGTTATGTGAAATGTTTCTTTTCTTTCTTTTTAACAATGTAACTTGAGGTACCGGAGGAGCCGACGACTTTGACGTGATCACTCTCAAAATTTCTATGTATCCCTTACCCTACCCCATAAAAAATGTAAACTCAATAAAACTTTTTCAATATATGAGAAAGTATGTTACATATGTTGGTTCAAACCACCAACAGGAAATAATATTGCAAGATAAATGGACTTGCCTGTACATGAGATACCACGGCTGAAAGAATGAGGAATGCTGCCTTATTCACAGCAACAAAATGGTGACACTTTAAAATGATAGACTCTTTCTTGAATGCAATTATCAGGAAAATATTTTAAGGCTATGTAATCACTACAACAGGTATAAACAATTTTAGTAGCTTATCACCTTCTTTAAAATATAATAAAGTGTCTCTTCTTCCTATATCCCATCTTTTTTCTATAAACAAATCCCTAAAAGCTCCTTGTTTCAGTCCTGATTGGCAAAATTCCATTAATGATTACCAGAGATAACAATGTATCTACTTTAACCTTGATCAAATAAACAAACTTTGAATTGTAATCATTAGTTCCTTCTAATTCCCTCTAGTGTCCAATTTGCGAAGTCCCATCCTATGATGTTTTCTTAATGGAATTCAAAACAAAAGCATTTTCCAATAAGGAGGATTCTTATAATCAATTCTAAATTTTTATTTCAAATCCATCTATACCCTTAGTCTCTTTGTGCTTGCCAAAGTTGTATTCATCCTTTGTTGTTTGTTCCAATATTTTTAAACCTTTAAACTTGTATTTAAAACTTCTTTAAGTAAGGATTGTAAGAAAATTCACATGTTGTTTTCAGACTTGTCAATCTGCCTATTGATTCTTGCATTCATTTATTTTAAAGAAAACCAGAATGGGTTACTGTTTAATGTTAATCTAAATGTATGGTGTCTAGGTTCCTAACCCTGCCATGATCACAAAGTTCATTTTGTGATCATGGGTCTCTCATTTAGCAAACATTAAGCAAACATTTAGCTTAAGAATATCAAGAATATTAAGAGTGTGGTAAAATAAGAATAGTGTGAATCCTCTAACATATTTTAGAGAAAAGAATATTTTTCCTAATCTCTTTTGCTTTTTAAAAAAGTTTACATTTATGTGAGAAAAGCTTGAAAGTTTCAGTTGCTCATGTTTCATTCTGCAAAGAATCTAGCTATGCTTGTGTATTACAGAATAGCCCCATCTTGAAGTTTGTTAGCAACATAGAAAAAGGAATAAGATCCAGGACTTGGGTGCATCGTAACAGCAGCAACACGAGCTATAATGCAGCCGCGCGAGCTATAATGGAGACCGCAAGGTACACCCACATAACACCTCTCTTGCGCGAGCTGCACTGGCTGCCTGTCGTCTTTCGGGTGCGCTTCAAGGTGCTAGTTGTCATCCATGGCTCGGGACCTAGCTATCTGCGGGATCGGATCCTGCCCCATACATCCTCACGGCCGATTCGCTCCCACAGAGAGGGACTTCTCCGGGTGCCGTCCACTAGACTTTGTCAGCGGGCGACGCCCAGGGGAAGGGCCTTCTCTGTGGCGGTCCCAGCCCTCTGGAACGACCTTCCCCCCGACATTAGAACAACTACGGACCTCCGCTCCTTCCGCCAAAAATTAAAAACACACTTTTTCTGCTTGGCCGGCCTAGGGTAGTCTCTTCCTTTGGGTTTTTTTAGGGAACATTAGTTTTTAATGGGGATTTTAGCGCAGGGACAATTAGTTTAATTTATTTTTATTTTACTGTATTATTGATGTACATATTTTGTGTTTTTAGTTTTTCCCTGTGCACCGCTCCGAGTCCCTCTGGGGAGAGGACGCGGTATATAAAATAAAAATATTATTATTATTATTATTATTATTATTATTAACACTCTTACCTTAAATGAACATTATTTTGGGCAGACATTTACCAGGCGTTTCAAGAAAACTTGGATTAGATCTGGCATTAGTAGAGGTTACACAGAGAATTTTACTTGTTATAACACCACTTACAGCAAACAGAACTGTAGAACTAAATCCATTCTTTTCTACTGCTCCTCCTGCCAAGCCTGGAAGAAAACATTGTAAATAATGCTCTCTATTCCATGGACCATGTTTTCTGCAGTAACCTATGAAACATCATCTTTCTGCAGTGCCTTTTCTAATCCATGGCCCTCCTGATGGACTCACAGCTTTGAGCCAACCATCTATATTTTGGACACTACTCTGGCTTTTTCCTGCTGTAAAGCAAAACAAATAGGATTAGACTAACTGTGGAATTCTTATAGAAAGGTCAGAATGCAATGAGTAGCAATATCTCCTAGGAAAGGTATCATGCTCAGAAAATGTTTGTTACTGCCATAAATGGGTAATTTGCAAAAAAACATTAATTCATACAGCAACAGGTACCTTTTTCAGCAAGAGAGCTGAAGCTGATAATAGTTGAGGGATACACATCCTCTCTTATTTTTATTAAACCAATTGATAAATGGCATTCAGTCAAGAAATGGATATCAATTTTTGTTATTGTTTTCATTATTCTCCCCAGGCTAGGACATTCTCCTATGAACTTTGAGATTATTTCAGACTCTTCCATCTGCTCTTCTGGCTCCATTCATGTAGGCTATGTCTGAATCACTGCAAAACTGCTTTTCAAGCCTGATGCCCTCATGTAATTTAAGATTAGAATTTCCAAAATTTCCAGATGACAATGAAATTCCTCCCTAATCGTTGAATGCATTGCTTTGGAGAGAAATCTGGGAAATGCTACTCATACACATTTGCAGTATATTGAACAGAGGAAGGTTTTGCTACTACATTTCTGAAGGCAAAACTCCATAAAATAAAATCCATAAATGGTTTACCACAGTTACATATTTGAAGGACCCTTTTCTCCTAAAAGAATCTGACAATCATTTTCAATCATTGTCTGCTTAGTTCACAATCCAAAGTAGTACAATTAGATTCTTCTTTGGCTGTCCCAATGGTGCTTTTTCAAAAGGCAATTGGACTTTGTTTTTCCTTGACGTTATTTGGCTTCTCATCCAAGAAGTTTTTTCAGTTCTGAACTGAAGAAGCTTCTTGGATGATAAGTGAAACAAGGAAAAACGAAGTCCAGTTGCTTTTTGAAAAAAGCACTTTTGGGACAACCATGACCTGGATGACTGAGAATCTCCATAGACATTCCTCTTTGGTCTTTATGGGAATAAGCTACTTCATCAATTTATCAAAATGAATTGTACTGTTTATTATTTAATATTGGAGAAGGGAGAATACTGAATGGAATTTGAAATAAATTGTTTACATAATCGAGGAACCAGCTAGTGCAAAAAAAATGCTTTTAGACATTATCCTGACATTCTTGACTGAGTGGCTCATGTAAAGATGATTTCTAGAAAATAAGGTAGGGAATGAAGGCTGTTATTAGAACGATGCTTTAAATTAATTTGATTGCATACAACCTAAGATAGGACAAACACCTTTTAATTAATAAAACTCATTGATAGCAAGGGCTGGAATATTAATCAGCACCATTAGAAGAACCTATTTTATAGAAGCATAATGTGAATGACAAGCAAGCAACATAGAGATTGAAAGAGAAGAGACAACATTTGATTAGACCTTCCCTTTCAGTGTCTGGAACAACAGTATACATTTTAACATTCAAATTGCGTGTGGTTTTTTTTTTTTTTTTTTTAAAAAGCCTGTCACTTCCCGTTATACTCTTTCAAAAATTATTACATTCCTGAAATTTCTTTCTATTGTTACCCCTTGAATTTTCCTCTTTTTCTCAGCTGTTACAGTTCAGCTTTAAGACATTTCTCTCCCCATAAGTATATTTTAAGCAGTCTGTATTATGGCATTACAATGGATTTAATCTGAAGATTATATATGTGCAATTCTAGGGATTTAATATTAAATTTCTTTCTCAGGAATTCCCAAGTCTAGCAATCACATTTTGAAATGATCTAGGTTTGCATGACTCTGTAGAAGCTGTGCTCAATGCTGTGCAGAGTGCCTGAGGTGTCCAGAGGGTGATCACAACAGTGCAATCAAAGTTCCTCTTGTTTTTTTGTAATCTGTGCTACATACGTAGTGCTATGCCCACTACATTTTTTTACCATAATCTGTAGACACCCCAGATGAACACAGTTTTTCACACTGGGCAAGATCTGATTGCCTACATATAAATCTAAAGATGAACAAATCATCTATGTCCTTTCTGATTTCAACTTGATTATGTGTGGAGCAATTATTAAAATTGCTCCATGCATATTTAAAATTCCTAACTTATTTTATTTGGAGACCAAATCTATGTATATTTGATCATGGAAGTGAGATAGGAAGAATTACTTGGAAAGAAAACCAACATAATGTAATGTTATTAAAATTAACTGACTTTTAAAAAAAATGCATATAAAGTATTTTAATGCAATATTACTTGTTTGTGGATTTCAGAATATTACACATTTCACTTTATACTATAACTTAACCATTTGACTCATCCGTTACAGAACATATCATCTCTTGTTATTCTGGCCATTACATCATTTATAAAATAACTGGTTTGAAATGGAGTCAGAGTAAAAAACAAATCCCCCCTTGACAGTCCTTGTGGAGACAATTTATAAATAAGGCTGTCAAACAGAGTAGATCTTGTCAGTCAGAAACAATCAGTCCCAACAGCCTTAGTCCAGAATGGAATGACAGCTCCTTCCCCACAATATTTCCTCATAAATGGTACTGAAATACAACATGACTGACATACAACATGAAGTCAGATTTTATAGTTATCGTGTTATTTTGATCTGAAGAGAATATTTTAAAAACAATTAATGTGTGTAATATATCCCTGTATATATACTGTACACTCAGTAATACCCCCTGAATATTAAATAAAATGGTCAGATTATGTCTTCCTTTCTCATTTGCACATATATAAACTAAGCTTTGTGACACAATCACTTGTTTCAATCTTGTTTCTGGTATTCCTACTAAACAAAAATTGACCAGAAGGTAAGATGTTTTTTCATATAGTGTAAGAACTGCAAACAAAGGTGACATATACAGTAGCTTACAGATAACAATTACATGGATTTTATAATGCTTATTTATTTTGGCGTGTGTGTGTTTTATATTCTGTGTATTCAATAAGCTCTGAAATTTTCCTTCATTTCTAGCCATATCAGCAATTGAACTTCCCAAAAGCTTTGATCCAGTCTCATCACATGGCCTGGACCTCCTTAATAAAGCACTTTTCTCTTCCCTAAGGGCCAGACTTGAGCATTTCATCTTCCAAGAACATAAGATTCTTTGTTCTTGACCTTCTTTCCATAATTTGTTTGACATATGTCAAGAAATTTGCCATTGTTTTCTTCTTCGCAGTGCTTCAGCTGATAAGAGTTGTTACAAACTCACTCATATTTTATCTTGGCCCTATGTCAGTTTTAACTGCACTGCTGCTTAGAGAAGATCTTAGACTTTTCATATTTGCCTTGTCACTATGCAATCTTTGGATTTCTTTGACATCCAAGTTATTATTGCCAGTTCCTAAGCACTAGATCAGGGATGGCGAACCTTTTTAGGCTTGCGTGCCATAAGGGGGGGGGGGAGAGCACAGGGGGGTTGTGTGCTGACATGCCACACCCATAATGCAATGCACGTCCCCCAGTGCACATGCACACATGACAGGTGCTCCCCCCCATTTTTTACATGCTTTTTTCACCCGCCCCAGGCTCTAGAGGCTTTATAGGAGCCTGGGGAGGGCAAAAACATCTCCCCTTTCACCCCCCAGAGGCCCTCTGGAGGCTTCAGGAGCTTCCCTGAAGCCTCTGGAGGACTAAACATGATGCTACAAGCAAACCTCGCGTGCCCTGCCAAATGGCTCTGTGTGCCACCTGTGGCACACGTGGCATAGGTTCGCCATCACTGCACTAGATGTTTCTGATTTATTTTCCCCTCAGTCCTCTTTTTGCCCATTTTCATGACTTGAATTGGTGTGCATAAGTAATAGTGCATTAACGTGCAAAAACAGCTAACTATAGAATGGATATCAAAAACTAAAAGAATTTCACTTCTGTTGTAATTCTGCACAGGGCCTTAGAATAAAGAATATAAGGATACAACGCATTCAATAAAACTAGAGGAAAAGGAAAAAAGAAAAGGTTCTCCTTCAGGAAAGCTTAATTTACAAGCCAACTAAAGGCTCAACTCCTTCCAATGAACAGCATTTGTTAGATTAGTTGTAATTAAGTATCTTAGATAATGTATGCATTTTCTATGAAAATGTTCAAGAATTAGTTCAGCCATTTTTGGATGCCAAATGACTTGGCAACTACATTAAAAAAAGGAAGCAACTGTTTACACTAACATTACCACAAGCTGAGCCTGGATCAAACTCAACTAACGAAAATTATAGATTGCAGACTGTAAATGAGAATATAAGGGCAGAACTTGAATTTCTAATCTAATAAAATGAAATTCAATTGTGAAAAAAGTAAGGTTCTACATTTAGGCAAGAAAAACAAAATGCACAGGTACAGTATAGGTGGTACCTTGCTCAATAGTAGCAACTGTGAGAGGGATCTTGGAATCCTACTGGACAACCATTTACATATGAGCCATCAGTGTGCAGCACCTGCCAAAAAAGCCAACACAGTTCTAGGCTGCATAAACAGAGGGATAGAATCTAGATCACGTGAAGTGTTAATGCCACTGTATAGTGCCTTGGTAAGGCCACACTTGGAATACTGCTTACAGTTTTGGTCGCCACGATGTAGAAAAGACGTGGAGACTCTGGAAAGAGTGCAGAGAAGAGCAACCAAGATGATTAGGGGACTGGAGGCTAAAACATATGAAGAACAGTTGCAGGAGCTGGGTGTGTCTAGTTTGATGAAGAGAAGGACCAGGGGAGACATGATAGCAGTGTTCCGATATCTCAGAGGGTGCCACAAAGAAGAGGGAGTCAAACTATTCTCCAAGGCACCTGGGGGCAGGACAAGAAGCAATGGGTGGTGTTGCATTCTGACAGCCGCTTGAATTCCCCGGCAACAGCCAGTCGCGTCTGATTGGCCAAGATGCGACTGGCTGCAGCCGAAGAGCGGGACTCGCGCCGATTGGCTCGCTGTCTGACAGCTCAATATAAAAGGAGCTGTCAGACAGAAGGCGCGCGTTCTTTGATTGTTAGTTACTTTCCTGACCTGTTGTCTTACTGTTGAATAAAACCGTTAATCTTACCGGTCTGGACTCACTCCTTCTCGACATCGCTTGAGGATATAACAGGTGGAAACTAATCAAGGAGAGAAGCAACTTAGAACTAAGGAGAAATTTCCTGACAGTTAGAACAATTAACCTCTGGAACAGCTTGCCTCCAGAAGTTGTGAATGCCCCAACCCTGGAAGTCTTTAAAAAGATGTTAGATAGCCATTTGTCTGAAATGGTATAAGGTTCCTGCCCACGCAGGGGGTTGGACTAGAAGACCTACAAGGTCCCTTCCAAATCTGCTATTGTATTGTATAACTGCTTATAAAAACTAATAATAAAGACTTTGCTGGGGTACCTGGCAGAAATCCAGAGCATCCAACACTAAATTATAATGAAAACAAAAATCTAATCAAAATGCTATCACTCCATCAACTCCATATTGTTAAAATAAATCCAATCAGCCTGAATCAAAGTCAAATGGCAGCATGAATAAAACATTTAAATTTCCCTTCCAAAAGAAAACAGGGTCAATTTCTGTTGGGTTTCCTTAGGAAACAATGTATATAATAAAGAAGGAATGACAATTAGACATTTTATTTTTCAAAACAATCCAAGTTAAAATGCCTCTTTTGGCATTGGTTTAAAGCGATAGAAACTGGGAGACTGTGAGTTCCATCCACACCTTGACGTTATGTTCACTGCCTTGAAGTTATTTATAAAAATAATAAAGATGGGATTTAAAAAATCTTACTAAATAAAACATTTTTCAAAAATCCTAAACATATCAACCCAACCATTTTGGGTTTGGGGGAAATTTAAATTAGCTTTTCCAGATAAACTTTTAAATGCTGCAATATTAATAAGTGTTTCATTTTTCAAATGTAAAAAAAATCTAGTAAATTCCCATTTGTTGCATGAACATGTCAGTTTAGTTCATCCAATCTTCAGAGAAAAGCACTTCTATTTTAAAGGCTGTATTTGAGTATATGTTATACATTTGCTTGACCAACCCATTTGATGCACGCCTTAAAGTAATATTTTGACATCAAAGCTTTTCTACATGAATAATGCATCTACTAAGTGCAGGGAGTCAGGGTCTCCATGTAACTCTTGTCTTTTGCTCAGATGTGGAAATTTTAATGACATATTTTATACGTGCATTCAAAATCAAAGAAAACAAGATCATGGAGAAGACATTTTAAAAGCATTAAAAAAAGAGTGATGATCTCTTTGGGATGAAATATGTCAGCCTATAAAACCTAACTAGATCTTCTCTTAATCTCTTTTCAATTGCACAATTCAATATCATTTTGTGATATTGTACAAGTGATCCAATGTGCAAGAAATTAAAACTATTTCTCTAATTTCTTTTTCCTATAAGCCTGGGAAAAAACTCCCCTCCCCACTTCCTCCTTCTCCTCTTCCTGACTGGGTGAGTTATAACCACATCAATGCATCAGTGGCTATTACCAACTAATAAATATTAGAATTAATTTTTATTTATTTGTGAATTGCATGACAATGATTCCTTTATATATTAATATAGAATATGCCTAAGCAAAATCAGGAAGTTTATCACAACTGATAAGATGAAATGTACTATGGCTTGAATGAAGCTGAACACACTAGAGGCAAAAAAGAAGCTATAACTTTGAGATGGAGAAGGGAAACAAGAGGGCACTAAACACCACTGGCAGATGTGAGAACTATATTTGGCTGCCTTGAATGTCAGCCTTGGAAAGAAAAGAAAAAGATTATTCACTGTTACTTTAGTTTATAGGTCACCCTTTTTGGAATAGAGTGAGTATACAGTAGATCCATTACTCAGCTCAAGCACACAGTATTTTCAAATCATAATATGACTGTGAGTTATTCCAAAGGCCTATAATTGAAATAAGTATTCATCTGGAATTGGGAAAATTAATTGTAATCTAATTTTAAAAAGTTTTTGTCCGTAGGGTTGGGTTTTTTGGTGTTTTTTTTGCATTTATGTTCCCAGCTGCAGGTTTTTCTATTGTGCCAGGAGGCTGTGAGATAGTCACCATTATTCATTATTGAAACATTGAGCCTATGAGGTGAGATTCTATTGGCATTTAGGAAATACTTGAATACATGGTTCTTCAAGAAAGTTTGGGGATCCCAGGAAAATGGAGTGCCCATGACATAAGACTCCCATAGTGTCATTTATGCTTGTGTTTCATTGTATTTCATTGTTGCTTATATTTGTTTTAACTATTTCATTGTAGGTATATTTGTGAGATGTGGAGATACTGTATGTAAATGTAATAAATCAATAGTAACCTATGTTTGTCATTATTACCATATATATTATGTGCTTTAACTTGTTTTAAAAAACAGAAATATAAAATATCCTTTGGGTATATTCACAAGTTCCTATTCATATAGTTTCTGGTTATTATATCTATAATGTGTAAATAGAAAACAGAGCCCAACACAAGGACTGTGCTTAGAGAAGTATAGCATGAAGATTCTGTTTCTTGGTTTCCTAAGATATTATACCGTGATTTTTTTAAACCTTTCCTATCTTATCAATGAATATAATAAAGCAAGAAAAAAAATCAGATTATCACAGTAATCCCATACTAAAAGAAGCAATGTTTTCCTGTCCGCCAAAGATCGGGACTTATCACTTTGAACTAACATCTGGTGATGGAATAGGTAGACAATCTCACCAGCAAAGATGGAAATGAAGTGACCTGCACCGGCAGAAGTATCTGAAGTCAAGTTACAAGATATTAACTTCAATAGTGAGTACGGTACAAGTTTTTATTTATTTACTTACTTACTTACAATTTACAATGTTTACCATGTAGTTTTCTCTTACTACATGGCCTGTCATTATAGAGGAATGTGTTTTAACCCAGCAGCTCAATAGTGCTGTGTTTAATGGTCAAACATTCTGTAAAATGATTTATAAAGTTGTCTTGCTAAATTACAGCATTGCACCTTTGACTTTCATTGCTAAGTATGAGAAAGTATTTTTTTTAAAAAGGGGGGGGGAGTCACATTGAAGTCAGTTGATTCCCTTTTACTTTTAAAAGTATAACTGGAATTTTAAGAGCTGGCACAATCAGAGAAATGAGTACACCTCTGTCCTATTCTCCACAAGGGCTTACAGTAATTTTACTTTTGTATACAGGTGTGTACCTTCACTTCTATTGTAAATGGAGAAGGGGGTAGCAATTATTTTTCACAAAACTTCTAGAATCACCTGGAAGTTGGGATAGAGGTTCTCCTGTGCATTTTTCTCTAGTTTCACTTCTAGTTTGAAAACCAAACCCAGAAGAAAAAAAAGTGCATTTATAATTATAACACATTTCTTTGGATTCAGACAAAAAAAAAAAATCCACAGCCATCTATTCAAGAGAACACAACATATAGAGGTTAATGGGGTGTTTGCTCCAGCCAATGCGTCTCATCTGTTCTGCTTTAAGCTCCCTGGCAGAGGATTGTGAAGAATTATCTGCAGATGAATCAAAACAGAATCAAAATAAAATTAATTATCCAATTCATCCTTATCATGACCATTTAAATATTATCTTATACCGGGTGGATAAGAAACAACAGCTAGTGTAAGGTCAAATTGCAGAGAAAAAAGTATCTGAAGATATTGAAAGCTTTGCAGCCCATAGTTCTTCAAACAACTTATCAACTACCAATTACTTTACACCATTAATGCTTCTTTTACAGAATCCTGACCCTTTGGAAACTTCTGTTTATTTTCTATCTTTAAGCAAAAATAACAATGTGCATTTTTCTTCTTTGTCATGTTTATATGTATACAAAAATCACGTTCTCCAGAGAGAGAGAGAAATAATTCAGGCACAATATGCTAGTATAAATTATTCATCCTGGGTAAATGTCCATTGTTGCAGAAGGAAATAATTCATTTCTTCAGTCTCAAAAGCTTCCTGACAATGGAGAGGTCATATGCATATTTTTTTGTACCTGCTCATCAAAGACTTTTGCACATCTTCTCTTCTGAAATGAAGAAAATAAAATAAAGAACATTTCCTCAGAGTTGCCAGATGTGAGGATAGGGTAAAAGAATTAAAAGATGTGGATGGGAATGTTTGAAGTCCTCATAATCCTGCCACTTTACTTATTTTTGTTTAAAAAGATGCAACAATATTTTGACTTTCATCTTAAATGGCAAAAACTGTATGTATCAAATATACACACTCAGAAGTATAAATGTATAAATATGTGTTCCTTCCACCTTTCTGAATTTGGGCAACAAATACATGAATTCAAAGATGTTGTGTCTTTGATCAAGGTGCCTTATATGAGTAGAAAGCACAAACATCGCCAATCCCACATATTTTCAGTGATTCAAACTTGCTGAATCACTTAAGATAGATAGACTTCAATTCCCAGAATTCTTCAACCAAATAATGGCTGGGGGATTCTGAAAGTTGTAGTCTATTCATCTTAAAATTACAACCATTAGCAGTTCTCAATGACTGTGAATTCCAAATTTCAGAAATCTTATGCAGCCTCAAAATATTTCCTAAAGCTGCTGCCCATTGTGAGTTTTTAATGTGACAGAAGAGGAAAGCATATCATCTTTAATCTTAAAAGTCCCTCTCTCCCCCAATCCAAAAAATTCTCTGTTATATACCAATCTCTTTCCTATAGTCCATTCCCCTTATTTATTTAAAAGATTTACATGACTGCTCACACTATGAACAATAACCCTTGGCAGCTTATAAAAATAGCAATAAAAATATAAAGCAATGAAACCACCATCAAAAAGATCATTGCTGACACACATTCGAAAGTCAAGAGCAGTCCTCAGCCCAAAGCTGGTCATATATTGCTTTGCATCTAGTTATCTACAACATTATGCCAGATGACTTCCTTAGTTCCTTTTGTGATCTTTCAGGAGAAGCACCAGGGAAATTGCTGGAGCTTCTTCTGTGCAAGAGGAATTCATGCCTCCTTGGATTCATTTCAGATACTTTTTTTTTAACCAAATAAACCAAGAGCCTAAAATTAGAAAAGAGCAACAGCACATATTTAGCACAAAAAGAATTTTGGAAGAAAGGTTGAGAAATAATGTACTTGTGCATGTGCACTTATATGATATTTCTTATATATGTAAGGATACTAATTCTCTGAAATCCAATTTATGTTCTGTCTAAAATTCAAAAATATTGCTTGAGTAGAAATCTCCAATTGTCTTCAGAATTTAGTGTTAAAGGAAATTTTGTGGCAGTGCCAAATAGACAAAATGTTTTGAGAATTTAAAATTTAAAAAGTTCACATATGTTTTGATGTATTTGCTTTCATACAGATGGGTTTTATTCAATCAATGTTTAAAGGCTGTCAACGCAGGCATTCCTAAACTCCCTGACTTCTCTTTGCTCATATATTGTGAGGAAATTACATTTTTCAAGCATCAATAAATGTAACATAACAAAAAATATAGGATCTTCCTCAGACATAGCACATTTTACCATTGTGTTTGACTTCTAGAATACTGCTAGGCAGGCAACCCTGATAAGGTATTCTCATTTATTCACAGAAAACAATTCTCCACAGTATTGTTTTATATCATGGTAACCCCCAAGAATCACTCTGATTGTGGCATGACATAATTGTGATAAACAAGCAAAGCTCAATGTTGCCACTTGAAGCAACTTTACGTTCCTTATCTGCCATTTTAACCCCTCAGCAAGTTGTGCATTCTGCCGCAATACTCATGGTTTTACATTGCTTAGAAAAAATAATGTAAAACAAACCTCTTCTATTTCTTACATGAGGCCATGAAATATGTCACTGAACTGAGACTCATAGGAATAACACAGCATAAAAAGCCATTTTTATTATCTCTGAAGTCCATTTGTAATATAAGTATAGAAAGGCACAAGCTTTCAACTCAGCAATAGAGCAAAATAATAATTACGGTCACGAGTTATTTTTAGTTTGAGAATTTGAGCCACAAATGTTGGAGCTCAATTTTCTAAATCACATCCACTTTTTTATGTAATCAGAATTGTGATGGGAAGGGTAGGGATAGAGAGGATGACAACCCTGTGTCTGCTATAATAAGCAAGGACTGGGTTCATGAAAACTAAGGATGCACCCAGAGCCTGATAGATTAAAAAAGTAGGCGATGTCAAAATAAGGAAAAGTATGTAAGGTGTCAGCCTTCATAAATAACCCATGTCAGATGGAAGAAAGATGTATCCTTTATTTTAGAGCCAAGGAAAAATAGTTGCTGGATATCAGTGATAGACCCACAGTGCTACTTGATAGCTTCTTGTTAACTATAGAGACCCAATTACTTTGCAGTGACTATTTGTGCAATATTATAGGTGCATCTACTCTTACCTGACCTGAATGAGACATTAAACATTTTTACGTATAGCACATCCAGAGTCTTCTTTTTCTTCTTCCTAGCATATTCCCGCTTTTCAGACCATTGAACACCATTTTGCACAGTCAGCTCCATCTCCAGAGCTCAGGCCCACAGCTTGCATATCTTTGTTGATGGTGTCTTGCCACCTCTGTTTTCACACCCGTGAGGTCATCAGCCATTGACTTCTAGTTGGTAGGCAGTCTTGGCAATAGTGGAAGGTGCTCCTCTCAGGACATGTCCATACCAGCAGAGCTGGCCTTCTCTCATCTTCTCTATAATTAGTGCCACACCAAAATGTTGTCGAATGATGCCATTTGTGATGTGGTCAAGAAGGGAGATGCCTGATATCCAATGGAGCATTTGCATTTCCATGGCATGGAGATAGCTTTCAGTCTCTATTGTTGCTGCCTAGCATTCAGTGCCTATCCAGAGTATCGTCCAAGAAGAAGCAACAGGGAATTCCTGTGATGGGAAAGAGGGCATCTCTAGCAGGCCTTGTGAGGCTGGCAAGTCAGGAAACAACAGCCATTGTGATTCCTGGAAAGAGCCTTATTGTTAGTTGGCTGTTGTTACAGACTCTGGGTAGCATACCAAAGCTATTCTTCAGCTCAACCTATACCTAACCTAGTTAAGGTGGAGTTGCTTTGAATCTCTGCCCCCCCTCCCCTTTGGTCTGAGAAGTTTCTTTTATAATGGCCCTCTTTCTTCCTTCATTTTCTCAGTTTGTTAAATATGACATTGTAAAAACACTGAAACCCTAGACTGTTCATAGCTATGGGTAAAAAACTGGCAAATTTTCATGGACATAATGATGCATTTTTCTTAACATATAATTTTCTGAAGAATTTTTTCTAATATAGTTTTGTGACTTTTCTTTGTCCCATACACATTTTTCTACTTTTTCTAATTAAAAAAAAAATTAAACTCCGAGTTCAGAAAATGTAAATTTTAAAAAGCACAGTCAATTCATTTAAGATGGATGCTTTATCCATCCCTGGTCCTTGCCTGAATAGTATGGATTTGTCAAATGTCACTTTTTAAAGAATAAATATGCATGAATACTGACAGTGAATACTGACAGTGTGCATGATAAACAAGTATTAAAAATTCCAAACTGAACACTAACATTTCCATCACATCCATATAAAATATCCAAGCTATTTTCTTTTTTTTAAAAAGAACACTACACACAACACAAAAAGAATCATCTATTATTACATATTGTAGAAAGTGTGTCGATTGGTTACCAATTTTATATATATACCACAATTCTCATTTGACTATAGTTGTTTTAATGTCCTTTTGCATAAAATAATCCCAAATTAAAAGCATAACCACATAATGGCATTTCATTAGTTATTTCAAATGTTATCCAATAGCTATTACACCTTTATAGCATGTTCTAAATAAGAGAGGATTGTATATGATAACCAAGTTTTAAAACCTCTTTTCAAAATCACTATTTCAGTTTGTGTCCAAGTTCCTTTTGTTAAGCCAGTACATATATAAGTTGTTAATTATATCCATTATCATTTCATTGTTATTATTATAAATCATTATTTATTAGCAGAAATTCATTTACTGTTTATATCCAATTTACTCTCATCAAACTAACTCATGTTTGTACCTTATTATCATTATCAACTAATTATTTAACATAACACTGTAAAGGTTACTAAGTTACTAATTACTAAAGGTAGCTAATTTTAGTTGTTAACTTTCATATATCAACCTGTATCCTTCCTGTAGTAACACAGTCTTATTTCTTTTGCCATTTGTGGAATTACTCTTCTATTTATTTCCTTGGTAAAAATTTTGTGGCCTTCTCTCCGGACCTTATTGCTTGTTGTATCTCTCAGGTAGTCTCGATGCCCTCCATCTTCTACTTTACTTGATTTATCTTTGATTATCAATAGTGCTTGTAACAAAGTTTCTCTCCTTAAGTCCATCATTTTTTCTCTTTCTTCTTCTTCTTCTTCTTCTTCTTCTATGCCTTGAAATCTGGGGTAGAGTTCCTGTCCATTTAATTCCCTTTTCCATGGTCCCCTTTTTCCACTTTCAACTACATTCGCTCCAGTGGTAAAATCATCAATTGTCATGTCTTTGAAATCATTTTCCCCTTTGATTTTTGGGGCTCTAACCCCATCATATTTTGCTGTTATAAACTCTATGTTTTCTATCTTCTTCTCACTTCTCTCAGATGTTTCCAGCAAATTTTAAATTCCAAACACGTTTTGCAACATTAAAGCTTCTTCTGAATATTGTTCCATTTTTTCCAAGGTGGTAAACATTGCCACCCTGGCTCCCAAGGCTTTCCCCCCTTTTTTTAAAAGTCAATTTAAGCACAAGTTCAATTATGGTCTTCAAAGAAAAACAAGGGTTCTGTTTCTTTTTCTCCACTGCCAATGAGGCTCTCAGAAAACACCTGTAAAACAATTTGTGATTCTAGCCTCTTATCACTTTCTATCAACAAATTAGCAAACCTTGAAATGTAGAGTCACTGAGATCAAAGAAAGAGAAGGGAAAGTGCACTATTTCAAAAACTCTAGCCTCCAGCCTCCAGGGGACAATATTATTTACTTTTTCTCTCTAATGTTATTTCAGGCTTTAAAAAAATCAAAATTCTTGAATGGAATTTAATAGTAAATAACAAAAACCCTTCTTGAAATAAAAAAAAATTAATCCATAAACTAGAAAGTAGCATAAAAAATAGATAAAGAAAAAAACCGTTCGCTTTAAAAAGGAAAAAAAAGTTGCGAACAATTCAATCCACAAAGTAAAGTTACAAAAAGAGAGAGAAAGAAACAAAGTATCTGAAGCAGTCCAATGTAGGTTATTTTCACCGCTTATTTTCTTCTGCTTGCGGATTTAATTTAGTTTAATTTAAATACTTTTTTGGCAATCTTTTTCAAATCGGTAAAAAATTCCTCACCAGATGGACACACATTCTCTTTCCGCTTCCCTTCCCTTTTGGAGCCGTCACAACTTTATCAGGCTAGGCTGTCTGTTTGTCACTGGCTAGAAGAACTTCCCTTGGATCAATCATGGACTTTGCGGTGTCCCTGAGATCAGTAAGGCTTATTCTTCCTGTTCAACATCTCTGTGGGACAGTTTAGGTCCGGTTGGTCTGTCCAGCAGCAAAAATATTGGCAGTGGTCTCAGAGCATCGAGACCGCACGTCCATCTCATAGTGATGTTGGCTCCTCCCCCAAAATATTCAAGCTATTTTCATATGAATGTAGTTAGCTAAAATAAGAACTTTTGTTTTCTCCAATCCCATACGTTTCAGTCTGAATGTAAGTTTCAAAGTGACTGATAAATCTTCCTTTAAGGAAGCACATTTAAAGGTTCCAATATCATGGCCCCACAGAAAAAAGGATGGAAAACAAATGACTGTAGAGCATTTAGGGTTGGCAAAGAAATTGATATAACTCCTTGTTTAATAATTACATTTGATTTACCTATCAAATTAAACCGTATAGAGCTTTAAAATTATATAAATTTAAACTCTTGTGCTAGAACTGAAGAAACAAAACTAAAACCTCTATTTTAATGAGAGATGAGCTTGCTTACTTACAATCCTGAAATCTGAGTTTCATTTTGAAAGCAGCCATTGTCATTCACCAAAGTGAGAGGCAGAAGTAAAATGGTGGGGTGGGGTGGGGTGTTTTTTTTGCCTTTGTTAAACTGCTCTTAAAATGCTGTGGCTTCCAAAACTCTGACAGAAAGTTACTGTTGGAGCTCTCTCTCCCAGACTGACCCTTCTTCCCCTCCATCAAATTCCTTCTGCACAGTGATAACCAGGTCAGATGGTCAAAGGTTTGTGCAGAAGTCACTTGTCCTCCTGGCATTATTACTTCTCCTTTAGAAAGCAAATACAGTGAGTGAAGAATAAAATGAAAAGGACACTCAGATTTCATGCAGGGCTCTGGAACCAACATATTCCTTTGCATTTAGTATACTTTTGCATCTAACCGATAAGCCGCTGTGTCTGAAAAGGACTTGGAAGGAAGGTGACCCTCTGTCAATTGTCTCACCATGCCCCTCGGGTTGTGACCCACACTTTGGGAAATGCTGCCTCAGGAAAACCCTCCACATAACTAATCTACTCTAATGCCTCACAACTCTCTTAGCATCTTGCTGCTAATTACTTTTGGAGTTTTAAAAATGTTTTAGCATGCTTATTTTCAATATTACATTGTTTACTTATATAATTATAGCTTTGAAAATACAGCTTTTCTATAAAATAGGGAAAGGATAATTATTTCCAAAACTGATTTTTCCCATTTTAGAAGCAAAGAGACCTCTAAAAAAACTGCAAGGAATTACGGACCATCATTTAAAAATTGCTGAGCTGTAGGAAGAATGAGCCTAATATAGGTCCAAGAATGTGGTGTGTTTGTGTGTGTGTGTGTGTGTGTGTGTGTGTACACACACACACACATATATAATTTGAATTACAATAGTAAAACCAAATACAATCTAGGCTCAGAAAAAGAGAAATAGAGAGAGCAAATAAAAAGTGCAAAAAAAATAGATAAAGAAAAAAAAGGAATTGTTTAGAAAAGAAAGAGAAAAAGTTACAAAGAAGTGATTTGCAATCTTCCTAACAGTTACAAATGCATTAATATTTTACCCTTACTAAAGTTACATCATAATTTCCTTCTTTCCATAATTTAACACATTTAATCATCAAATCTAAAAACTACAGGCTTTTTTCTTTTTTTCTGCAAAAAGTCTATAAGACGTTTATTTTTCTCCAGGCAAGCAAATTAATTTTGCCATCTCTACTAATTCCATCATCTTCACCAACCTTTCTGCCATTGTGGGTATTTCAAAGTCTTTTAGCTTGTGCATTTCTTACCTTCTTGCTTTGTAAAATCCACCAATTGTGTTTTCTCTTTAATGTCAAATAATCAACATTCCCATGAAGGTCTGATCCATTTATTTAATTTCCTTTTGCCAAAATGTTAATCTTTCAAATTTATACAGTCCCCTTTATCCATTTTTATTTTCTTAATCAAAATCTTGTTAAGCTCTTTGCTTTTAAAATCTTTTAATAATATTATTTCCTCTTTGCTTTACTTTTTGTAATTCACAAAGAAAGCTGACTCCCCAAGTGGTTGATTTCCCCCTCCCCTTCAGCTATTTCAAAGACCTGTGTTCAATTTTAAAGTGATTGTATCTAAAAGTGATTATGAAAGTGAGGGTTTGGTCAAACTTAATGTCTTTTACAAAGCAGTACTGGAGTGTGAGTGTGCTGTACTGCCCTTATCACCCAGCCACTTTATTGACAAAAAGATCACAAAACCTCTACCCCATGATCTCTTCATGAGGAGCAGCTGTCTGGGCTGTAGGTAGGCAACTCTCCTTTATCCAGAAAGACTTCACTGGCCAGAAACCACCACTGAGTGTCATTCAATACTGCAGCGCCACAGAATCTCATCCAGAAGCTGAATGTTGTTAATAGATCTATATATCATGGAAGAGCAGCAGCAGAATTATAGAGTCTGAAGAATTATAATAGAGGTAGCAACCAGGTGGCTGCAACTAGTACTGAGCAGAAAAGCTTGAAGCTTTAAAACTAACTATAGTGGAAGAGTGACAAGTAAACATCTCTAATGCCTGCCATCCAACATATATATATATATGAAGAATAATTATCACAGCTCCTGTTCAGATGTCCCTTTAAGGGGAGGAGACTCAACGTCATCCCTCTCTGCCCTTCGACTCAACCCAGAGTCATCCAGACAGAGAACCAAATTAGATTACTGCTGTGTGACATTTTTTAGATATGTGTTAGGTTTTTTTTTAAGGGCTGAAAATAAAGAGACCAGGATGGATCCATTTCAGGCTTATTAGCCTTCTTCAGCTGGCCATACTCCTTCTACTGGGATTTGAACCAGGGCTTTCCAGCATTTGAGGCAAGCTCTCTATGCCTTGAGCTATCTGGTATCCCTGACATATCAGTCAATTTACAGGACTCTTAAATGAAGAATAATTATCACAGCTCCTGTTCAGAGGTCCCTTTAAGGGATGACGTTGAGTCTCCTCCCCTTAAAAGGACCTCTGAACAGGAGCTGTGATAATTATTCTTCATTTAAGAGTCCTGTAAATTGGCTGATATATCAGGGATACCAGATAGCTCAAGGCATAGAGAGCTTGCCTCAAATGCTGGAAAGCCCTGGTTCAAATCCCAGTAGAAGGAGTATGGCCAGCTGAAGAAGGCTAATAAGCCTGAAATGGATCCATCCTGGTCTCTTTATTTTCAGCCCTTAAAAATAAAAAAAAACCTAACACACACACACACACACACACACACACACACACACACACACACACACACACACACACACACATATATATATATATATATATATATATATATATATATATATATATATATATATATATATATATGTTTTCGTAGATTTTCACGGGTATAGGTATTTAGATTTTGGTTTATTCGGGTCTTTTCCTGTGTAAAATTAAAGGTATAACATATATATATGTTAGATTTTTAAGGTTGAGTCGAAGGGCAGAGAGGGATGACATTAAGTCTCCTCCCCTTAAAGGGACCTCTGAACAGGAGCTGTGATAATATTCTCTCATATATATATATATATATATATATATATATATGTGTGTGTGTGTGTGTGTGTGTGTGTGTGTGTGTGTGTGTGTGTGTGTGTGTGTGTTAGTTTTATGAGCTGATCAATAAATTAAATTAGAAGAGACCAGGATAGATCTATTTCGAGCTTATTAGCTCTCATCAGCTGGCCATACCCCTTACTGGGATTCGAACCGGGGCTATGTTGCATGCAAGGCGAGGAACCTCACACTTAAGCCAAACCTGTTTGGATGGTCTCTAGCGATGAGCCGATGAGCAGTAAGGGAAACAGTATGTCTCCTCCCTTTAATTGGGGCCTAATAATAACAGGTTGTTGTGAAACAATTACATATATATTACATATATATGTATATGTTACATATATATATATCCATAATTGTTCCACAATAAATTCCACAATTTATTGATCAACTCATAAAACTAACATACATATATACATACATACATCCCTACATACATATACATGCATATATATATACAGGAGCTGTGATAACTAGTCTTCATATATATATATATATATATATATATATATATATATATATATATATATATATATATATATATATATATATATATATATATATATATATATATATATATATATATATATATATATATATATATATATATATATATATATATATAAATGTTCCACAACACCCTGGTAGGGCCCCAATTAAGGGAGGAGACATACTGTTTCCTTTTCTGCCGTTCGGCTCATCACCAGAGACCATCTAGACAGAAAGCCATGAATTCCGTTGTGTTAATTTTTTAATATGTGTGTTAATTTTATGAGCTGATCAATAAATAGATCTATCCTAGTCTCTCTGATTTATTTGTTGATCAGCTCATAAAACTAATATGTGTGTGTGCATGTGTGTTAGTTTTTATGAGCTGATCAATAAATTTAAATTTGAGAGATCAGCTCATAAAAACTAACACACATATCTAAAAAAAAAAATTACACAACGGAACTCATGGTTCTCTGTCTTGATGGTCTCTGGTGATGAGCCGAAAGGCAGAGAAGGAAACAGTATGTCTCCTCCCTTAATGGGGCCCTAACAGGAAGTTGTGAAAACAATTATCTATCTATCTATCTATCTATCTATCTATCTATCTATCTATCTATCTATCTATCTATCTATACACACACACACACACACACACAATTCTAGTCACCATAGCTGATCAATTTTTCTCCTGTGTGGAAGGAGTTTCTTTATAAGCTATGTTGTGCTGCTGAGAGGCAGATCACAATTACAGCCCCGCTGGATTGCTCAACAACTGGATTTTACATGGTTCTCAGGCAGAAATGTGGAGGATTCTTTAATCAAGATGTTTAGTTATCTCTGAATTCTTTGGCCACTTCTCTTCTACAACAATGTATATTTTCCCTCTTGAGATGGGCATCTCCATCCTAAAGATATTCCTTTTTTGTGATTAGTACAGGGAAAAAACCTTAAACAATCAAGCAATCAACACAGAGAAACTTTCTTAGTAACATATATTTATGTTACTAAAGTGTAAAGTATTACTGTCTATATGTAACATTCAAAGTGCAAGAAGCTTTGTCGAAGTGCCTCGGTAATCACTTTTTGACTCAGACCAGTTGATGAAGATTATAGTCATTTTGTAGTTTTGAAGTACAGCTTCCAGGTAATCCATAAAATAGAGAAAGATACAAGGAGTCCTGGAAAATGAAGATAATGTACTTTTTTGTTGTTTGTACCACTTAAGCTGTAATCTCATTCTCCTCCTTTTACACCAGTACTGAAGTGGCTATCACATACAGTGTAGGGCACTTTGCCCTTAATCACAAAAGACAATAGCACGTAAAATATATGGAAAACAGAAGAAAAAATAGCAGCTACCCAGCCATGACAAATGATTGGGCAGACATAGAGTAAGTGTGCACAATTTACTCAATAGCTTCTTAAACAAATATTTAGAATATTGTGTTAATTCTCTTTTGCTGTACTGTGAGACACATCAAAGTTACATGTCCTCCAGCTGTTTCTCTCAAAGTATCAGCACTACGATGAGTAGAAGTACTTGTGTGCCTTTGATAAAAGAATTGACCCCAGTTGGGTTTTTGAGGCTGGTTGAGTCATGCAACCTCATCTTCCTACTGTGTGAACAGACTGCTTTACAAAGAATGTCTTTCATAGTGAATGATATTTTTATTATTGTTCACACAGGCAACTCCTGACTAAATGATGCCACCGTTATTCAATGGGGAAGCATACCAGAACTCACCCATTGGAAAAGATTGGCAGCTTGTTTCAAATTCAGCCTGGCAGAAAATTTAATTTAATCTACATATAGCACCTAGGGTGCCACTATATCATTGATAGGAGTCAAGAGTCTGGTTTTCATAAAAAGACAGATGGCAAAAATAGGAGGATGAGCCCTCTTTTGCAAAATTGATTTTGCAATCTTCTTTTAGAAGGAGGCTGCATATATTGAAAAATCATGGGGGTATATAACAAGAAAATGTGTCATCTTGGCATTGCTATGATGTCATTTCTTCCTTTCATGGTATAAAAATGTCTCAGCTGCTTTTTCATTAGTGAGTGGTTGAATTTCATCTTCATTTTGCTAGTCGGGTGCCTTTCTGCCTATATGGGACTGTAACGTCAATACAATAAAAAAATCAGCTTACCTGCTAATAAAAGTTATAATTAACTTTGTTTTGGTGATTTAGCTAATATTCTCTGAATTTTATCTCGTAGTCAATAGTCTTTGACATGACCACAATTGAGTCCCACATTTAAGCAAGATGGCTGTTAAATGAGTTTTATCCCATTTTACAACCTTTCTTCCACAGTTGTTAAATGAATTATTGTAGTTCAGTTAGTTAAAGGTGATCACATGACCCTGAGACACTGCAACCATCACAAATACATGCCAGTTGCCAAGCACCCAAATTTTGATCATCTGACCACAAGGATATTGAAACAGTCATTTGAAAAAATGGTCATGTTACTTTTTACAGTACTGTTGTAACTTTAAATGGTCACTAAATGAATGATTGTAAAATAAGGACTACCTGAATATTGACAATCTCCCTCAGACTGATAATTTTAGGCAACATTTTTACTCTGCCCAAACGGGATTACTGAGCTGTTTCATGTGTTTGAAGCATTTCTCTATACAACTAGGGGCGGGATAGATATCTTTGCTCTATTAAGTTTGTAGGGTGCCTGAATTTCAGTGATTTTGGGCAGCTCACAGCAATCAAAGAAAGAAAAAAACCCAGTAAAATCACTAAAAGTTAAAGATAAAAGATGGCATGCAGAATAAAGGTCTTCCCAGCTATTCTCAAAGTTCTAGATGGGAGCCAAAAATAATAATAGTTGTGGCCACAAACTAATAAAGAAATTGTAGTTTGATTTTGTTCTTTGATCCAAAGTACAAACACCTGAAATTTGCTTCTAACAGTGCCTTTTCCAAGTCTCATGTTTTTTTTTTTCTTTTTTCAACTTGCTGGCTCCCCCCTCCCGCTCTATAATTAACCTATCTTGAAATGTATTTATATTGTGCTATCTTTCCTCCTCTTCGAGATATAAAATTATATTTTAAAATGATACATGCAAAAGATTATAATTTCTGCGAATTATAATGATTTTAGGGGCTTGTCAAGTTTTTAAGTGTAATTGCTATGACAACTTCTCCCACCGATAGAGACATTTATGGCAAAAGCTCAGCACAGGACAGGAGGGCATTTATGGAAGATGTTTGATAAAACATGATGAAAACAAAAGCTTGACTACCATTAATGCTACTTGTTAATACTATTGCTACCTCTGTACCTGGGATTTTGCTGCTTCTGAGTGTTTAATAGTAACCTAGAATATTTTAAGACTGAATATTCATCCTCATTAAAGAGAAAGTGCTTGAAATGTTCCATGTGAAACATTATACAAGACATCTCTTTTTTGGAATATATATATATTAAGATGAATTGATCCTAATTTTATATTCCCCCAACCCTGAAACCTGAAGGTGGTTAAAAAAGGTTTTTTTTTCAATCTTGCCTAAGATGATTTTGCATTATTGACACAGAGATGTGTGGATGATTGAACAGTCTAATGGTTTTAAATATTTTCTTCTGTGGTTCATATTGGTTCTGTATGCTTTTGTTCTTCTTTTTCCCAACAAGCATCTAGGAAGGGCTGACCTCTGAGCCTTTACACTGGATGCTATTGGATTATGGGCTCCCTTATAGCAATAGCACTTAGACTTATATACCATTTCACAGTGCTTTACAGCCCTCTCTAAGCAGTTTACAGAGTCAGCATATTACCCACAACAATCTGGGTTCTCATTTTACTGACCTTGGAAGGATGGTATGCTGAGTCAACCTTGAGTCAGTCGGGATCGAACTCCTGGCAGTCAGAAGAATTAATCTGCGATACTGCATATTCTAACCATTGCTAACCACTATAATTATGTTCAATGTTTCGACCACTGTGTAAGTAACTTTCTCCACATCAGTTTGAAGCAAAGCAATGTGGTGGCATTCTGCATATAGGTTGAAAGTATCTTAGTCTGTGTTGGAAGCTGATGAACCTTGGGTTTGTCTTTTCCTTCTGAATTTTATTGCTTCTCTGTGAATTGTGCTCCTTGGAACTTTAAGAGAGCAAAGGACCACACCTCTACCTGAGTAAAAGGGATAGAATTCCCAATCCTTAAAGGTAAGGGCTTGGAAAGGAACTATGATAATTCTACCTTATTGTTGGAAAAGGTGAGCATTTAAAAAGCACTGGGAAATCTGTAAATTGGTAATGTATTGCCACTTTTCAGTTATATTTATAGCATTAACAAATACGTTGTTAGACACAGATTAGTTGTACATATCCTGTTTCCCTGAAAAATAATACCTCCCCGGTTAATAAGCCCAATCGGGCTTTTAAGCACATGCACTAAAATAAGCCCTCCCCAAAAATATTGCAACACAGCAGCAGCCATGAGATGACCACCTCCTGCATTTCAAAAATAATAAACCTTTCCCCCCAAATAAGGCCCAGCGCTTATTCCAGGGGTCAAAAGAAAATAAGACCCTGTCTTATTTTCAGGAAAACATGGTATTGGCTTTAACATATTAGAAGTGTATATTTTATAGAATAAATATTGCATTAATATCAGAGGAAAATGATCAGTTTCCTGGTCTTTGATTTGTGCAATAGTTTAATTGCAACTCTTTCACAGTTTTGCATTTTATCCTTTGTCATATACTGTTCACTGCACCTCAGTCTAAAAGTTTCATTCATGAGACAATTGTGTATAGAGACATTTATATCATAGGTAACACAGAAAAATATCAAGTCTGCTTTTAACAATGACACTGCCCAGGCCTTGATTAGAAGACTGGCAAGATTAGTATCCAGAAAATGTGGATCTTTGTTTAACTCAAACAGTTTTGCACTGTAACACTTCTGCTTTCTGTTCTTCCACCAGCAACCCAAGATATTTGAATGAATTAACCTGCTTTATTTGAATCCCATTGAAATAAAAGATAACAGATCATGATCCATTGTTAAAATATTTGCCTTGTAGGCATTTTTAAGACATACGAATGGCCAGTGTTCGTATGAGGTCTATGTGCATGAGAGAGAATGCCAGTGTGCTGTACTAGTTGAGAGACTGGAATAAGAGTGAGGCTATCCAAATTGTAATTCTTTCTTAGGCACAGAAGGCATCTGGGTGGCTTTGAGCCAATCACTTTCTCTCAGTCCCAGACTGGGGTATTGGAAAACATCTTTTTGCCAACCTATCCTAGACCTGTAATTGACCTTCCAGTGAAGAGGTTTTTCATTCTGCAATTCACTGTTTAGAAGGAAACTACATTAAGCCAAAAAAAGTCACCGAAGTTGAAACCAAACAAGCTTAATATGTTGTACAAGAATAGTTGGCAACTCTTTTAATTGACCTGGTTAAGGAAGTTGTATAATTATAGCAAATATATCTTTAAAGCATCACCTCATTGTTTAAAATAGAAAAATCACTGGAAAGATAACAAACTCTAGAAATCAGGTATACTGAAAATGAAAGAGAGGAAAAGAATTTCTCACAAATTGCAATTAAATCAGTCCAGAAATAGGGAGGTATTTTCTGCATGTAGGTCAATTGAAACACAAAAATGCAGTATGTAGAAATATCATTTGCTTCTTCTATCCTCCCTATATTTCTTGGTGTGTAACTAGGCTATCAACAGCTGCAAAATTGGAGTCCTGGTTGAAAAGAATGCATTACCATGACTGAATAGACAACCTCTACTTTCAAAAATAGCATCTTCATTATTTGGCCCTCGGATGTGTTTGTGTTTGTCCTTCTGATGGTAATAAAATGATAGATATTTTCACGTAATTCAACTTTTCATATTTGGTTTAATTCCACTTTCTTTGCCTCCTCCTTCTGCAATCCATCCTTTATCAGACTGCAAGAGAAATGGATTGTTTTCTGGAGGTATTTTATCTGAGATCAAGAACATAAATGAACCTTGAATTCAGAGAGGTAAACAGATCTGTGGAAAAGAAAAGGCTCTCTCTCTCTGACACTTCTAAACACTGTGCTGGATCTCACTTATCACTATCCAATGCAATGCATATCAAAATGAGCCACACTTCATAATGAATGGCTTTTCTATTTCAGGCATATTTCTCTCGGGGGCTTTGCTCAAGAGGCAAATCCATTAGGTTGTGAAGTAACAATGTTTTCTTTGGATTCTGTCAAGGTGTCACTATGGTTACAAGCAGTAACAGCTTTGTCTTGCGCATTTCTTAAAGCAGACAGGAGTGAGAATGGAAAACTGCTGGCAGTTCAGCAGCCAAGCCTGTGTAGATTTCAAGACTGTTTATATAGGAAAGCCAGATGAAGGTAAAAACAGTGGTTGGCTCAAAAACGTCTTTAATCCTTCAGGTCAACATGAAATTTTCAAGGATATGCTCCTAATCCTATTTAGAATGGTAAGGATGTTCTAAATGGCAGGGGAGAAAAATGTTTAGTAATATATATTTCTTGATTAGCAGGCAGTTTGGGGATGTAAAGAGACTAGATAAAGTCAAAATTGCAACTTAAAAAAAAATCCTACCTTTACTATTTTTATAAATAGCTCAAGGAAGAGAACATACACTAACTAATACTCTTTACTCTTATTTTCAACACCACAACAACGTGTGGTGGGTTGAATTGAGATAATGTGACTAGCCCAAAATCACCCAGGTGGCTTTCATGTTTAAGCCAAGACTAGAACTCAATCTCCTGGTTTCTAGCCTGATGCATTAACCACTAAACCAAACTGGCTCCACATGCAATAAAGAGCTAATGATAGTGACTTTTCCCCTCTAAAAGATGATGTTTCTGCAGACACTACTTTCCTTTTGAAAAAAAGCCTCCTTGGGATCCACCAGCATTATTTTTAGATGATAGGCCAATTTTTCTATACGCATACTGTATACAACCTTGAACAGAAGTGCCAATTGAAAAATCAGCCAAATGGAGCCAATGAGAAAGAAGTGTGAAATATAATATGCAGCACCTACAGAATTTGAAAGTGTCATTGGAAAAAATAAAAAATAAAGATAGAACACAATGGGGGGAGGTGCATCAAGAGAAATTGGCTATCCAGAACTCTGATCAGCTCTGCATGATATAATGCAACATTGTTTTTAGTATAATTTTGCATTTGCTTAAAACAGAAGTAGTGAAAGGGATACAATTAAGGTAATCGTGAGTGCAATCTACAATGGTGATTCATGCCTATATTCTACTGCACAGAAATATGTGCTTTTCAATGAGAAACATGGTATGCAATTAAGCTGATTGGATATAATAATATGCAATGTACAGCAGCAATGTGAATCTCCATTATAAAAACCAAATATGTGATTTACCAGCTAGCTACCTTGAATAGACAGTGTGCATATTTAGAAAGAATGTAAAAAAAACAAACACATATTCTACATTCCCCTATGTTATACAGCTGTAATTTGGAAGAAATGTTTTAGAGCTCTCTCATATTCCGTAGTCTTTGTAAATCTTTAATAGCCTGATATTTTACAGGCTTCCATGCGAGCGAGCTCTCCGACCCCAGGATACTGTTTTAAAGATTCCGCATATTGAAGCTAAATTTTCGAGCTGAACTGGAAGCCTGAAAAAAGTCAACCTCCTTTATTGAATTACCGAGAGATGCTGCACTAGAACAGGAAACTGTACTTCCCAATCATTTTCAAACAAACCGCAGCGATACTGCTTTACCAATAAGTACTTTTACAGCTGCCCTGAATGGACTGATATATGATCGGTTGTTCTGTATAAATTTAAGTCCATAGTCTTTAACCTGCCTGACCTCTTGTGTCTCACTTTTAATTAATGTCAGAAGACTCTGGCATGACAGGCTGTGATATAACTGAATAACCTCATGCCATTTATTTATTTTCACCTCTTTATGGGGCATGGGGCACAAAAATAATCCATATAGTCAACATTTTGGTTTTGAGAAATTAAATTGCTTTTTAAAAGTCAAACTTCAGTGAGGTGCTGCAAATTTCTGGAAGCAGCTTTTTCAAGATACTTTTATTTAGCAGCATCATATTTGGGGGGTCTGCAGAAAAATACCCAAAACAGATGGTGTTTCCACTCTAACAGACCTTGGGATAACTGTTAGAACAATGTTTGCTTCTCTTCATCCACCATACCTGTAAGATAAACTACATAGAAATTTGGAAAAATTAGGAAATTTTCAAAGTGTGTTTCGAATACAAAGAAGAATCACAGATCTTTTTGGGAATTCTCATGAAACTAGTGTTGACAACAGTTTCTATAAACACAATAGTTTAAGAAAGTATAGGGAGGCTAAGAAAGGACTAGAACAGGGTGTAGACATGAACACTTAAGAAATGCTGGGTGAGACAATTGACAGCTCATGTTATAAACAGCAAGTTACTGTTGATCAGATGGAAGGAAATCGGAGAAGAATTTCAAATTGAAGAGGCTCTACCTTAATTAGCTTACTATAAATGAAACTGGGAAATTTCTCATAACCCCAGTATTATAATTACCTTGCTGATATATGGGTGCTTTTTTGCTTCCTTGATCTTGCCCAGCTGCATAGGTATGGGCCTAAATACCACTATAGTAAAGATATGCACATCTGAGTAGTGATAATGTCATACTTGTGCTATCACACTGTAACAAGAGAGGTCTTATAACCATACATAGACTTTCATGCAAACTGAATCCTGACAGAGGCTTCCTGGAATCCCATGTGAATATGATTCAATATTAACTATTTTCTTTAGTGTCGGGGTTTTACTATATACTGTGCAGATAGCTGTTGGCATGCAATATGATGTGGGTGGAATATATTATTGCTGTTTTTCAGGTGATGCTTAACACTACTTGTAACACCCGAGCAGAACTCACATGAGAATTTTATTGGAAAAGAATTCTACTGCATTATCTATTTTCCAAAAAGCCCTGAAGCAGAGTATAAAGATGAGAGAATATAAGAAAATGTGAAGCTCCTATTGGGAAATCTTAGTGAAAACACAGTTCCTCTTTGCATGTGTGCACCATTTCTGATCTCAACCAAGTTGGCAACTGTAGCCTTTATAAATGTTCTCAAATATTTGAGGAGTCAGGCAAAAGATAAATTCCAGGAACAGAGAAACCAGAACATTTCAAAAATATATCACAGAGTTCAGGAAATAATCTAGAATACATGAATGAGGTAAGGGGAAATCAACCTGTTTTGATGAATTTACAAAAGATGACCAATTGACTGGAACATTAATTCTGTGCTACCTCCAGATAGCATTCTCAGACCAGAAACATTTAAAATCTTTCCTGAAATGACAGAGCATAAGCATACTGTAATTTTTCCTGCTTTCTTGAACAGATAGCTGTCATTTTCCAGGGAAGATCATAGAGGAATATATGTGGTGAAGTATAACACCAAGGGGTTAATTTCATTCTTTTGGACAAGAGGGTGGGGAAGGATAAAAGATTTTGAAGCAGTTGGCAATTGGAGCTCACGATTAATGGAAGAGAGGAGGAATACTGTTATTACTCCCATAAGGAAAGTTATAGAATAATAGCGTCAAATCAGCAAGTACTGCTCCTTTTTACATGCATGCAATTGAAAGAGTCAAACAAATTCCTGTACCAAGAACACCTAACTACCAAAGCCTTAAACTCAGGTAAGCTTCCTTAATAGCTTGCTTAGTTAGCTTTTCCTTCTGTGAATAAATAATACTAATTTTAACTTCCTTCATTAATCTAGGACTTGTTTCACATCAGTAATAGTATCTCAGAAAGTTTCTGATAAAATTAATTTCTGCCAATTAATTTTAATGTGCTTCATTGAATGATTGATCACAAAATTATTCTTTCTTTGTCAACACATTGTATTTTCCTCAGTTTATCTCTTTATTATTTTTAGATCAAGTTTTTCTTTTTCCAAATGCCAGCTTTGAATGTTCTAGTCATTTGTCTTGTTCCTTTTCCTTTGACATGGTAGAAACCTGATATTTCCCAGTGGTTTCAGGTAGATGTTAAATCATCAAAAAGTACCCAATCCTGTGACAACCCACATAGTAGAAACCAAGGGCAGGACCTTTCTGCCCCAATCATAATTGACTGAGATTGAATATGAAGGAACCAGCACAACATCATGACAAGAACTTCCCATCCCTTAAATCAATCCAGAAGGATACCATGATATTGAAAGCCCCCAAGAGGTCAAGTAGGGCAAGGATAAATACACAACTACTACCCTGCCCAATGGCAGAGGTCATCCAAAACAAAACCAATGCTGTTTCTGCTCCCTACTCATGTTTCAGTCCTGACGGAAAAGGATCCACTTTCTCTAAGGTCCTCTGAAATTGTTGCACAACTACCTTCCCCCAAAAAGGGAGGTGAAAAAGTGGACAAAAATTGTCCAGTATAAGGTGATCCAGTAATGGTTTTTTGAGAAAGAGGAGGACCAAAGCCTAATGGCAAAAAGAATCCTATATTGATTTCATTCATTCGTTCATTCATTTTTAAGCCATCTTTATTATTTTATAACAACTCAAGGTGGTGAACATACATAATACTTCTTCCTCTTTCTATTCCCACAACAATCTTGTGAGCTGAGTTGGGCAGAGAGAGAGACTGGGTGGCCCAAAAAATCTGAGCTGGCTTTCATGCCTAAGGTAGGACTAGAATTTACAGTCTCCTGGTTTCTAGGCCAGACCTAATCATTACACCAAACTGGCTCCCAATAGCTTAAAAAAAGTCTGCATGGATATATTTATATAGTCACAGAAGTTGAACTTTATCATTTGCTGTTGCTGCAATAAAATAAAATGAGTTTATATGTGAAATATATTCAACCCCCAACTTACAGTGTTGTAAACTGAAGCTTCTTCCCTTCTCCTTTCTATTCTTTATTTTGTAATAAGCCTTTTCTTTTTATTTTCTACTGATGTATCCTCCTATTTATTAGTAAAACACCACATACAAGAATTGTATTTCCACTGTATCATTGATCACATCAATGGGCGTGCACCTTTTTCTCTTTGGATTTTTGGGAGGATTGTGGAACAAAACCAAAACTAAAAACAGTACAGTATTAAATACAGTACTAAATACAGTATTAAAAAGAAAAATAAATCAACGGCCAAAATAAAATCTATAGAGACCAAAAATAGGAAACGTGTGTATATGAATGTGTAGATGTATATACATGACTTTAAAGAGAAATACAATTCATGTGCAATATTTCTCTCCATACTAACTTTTACACAAAGGAGCATCTACAAGAGAAGTTGTTATCAATGTAACTGATACTGTGATCTGCTTTGAATAACTGTTTTTCGCCATGCAGATTTCTTTTTTTTTTTTGAATAAAAGTTTTTATTGATTTTACAATTTTATAATATTAGGGAAGGGTAATTAGGGTTTATATTATACATTTTAGAGCTTCCATACCAGAGATGGTGACTGCAATCAGGTCCTCATACAATATCATGTTAAACAAGTAGTGTTAGGAGATATATACATTTGACACATTTTTAGGATGCAAACATCCAATCTTTAGTTTTACATTTTCATCCGCTTCAAGAATTACAATAGTTCAAAATTAATTATTTTTGAGATCTGAGCCTTTTTGCTATCGCACCTTCTTTCTCCCTCCCCGCCATGCAGATTTCAAAGTTCATTGTTGCGTTAATTTTACCTAGCACAATTTCCCACACTTTTAAATGTCACTGATGCAGTGAAAGATCACTATTTCATTAACACTACCTGTCTGAAGCTAAGAAAAGGAACTGCATCCGTTTTCTTTATGTGGCATTAATTTATATGCCCTAGGACAGTGATGGCTAACCTTTTTTGGCTCACGTGCCAAAAGTGGGGGGAGTGCGGGGGGGTCATGCGTGGACGTGCCATACCCATAATGCTATGTGTGTGACCCCCTGCTTTTGGTGTGCTTTTTTCACCCTCCCCAAGCTCCAGAGGCTTTCTAGGAGCCTGGAGAGGGTGAAAACAGCCTCCCCTCCCCACCTCCAGAGACTTCAGGAGCTTCCCTGAAGCCTCCAGAGGACAAATAACGGCCTCAAAAGAACGCCTAAATCAGCTGACCAGCACACACATGTGCACTGGAGCTGACAGGGCAGCGCCTCACGTGCCCTAAGAAATGGTTCCGCGTGCCACCTGTGGCACCCGTGCCATAGGTTTGCCATCACTGCCCTAGGAATTGGCTGGGAACCAATAGCATGATTCATTATGAAAGTACTTTGGTTATTTTCCCAATTTCTAAATAACCTTTCCAGTCAAATGACAGATCGATTTCACATAGCCACCTAAGATGTCACAAAGGTATGATTCCACAATTCTAGAAATATTACATTTTGTATAATTTATTTTACCAGAATGTAGCATCCACTATGCCACAATAGAAGGTGGCAAATGGTCAACTTTGACTGGGCTCAGAAGCTAAACAGACTCAAGATTGTGTAGTCCAAGTCCAAGTATTTGGATTGGGAGCCCCTATAAATTTCAAGGATAGAAACTGAGAAGTTCAGGAGGAAGAAGCCAATGGTAAAACTTGTCAAAATAATTACATGTTTCCATGTAATCATAAGGAATTACTGTTTGTGTCAGTGGTGGGTTGCTAGCTGGTTTACTATTGGTTCACTCATGCAAGGCTTCTGCGCATGTGGAGAAGCATCTGGGTGGTGGTGGTGGTGGAGCCTCCTGCCACTCCACTACCGGTTTGGCTGAACTGGGCCAAATTGGGAGAAACCCACCTCTGGTTGGTGTGTACTTTTGCAAAATATATTCACCAGGAAAAGGACTTCCATAACTAAGTCAGTCACTAATTCCATAGATTTTCTTTTGTCCCATAATGAACAAATGTATCCTTGACTTTGAAAATAAACGTTTGGGGGATTTGGGAGAATTGGAGAAATTGGGGATTGGGCTAGAAGATTTCCAAGGGGGTTGGACTAAAAAAACTCTAGGTTTATGGCATTGCATTGAGCTATATTCTAACCAAATGTAGAAAAAAAATCTTTGCAGGATCTAATCTGAGTTGGTCACTGGGGCCAGAGGTTTATTCCTCCAAGCTTTTGGACTCATGCTGGAGCTCATCCTCAGGGAATTTCTCAATCTCCAAATGTTGAACTGGGCCGTTCTATGTGTAATATTTATGTGGTACCATAGGCAAATGCAACGTACTGTATGTGACCTTTAGTTGTTAATTGGGGTGTTGCTGGTAGGCTATTAAGTCATTGATTGTTGTTTCCTTGTGCTGCCATGCTCTCAGCTCCTAAGCACCTGGTAATCTGGTGGTAAATCAGCATTCCTGTTGACTGACAAAAGGTCTATTTCTCATTCATTCATTTCTCTGGTTATTTTTGTCCCTGCTCAGCCAACAATCTTAGTAGCTGTGAAATTGAATGTATGTCCTTGTTCATTGTAATGTGAGGCTACAAATGAGTTTGGCTCTCTTTGTCTAATCACCTGCTTGTATTCTTGTAATCTGATGGTTAGCGTCCTCCCTGTTTCTACTACATAGTCATAGAGCAAACTATGCAGGGAATCCTGTAAGCAGCAGCACATGGAAACAACAATCAACAAGAAACCACATAAATACTATGCATAGGACAGCCCAGTGCACACATTCTGGAGAATGAGAAGTTCCCTGAAAATGGGCTCCAGGAAGATTCTGAAAGCTTGGAAGAATAAACCACTGGTACCAGTGTTGGACTCAGATTGGATTCTGCAACATTATTCTGGGACATGTATATTTGCCTTCATTTGTGAGAAAATGTTTTAGCATTCAGGGAAACAAGTACTGGCAATGAGACTGATAGCATTTATAACTAAAATAGTTTAGAATAGTTATTGCAACTGCAGCTATTCTGCAAAGCATTACTCATAACAGATGGTACTATGATTTCAGTTGCATTTTAATCTTGCATTACATTCTTCTAATTCTACTTCCACATATTTTGTACTAAGTTTCTATAATGACCAAACAAAATAAGACTATTGGCACATTTTTTGAATGCCAATATTGATCTGGGGAAAAAGCCATATCTGGTGGTGTTAATTACTGAAATCAATTGCTACTTATTCCAGTGAATTTAGATAATTAATTGTAGAAAAGATTTGATTTGAAATCCCATTTTCAATATAATTTTAATAAGAAACTTACTTTCCCTATTATCAGTTGGTTTAAAAACATGCAAAGATATTAAAGTGAGTGAAAATTTCAAATATTGAGCATAGTACATTACATTTAACATCAGAAAGATGAGAAGGCAGTCAATCTTCCTTCACCTGACTCTACTTAAAGCACACTAAGCATCCTGGTGCAGTGGTGAGCTGCTTTGTTTGGCAGAACACAGTTGATCTGCCACATTCAATCATTTTACATGACAATAGGATAGGGTAGGGTAGGGTAGGGTAGGGTAGGGTAGGGTAGAATCTGCAAGGGAACTTGGAGATTTTCTACTCTGTCAAGGTTCTGTTGATTGCAGTTGGACAAACATAATTGCACTAAAAAAAAAATCAGAATAGAGATAGAAGGGACCTTGGAAGTCTTCTAATCCAGCCCCCTGCTCAAGCAGGAGACCATGAAATATTGCTATCTTGTCAACCCTAGTCCTCCTTTTTCTAGACTAGCCAAGACCAAATCCTGCAAATGTTCTTCATACATTTTAGTCTCCAGGCCTTTAATCATCTTAGTTGCTCTTCTCTGCACCTTTTCTAAAGTATCAACATCTTTTTTATAGTGTGATATGTTTGATAGTTTTTATATGACCAAAACTGAATGCAGTATTCCAGGTGCGATCTTTCTTAATACAATACAATACAATACAATACAATACAATAGCAGAGTTGGAAGGGACCTTGTAGGTCTTCTAGTCCAACCCCCTGCATGGGCAGGAACCTTATACCATTTCAGATAAATGGCTGTCTAACATCTTTTTAAAGACTTCCAGGGTTGGGGCATTCACAACTGCTGGAGGCAAGCTGTTCCAGAGGTTAATTGTTCTTACTGTCAGGAAATTTCTCCTTAATTCTAAGTTGCTTCTCCCCTTGGTTAGTTTCCACCCATTGCTTCTTGTCCTGCCCCCAGGTGCCTTGGGTGCCTTTCTCAGGTTTTATAAGTGATTTTGATTCTATGGCTTTGTTTATACAGCCAAGGATTGTATTAGCTTTTTTTAATTGCTGCCACACACTGCTGGCTCATATTTAAACATTTGTTTGTTTTTTGGAAGTGTGGAGTATCAGTGTAGCTCTGATCATACAGCATGTTTTTCTAAGCTTGTTGGTGGACAGAAGAAAGGAAATTATCTGATGCTTTCTTTTAATTCAGTCATACATGCATGCATACATACATACAGCACATACATGTTTATGCATGCACTACCTTTTTTGTTTACATTTCCATCCCTAAATGAAATTATGATGAAGTATGAATAAAGGTAAAGGTTCCCCTCGCCATACGTACTAGTCATACCCAACTCTAGGGAGCGGTGCTCATCTCTGTTTCAAAGCCAAAAGGCACACAGAACACTGTTACCTTCTCACCAGAGGCATTTCCTATTTTTCTACTTGCATTTTTACATGCTTTCGAACTGCTAGGTTGGCAGAAGCTGGGACAAGTAATGGGAGCTCACTCCATTACACAGTACTAGGGATTTGAACCGCTGAACTGCTGACCTTTCTGATCAACAAGCTGAGTGTCTTAGCCACTGAGTCACCGTGTCTCTGAAGTACGAATACGGAAGTATGAATACAGAAGTATTAAGTATGAATACAGAAGGATAGTCACATTTTAGTTCACATATTACTTCAGGAAGTACAATTTTATTGAAAGTAACATAAAATGAAGTAATTTATCTCTTATTCTCAGTCTAGCTTAGTTTAGTTTTGCTTCTCTGTTTTTGGTTCTCAGAGTTCCAAGAAGAGATAGATTTTTGTTGCTAGGAACTTTTTATGTACAGATGAGGGCCTATCCACTGAATTGCGGTGAGCGACCAAAACAGTAACAACTAAGAATCCCTAATCCCTTTTTAAAATATTCTTAGGAAATAGCAGATGATATTTATTCTAATCACTAGCCGTTCCCGGCCATGCGTTGCTGTGGCCCAGTCTGGTTAAATGGCCAACTAATCTATGTGTAGATCTACACCTGCACACACAAACACGTACACACAACCACCGTATAATCCCCAATTTACCTACCTACTCCCTTTCTCCCTCTCTCCCTCTACCTACCTGCCTACTGTATTGCTCCCCCTCCCTCCCTACCTCCTTACCTACCGCATTTCTCCCTCCCTCTCTCTATCCCTATAGCTGCCTACCTACCTACCTACCTACCTACCATATTTCTCCTTGAAACGTATGGACAGAGTATTATGTCATCCTTTATGGCATAATACCTGTGGCCCACTGCTCTCTCTGTATCCATCTACCTACCTTTTTTACAATTTTTTACATTTCGGTTGCGTGTACCTGGCACAGGTGTGACATCTACACAATCTATATATATCATTGGTGCCGTACTTGAAAGGAACGTTGTGTGAAAATTTGGAAGTGATCGGTGCAGTACTTTCGGAGATTAGCGATTTTGAACAAACTGTTGTTACATTTTTATTTATATAGATTCTGCTCTTCAAGAAAGTCATATTATATTGTGTACTGTGTTCATTGTGTATATTGGATGTTGATATAAAAAAGAGAATGTTTAGTGCCAAAGAAGAAAGTTGGAATATTTTATTGTCTATACTTTTGTGAATTTCAGTTAAAGTACATTTTGAAACATGTTTGAAATTGATGTCTGCTTTGTAACTTTTTCTCAGAGGTTATATTGTAAAATCCTGTTACAAAGTGTGGCTTAATGCAGATTTTATGTAGTTATTTGTATTTCTAGATGGAAATGTTTAGTTATATAACCATATTTGTTTTATAATTAGATGAGAGATAGCCAAGATTGGATAGAATACCAGTCAATGAGCATAAAATACATTTTTTTATATGAGCAAATAGAGTTTGGGACTAGGCTCAGTTGCAGATCTATGTCTTCACTATTTGTCAATAGGCATATTATTAGATCAGTATAAGCAGGATGGTAAAAGCAATATAAACAGTGACTCTCATTTACTCACCAGATCAAAGTTAAAATGCATGAAAGGTGCCAGATCTCTATGTCTAATAGCAGGCTAGATTACAAGAAGCAATGGAAAATATTCAGAACTGGATGGGCTCTATCGGAGTTAAAAGAGAATAAGGCCAAAATTAGTATTATATATATTAAGTATATATAGTATTCTTATAATAAGCTCCAACACTTGAAGTTTTTCAAAAGAGGTTGGACAACCATTTGTCTGAAATGGTATAGGGTTTCCTGCCTGAGCAGGGAGTTGGACTAGAAGACCTCCAAAGTCCCTTGCAACTATTCTATTCTATTCTATTCTATTCTATTCTATTCTATTCTATTCCTAAAAAGAATGGAGTAAGCAAAAAATCAATGTATTTAAGTAGCGCCACAAATACAGTTCAGTGTGGGTTCACCAAATTTTGCAAACAGCTGGCTAATAGCTTATAACCGTCATGGTGAACCTATGGCACGTGTGCCACAGGTGGCACACAGAGCCATTTGTTAGGGCACCCAAGGCGTTGTCCTGTCAGCTCAGCTGACTTCGGCCTTCTTTTGAGGCCATTTTTTCCCTCCAGAGGCTTCAAGAGGCTTTCCTGAAGGCTCCGGAGAGCAAAAAAGAGCCCCATGAGCAAACTGGAAGTCTGTTCACAAAGTTCCGGTTTGCCCATAGGGCCATTTTTTCCTGCTCCCGAGTCTTCAGGAAAGCTCTTGAAGCCTCCAGACATCCTCCAGGGGGACAGAGGAAGCTGTTTTCGCCATCCCCAGGCTCCTAGAAAGCCTCTGGAGCCTGGGGAGGGCGAAAAAAGTGCAGCAAAAGCAGGGGGAGTGCTGGTCACGCGCGCATGTGCATTGGGTCATGCGCATAGCATTACGGATGTGGCATGCCTGCGCATGACCCCTCTCTGCTCTCCCCACTTTTGGCACACAAGCCAAAAAAGGTTCGCCATCACTGGCTTATAACATTAGCTGTGATGCAGAGCCTATCACTGTTTAATAGAAATTGGGTATAGTTTGAACCTGGTCTATGAAGGCAGCCACTAACCAGGGGAGAAATCAACTTAGCTCTTATAGCTCTCTAAAATGGGAAATGGAGGATGCCATGTTCCTAATTTCTACCTCTCCTGTGTCACAGAGACAAAGGCATTCAACCACTTTTCCCAGCATATTTTTTATATTTATATTTGTCTTCCAAAACAATGCTAGTTAGGGCTTGGCATGCTGCCAATTAAAAGCTTTTCCCTCTGTTTAGATTGTTATACAGATGGCTCAAAATTGTACTTCACTGAATGCTTAGGTTTTCAAATATTATATCTATAATACCCATGTGTCTTTAAAAAGCCAGACACCTGAGAGTTATGAACAAAATGAGAATTCTTCATTTTTATGAAAGGTCCTTACTATTTCCCCTATAATGCTTTGATTTCTCCAGGCTGTTAAAGTAAAAACATGCTCTTACAGCAAACTAAACTGTGTTGATTGTGGTACATAAAACTAAAGGAAAATGCAGTTAGAAAATAGGGAGGGAAATATCCACTTTTCTGTTAACCTGGAATCCATTTTGCATACTATAAACGAGCTATAAATGGGCATAAAAGCAATAAAGAATATAAGCAACTTTTTCCCTTATAGTTTACCTTAGGAATAAGATTTTTATTGCTATAAAGAAGGAAGGAAGATTGATTTTTGTTTTTCCCAGTACATAATTGCTTTTGCAATAAAAAAAATCAACTTGGTATATTGATGTAATAATTATATTCTGGATTACATATCTCTTTCCTCCATAAATTTCCCATCACTAATTCTATAAACAAAATTATCAAAGTTATGAAAATGTAATTCATTAGCAAAGAGTTTTCTCCATTTGGAGTGTGCATGCACGCACACACACACACACACAAATATATATATTTGCTGTGCACACACACAATTCTTTTACACTTTTATAGAATAGAAAGCTAGATACCAGATAATATTTTTCAATGCTTTTAATTCAGTTATCAATCCCCCAATTTCAAACTTGGAGTGATATAGTCCAGGAAATGTGGTGTCAACCAAGAACAAGTCCCTTATTTGTGTAAACAAGATCTGGATATCTGAATGGTCAGGTGGGGAAAAATCTGTGGTGCAATAGGCAATAGAAAGCTTTCCTCTGAATATATCATTTGCCCTGATTTAATTATGTGTGGAAGGTGATATTCATCCACTGAAAGAATCCATATTCCAAATATGAAATCCTGGAGGCAAATAGCAAAACAAGTCAAAATCTTCCTATCTTGCCTAGAAATACTAACACCAATTGGAGGTATGTTTCTGAAAACAGAATGGTGAGATAGATTGATTTTAAACTTATCAAATGAAGAAATGGTGAGGGAAAATGAACTAAGGCAGAGCTGAAATCTGGAAGATTCAGAAGATGAAGAGGAGTTACAACATGGTTATCAGCCTGAGGAGATTCAGCTGGAAGAGTCACAGATCAGGAAAAGCACCATTTCCATCAACCAGGAAAGGTAGCTATTGCTGATCTCAGATGACAGAGGCAGAGCTAGCACTCCCCCCCCCCCACACACACATACATGCAGTGACCCACAGCAAAGAGAATAAGGCTGAACAAATGTGCTCAGGAGATTATTAACTAAAAAGAACTTTGCCCCACCCAAGGAATGAATCCAGATCATTTGGCCCCTAAATAAGGAGAACCACATGCCTCACAGATCCATTGGTGACAATTCTCCATTTACCTCACCAATCATGTTTCTCAACTCCTTAGCATGCTTATTCAAATAGTGACTCTAGATTTTCATGCCAAGTTGATTTGATTCTTTAATACTTTATTTATGATTTGAACACTCTCTTGCCTCTAATTTAAGCTGGCTGAGTTTTGTGGGCTAGGTATTTTGTGGATGAGGGGCTACAATTGTTTGTTCAACCCATTAGAGTTCTGTTAGAAAATCTTTTTAATTAAGACTATTCACGTTTCTGTGATTTCTGTGGGCCAGGACAAGACAAACAGAACTATTTGGTGAAAACAAAATGCTGGTTTGGACTGATCTGGAGCTTATGCATTGAAGGAATGATGAGTGATAAATGAATTAAGACACACTTGAAATCTGATAAGAAAAAAAACCCACACTTCTTTGTTGTTCTTGTGCTCTATTCACTCTGCAACAAAGAAGAACCCTATCTAGACATTAATGTGAATTCTAAATAATTTTAAATTCCAACATTTAAACTCTGAACATAGAAGGGGCGCATTCTGTGATCTCTACAGAAGATCTGAAATGAAAATCTTATGAATACACTTGCAATCTAGAGAAACTGGGAAGTTACTTACCACATGCTTAGAATACAAACGTGTATTAAAATGAATATCATTATAGGAGAGATATGGTTGGAGAATGTGTCACCATCTCCCCTGAATGCATAATAGTTGAAAAGGATATGCTTGGTTTGACAATGTCGTGTCATAATTTTGCTTTCGTTCATCCTATTTTAGTCTTGGTTGAACATGATCAGCATGGTGAGTTTTGGTACTCAGTAAATGGAGTTAGAGAAGCATTCTTTACGATTCTAACTTTCCTCCTATCTTGGTGCTTCCTGCATGACATTTCAAAAGACATTTCACCACCATTGCAAAGATTCACTTCTGTGTAACTGCAAGATGAGACAAAAAATTATCCCTTTTCTGCTTAATTTCAGGCTGTTCAGGATAGTCGGTTAACTGTGCATCTTAAATATGATTTAGTAGTTATTAAGTGGCTGCCATGTTCTGCATAATCTGTATCTTCCTTAGCAAATAACTCCCAATGAAATTCAAAAGCAAGAAGAACTTTAAAGATGATACTACTTAAATGAGTGCAATACAATAGTTGGAAGGGACCTTGGAGGTCTTCTAGTCCAACCCCCTGCCTAGGCAGGAAACCCTATACCATTTCAGACAAATGGCTGTCCAACGTCTTCTTAAAGACTTCCAGTGTTGGGGCATTCACAACTTCTGGAGGCAAGCTGTTCCACTGATTAATTGTTTTAACTGTCAGGAAATTTCTCCTCAGTTCTACGTTGCTTCTCTCCTTGATTAGTTTCCACTCATTGCTTCTTGTTCTGCCCTCAGGTGCTTTGGAAAATAGTTTGACTCCCTCTTCTTTATGGCAACCCCTGAGATACTGGAACACTGCTATCATGTCTCCCCTAGTCCTTCTTTTCATTAAACTAGACATACCCAATTCCTGCAACCATTCCTCATATGTTTTAGCCTCCAGTCCCCTAATCATCTTTGTTGCTCTTCTCTGCACTCTTTCTAGTAATGCTTATGTCCTTGGACTGTAGTATAGTTTTCAACTTCAGCTGCATTGGATCGAATTGTTTGCAGAAATCTTGGTAGAAACCAAGTCATTATAGTGATTAAAGGATAATGAAAGATAAAGTAAGGAAGACTTATTTATTATTTAAATAATACTTTTAACTTAACAATGAGGAATAACAACAGGTCACGGTCATGAAAGCATAAAAAGAATGAGGGGCAATGAATGGCTCAGACTAATAAAAAATAGAGTAGCAAAAACAGAATAGTAGAGTAGTATGGTGATCATATTGAGGAGAGGAAAATCTAGGTGGAATAGAAAGCAGCCTTTCAAAAAGATGTATATTTGATAGCACACGATCCCAAGAGAAGTAGTTAGGAGCCTATACTGGTTTGATTGCTAGCATATTAGAAAGCATATTGTCTGAAAAAATCTTACATACTGATAATTGGCATTTCATCATTTTCAGTTTAGACACAGACAAGCATAACTTATTGATTATTTAATATAAGAATATGATTTGAAATTTGTCTATTTGCTGAGTGTAAGGCATAGTTGAAATGTCTCATTTCCCCTTCTTTTGTCTAAAATGATAAAAAACCCTACATTCTTAGTATTTGTGAAGCTGGGTAAATACTTGTCCCCAGACCAGGAAAAAAAAGTCACAGTCTTTGGATCTTCTGTTGATTCACTGTGAAAAGAGTTGTGGTGATATAAATACTTTGCAAATTTCAAATGCTGGGCATGTGTTAACAGTGTGCCATTGTTCCCCATGCTCTTGTTACTGAGACAGAGAAGAAAAATCTATGACTGGCATAAGTCTGTTCTTGTCATTAGGCTACTCATCAAGCATCCCTTGACTGCCTTACAAAGGGAATATAATTTATGATTGACATCCTGCCATGAGAAATCAACCTCATCATGTCAGTTTGAGACCCCAAGGCATCATGCAGGTCTCCTAGCAGGGTTTTTTGTCATGCTCAAGGTCTTGTGGTGTTTGAACAGACCATTGTGCCTGCAGTGTCAGACTTAGGCAGTTGTGTAACAACTAATAGTTGAAAATAAGCAAAAGGAATTAGCACTGAACATCAAATTGCCAATGAGCAACTATTTCAGTGGGCCTGTATTACTAACTGCAAGTTTGATATGCAGATTATGACAAGTAATGGTAACTAATAGAATAAATTCTCTCTACTCATTTGGCACTAATAAGATGGATATATGCATTATTCCTGAAGCATATGTCCAAATACATGGAAATCCTGAGCCAATTAGAGTTCCTATTCACAGGGAGAAAGTCCACGAAGTTACATCATCATGCATATAGAACAGAGCTGTTGAACTCTTGGCCCGCAAGCCGGATGCATTACAAGCTGGCCACACCCATGCCCGGTTTAGCAAAGGGAGAAAAGTCCTGTATGTCACATGATGCTGCCATGATGATGTGACTTTGACACCCCTGATATAGGGGGTGGAGGCTGCATGTGGCCCACCAAAGCCTTAATCCGGTCCATGCAGGACCACAAGACTGCCCCACATATGTCACCCCACCCACCCTTCGGCTGAATGCAGGACACACCTTTGTGAGCCCCATTGGCTGGAACTGAAAGGTAAGGCCAACAATTTTGGTCTGCAGAGATGTTCTGTAGGCAGGGAGGTGAAAAACGGGGCACACAGATGCCCCAGGACGCCGAAAAACAGGCCAAATGGGCCAGTTTTTGACCAGAAAACAAGCTGTTTTTCCTGGTTTTGGCCTACAGAATGCTTCTGGAGGTGGGGGGTGAAAAATGGGCCACACAAATGCCCCAGGAGACGACAAAATGGGTGAAAATGGCCTATTTCTGGTAAATAAAAATGAGCCATTTTTGCCTGGTTTTGGCCTGCAGAATGCTTCTGGAGGTGGGTGTGGGTGTGGGTGTGGGTGTGAAAAACAGGGTGTACAGACACCACAAAAAGCCAAAAAATGGGTGGAAACAGCCCATTTTTCATCTCCCTCGCCTCCAGAAGGTAAGAGAGATAGATAGACAGAGAAAGACAGCTTTAAGACTTGCGTGCTTCAAATGTCAGTGTTTCAGAGCCAACATTTTGGTGGCTAAGCAAGAGAATTGTTAAGTGAGTTTCACCACATTTTACAAGTTGGCCACATCCACCCAGTCACATGACCACCAATCCGCTCCCACCTGGTCTAATGACCACCAAGCCACTCCCACAAAACACCTACAGAATAGGTTCTAAAAAAAATTGAAACCCACCACTGTCATAATGGGGCCCACCCATTACAGTCATTGTAATCATGATAGTTATAAAACAGGTCACCATTGTGGTGGTCATTAAGTGAATGCAGCAGTCATTAAGTAAACCCATTGTTCTCTATGGGGCGTTTTTGCTGAAAACTAGAAGTAAATGCCAAGTTTGGGCAAAAACATTGTAAATCATGGTGATGCGCTCATGGACACCACAAACAGCCATAAATATGGGATGATCACACAGCATCTAAAATACAGTCACATTCCTGGGAAAGGGGGAACCTGAATGTCAGAATTTTAGAACCATGTAATAATTTCTTTTTGAGAGGTCTGTTGTAACTTTGAATGTCACTATGCAACCAGTCAAGGATTAGCTGTATTTATTTGTACATGTTGTGATAATGTTAAGGACACAAAATCAATCCAGGCTGTTTTTTCTGGTCATTTGACCAATTCTAATTAATACACACCTTAAGGGTGAAATAAGAAATCTGAAGAACAATCCTTTTGTTTTTAAAGTAGATTTAATCTCATCTCCATGCTGAGTTCAACCATTTTAAGGGATTCAAATAAGCACATGCAAGTTATATATGTCAGCTTTCTAAGATAATAATATCAGAGCAGAATGTTGTCAATGCCACTAAGTTTCAGATCAAACTGGTCTGATGAAAGTGACATTAGCTGGTAGGATATGGCGTGCATGTTGCTATAGATGTAGTGTGCTATATTAAAGCACACACATATACATAAAAGTTGTGTCCCAGGAATCCTGATTCAATTCTGAAAATTCAGTAGACATTTAGCATGAAAATCCAAATTCTTTTAGATTCTTTTTTTAAACAACCAGGCACCAGAGCAAGCATGTTCCTTTATTTTCAGCATTTTTAAATTTTAATTTCTCAACTGGGTTTCTTAGTAAGTGATAGTAAGTGTTAGTTAAATGAGGCAGATCATCTCTACTGTCCTTTCTTCATTTCTGTCCAAGGCTTGATCTTTAAACTTGCTTTTCAAACAGCGTTTTTCTATTCTCAGATACAGCAATCCAAAGCTTTTGTCAGCAGAGCTATTTGCAGATTATGATGTGATTTTAATTTATGCATGCATTGCTTTATTTCTAACTCTGCCTACTTTCTAATTTTAGAGTTAAGGCCTTACAAAAAAGAGTGGCAATTTCAGCTTTTCAGTCTGGCAGCTTTTCTTTGGTTGATAAATCTTTGATCTTTTTTTCCCTCTGTCATTTTCTGACATCCCACTATGTCTTCTGCATCAGTTAGCGATGTCCCTCAGTACTGCTCTAGTCACCATAATTATCTTCCTCAGCAGAAACTCTGCCCAATCCAACTCAGTTCTACCAACTCTCATTGTTCTTACTAAAACTATTAATCTATCTTCAACAGTCATTACCTACTGCTCTGTTTTCATTGCCAATCATTTTTTTTCAAAAACTTCCAATTCTTCATCTACCGCTAGCATCTACATGACAATAACATTTCTTCTGACCCACTAGAAGAAATGCTAAACCTGATCGAGTTAAACCAGATATTCAGAAGACTGAATTCCCACTCAAGCAGATCAGTAGACAAATCAATGGAGCTAAATCAATTCCCTAGGAGGAATTATTAAAAGACAAACCACAGAAACAGAACAACATGTTGTCACTTGTAGCTTATAGCTCAAACCTTTCAAACTGATTATTAATAAGCTAGGGCTGGCACTGAGTGGCAGACCCATACTTGCATACAGACAACTACCAACTTGATGTAGATTTGCACAAGCGATACAAAAATAAAAAATAAAATGATGCTCACATGAACTCCAGGTTCTGCAACCACCCCCTAAATGTTTTCTTCGCCCCACCATCCATATTTATACCAATAGCATCATCACTAACTCCCCCAAAACACATACAAGATTAAAAGCATTTACCCATGCTTTTCTGCCAGCAATGCCTCTCTGGATTCTATGTACCACAAATTGCACATACTGTATGCATATACAGTATGTTTATGTTTATGTATTTGCTTATCAAATTTCTACACTGCCAATCTCACCTAAGTGATTTTGGGTTACTTAAAATAACATCATAAAATAATACAAAAATGTGACTAAGCACAGTTAAAATCAAAGTTAAAATTTACAAGTTAAAAAGTGAAAAGTTAATAATTTAAAAAGCTTAAAAAGTTAATATACATACACACATCAGGACTCAAATCAAGGGCAAAATAAGAGCATTTCAATCTTCCTGATCCTCCATAGTAGATCTCAAAATAACTCCATGGTGGACCCCAAATAACTGTTTTTGGGAAAAGTACAGCTTTAATAGCATCATCAAAGAAGATATTATTGAATTCACAAACATTAAAAATGCAAACTCAGAAGTTCTCAACAAAACACAATGGATTTCTAACACAATTGTTACACAATCTATTTCATCTGCATAACAAATCTAGCTTTCCTACCCCTTTTCCCCCACCTCACCCCAATTTAAATCCATCATTGGATTAATCTACTCCACTTGTTAGTGTCATTACATGTATTCATTTATCAAGACGTCTCTGGAACTCATTAAGCATATCCTTTATTTCTTCTTTTTAATTTTGCATTGGAATCATTACCTTATTGTATTAAACATAGGTGTTTTGGACATAACGAAGGTTGCAGTGGGACGCAAATTTATTATGTATTGTATCTAATAAATAATTATGTATTTCTTCACCAAAATAGTCTGATGTTGGTAATTATAAAGATTATACCATTAACTGAATTAATATTAAATACTTCCTATAGATTCTATTATTTCTATAATGTTGTAATAATTGAATTCATTTATTGCTTGATTTCTTTTAAGTACTCTGGAATAATTATGCCAAGGAAAGTTCCTCTTTATACACATAAAAGATTACATAAATCAAATTTACATTAATTTGCACATGTGCTCAAAATGTCCTAGTTTTTCACCCCTATTTTCTTGTTTAACTTTTAATTTTGATTTTTCCATAAAGCATAAACAACAATAAAATATGTGAATAATTGTTCCACCAATTTGGTAAAAGTGAATCATCAATGAAGATATATTTAAATACTATCTGGGGAAAAACAAGATGACAGTTTATTGTAACAAGTTATAATCTTACAGTATGAATATCTTGGCCTATACATTCACCACATCACTTTAAATGGCCTCCCCTCATTTCCATCTATGAGGTTTATATTCCTACCAGGCTGTTCTCAAATTAGAAGGGAATCCAACTGTAATTTCTAGAACTGCAATCAATGTTATGTTAAAAAGATGTTAAAGAGCTAGCTCTGGCTGCAGGGAATAGCTGAGTGTAGGCTGTTGGCTGCTGTATAGACCTGTCCCACTGCTCAGGTAAAATTAACATAGCTCCTGCCAACCATCTTGCTAGGGAAAGAGAAAGTGTGCCCAGTGTGAAGAAATCAGTATAATGAAATCATTCTATGGTGCCTTGTTATCAACATGCCTCCTATCACCTTTTCTCAAATTATTTGGAGGCATCATTAATATGTCATTATCTTAAAGATAAGGGTAAATCTAAGCCATTTCTTCCTTGGAGAACTGGGGTTCAGCCCATTGCCTGCAGCTATACAAGATGGCATAGGAACTTAACATGTATCTGCCAGCTGTGGTTGCCACAGAATCTGGCAAGAAGCTGCTTTAATCTATAATTTTTGGAACATTTACACTTTTAGTTCAAAGAATACCGTGGCTACATACATATTGTGCATGTTTTTTATTATATATTCATACAGAGCGATCTTCATTGGATCTTTGTATTGCAGAGAAATAGCAATGTATTTTAAGTATTTTAACCACAAAGCAATTCTTTTTTTTTTTTTAGTTCATCCTCCTTTGGAACTTAGAAAAGAGAAATATATTATTATTTCTTAGTTTTTCCCAAGAGGGGAACAACTAGACAAGAAATTTTAGTAAAGAAAATTTAGGGGTGATGTTATTTGATTCCCTCTTTCTCCCTCCAGGGCATTGATTTTAATCCCCCTCATAGGAATATTGAATGATTACCATAATGATGTACATGATGTAATTTGAATATTCATCATTTGCTGTGAGCTTAACAATGAAATGTATAAGCAATATATTTCATTGTACAGAAAGAATATGCATGACAGAAGGTGTTAAAATTCCATCAATAACGTGTTTCTGCATTTTGACTCCTACATTTTTAAAAGTAAGTTTCAGGAATCTTAAGGGGGGTGGGAATCACTCCTGTAGATAATTGCCTTGAATATACAAATAATTGTGTACAAGCTAATGCTGTTAAGATGATAGAAATTTGGCAGTGTTTAGAGCAGTGGTGTCAAACTGGTGGCCCACAGCCTGGATGAGTCATGCGCCAACCACGCCCACCCCAGCTCTGCGAAGGGAAAACTCATTGCAATATGTCACTTGACAGCAATGTGACATGTTGAGTTTGACACCCATGGTTTAAAGTAATCTTGGTCATAATTGAATGAAGCTGAGGATTTTCTTTGATAATATTTCTTTTAGTGAAAAGAATTTGAATAATCATATGGAAGAATAGAGGGCAATATTTCTGTTGCTGGGACAAGCAGAGGAAGTTATGAGTGAGCAGTATACTTGTATAATGTTTCATTTTATTTTACTTGAGATTTTCTATTTTGCTCTGTTTTTAATTAATATATACTAGCCGATAACCAAGCATTGCCTATTTATTTATTTATTTATAGGGGGAAAATGTGCCAAACAAATGTAATTTCTAATGTTGGATTTTTCCCCCTTAACAGAGGGAGTCCTCTTGTGGAGTACTGTTAAGCCATTACCATGGCAACTCCACCGCACTGAACAGTAGAAGCCATTTTATGGCAGTATAGTAGAAGCCATTTAAAGGCACAAAAGGCTGCATCTTAACAGAACACACTGAGGGGTGTTAGGGGCGTCTTATACACACAGTATTTGTCTTCAGAGAGGAAGTCATCTGTGTATCTAGTTTGGTTGAAATTGCTCAAGGCATTCCAGAGTTATGCTGGAACACACACACACACACACACACATGTATATATATATATAGACTTGAGGTAAATTAACATTTGCATCACCCGAGGCTGGAACTATGTTTTTAATACCAATGTATCTTGAATTATTTCTGTATTTAGAGTGAGAAGTTAATGAACTAGCAAATGATTTATGGATTTCTAGTGCTGTTAATGGTGCATAAGAACCCGGTTTTATTATTTTTCAATTTGAAAAACATTTAGTAGTACAATGTAAAAACTACAACACCAACAGAAAAAGGTATGATAATGGTTATACAGTGGGAAAATATATTGTTGGTGATCAAAATAAACTAAAGAAAGGGGGGGATTGGAAAAAAAATCCATATAATATCCATTTAATGTAATTAAACTTATTATTAAATCTAGACCATAGGAAAACACATTGTTTCTTTTTTTTTTCATTTTTAGAACTTTAAAAAAAAATAAACAACAGATTCATAGCTTGAATTCGTTTCTTGCTAACAGGAGGAGGATCCCCCCCCCCCGCATTCATGTAAGATTATCCTCTTTGTTGATCCCCAGGCTTGTTAGAATCAAAGCTCTGCATGAAATGATAAATTCCCTATTTGAGGAATATAGCTTTACATTCCATTACATCTTATTATATTTCTTTCCAAAATTCTATTAACATATCCTATGATTTGTAACCAAAATAGAGCTATGGTGAAGATCAAACCTACTGACATCTCTCAAATCTATTTGATCCATGTGGTTTTCTCAGTGAGAAAAATCTGTCTGCAGTATATGGTTGCTAAGAGGTGAAAATGACTTGATGTCATATAACCAATCAAACCTATTACAAGGCTTTATAAAAAAAAGTGATATCCAATTCTTTCAAAACATTGGAGGGATCCAAGGGACATGAAATAGTACATGCTTATGAAACTTATGAAGTCATAAGTTTGTTTCACATTTCTTAAAATGGGGACCTACTGATTATCCATGATTGGTATTCCAATTGTATATTTCACAATTATAGAAAAATTTCCTATCAGGTAATATCTGTTGAAATTGCATGAATACATTTAGTATATTTGATTCATCTTATTGTGAAATATTTTGAGAGCAATATTTTCTGAAGGCTGTATAAATGATAAATCCTAATTTCTTACACTACACTATAGAAATTTTAGATCTCAAAGGCTGCAAAATAAACTTTTTTTCAAATTGATAATGGAACTGTGTAACTGGATTAATGTACAAACTTCAGTAGGTTTTGGTAATGAAACTGTAAAATTATCCAAATTAGCTATGTTATCACTGGCACATAGAAACAATTTGTATTTGTAATCAAGTGCCATCATATCATTAATATCTTGAAATTATCTACTGAATGAAATGAAAGGTTCAGGAACCAAATTAGAGATTAATAGAGACAAGGTGCATTGCTGATTTCCATGAGATAACCTGGTGTTTCAAGAAACAAATCCATTTGTAATTATTGTAGCCACAGGGTGAAGATATACTAAATTGTAACCTAATAGATAGAGGTTGATAAAAATCCATATCTTCTTAGAATGTATTTAAAAATACTGTCCAAATCATATAAAAAGCCTTTTCACATTCCATTGTTTAAAGCAGTTGATTTCAATATATCTGGCATGATGCCCCAAATACTAATTGTCAAATTAAAATGATCAAATCCTTGGTTTTTTTTCTTGATAAATCCAGCCTGAGTACATTATCAATGGTATTACTTTTGCTAGCTTCGTAGTTAACGTTTACTATAATTGTAATATATGGCTACAAAATGAAATATTTCATTTTTATGTGACTAAATATTTATCAGAGCAATAGTGACATTAGTTATCTTTATTATCAAGAAAAGAAAGTGTTTTTCACTATCACAATGCTCATATTCCATTTCATTTTCATAAATAGCTACACCAGTTGCTGACTACTAATATGAATATCAATTGATATAGCTTTGCTCAATTCAGTTGCTTGACCTCAGCAACTCATGTTTATTAAATAGAGCATGTGTTTCTTGCAACATAATTTACGGTTGTAATTTTCCTATCTTATTACAACTTTGGCCATATAAAAATATTATTTATTACTTATTATTATTATTTATTTAATTTGTCAAACATGTAAAGATAACAGGTAAAAAGTAGAAACATAAATATGAACACAGTAAATGGGTATGAATAAATGGGGACAGTTTCTGAATATATTTAGATTCCACTTTTATTATTTTATTTGTAGGCGAAGTATTTTTCAAGATTAATTGCCCAATTTTTCCCAACTCACATTTCCATCATAATCTGAAGTTATTATTTGCCTAGAGATTACTCCCTGAAATGTTTGCCAGAGGCCAAAGAGACTTTTAATGTGATTTCAGCAATGGCAACTGGAAGGGTTTTAAAACTTCAAAGCATTGTTCTTCAACATTTTGTTCTGTCAATTATTGCTACCTGTTTGCTGCCCACTTGTACATCTGCCATCTCTTTAATACATGACCGATAACCAGTACAAAAATGGATAAAAATGTGTGGGCTCAGTCACTAATAGTGAGTGCCATTTTGAGCTGACAGTCTGTTGATGGGCAGCATCACGTTTGTGAGGAAATTGCACATTGTAGATGCAGGCCAGTGAAATCTCTCCAGAGGAAGAATGGATGGTTGAGCTAATCCATGTGTTTCCAGAACAGCTGCTGCTCATGAGTAGACCACAGAAACTGCATTTTGTAGGCCAGGAGTATCAAACCCGCAGACCCTGGGTCGAATGCATCACATGCTGGCCATGCCCACCTCTGTTTTAGCAAAGGGAGGAAGTTGTGATACGTCATGTGATGACAATGCATCATTGTAAGTTTGACACCCCCTGCTGTAGGCAGTGTATGTGTTGAGTAGGTGAGGGTTGGGATTCCACCAAATTCACCCTGCCGTACAGTCTTCTCTGGACAATACAATTGACTGAACCTAATTTCTTAACAACCTTTTGAATGTATTATAGTTGCCGTTATATTCAAGAGATAAAGACCCTTCAAATCAACATTTTCCTGTATTCATTTGGTGAATCTCCTCCCCCTTAGAGGAAGATGATGCTAATGTGATTTTTTTTAAATAAATCTTTCAAATATATGAATTTCTGAGTTAAAGAGGCAGTCTTCGATTTCCAACCATTTGATTATTGACTGTTCAAAGTTACAATGGCACTGAAAAAAGTGACTTACAAGCCCTCACATTTACAATTGCCACAGCATCCCCATGGTCGCGTGATCAAAATTCAGGTACTTGGCAACTGGGCTAAATTTATGATGGTTGCAGTATCCCAGCCTCATGTGCTGAGTTTTTGTTACTTTTCCAGTTGGCTTCTGACCAGCAAAGTCAGTGGGAGAAGTTAGATTCATTTAATGATTGCAGTGATTTGCTTAATACCCATGGCAAAAAAAGGTTATAAAATTGGGCATAATTCATTTAACAACTTCCTTAGCAATGGAAATTCTGATCCCAATTGTGGTCAGCACCTGTGCTGCAAAAATGTACTGGAATTTTGGATTTCAGAAAGTTAACAATGGATTAAAGGTCCAGACTTAGCTGGTATTAAAGTTTTAATTTAATTAGAAATAATTTATTCATGAAAAAATGGTGTTTGTTTTGGGGGATTTTATGGTAAGGGAATCTTGAAGGCTGAACACCAGAAGAAACTAGAGGATAATAAAAGAGAATGGAACTGATCTCTATAACAAAACTTACTTTGCATTTTTTGCCATCTTTTTTTTTTAATTATCAATAAAATGGATAGAGCATAGTGTACCAAAGTTACAGTTCAAGAACAAGCTCAATAGAAATCTGAAATTACTTTGAAGGGGGATTTAACCATGGTAAGCAATGATTTGGAAAAAGATATGGACATATAAATGGAATTGATGGGTGATTTATTCCCTAAAGGAGATGTACAACTATTGAACCATGAAATCGATTTGGATATATTTTTTCCTGGATATACAAAAGACTTTCGCTAAAGCATCAATGATGTCTCTGGAGGGGACAAACTACCATGGCAAAAAATAAAGTTACTACAAATATTATTTACTGGATATACAAGAGAAATGTGTTAAAGTGACCTCAAAAACAGATGAAGAGAAAACTAAAGGCTCTTTCAGAAAAAAGCAAGACCCATAAAAATTCAGGAAAGATTTATAAAGTCAGTTTATTTGATCAAGTCTAAAAGGAAAATAGTTATATCTCTTTTTTCTTACTGGATTTCTGCTGACAAGGAAAATATGAAGTCTATGGATTTGCGCTTTTTATTTAAGAGGTGAACTATGGAGTGAAGAAAGATTATATTTTATTTAAGATAGTGACAAACTATCAAAATTGTTTTTTACTTGCTGAGATGAAAGGAGAGGTTGCCCTTTTTTCTGTTCCTCTTCCCCTTGTTCGTACTTTTTGGATATTTTTTCTGTTTGTATTTTTTTTGTAATTTTTTTTAAAATTTCATTTATAATTCTTAATATAGTGTTTGGAAAATGCCTGGGTTCAATATTTATTCTTAATGGAATAAAATGTATTGCTAGATATATAGAAAAGATGAACAATACTAATTAAGTTTTTCTTTATGTAAAGTGAAAATACTCATTGAAGTATAACAAGCAGTCTACATTTGCAGTTTTTATTGCAGGTGGAGATGGGCAACCCACAATGAATTTACTGATAATCCTAGACAGAGGTGTTGTGAGATTCAATTGTCTGGTTCCAACTACCATTTTCATGTCACTGACACACACACACACACACACACACACACACACACCGGTTTTCTGACGATATTCCCAATCCCAAACTACCTTTCTTCCATATTAATGTATTCTTCCACATCTGTATATGAACCTGCTAATGGTTCAAGGATAATGAAGATTTGGGGACCCAAAAAATATTCTAACCCTAAAGATATATTTTTTTCTGAGTGGCATCACTAATCTAGGTAGTTCCTTTTAGTCTCTAATAGTCAAACTAGATTATTATTCAAGGACTCAAACAATAGTATGTCCTCTTCTTTCAAGGGCATCAATACTTCAGAGTTTTCTGCTCTTCAGATATTGATGATAGGAGGAATTATACTGAAAACAATCTCCCTCTTCCAAAAGAGTACATTCTCTCTGGATCCTTTCCTAGACACCATAACCATCTTTCTCAATTTCAAAAGATACAGTGAAAATAGAATTATATGACAGTTCCCTAAGTGTTCAGACCTTACACATCAATTGGATAATAGGGGTGGGCAGGTGAAAAGTCTGAAACAGCAGAACCTTACCTAAGGCATTTGTTTCAATCTAGGAAAAAGACTTGGAAATTGTGGGCCAGAGGACTTAATTGCAGCAATTTTTTTTAGTATAGACTAAACAGGCATCTTATTTTCTAAGTCACGGAAAGACTTTCTCCCTCCCAGCCCATGCTTATTTTTATTTTGTATAAGCAGACACACTGAAAAAGGAAGAAAGGATGATATCTGCGCTTAACAAATTTTACACTGTTGTTCCTTATCTTGTGCTACAGGTAATCCTCACTTAATGACTATCTGTTCAGCATTACAATGGTGCTAAATGAAGAGATTTATGAATTGTGTACAAAGTTATGACCATTGTAGCAGACCAACAGTGGAGGATTTTAGGAAGAAATCAGGTAACCAATTGTCTGAAATGGTATTGGGTCTCCTGCTTGAGCAGGGGGTTGGAGTAGAAGATCTCCAACAACCCTTCCAATTCTGTTATTGTGTTATTCTTTAGCTTTTCCTCCACTCTCACTATCTCCCTCTAGCACCTAGTTTTGCCATACACTGCTTCACCCCTACAAGTACTCCAATTATTGGACAGCCACCTGGGGACAGAGACCCATCCACCATTCAAAGTCCCTGACAAATGTTGTCAGGTAGGACCCAACCACCCAAGTGGAGAAGATGAGGTATAACCTGATCGTGGTGCTGGAGGAACAGGCAAAGGCTGGGGTAAGCACTTCCCTGATGAAAGAAAGTCCCTGATGGGAGCAGTTCAGTTTCTGTCATTGCCCATCAGGAAAAGTTTGGACTGGAGCAGCATTAACATTGGGGGTGAACATCTAGCCCCCGTGGATAGGGCACGCAACTTAGGTGTCCTCCTGGATTCCCGGCTGTCTATGGAAGATCATCTGACAGCCGTGGCCAGGGGAGCTTTCTACCAGGTACACCTGGTACACCAGTTGTGTCCCCTTTTAGACCGGGACGCCCTTTGCAGAGTCACTCACGTGCTCGTGACATCCCGTCTAGACTACTGCAACGCTCTGTACATGGGGCTTCCCTTGAGGTGCACCCGAAGACTACAGTTAGTTCAGAATGCAGCCGCGCAGGGAATTTTGGGAGCCTCAAGGCATTCCCACATAACATCGCTCCTGCGCGAGCTGCACTGGCTGCCTGTGGCCTTCCGGGTGCGCTTTAAGGTATTGATCACCATCTTTAAAGCGCTCCATGGCACGGGACCTAGTTATCTGCGGGATCGTATCCTACCTCACACATCCCTTCGGCTGATTCGCTCCCACAGAGAGGGACTTCTCTGGGTGCCGTCCACTAGGCAGTGCCAGCGGGTGACGCCCAGGGGAAAGGCCTTCTCTGTGGCGGGCCCAACCCTCTGGAACGACCTACCCCCCCAAACTTAGAACTACCACGGACCTCCGCTCCTTCTGCCGAAGTTTGAAGACGCATTTCTTCCATCTCGCCGGCCTGGCCTAATCCACACCATTAGTTATAGACTGAAGTTTAAATTGTTTAATTCAGTTTTAAAGGGTAAAGTTTTAGGATTTTAATGGTTTTAGGATTTTTAGCACAGGGTATTGGGGTTTAATTTATTTTTAGTACTATTTATTGTCATGTTTGTCTTTTTATTCTATTTTAACTTCCTGTGCACTGCCCCGAGTCCCTTTGGGGAGAGTGGGGCGGTTTATAAATTAAATAAATAAATAAATAAATAAATAAACAGCAACCACATTCCTATGATATGTTTGCTTCCTGCCTTCCCATTCCAGAGTTGCTGCAAATGGTGCATGCTGGTGTCAGTTGCCCCAACCCTTGTGTAACCCTTCCCAAGCATTTGGCTGTTTAGATAGGGGATGGTTGCTTTATACCATGTCCTTGGAGTTTCCCAGGCATTTGGTGCTTCACGGGGCATGATGCCTTTTGCCACATTGGTACCACTGAGGCCTCCAAGGACTCAATTTGCTTAATGACTGCAAGCAGGAGTGCTGGGATTAGGGTTTTTGAGTGAAACCATCACAAGACATCTTACTTAAAGACTGCTTCACTCAACAACTGAGATTCCAATCCCAATTGTGATTGTTAAGTGAGCACTACTTATAGCCAGAATCAAACTCAAATTTACATTCTTTTGGGTTAATTCCAAATATGAATGACGCCTCAGTCAAATATCTAATAGGAACTGTCCTAGCAAAACCAGTTGAGGTTTGGGCTGCTCTCATCATACTTCTACATCATGGTCGTCATCCATGTAGTAAATAATTAAAAGCGGGTTTGAGCAAGATGAAGCTGCTGCTGAGCTTGAATCTTGGAAATATTCCCCAGGTTTCGGTGAGCCAAAAGTAAAATGTAATCAGTGAAATCAAATTTATGGACACTTTGTACTTAAGACATATCCAGTCTTCTGCACCAAGAGGGGAAGAGAGAGATGATGATAATCTCTTTAAAATGTCACATTTTAAAAGCTTCCACTAAACAATTTCATATGATTGAGTACACATGAAAAGATATGAGTGTTCAGTTCATTGGCCTTCCACAAAGGAATAGCATTTGCTTGGGTATTAAAACAGCACTCATGATTTTAAAAAGAGAGCAGGCTCCTGAAAATATATGAAATTTGTCTACGATTATCATTTGTTCATTTCTGCAAATGTATGTTAACATGTTCCAAAACACTTCTTACTTTTTCCTTCCTAATAAATTAATTAATAGTTAAGGCCTAAAAAGCATCTTTATTTGTATAAAAATTAAAAGGTTCCACTTTCCTGGGATAATGCCCATCGTAAGGGAAAAATGTAGAGAGACAATCTCTCCCCTAACTGGTGTATAAAAATAGCATGGGGAAAATATATTATCTATGCAGGCAAAATTTAAATTATTATTACCTGTTTGTAAATGACGGAAGAAAATTGCAATTCTCATCGGAACAGATTCTTCACTATCCCCCTTAATTTTTATCCATTTTCAAGGGGAGTGGATGGTGTAGATTATTTTATAGATGATGTAATTGTGAATATTTTTTTCTTTTTTCCCGCTACCCCGCCCCCTTCAACAAAATATATCATGCTAGATATGGTCAGTAGTTGGGGAGAATTTTGTCTATCTTCTCATCCCACTGACTTCCTTCCAGTTGCATTTTCTTCCTGTGCCAGATCACCTTGGAAACCATGTTAGGTAGCATTGTTTCCATGGTGACCTGGCGTGAGAAGAAGAATATGGCCAAAGAAGTCAAAAGGTTGAGGGGACATGGAGAAGCTGATTGCAACAAGTGAAATGTATTTAGGAGGGAGGGAGGGACGGACGGACAGAGAGAGACAGAGACAGAGACAGAGACAGAGACAGAGACAGAGACAGAGACAGAGAGACAGAGAAACTATTCTCAGTCCCTGTATCCATAAGATGTACTATTTCCAAGGTGCATTAGAAGCCTCAACACATCCTTTAAATCTACTTCAATATTCAGTCATACACATACACCCAAGACACCAATGAATTAGTTGCAAGAAAAGAACCAATTTAACATAGAATATAATTTGAAGTGCATATAATTCTACTGAGGCTGTGCAGGATAATAGGAAGATCAGCTTTTAGAGATCAAGCAAAGAAATTTCAAATGTTCCATGCTTCTTTAAATGAGAAGAGGTGATTATTTGACTCAATTAGGAATCACAAACCATTCATGCATTCGGATGGACAATGGACCCAACTAGAAGCCATTCTTTACTCCCCTCAGACCCCTTTTTCATGGTGAGGCAGGAGACAAAAAAGAGTAATATGGATATTTCTGGCTGGAAAGAGCAGAACAAAGTAAGTTGAATAAAATGTGTTTTCTTTGTATCTATTCTTGGCTCCTTGAGATTTTAAAAAAAATAATAAACAGATCCTTCACTTTCAACAGTTTTATGACTACTGTTTCTCTAAAGAACTGTCACAAAACCTTTTAGCATTATAACTGAGTAATGTGGCAAAAGAATTTCAAAATGGAAATGAATGGAGCTGAATTGTTGGTTTCCAGTAATCTCCAGGACAGATGCAGGGTTAAATATTTAATAGGGAATTATTATGTGCCACTCAGTGATCACAAATTTAAGGCTGTCAGTATTTTCCCCCTCAAAAAAGTACACATCTTTGCCTTAAGCAAAACTGACTTGGCCAACCTGTCAATCAATTTACATAACTGCTGGGTGAACCATCTAAGAGACTCCTTAAATTCATCAGCAAGAGTGCTAGCATTAGTGGAAGAATACTTATGGATGGGTTTCATTTATAAAAGAAATGTTGATTTGTGTCTTGGTTTTGATCAAATGCCTTCAGGCTATCCATCAATAAACTTATTGAACTTCATTGGACTTACTCCTATATAAGCTGCCTACCACAGAGCTGCTGGACTAGAATTTATCAGTTTCCACATTTTTGTCTCAGCTATAATTACTTTCAGCAATGCAAATAATCACTATTATAAGCATCACATAATAGCTATAAAGATAACAATTACAAAACCATAATAAAGTATTTCTTTGCAAGTTATTAAAAAACATTTGATATTATTTTGTGTGGAAGAGGTTAGGACATAAGTGTAAATCACACATAAGCAAAATACTTCTTCACAGAATAGGTTAAGGTTTAATTTACGTTAGTTTGTTTTCGATTTTGCATATTTTATCAATCTAGCCCAGGGGTGTCAAACTTGTGGCCCACGGGTTGGATGAGTCACATACTGGCCACCCCCACCCCCTTTTTAGCAAAGAGAAGAAAAGTCATGATATGTCATATGACGACAACATGATGACATGAGTTTGACACCCCTGATCTAGCCAATTGCAATTCACAAACCATGTTGTTTGAAACATTGCATGTCCTGGCTTCAGCAAAGAGAGAATGCATTCATGCAGTTGACCAGCAAAGTGCAGGCATGAAGTACATGAGCAGGCTGCATGGATAAATACACTCCTTGAGTAGACTGTATGGATAAATACAGCCTATTCAAAGAGTGATTATTATACATCTATATTTTGGTACGGAGTATTATTCTAATCTTAAAAATATACCATATAAACAGTTTGCCATTCCTTCAGAATCTTTTCTTCTAAAAAAGGCTAAGCAGTTTTATGCCCTCCAGAAGTTTTCAACATAAATAACACCCTACCTGGATTGATGGGAATTGAAGTCTAAAATGCCTGGAGGACATTAGCTTCGCTTTCCAATCATATTAGGAAGCCAACTAGACTAAATCCGAGACAGTTAGTGATTTATGCAAGGTTTAAGAGCCACTATGGTATAGTGGTTAAAGGGTTAATTTCAAATGGAGAGATTTAAGTTTTAACTCCTGATCAGTCATTGAATGTATTATTTGATTTTTCTGTTAATTATAATATTACAGGCATTCCTAATTAAAAGAATTCTGTTGTGAGGTTAAAATAGTCAGAATAACATACAATGCCATGAGGTCCAACTGAAAATGCAGAATATAAATATAACTAATATATGTGCATCTCAAAATAGAAAAGGAGGAGAAAGGAGGTCTGGCTCCCCTCAAATTTCTTCCACAAAATAAAGTTTGTCTTGATAATTGGGTATCCTAAGAATATACATAAAACCTGTTTAGTGACTGGGGAACATTGCTATTCAGTTAGCCCATCTAATAGAGTTCTTGTGAGGATATAGTATATGAAATTTATGCTGTTCTGAAGTAGATAAGATAGAAAACATTATTTGGGAAATGTCTGCTAATCTGATAAGTGACACTTCAGAATTAGATCTGTTCATCCATGCCATCACATTTAGGCTTCTTTATTCACTTGTATTATAAATATTTAAAAGAACCAGAACCAGAACCTTCTATATTTTCACCTGGGTGACCAAAGAACCAGATCTGGAAGCTCAGAAGCACTTTTGGAATCCTGTTTTGATAAGGTGGAGAAAACAACGTTTCTTCCTTATGGTTCCATTTTTAAGGAATGGGTTTTCTCTAGATATCAAGCTCCTTAATGCAATGACCCTCCAAAAATCATTAAAAACTGAACCATTTCTGAGGTTCTTTGATAGCTGAATGTTGTATGGTTCTCAGGCATGGGTCCTCAAACTATGGCTCACAGGCTGCATGCAGCCCAATGAAGCCATTAATCTGACCCACACAGGACCATGAGGCTGCCCCACTCACATCACACCGCCCACCCTTTGGCCAGGCACTGGCCTTATCTTCGTGAGCCCTGTGGGCTGGAACTGAAAAGTGATGATGTTTTCAACCATTTTTGGCCAAAAAATAGACCATTTTTGCCCATGTTTTGCCTGCAGAATGCTTCTGGAGGTGAGGGATATAAAAAATGAGGCACACAGATGGCCTAGGATGCCAAAAATGGGCCTGTTTTTCACCTCCCCCACCTCCAGAAGATAGATAGAGAAAGAGAAAGAGAAAGAGAGAGAGAGAGAGAGAGAGAGAGAGAGAGAGAGAGAGAGAGAGAGAGAGAGACATGTTAATTGTAAGCTCCTCGAGGCTGAGAAGTATTGCTGTAAAACTAAGTTCCTGAAGTGGATCACTAAACTCCTAAACAACTAAAAAAAAAATCTAGTAAAAAAAAAAGTCAACCAAAAGATCAATAAACAAATTAAAGTTTAATTTGTGTGCATTGTTTAATAGACTGTTAAATTGGCCATGCCACCTAGTCACATGACCTAGCCATGCCCACCCAGTCACATGACCATCTAGCAATGCCCACCCAGCCAGTCCAGGCCCCCAACAGTCAGAGGAACTGTGAATTGGCTCCCTGTTTAAAAAGTTTGAGAACTCCTTATCTTAGGTTTAATACTAAGATTTTATCATAGTATAACATGAGAGGGCTGTAGCAATGTAAATTAGAATGTTTCTGAGTTGTAGGATATTATTGGTTGGTATTTGTTAATGTATTACCCTGAATGTTTTCATGTTGTTATGTTAAGGTTCAATGCTTTAGATTTCACAGCAGATGTTACAGTTGTTAGTGGATTTTTGTTGTTGTATTTTGTGCAGAGTTAGTAGCTTAATAAACAAATAAATGGCTTGCTTCCATAAGCATGCTAAGTCTTGGTATTGCCTTTATATCTTTAAAAATAATATTTAGTTGGTCTCTTTGCATGTGAAATAAGATGGTTTATCCAGGAACTTGAACATTTCAAAATATTTTCTGATTGTATATTTTTGTTTATATATTTTATGGAAATATATAATAAAGATAATGTTAGCTGTGATGTCCCGGTGTCTGGAAGCTGTGCGGATCTGGATGGGAAGGAACAGACTCAAGCTCAACCTGTCCAAGACCGAGTGGCTGTGGTTTCCGGCGCCCCGGTTCAACCAGTTGATTCCATCACTGGCCATAGGGGGTGAACATCTAGCCCCCGTGGATCGGGCACGCAACTTGGGCATCCTCCTGGATACCCGGCTGTCTTTAGAAGACCATGTGACAGCCATGGCCAGGGGGGCATTTTACCAGGTTCGCCTGGTACGCCAGTTGCGTCCCCTATTGGACTGGGATGCCCTTCGCACAGTCACTCATGCCCTCGTGACATCCCGTTTGGACTACTGTAACGCTCTCTACATGGGACTCCCCTTGAGGTGCACCCAAAGACTACAGCTAGTTCAGAATGCAGCCACGCGGGCAATATTGGGTACCTCTAGGTATTCCCACGTAACACCGCTCCTGCGCGAGCTGCACTGGCTGCCTGTGGTCTTTCGGGTGCACTTCAAGGTGCTGGTTACCATCTTCAAAGCGCTCCATGGCATGGGACCTAGTTATCTGCGGGATCGCATCCTACTTCATACATCCCTTCGGCCGATTCGCTCCCACAGAGAGGGACTTCTCTGGGTGCCATCCACTAGGCAATGCCAGCGGGTGATGCCCAGGGGAAGGGCCTTCTCTGTGGCGGGCCCGACCCTCTGGAACGACCTTCCCCCCAAACTTAGATCTATCACGGACCTCCGCTCCTTCCGCCAGCAACTAAAAACCTACTTTTTCCAACAGGCCGGCCTGGCCTAACCTACCATTTTCAGCCTCAGTTGTTTAGTAGATAAATTTTATATTGGGCTTTAGGGATTTTTAATGGGGTAGTTTTTAGCACAGGGTGCAATTTAATATAGTTTTAAGTATTTATGTATTTATTGTGATGTATTGTATTTTTATATTTTCCTGTGCACCGCCCCGAGTCCCGGTTAATAAGTAGAATAAATGAAATGAATGAAATGAAATGAAGCTGCCACCTCACTCTTACATGTGCTTCAATACTATGCAATGATAGTCTATCATGAACTATAGTGAGTGTGGATGGGACCGGGGGCTTCTTGGGGGGAAAGGAAAAGTGACTGCTGCTTGGGGAAAGTGAAAGGAGCTATATCCCCACCTCACTCCCAGACACTGCTTGCTGTATCTCCCCAGAATGCTGTTTCAAGGCCACCTGGTTGGGAGAAGAATGCAGCTGCATACTAATCTGTGGTCCAGCTGGCTCCGGATGAGCTGCTGATGGACTCTAGTGAAGAGTCCTATGAGTCTGCCCTGGAGGGGGAGGGAGACTTTGAGGAAGCAGAGAGTCTGGTTGGCCACCAGGAGGGGCCTGGGTCATGGAGCAGTGGGGAGGATCAGGGGCAGATTACGCAGGGTTGAGAAAAGGAGGCAACAGTTACTTAAGAGACAAGCTCAGAGGTCCTGAATTAGAACCAGCTGGTTGATGAGTGGCCCCTCCCAAGAGAGCTTATAGGGAAGGCTTTGGGTGGGGCCATTTGCAGGAAACAACAGTTACAACTCCTCATTGGAAATTCTGGTCATTCGACTCTGCAATTCTCTGTCTGTCTTTGTTACGTGAGTTAGGGCTCATAGCCAAGGAAATAGTGGCAAGCAGCCAAGGAGATAGTGGCAAACAGCCAAGCTTGGGTGTGTCCATCTGTGGGGCAGAACACTAACCTATGGTTGAAACGAACATTCTCAAAACATCTTGCATTCACCTGATTGGTTGGGAGGGCAGGGATGGGAGTCAGATAAGGAAGAGAAAAGTTGAACTTGAGGAACTTGAACTTGGTATGCTATTCTCAGTTCTGGCTATGTACTACTGCAATGTACTTGATTTCTAATAAAACTACTGTATTTTTCAAAGTATAAGATGCACCTTTTGCCCCCCCAAAAAGAGGGTGAAAATCTGAGTGTGTCTTATACACTGAATACAACATTTTTGGTCCGCCCCTTCGCAAAAATGGACATGCAGAGTTGTGAGGTCTGCAAAGTGCTCCTGGGGGCTGGGAAAGGCTAAAACGAGAGAAAAACGGGCCGTTTTTGCTTGTTTTTGCCCCCCCCCCCTTATTTTAACTGACTAAAATAAGGTGGTGATACGTATCAATGAATAATAGTCATGCACATATTTTGACAAAGTTATTTGGAAAAAAAATACAGATGGCATTCTATTCGACTGAGTTAAAGATCTCGTCTGTACAAAGACTCCCAAAATACTAGGAAGCAATAACACAGCTTAAAAGAAATCTACATGTCAGTAGGACAAAAACATTCTAGCTTTAGCCAGCAATATTATTAAGATAATCTGCCCATAAACTCTTTATGAGTTGTACAGTAAACATTCATGGAGAAAAATGGAAATTCAGAATAAAAGAATTGAGCAAAAGAGTCAAGCAAATAAAATTGCAAATTGCACTGAGGTTTGTAGCACAATAACAAGAACATCAGAAGGGTTTACAAAAAAGTAATTTTTAAATAATGGTGGACCCATCTACTGCATATGGTAATAGGTTGTGGTTGCCAAAATGAAAATAAATGCTCTAAAAATAGATTTCTGCCTTTAGAATTTGAGAACAGTTACAAATGGATAATACCGCTGGCATTAGTAAAATATTACACAAGTAAGAAACAGCACACACTCCCTTATTAGGCCCAGGCAAAATAGCACGGTCAAGGTCAGGACATTTCATGGACCATTTTTGCTTGTGGAGAAAAGGTAGTTAACAGGAGTGTGTACTCCTGTGGGATCACCATTACTGCTAAAATTGAAAGGGAAACAAACTTATAAATGACAATGGGGGTGGGGTAGATGGGCCCCTGCTGACAGGAGGCAAGCTCAGAGTCCATTGGAGTTGGGTGCTCAATACATTTAAACAGAGAAACAAACCACCTGGGTAAAGTAACCTCCAAATCATGCTTGCAAAAAGGTAATAGAAATGTTACCAAGAAGGTAACAGCATTCACACAACTGAATGGTGCTAATAATAAGACTTCCCAAGACAGAAGGTATTTCTGTAATTAGTCTGAAAAAACATTGTGGTTTCCTGAGAAACTGTGGAGATATTGCCAAATAAATAAGAAAATCTGGTCACTGGTAGTGTCGAAACTTTCCTGCAATTAGAATATGGTATTTTAGTGGCATGAACCAAAGATTTTAGTTGTTAAAAAACAGATGTTTGAAAAATAATAGTAAGGGATTTATGTACAAATAATTTTGATGGATCAGAATTTAATGATTTTAAATTGGATGATAGTATAAATATTTATTATGGTCAAAGACCAGCAACACACGTTACTTTTTACAATTTATTAAAAAGTACTGAAATTAAAATATATTTAAGAAGTATTGACATTAAAAGTGGATAATAGCATACATGTTCTCAAACTGTTTGGGTCACTCCCTGGTTTACGTTGGATAAGTATGGAAGCAAATACAATGGTCCAGAAATTGTTAGAGATATGTCCAAATAATTGGTACAAGATGACAACTATAATTCTGTAACCAATTTTTTTGTTGTGGACTTTTCAGAAACACAGAATTTTGCCACTGTATACATGGTAGCCAGGTTTGTGTCCTGGAGGAGAAAGCCTACACAAAAATTGTCTGCCCTCCCTGGTAATCTCTCTAATAAGGGGAGAATATATGGAGACCTATAAACTCTGTATAGCTCACAGTGTAATAGAACATGTGAGATATCTTCAACTTCTCCTTTACCACATATACAAACCTGTCCTGCTATTGGTGTTCTCTTATACCTGCCCTGGAGGAGTGCTGAAAGAAGAATGTTAAATCTGGCTCTGAAGAAAGCTATTCTTTCTTTTGGGAAGATCAGAACATTTAGATCAGGGGTTCCCAACCCCCGGGCCGCGGACCGGTGCCGGTCCGTGGCTTGATAGGAACCGGGCCGCAGGGCTGGAGAGGAGGAGGAGGGAGGAGGGGGCAGCCCCCTGGGCAGAGCGCACACCAGGTGTGGGAGAGCGCAGGCACAGCCGCTCGTGGCATTGAAGACCCTAGCGGGCCGAGTGAGCTGACACCCCCCCACCCGCTCCTCCCCTATGCCGGCCGGTCTGCAGAATTTTCTTTAAATGAAACCGGTCCTTGGTGCAAAAAAGGTTGGGGACCCCTGATTTAGATATCTTGCTGATTCCCACACACCATGTTTGATTCTGTCCCTGCTGTGGAGAGGCAACCTATTTAGTTATTCTTGGAACTCCATGTCCTTCATTCTAGTGATTACTATTTGCTTTGCTTGGTCAAAGCCTAGGGACATTAAGAATACCGGTGAGAGCCCGTAAGAGCCCAGCTTGTGGTCTATTGCCTGTTTCCAGGGGAGGGGAAGTTGTCAGTCAACACTAGTGGGGACAGTCCCTCTGGAAAGAAATGCATTTTAAGCCAATGAATGATCATCATCTTTCAGGCTCTTACCTGAATTTGAGACATGCCTGTCTCAATTCTTAACTGGGCATTTTGAGTTCCTTTGGGTGCAGCTAAGATGGTTTGCAGGAATTTGGTTTGTATGGTTTCTAGCAAGTCTTTCTTTGCAAGGATTCCTGTTTGTGTCCCATATAGAATTTGTGCCAATGTTTTGGCCTCAAAAAGTTTTAAGGCAACAAATACTAACTGCCCTCTGTCTGTGTAAAATAAATTTTTAATTGCATTTGAGGGCCTATTGGCTGCTTGCAATGTATGATCCAGGTGTGCCTTCCATGTCCCTTGCAAGTGGAAAACCACCACAAGGTATCTAAATGTTCTAACTTGTTCCAAACTATGTCCTTCTATTTTCCAGGAGTATTGGCTAGGTCTTTTAGTAAAAACTAAAAATTTTGATTTATCAAAGTTAAGGACCAGCTTGTTTTGCCTGCAATAGCCAAATGTTGCCCTAATTGCTCTCTTCAGTCCTACATGAGTTTGTGAAATAATAGCAGCAGCATATAACAGAACCAGAATTTTGTGTTGTGCTAGGTTAGGAGGATGGAGATCAGGGTTCTGTAAGATATCGATCAGGGGATTGATATAGAAGTTAAAGAGGGAGGGGGACAGGATGCAACCCTGCCGTACTCCTTTTTGTACCCTTACTGGGCTGATTAAAGTCCCTTGGGTATTACACCTCACTTTCAAGGTGGAATTGGCATACAATTTTTGTATGAGGAAGAAGAGGCATTTTGAATGATTGTCTGATGTCCATATCTAAAAATGGAAAGGCAGCAATGCTGAAAATAATATTTCTAACATTTAATTCAATAAACAGTAAAAACGTATGGATTAGGATTAGAGAATACACATTTAACATGAAGACCATACAATTCCATGCATCTACTATATAGATGTTGTCAGTGGTGGGATTCAAATAATTTAACAACTGGATCTCTGCCCTAATGACCAGCTGGATAGGCATGGCTCAGGGGTCACGTGACTGAGTGGATGTGGCCAACTCAACATCACTCACGTTGATGGGTGCTTTGCCTTAGCTGTTACAATATAATAAGGGTTAACAGGAGAGGTACTTTCTGTAAACAGGGCAATAAAGATTAGGCTAGAAACAAGCACAGATTGTTTCCTTCCTGCCTTCCTTACAGGATTAGCCCTCTAAAGTGGAAAAAAAAACAAAATGAAATTTTTTCCAACAACCAGTTCTCCCAAATAGGTACAAACTGGCTGAATCCCACCACTGAATGTGGTAAAGGATGATGACAAGGAATGCTGTGGCTAATGGCAATTATTTCTAACTGCAACATCTAGAAAGGATGTAGTGCTTCTAATGAGTAAATAACATGAAAAATTAAAAAAAATGAAGGTACTTAGATTGGATTGAATGTAAGCAATAGATTAATAGAGTTTTGCAAAATATCGTTTATTGCCTACATCTGCTTAAAGTAACGTGTATATGGTCTATGCATGAATAGCATTAGATTGAGACAGAATCAAATAAATTACAATTTCAGATATGTAGATGGCAGTGCTTTGCTAGCTTAAAGTAAAAAATACTTAGAAAGCTTGTTATGAAGATGAAAAATTCAGGTAAACTTTAACTAACAAGATAAACTTGATTTATAAGGTATCATATTTGATGCATTTACATATGACTGAAAACTAGTGAAGATGGTAGATAATTTTGTGTTTTGGGGTTCAGGAACATATAAAGATGTGTATTATACTGAGAACTAGCAATCTATGGAAGAAAATTATTTTAAATTGGGGTTTTTGAGATGGTTACTAGGAATTCCAGGGATTGCAAGAAAAAGCAGTCAAATCCTTCTAAATCCAATAAAGTCTCACTGTTCCTTTGAGGCAATAATTAATAAGCAGACACATGTGATGTGAATGGATAATGTACAAGAAAAGAATTGTGTTGGCAAGATTAAAGGAAGTAGAAGGAATGAAGTACAATAAGTAACAATTAAAAGTGTTGCTCAAATGTCCTTCAGAGAACTACCTGTTGTTAGCCTGGATGGGCAAGCATTTGACTCATGCAGTTACCAAGAGCTGAGTCAAGAGTGCTTAAATAATAGTTAAGCAATAATAAAACATAACATTGCTAAAAAATTTGTAAGCCAGAAGTTTATTGATTGTTCACATTTCTCTAATGCTTTTTGTACACATATGACACAAAGGATTTTCTCTTTCCCCCCACCCCACTGAGCTCTTATATACATTTTCCAATATGAGCACAGTCTCTAGTCAGATATGGCCATACCATTCTGACTATTGAGGCAAGGGAGGAAAGTTACATTCATGAAAAAAAAAAAGCTCTTTACCCCTTCATTACCTGTGCATGCATATGCCACAGCCGATAGGCATGTAAAAATATCTCTCTACTCCTAGCTATCAAAATCCATCAGTTCAAGTATCCCAGAAGATGATAACTGCTTCACTTGACAGATTACAATAGCATTTGTATTTTTTTAAACACGTTGAAGCCGGTAGGACAAATTTAATGTTTTGGTGGGGGTTTTTTTTTTCAATTTGAATGTAGAGTACTTTTCAGTTTAGGAGAGAGCTAAGAATAGATGACCTTTTTTTGTTGATTGTCATGACTGTAAATGTTTTTCAAAAAATACAGCCCCTGCAATTGTACCTCTGAAATATGTAATAGCTTTACAATGCTTCAATATGGTTGCTTGAAAAATGCATGCAATGTCAGGTTAAACAAGATTTTTAAGGCTAATTGATCACTTCACTCATATTATTTCTATTCATCATATTTAATTAGAGACAACTACATTTATATCCAACTCCACTAGAAATCATTTTTGGAATTTAATGGACAGGACATTAATCTTCCATTAATGATCTTTTATCAGAGGTTACATGCAAATCAACTCTCTATGACCATACAAAGTTGAATAAACCTATTCTCCTGGAAATGTTTATTGGTAATTTCTAAATACAGATACTGTGTGTCCAAAAGTCTCCCTTTAATATTCATGGGTTTCATTATGTGCTTTTGTCCTTTAAAAAACCCATCTTATTTTTTTTGTCACACTAGGGCAGCATGTACAAAGTTGCAAAAAATTACAATAAAAATATTGGTAAGCAGAAAAAATATAATAAGCATTTAAAAATCAAGTTAGGCTGAATTGAATTTACAATTTAATTGCAAAATCTGGTAAGAAGAGAATAGATGTTCGTTCTGTTTATTTGTGTAACCTTCCAATGATGGCATATGGATGCTACCAATTATATTAATATAGTACAATCTATCTTGTTAATATGTCAGTTTAATTTATTCTTGTCCAATCAGCTAATAGGAAACCCAGTATGGGTCACATTATACATTTGTGAAATAGAAATAGTCCTGGAAAATATTATACTTCCATATGACCAGTATGGTTTTCTTTCCTTTTTTAAAATTGAATAATTTAAAGCCATAAGGTCAGAAAAATATTATTTAGATGCATTTAAAACTCAGTTATGTTTGCCAGCATTGACTATTTGTTAAAAACCTATCTTGATTTTAAAGAACTGTTTTGTCAAGAGATGCTGTTCCCTAGGGATGTGACAGCACATCAGATCTTAACAAGCATTGTTTATTCCGGGAAAATAAAAGAATTGGTTGTCAGAAATGGAAATTCTCAGGAGGTTCTTCAACATTCCTTTACTCCAGCAGGTTCATTGCCTTCAAAGACACTACTTCACTGAAAAGTATCTGAATAATATTTAGCACTCATAATAGCACAAGATGATTCACCATGCAAGCAATGAATTTCAATTTTCAGTGTACATAGCCAGCAACTTTGGGAATTATACAAAATTAACTGTGGGGGAAAATGCTAAACCTACCTGGGTATTGAGAGAGATAAAAATCAACGTTTAAGGTACAAATAGTTCTAATTTCCAGTGTTCTATATATTTTTAAATTTTCCCTCCTAGTTTATTGGTGTTTCCATTTCAGTTCTATGGAGTAGTTCAGGAATTACACCAGCCAACTCTTGTTTAACTATTTGGTAAGTGTAGATTTTTGTCCTTAAGCCACATTCAAAGCAGCAAAAACTACTTTTCCTGAGTGATCCTAAAGTCTATGGTTTTTGTGGGAATGAACATGTATTTTGATTAATAGAACAGGAAATCTCTATTGATTGATTGGTTTAAAGATTTCATGTTGGCTGAGTGCAGAAATCACCTGATCCTGATCTAGTTTAGTTTAGATTCATTTTGTTTACTTTGTCATTGCACCTTTTACAATGAAATTAAATGCCATCTTCAGTGTACATCATACATAAAAAAATAAAACAAAAACACACATCCTTCATATTCTATACAATTGAATGGAAAACCCCTGATATTACATTAATATTGCACTATACAGTAGAATTCAATATAGTTACTGCTGTAGGATAAAAGCTGTTTTTCAACCTATTTGTCTTTATTTTTATTGTCCTGTACCATCTGCCAAATGGTAATAGTTTTTTTTAAAGGGTGCCCAGGATGAGATGGATCTTTAGGAATGTTTTGAACTTTCTTAAGACAGTGGGAATTTTAAAGCTCTTCCAAAGAGAAGAGAGGACAACCAATGATCCTCTGGGCAATGATGTTAACCTTCTGGAGTGCTGTCCTATCTGCCACTGTACAATTGGCAAACCATACACAGGTGCAGTAAGTTAAAATACTTTCTATGGTGCAGTGGTAGAAGGTTACCAGCAGTTTTTCATTCAGTTTTTGTTTCCTAAGAAGCCTCAGGTAATATAATCTCTTCTGGGCCCTTTTGACCAATGCTGCAATGTGAGCACCCCATGTCAGGTCCTCTTTTATCTGTGACCAAATCAGATATCTGAACATATTCCAATTTGACCTGGGTAATTCTGGGTCCAATCTGGCATCTAAATAAAGGATGAGATTTGTAAAAGTTTATACATTTATAAAAGTAGACATTTAAAAAACAGTACAGGTAGATCTTGTTTACCAACCAAAATTGGACCTATCTTGCATGCTCTGCATTAGGATTCTGCATGCATTTCAAAAGGCTGGTTTTAATTTCCAAAAGTCATAAATGATTTGTTAGCTAGGTACTTGCAAGAGTACTTACTCAGTAGTAGGTCCTATTCCAAGTCAATTTTCATTTAGCAGATTAATTGTAATTAGATAAATCATGAAACATCATTGCTATCAGTACAAAACCAGTCATTTCCTATCCAGAGTTGGACTGAAATAGACATCTAAGATATAGGTATACTTTACATGTTTATAGTGTCATGATTGTATCTGTCATAGTCCCTGAGTTTTAGTTTCTTTTTATTACACTGTGTGGTTAGTGCCAGTAACAATTTGGCAGAAATAGCAATATTTTCTCAGATGAAATCACAATATAATTTATCTAGCAAAGCCTACTGTCTGGCACTCAGTTGGGAATGGAGAAAATTGTTCCAAAGAGGACAAGGCAGTGATAAACATGATAGCACATGCTGTTAGATGTGCGAAAATGTTCCTGTAGTAGCAGCTTGTCTCCATCTGTTGAGAAGGTTGAATGTTCTGGATGCTACTGTAAATGCTCAATAGCATCAGGTTCAGCCCAAGATATTTTGCTGATGAAAAAGAGAGATGGCTTCCATCTTCTTCTATCAATTATATCAATTATATTAATAAACTACAATCTACCAACTGCGACTTTAATGAAATTAATGGAAACTGCACATTGATATTCTTATACCGCTCCCCATACTTTTCAATGCATTTTCACAAACTTTGTGCAAGGAAAAAATTGTGCTTGCTTTATATACCTGCTCAATAACAATCTACAATTCTGAGTCTGCTCCAGTCTAAACCAACCCTATACACCTCTTGATTTCTCCAACCTAAGCATCAAAGTTGAAAGATTTGGATCTCTTAAAATTTTTGGTTTGGCATGGAGGCATTGAAAAAGTAGCTGATTTACTGTTCTGATCTAGTTAACACATTTAACATAGTTGTGCTAGGCGAAACATGCAGTGACAGAGGATATTAATGGCTAAAGAGAGCATGGTTAATAGTAACTATATACATATGTGTGTGTAATGGTTGGCTGTTCAGATAAAGAGAACAGGGAACAGCTTAATGAAGGAATCTTGAGGAAATCATCAGGAGAGAAAGGAACCTGTATATTCCCTAGAGATTGGAACTATATACTTCCAGCCAGCAGAAAATGATATGTGAATTTTGGGGCATGCTGAATGAGGAGTACTTATGGAGGATATACAGTGTAATGTCCAGATGAAGCACAGAATCTACAGGTAATTTTTGTTTACTGACAGTAATTGGGACCAGGAACTCCACTGCTAAGCAACACAGACATAAGGTGTAATGTCACATGATCATAGTGACATATGACAGCAATTCCCAGTTGCCATCATTAGGCAAATATTGCAAGATAGCAATATCATATGTGCGACCTCCTGTTGCCTTCCCACTGCTGACTTTAGTTGCCAGAAGCCAGCAGTGAAGATGACACATGGGAATCCCATGATCACAACATTGTAATTGCTAGCTGGTTGTCAAGTGCCTGAATCACAATCACATAACCATGGAGACAATGTAACAACCACAACTATAAGAACCCATCATAAGTACTCCTCATTCGGCACTATCATAATTTCAAAAGATCACAGAATAAGGGTACGTTTAAGAGAAGATTACTTCTATTGAGTAATGCCTGTTCATACTGTAGAGATGCTTATTTTTTGAGATCACACTATTACATACTATAGCAAGTACCTTGGCACTGAGAATGCTACAATAAATCAGATTTTAAAAATGTAGGGGTGGGTGAAAAATTGGTTGCATGATCATTTTATGTGGTTAAAACAGTTTTGGATTTACTGAGTGTATAGTAGAAATTATAATGCTAGTATCTCCTGAATTTCATGTTTAAGAATGTTGTAGTGTGATACACAAATTTTAACAATTCCTCATATTACTGGAACTCAATACAAAAATGACATGTGAAAAGTGTGCATAGTGTGAAAAGAATGTACAAAGATAAATGTTCAAAGACATGCGCAGACATACAGTATATATATACAAAATATATGAATATTGCTTCAGAGTTTTTCTGCTGAATGTGTAAATAATAAAAGCTAAGCAGATCATGGAAACAAAAACATTAACATTTTAGTGGAAATAATGATGAAATGACCTAACCATCAATTAATGTGATCTAAGTTAATAAAAGAAAATAATGCTACTGCCAAAGGAGTAACAGAATACCAGCCTGCAGATATTTAGGTAAGATTGCCATTCCTACAGTAATTCCTACAGAGACGCCACAAGACGCCATTCCTACAGAGACGCCACAAGAGACGCCTAGAGAGAAGATGGAGGTCTAGCCGATCTGAATCTGACCGGACACAGGTAAGAGCCCATTTACGGACTTACATTGTGGCGCTGAGAGTGGCCAAACGCCACCATTGTGCCACTCTCATAGCATCCGCAGATAACCGCCCTGCCGCCCTGTTTAGGGTGACCCGCTCCCTCCTTCAACAGAGGGTGCGGGAAGCCCCCTTACAGGGCAGAGCAGAGGAATTTGTGTCTTATCTGCAGGAGAAAATCGCTCAGATACAGAACGAGCTAACCCCCATTAATGGCCCAGTGGAATGCCACGAGGCGGATATTGTTTGGGAGGAGTTTGACTCCGTTACTTCCGATGATATGGACAGGCTTCGTGGGCGACTGCAAGCCACCACATGTTTACTGGACCCGTGTCCCTCCTGGCTTGTACTGGCATCCTGGGAGGTGACACGAGGCTGGCTCCAAGAGGTTGTCAACGCATCCTTGAGTGAGGGTTCCTTGCCTGCTTCCCTAAAAGAGGCCATGGTGAGACCCCTCCTCAAGAAGCCCTCTCTGGATCCAGCTCTATTATCTAACTATCGTCCTGTCTCCAACCTTCCCTTTTTGGCGAAGGTTGTTGAGAGTGTGGTGGCACAACAGTTTCCCCGTCACTTGGAGGAAGTTGATTATCTAGACCCGCACCAGTCCGGCTTTCGGCCCGGGCATAGCACCGAGATGGCATTGGTCGCGTTGGTGGATGATCTCTGGAGGGCCAGAGATGGGGGTTGTTCCTCCATCCTGGTTCTATTAGACCTCTCGGCGGCTTTCGATACCATCGACCATGGTATCTTATTGCATCGGCTGGGGGGGTTGGGGGTGGGAGGCACCGTTCTACGATGGTTCTCCTCCTACCTCTCTGGCCGATCGCAATTTGTGTTGACGGGAGAGCAGAGGTCGACCTCGAGACCCCTCACATGTGGGGTGCCTCAGGGGTCGGTCCTCTCGGCTCTCCTGTTCAACACATATATGAAGCCGCTGGGCGAGATCATCCGTGGCTTTGGGGTAGAGTATCATCTCTACGCTGATGATACTCAGCTGTATATATCTACCCCAAACCACCCCAACGATGCCGTAGCGGTGATGTGCCAGTGCCTGGAAGCCGTGCGGATCTGGATGGGAAGTAACGGACTCAGGCTCAACCCGACCAAGACCGAGTGGCTGTGGTTTCCGGCTGCCCGATTCAACCAGTTGATGCCATCTCTGGCCATAGGGGGCGAACATCTTGACCCTGTGGATGGGGCGCGCAACTTGGGTGTCCTCCTGGATACCCGGCTGTCCATGGAAGATCAAGTGACAGCCGTGGCCAGGAGGGCGTTTTACCAGGTTCGCCTGGTACGCCAGTTTCGCCCCCTATTGGATCGGGACGCCCTTTGCACAGTCACTCATGCTCTCGTGACATCCCGACTGGACTATTGTAACTCTCTCTACATGGGGCTCCCCTTGAGGTGCACCCGGAGGCTTCAGTTGGTCCAGAACGCAGCCGCGCGAGCAATAATGGGAACCTCTAGGTTTACCCATGTAACACCGCTCTTGCGCGAGCTGCACTGGCTACCTGTCGTCTTTCGGGTGCGCTTCAAGGTGTTAGTCATCATCTTCAAAGCGCTCCATGGCTCGGGACCTAGCTATCTGCGGGATCGGATCTTGCCCCATACATCCTCACGGCCGATTCGCTCCCTCAGAGAGGGACTTCTCCGGGTGCCGTCCACTAGACTTTGTCAGCGGACGACACCCAGGGGAAGGGCCTTCTCTGTGGCGGGCCCAGCCCTCTGGAACGACCTTCCCCCCGATATTAGGACAACTACGGACCTCCGCTCCTTCTGTTTAAAATTAAAGACACATCTTTTTCGCCTGGCCGGCCTTGGGTAGTCTCTTTTAAGGTTAGGGGTTTTAGGGGTAGTTTTAGTTTATGGGTTTTAGCGCAGGACTAATTTAATTTATTTTTAATTTTGTATTCTGTCTGTGGTTTTAATTGTATTTTTAATTGCCTGTGCCCCGCCTCGAGTCCCTTTGGGGAGAGAGAGCGGGATATAAAATTAAAATTATTATTATTATTATTATTATTATTATTATTATTATTATTATTATTATTATTATTATTATTATTATTATTATTATTATTATTATTATTATTATTATTATTATTATTATTATTATTATTATTATTATTATTATTATTATTATTATTATTATTATTAATTGTCTGAAAACAGTAATTGATATTTACAAACCAAGAATTAAAACCAGAGAAGATTTACTTAATATTCCTGTTTAAAAAGAGAGCCAGCTTTAACAATTACTTCACATTGCACTTAGAATAGGACAAATAAGAAAATTATTGTTATTCTTATTTGAAATAAATAGTGAAAATGAAGGAATTGACTGCAAAAGGATATTTTCCAAAGGTTGTTGAGGTTTCCTTCTCCTTTGATAGGAAAACGTTAATTAAGTTCACGATAATATTGGATTTGGGGATTTGTTAGTGCTTTAGCTGCAGAACTAGAAAAAAAATCAAGTTAATAAATTGTTCCTGGCACATTATTTAAAGTAAAAGCTATGAGCAGAGTATGCAAGTTTCAGTTAAATCAATCAATATAACACCAATAATGTCCAATTGAGAAACATTACTTCTATTTCAGAAGAAATAAAAAGTGCAGATTCTCATAAAGCTTCAAGATTACCCTTAGTGACACCTGATTAGACCTTCATCTAAAAACTGGATACCTCTATTCATTGTTTCAGCTTTACTTGGGAGATTCTGTGAAACATAAGTGAGATGTAATCATTGAAAATCAACTGGTCCACAAAATTATTCCAATAAAGTATGTCCAGTGATAGTGATGATCCAACAATATTATATATTATGTACCAGATGTAATGTTACACAATCAGAAACCATTAATCATTAAGCAGCAAGAGAATGGAGTTATCCACACAGAGAACATCTGGCAAGGTCAATTACCCTTTTGTTACTCACTGCTTTGTCAAATATATCCATCAGTTACCTAAAAGACTTCTTCAAAGTTATGAAAGACATGAAAGACACGAGATAAAGAATAACGCAAAAAGCATCTGACTAAAGATGCCACCATTCAAATTAAGGTTCAGTTTTCAATCTATGATTGTTGTTGTTCAATAATCAAGGAACTTGATTCAATGCCTTTCAAAGTAAGCTATTTTCCAGGATTCCTACTGCTGTGCCTGCTTTAATGTTAGGTGGAATGAGAAAACTGACAGAAATACTGAGCATCAAAGGCTTTCTCCAGGAAAGAAGATTTAATGTGCAGTCTGATTCAGTTCTAGCTTTGCAATAAATGCATTATCATCAATACAAGATGCAGGTAACTAGTAACCAACTTAATGCTCTTGCAGTCTACAAGAGGAACCTTCTTCTAGAAACAGCTTCCTTAACAAATTCATTTAATGCTATTTCAGATTGTGCAGCTTATTCTCAGCAATGTATTTCTTTGGGGATTGAAAAATGTTATTATTTTTAGAACAAGAATTCAAAAAAGGATGGTAGATTTCATCTCCCACCAGCATGCATAGACCTGTTTCCTTTGTTGCAACATTAGCTTAAAGCCATGCTTAAAACTACAAAAGCTGTGACAAAGTTCAGGGAATATCTTAAAAACTGAGGCATTCTAGTACATAAGCTTGATCTTTCAAATCAAAACACAAATTACATTGAAATTTACATTTTACCAAAGCTTGATTCAATTCTCCAATTTTTTTTAAAAAAATGGCAAAATGTAAGTGACTTTCCAGACTACCTGTGGGTGGTGGTGGTGTTCTAGAATCTATTAATCTGGGAGCAAGAAATTAGGAAGTACGAATAAAGGATATAACACTTGAATTCTACAGCTCTCTTTGGAAAACTGATCAGAAAGCTAACCAGATAAGGTCCTACATTGTACTGGGAGTGATGCAGTGGTGGGATTCAAACTTTTTTACTATCAGTTCTGTGAGTGTGGCTTGGTGGACATGGTTTGGTGGGGCGTGGCTTGCTGGGCATGGCATGGCGGGTGTGGCAGGGAATCCATTCCAACCCTACTCCAGGGGAAGGTTACTGCAAAATCCCCATTTCTTTCCGATCACCTGGGACTTGGGAGGCAAATGATCACCTAGATAAGGGCAGGGACAGTCAGAGGTGGTATTCTCCAAACTACTCCAAATTTTCGCTACCAGTTCTCCAGAACTGCTGAATCTACTGAATATCACCTCTGGAGTGATACTTGTATAGTTGCCCATGAGTCACTTCTGGGAGAAATGTTTTCACACAATCAATCACCTTCATCAGCTTTTTTCTTACCATTATACCTACTTCTCACAAAGTATTTGGATATAAAGATGGAGTATTAAACTACTGTTAATGGTAGCTGATAACTCTGAGGGTTCCTCTCCCAAATTATGTAGAGTTAGGAGAAGGCTGTGGACCAAGAACTGCGGAGTACACTTGTAGCCCCATGTGCTTAGCACAGGACATTATGATGATGGGGTTATGGCTGGACCAGACAATTGAACTTATGAGGAGAAGCACAAGAAAGATGTAAGATATAAGATCAGTTCTAAAAGTGGAACATGAGGAGAGGTGGGGTTTCTATGCAACACCGAAAGTTAAGAAAAGAGGAAAGATTGCCCTTGTTATCTTTTTTTGAAATCCTCTGAGCATAGATGAATGAGGGGAAAGAACTGCGACTCAAAGGAACTATAACAGCTGTAAGAGTGATGGGTTCATGACAGCAGTAGGATAATCAAGAAAAGTGAAAAGGATATTGCCCTTGGCCTTGTTCATCATCAGCCTTTTTGGGTGAGCTTAATGACAGCAATGAAATTGATATAGTTAGGAGAAATGATTGATGAAGAATTAAGAAAACCATAGAGAAGAATATAAGATGCAAATGGAGAAGAGGGGGACCCAAAAAATAAACAGAGTAATTGATTAATTGCATGATGCTAAATGGTGTGAACAGACATTCCACATTCTTTGCTTCAATTATTAAAAAAGAACATTTGATATACTTCACAACTTGGTTTTTTAATGTTCATGAAATATTGATTTTAAAAAGAGGATATCAAATTGCTGAAAGTCTCCCAAATGATCACCTTTGACAATGCAAAGCTGTTCTCTTGGATGTTAGAAATTCCATTAAATGACAAATTGCCTCCTTGTTCCCTCTCGTCTAAGTTGTTCAGCAAATATCATTTGAAAGCACTGTAACTTACCTTATGGCAGTAATATGACTTAGCAAAAAGTATATTGCAGGCAATATAGAGACCGTATCAAGCTTGCTGAAATGTACATTTTCTAAAAACTAACTTTACAACAGGAATGACAACACAATAATAACATTTTTATATGTTTGTCGGTACCTGCATTCTCTTTTGTAGAAGAGGCTGTGCAGCCATAGATACTGTAAATTTCATTTTTTTAAAGCACAGCAGGTGAAAAATTGAATCATTTCTGTCACTATGCTTGCACTGAGTGTAGGCAACTGTCCTATTCATGAGACAATTTTTCAAGGAAATCTATCCCTTTAAATACTGAAAAAAATTAGGATATGCAAACACAATATATCTCTGTACCATTTGTGAATTCCTAATTGACCGATGATGTTTTTAGATCCAGCTGTTACCTGGCAATTTAGGGACAGCAGAGCCCAGAGCCCCTCTATTTTATATCCGTTTATACCTATGTAACTGCTACTACAGATGTTTACTGGTGTTTAAACTACTGTTTAAATATGCATGTTTCTAATTTGGTTAGGTTTTCAAGTGCTCTTGTGCACTAAAGGGTCCAGAGCTTAGGACACAATGAAAAAATGGCCATATAAGGATGCATGAATACATGAATATTTATTTTCCTGCATTTCTGAATGTTCTGGCATCAAATAGATGAAATGTTACAATATATTGAGATGCAGTATTCTGCTCTTTCCCATTATCACCCAAATACTCTTCTGGAAGATAAATTTGAGATTTAGGAGCTATCTTGTCTAACTGAAAACCTACTGTTGTTCTTTTCTTAAGAAAGGATTCAGAGACTTTTTACTGCTAAATGTTTTGGTCTTCCTTAGCTTTATATCAGAACTATACAATATTCAGTTTTGAAGTTAGATTTTAAGGTGTTTTGAATAAATAAATCCCTGAACCATTTGGCCTTGCACATAAACCACTTTTTCAAAAATCAGATTAGAAATTAGAATATATAACAATTTTTGTTATAAGGAAGGTTGCAAGCTGCTGCCACATGCCAAGGGGATTTTCTCTCATCTCTGGGGGCTGACTGAAGGAGCTGCCTACCAGAGAAGCTGAGCAATATGGTACAGAAATGGGGCTGAAGATCCTGCACTCCCACACATTGATGGGAGTTGAAATCCTTTGACGGGCAGCTCTTTCAGACAACTCCTAGAGATGAGAGAGAGCCAAAATCCAAGCAGAGACCAGAGAGGCAACATGGTAAAGTAAGGAGAGCAAAGGAGAGACTAATCAAGCTTTTATATAAGGAGGAGCACCTCAACCTTCCCTACCAGAGAAATTTCTAGACATCCTAAAATTTCAGATTTGTAGAAAGGTATCAACCTCTTTCTTATGCCAAAAGACAGACAACCAAGTCCAAACTTTCCTGCAGTAAGCTTGGAACAAGCATCAGCCTTTGCTACAGACCTACCAAATATAGTTGTGCCTATAGAAGACAGGTTGTTTTTCATCATTTATCTGTTTGGGAAATAGTTTTATGTTACATTGTGGAAACAATACTCTTGAGGGAGGAAATAGCCATTGTTAGTCTTCTGGTCTGAATCCCCTGAGTCAGAAGCTGAAGAAGCAGATCAGCCTGTAGATTCAAGTGAGCAAATGATAACTGATTCAGCTGTTGAAGGACCAGATTCTGGCAGGTCTCTTAGCTTCAGAGCAAGACTGAAACTATGAAGGGCTGAACAAAAGTGTCCCTGAGAGGAGAGGGCAACCACATCCCTAATCAAGATACACCATTATCTGCAGCTATATAAGATCAATCTCTAGGACCTTGCATTTCCATTGCAAACAACTCCCTGACTCCAGACCAGTGGTGGGTTCTGGATTGGAACCCACCCCGGTGTTGATGTGGATGTGTGCTGTACGTGCATGCATCTTAGCACCTCCGCGAGCCTCCTTGATGCTCCAGCTGCTAAGTGGAGCATTGTGCAGGTGATATACATGCTGTGTGCATGTGCGGAAGCACTGAAGATATAAAAGACCGGTAAGGAGCTCAGGAAGGCGGGCGGGCCTTCCGGAGCACTGTACCAGAATGGTATCTGGTGCTCCGGGCAGGTTCCGGTACGCCCGTACCGGGGCATACCACCTACAACCCTCCACTGCTTCAAACCTACATGCCTGTCCCTCTCACTCCTTGACCTGCATTCGGACCCTTAGCTTGACATTCAGACCACCTTGTGGAATTCTTTGGCTCCAGACCCCTGAGCTATTACATCCAACTCTCGTAGCTCTGAGTACACTTCTTTTCCATTTGCACATCACTAATAGCATAAGCTATGGAGTCTGTCCTAAATGTTTTCCAGCTAATTATTACCTGTTTCCTGACTATTATTAGAAATATGTTGACATGACAATAAAATCTTTCAAACTTATATTTGCCTAGCTGTTTTGCATTGGCTGGCACATGATGCCTTCATAAAATAGCAAAATTAATATTTAAGAATGTTGGTCATAAATTAAAATTAAAGTAATCAAACTCTAGCCCAGAGGATATAAAATAGTTGCAGTTCAGAACAGACTGTTTGTACTCATGTAAATGTCCTCAATGACCTACAGATGAGAAAAAGCTTCCTTTTTTTATATAGTTACTGTATAATAAAAGCCAGTTAGTGCCCAATCCTCTTCTCAGGTGCTTTTGGGGGAAAAAATGCCCTTTTCAAAATTGTGGAGGATCTAAGAGTCCTCACAATTGTTGTAAATTATCAGGACAGTCCTTCTTGAATATAGGTTTTCACAGAATCAGGACTTTTTCACCTTAGGCATTTCTCCTACAAGTTTGGGATCTTGCCAATGTATGAAATTTAGGGTGATAGCTCATTGCGAGCACTAAAGTTAAACATATAAATGAATTATTATAATAAAACAAACCTAAACAAATTTTCTTTAGCCTTTCTATGACTGGAACCCTGGTTTAAGAGACTTTTATGTACAACTGAGTCTGCACCACAATTTTTAATCATCTCATTAGGTGTCCCCCAAATAGTCCTCTCAACTAACTTCAAACTAGCTTCTCTCAAAATTACCTTCAAGCACTGAGTAACTGAGAAAGGAGAAAGCAAATGGAGGTGCCAACAAAATCACTTTAGCAGAGAGAGACTACACGCTGTTCATGCTCAGAACAATGCTTATGTTGATATTTGTGACATCAGAAGGCAGAACTCAGATAAAAATTCTGAAGGTCTGAGGCCAAGATCTTAAGTAATACACACAGAGTGGTTTCATCTGACTCCCATTGAGAATTACCTCTTTTATTCTACAAGCTCCAGGGTTTGAAGGGCATCATTCTTCTTCCTCATCTGTTGTTTCTCTGGAAGACATTTGGCAGCAAGCTGAGTAATGACGGGTAATAAATCCTGATTTTATGAAAATGACTTAGACATTCCAGCTTTTCCAAAAAGTGCAGAAGAAAAAAGAGTTTAGCAGATACATGTGTCTTTTTCAAAATGAGCCTCATAACTTTTAAAATTCTGGTCATTTTTCTTAGTAAATAATACTTTTGGCTGGCACAGTTTTGTCAGAGTGAAGCATGTGGGTGCCAGATAGAGACACAGTCACTGTTGGAGGCTAATCATGTTGCAAAATATGTTTTCTTGTCTAGCATGGTGCCTATTCTTTAAAACAAACAAACAAATGAGGCACTACTCCCAAAATACCTGTTGTTCGCAAATCACCCTCTTGACTTCCAGACTTATTATTTTAATTTTCCTTGTGCTACTGCATGTAAGTTTCCACTGTATGTGAAAAATCAAGTTGTCAGAAGCGTTAATGGAATAACTATTCAATTATCTACTGTATTTATTAATTTTAATAGGTGCATTTTGGATATACTTATAGAAAAGGCAAAATAATTTGCCAAGGGCCACTTCATAAGATTTACAACTCTCTCATCCAAATTTAGCACATAACTTTACAGTGTATCCATCTCGTCCTGGATACTCTACAATTGGATTAAAATAGAGTAATATAGATTTGTGCCTATACTATTAAGAATAGTATGCCATGTTGAATATGGGGAATGCCATAATGTAATATCAATCTACCAAAAGTGCTTAAGCAGCTTGTCAGATGATCAATTGATGGTAGGACATTTTGGTGGGTGGCATTGCAATTGTTCAACAGCTTTTTTTCATCCTAGAATTGTTGGTTAATAAATCATCATACTAAAAGACGTGGGTATAAAGTAGCCAAACTATGGAGTTTCTGATTATTTTAGGTGGAGAGGTCAAACTCAGGCCTTTTATTTGGAAAGATTCAGCAGTTTTGCTGCTGAAAGCGCAGGTCATTGGGACTCTCTTTTTGATCAGGATAGGTTTCTTCAATTTTAATTCATCTGCAACTGATCTAGTGCTTCTAATAATGGCCTAAACTTGTCAGTTAGGATAATTGCTTGACCAAATGGGGGGAAATGAAAAACTAATTGTAACATTCCCTTCTGATCTTGTTATTGGACTTCACAAGTTTTGTTTGCTTTTGCTTTTGCTTGCTTTTGTTGTTGTTAGGTACTTCTTCATATTTCATTCTTGTCACATCTGGTAAGAACACAATTCTATCCCAGATTTTGCTTTGCTGCTATCAAATTATCTGAAACTGATTTCTAAACATACCTTATTCTTCTGTCACAAAGTATAAGCATCCTTCTGGAATCCCTTGGGGTTTATCTCACTCAGGTTTATTTATGAAGGAGTACATCATACATGTATCTTTGATTTCATACAGATATTGAGAGCTTATTTTCATTTCCTGCCCAAAGATACTAAGTGAATTTCAAGTTCTTAGTATTCAAATAGTATTATAAAATGGAAATATAGCACATAATCATATTTGTTCATTATTTTAAAGAACCCTTTTGCTTGGAGGGTTGGTTTTGTTTTTGCTTTTTGCTTTTCAATATTCATTCTAGGGTACAATTGTCAGTGTGTCATATTCTGTATTTCAGTGTGGCATCACAAAATAAATGGGGAACATGGGAAAGTTCCACCATTATACTGTATAACTTAATCTTTGGACAGCAATTTTCTGAAATGGTATAAATAAAGTAATGAGTCACTCTAGATTTGAAGTGGGGATGTGTAATTAAGCATCTGTTAATTACAACTATTAATTTAAAACTCTCTTCCAAATTTTTATATTCATAATTTATTTATTTAGTCTGCATGATATTCCTGATATTATGCAATGTTTCATGCTTTTAATCTTTGTGGATGTTTACATAGCAGTACAATTCATGCTTTGGTTCAGTAACTAATGTATAATATCCCTTTAGAGAGAAAAGAAATTCACCAAACTTTAATTGCTGTTGGCTGTAAAGATTTATACTTATAATCTGCCTGCAGTCCCTAAGTAATTCTAGTCATCACTACACTTCAAGCTTCTCTCAAAAACGTGCAAATATTTTGCTAGAGCAGGAATATCCACATTTTCCACAGATTTACAGTAGACAGAGTAGGTAATTAACAATATAAAATTATGCACATTTTACTATGAGAATTTTACTGCTTCAGAGCTTCTTTCAGAATTTCCTATATGTTTGTTTGCCCAGCGATTAGAAGAAGCTATAAAAGGGTGTCATTGTTCTTTTCTGTTTCATGTTTCATATGGTTAAAAGCTATGCCCTATCACAAAACCATATTTCAGGGCTGAGCTCTACTGATATTCGGCTTCCTTTAAAACCTGGATGCCTTTTCATCATAAACTTGTATTAAAACCCTAAGGGAAGTTCTATGTTGTTTACTTGTTTATATTTCCCTTCAGAACTTTCTCTTTCCATTTCCCTGGGTGCCCTCTGCACTTTTTCAAAAGATAGATGTCTTATAAAATGATTTTCCATGCAATTTTCTATTGATTAGTGCTGGTGTAATTGGAATGAAATTTCCTTTGTGGAAAATCAAAGGAAGCCCAACCACGATTGGGTTATTCCAAATATTTGTTAATTTCAAAATTTGCCTATTCCCTGCAGCTGAACAGATTATCGCACCTGTTACCTTTATTTGTTAAGATGTTATTTAATAGGAATGGGGGGTTTTATTCCTTGGGTTGCAACAGGGACGATTATATGACTGATTCTGGTTATGTTTCTTACCCATGTCCTGACCTAATTTTATGATATATTCAAAAGTTCATGTGGACTACCATGGCCCATTTAATTACACTGTACTAAGTGTGAATAAAATGGAAGACAATGAAATTAAAAAAGAAAGTCCTTGTTGCCTGGAGAAATAACTATAGAAGAAAGAAGACATATTCATTCGAGGTGACAACAAATAGCTAAGAATTCTTTTTCCTATATGTTTGTAAGAATTTAAGTAAATTATTTCAGATCTGCCCTACTGCCTTAGTTTTTACACTTCATTTCTGTTTGTTTGGGCTGCAAGGTTAAGTAGGGTTGGCGTGGTTCAGGGGCATCCACAACCAAGTTGAAAAAGATGTGCAATTGAAGCCCAGGCTGTTTTTTCACACACAAATCATACACAAATCATACACAAATGAGCAAGGAAGGAAGCTTCAGTCCCACAACTCTGTCTGCTGTCTGGAGTTTTTGGATTTTGGTGAATGACCTTGTCCTGGTTAGAACTTGGACCTGGATATAGGCTAATCTGGGAAGTCAAAAAAAAATCCTTAGCAAAACTCTTCTGTATTTTTGCTTTAAAAAGGTTCATGGACACATCTATGAAGCCAGTAGGGCCAGAGTTCAACTTGAAGACTTTTTTTTTTCTATCGCAGTGATATTTTCCTGTATAAAAGGACATTCTGTAATAAGAGAATGTAAAAGAGAATATGAGAAATGAATGCCTGGATCAAACACACAAAGGAAAATACATTCAGGAGGAGAAAACAGAAGCATAAGCTCACTAAGGAGCGGTAGCTGTTTGGGTACTTCTCTGTAATAGATGTAAAGCCCTGCAGGTATCTGATAATTCTTAAATGAATGGCCTGCTGGCTAGCTGAGGATCAAGTCAAACTTTTTGAAAGATGTTTTTGTGGTGAAAGTGCTTACTCAAAGACAGATAATGTTCTATCATTAGAGCTTCGCCTGTTGATCAGGGCTGTTGGCATTCTTTTTGTTAACAGGTTCGAAAACAGCCTAAAAAGTTGGGAAAGTGTTGTTTTAAATATGCTATAAACATAACAATGTCCTCTTACAATAAAGGGCAGAGGAATGAGATTTAGGAGAAGAAAGTTAGACATTTTTTGGTTTCTGAGTCCTCTTTGCTGGGAAGACTCAAAGAATCAAGGAAAGAGAACATCAGTTCCAATGTTGAAAAATAAAACCAGCAGGGAAAATAGAGACAGATGTGAAGGATTATAAAATTTCTTCCTAATGTTGCTTTGGTTCAGTGGTATAACCTTAATTTATTCATATCCTCTTAGGTTGTTTTCTCACAGTCATGCTTTCTACTTTTAGAAGATAGGTTTTAGCCTTGAAGCACCTGATCTATTATCTGAGATTTTCCTGTCTTGATTACTTTTGTCATAGAATTGTAACTAGCACTCCACGCTACATAAGTGAATAGATCATTCCTTGCTTGAATGAGGCTCCTCATTGCTTATGACCTTTACTGCCTGGGGGACTGATTAAAATAAGCAACATCAGTAGTCAAATAGATCCTAATAGTCTGTGGCACAAGCTTGGAGATTTTTCCAAGAATCTGGAACCCTGGAACCATTTATTTCATGTTTATTCCTGGATAATAATGATTTCGTGTTCTGTCTACACAAAGTAGACGACCATCCTTCCTTCATCTGTTAACCCTGTTTTCAGCTTCTACCAAATTAGTTTCTCAGCAGTATCACAACTCTTGTTCACCATACTCTTTTCTTATAGCAAAGATAAGGCAACATGATGAACAGCACAGTAGTTCAACAGTGTGTAAGAATTGCTAGATTGCAGGTTTAGATTCTGCTGGGATTCTAGATTGACAACCTTTATATCTGCAGGGAGCATGTGGGTGCTTCTGTTTCCAAAGCACAGCATTTATCTACTTGCAGTCTCTATTCCAAAAACTCAGCCCTGCTGATAATCTCTCTCTTTTCTGTCTCTTATGTATATCTTCATGCTGTTACTGCTACTGGTGATTAGAAAAGGACAAATTCATTCCTCCATGAAAGACCCATGACAGGTATGATGAGTAGTCTTTTTTTTTCAGGCTCAGCACCTAATTGCTTCCTCTCCAGTTTTGCCTTCCAAATTTACATCTTATTCTAAAAAATTCACATTTATATATTTTTTATCTCAAGCAAGGTGGGACAAGGTGTCACTGTTTATGGGTGACAAAAAGCACTTCTCCCTCATGAAGATGTTAATTCTAGGTCTGTACCTGTCTGTGGATGAATTAGCCAGATGTGAACCTCATCTTGTAGCCTATCATCCACCACAGGCTCCAAATAGAGAGAAGTCCATTCTTAAACCTATTCCTTTATTCTAGAAATCATTTACTTTGGGGTTTACTGATTCTCCATATTCTCCAATCATCATTAATATATCTTTAAAGGAACATATACTAATGAAGATTGGAGAACATGGAGAATCAGAAAATTACACAGCAGAGCTTACATATGTGACGGTAAAAGTCTGGCATTTCTGCAAGATAACAGTTTAAGTGGCTTTTCCAAACTGGGGGTTAAAAAAAGAAAAAGAGAATGTGTCAGTCTAAACGTTTACTCAACAGGAGCTGTTGAGGAATTTGGCCCATTGTCCCAACATCTCATCCAGTCATTAACGTAGCCACAATTGCTAATTATAGATTAGAGTTCTAGAAATGCCTTCCATAGAACCAATGGTGACATTTATTTGTTGCAGAATGAAAGCACCAGTTTGACAGTGTTCCTTCTTTTTTTTTATATTGAAAAAGTTTTATTGAGTTTACATTTTTTGTGGGGTAGGGTAAGGGTTACATAGAAATTTTGAGAGTAGTCACGTCAAAGTCGTCGGCTCCTCCGGTACCTCAAGTTACATTATTAAAAAGAAAGAAAAGAAACATTTCACATAACACTGCAAGCTGGGAGCAAGTACATATTCCTAAATTTTTCAGTTATATACTGTCAGTCAATTACAAAAATCCAGATTACAAATATCATACAATATTACTCAAAAGAAAAACAAGGGCAAAGTTATTTTTTAGATCTAAGTCTCTTGGCAATTGTATCTTCCCCCTTCTCCCCCGGGCCCCCAGCGGACGGGGCCATGGCTCCCCCTGCCCCCCCTGGATCTTCTCCCAGGACAGAGGAATGTTTTTTAAGAAAGGCTTCCGCCTCAGCAACTGTTTTAATCTTCACTCTACCTCCTTCCCAGAACACCAGCATCCCTTCGGGTATCACCCACTTGAACCAGATCCCATGATCAAACAATGTTTTAGACAAGAAGGAAAATTTCCTTCTAGCTTCTCTAATCTTTCTTGGAATCTGCTTCAAGATGGTAATCTCCTTTTGTTGGTAAATCATAGGACTCCCTCTTTGCGCCTTCAAGATTTCCTCTCTGGTTGACCTTCTAACAAATTTTACATGTATCTCTCTGGGTACTTCATTCATCCTGGCATATGCAGAATTTATTCTGTAGACTAGGTCAATGTCCCCTCTGATCTCATCTTTAGGTTTATGTAAATAGTCTGCAATAATTGTACTCATAAGATCAGGGAGACATTCACCATCCATCTCAGAAACATTCTGAAATCTCAAAAAGTATGTCATCCTTTCCATATCTATCCTAGTCACATGCCCATTTATTTCCACAACCTCATTAGAAACATTTTTAATCTCTCCCTTAGCCCCCTCCAGCCCCCCTTTCAATTCTTCATTCTTCTGTGTATTCTCAAGCACTTGTTTTCGAGTGTCCAATAATTCCTTTTTAAAGTTGACATTTTCTGCCCTCTGGGCCTTAATTTCTAATACCAAGTTTTGTATAACAGATTCAAGGGCAGTCATTCTTTGTTCAAGGCGTGCCAGCGTTGCTTCTTGTGCCATGTTTAGCTGTTAAAATCCGTGCCAGTAAAATGGCGTTTTTAGGGTGGGGCTGATCAGGAGTCCAAAGTTCTTAAAGTTGTATAGCTGCAAAATTCAGAAACCAGTAGAGAAACACTTTTCCAACTCCATAGGTATAATAACGAAGGCAATCCAGAAAGGAAAACACAAATCCAAAAAAAGAAAATTCTTCATCAATAATTAGAGGAAGTCCAAATCACAAAGAGACACTGGTAATTTTCCATAGGTCATAGTCAGTCGGGGACAAAGAGAAGCCATTTTCCGCCCAAACTCAGAGCCCGAGGGAGAAAGCGGTTAAAAAGCAAAAAAGAAACTGTTTCAGCCAGACCTAGAGACATAATTGCAAGCAAGCCGCAAAGTACTTTCCCTTGTTAAAGACCATCCGAATTAAAAGTTTCCGATTCCTCGCAACGAGGCATTTCCGAGTGCCGCTTTTAGTCCAAGGGGGGGTTTTTGGGAACAAACACCCCCCTCCAGTCCCTTTCAGCCCGGCTGACAGTACAAAAAAAAAGTTTTAAACGCTCACTCTCCGCTCGCAGCTGAGGTCCCGAAAAGCCTCCCGACTCTTCCGATCGTCTCTCTTCATGGAATTAAATGGTGCCGCCAACCCCCCGCAGCATGTCCTCTTCCGCCTAAGCCGAGGAGCAGGGTCGCTCTCCCCACTGCCGTGGGGGGGGGCTTCCCTGTCGAGCCGGCTTTACGGGAGAAGCCCCAAACAAGGGGTTTCTCGCCCCCGTGGGGGGGCAGGAAAAGGAACAAAGCGGCGAGCGAACCCTAAGTTCGCCCGTCGCCGCCGGAGCCGGAACCGGAACGACAGTGTTCCTTCTTGCAGGGCTCATAGCAATAGTTTGTTTTTTGCTTTCTTTTTCTAGCTCTTCTGGACTGCAAGAGTTGCCCTGACCACTTTCCCCCCTCAAATTCTTATTGTGCACCCAGGCCTAGTGGCGAGGAAATGATGTACATCAAATTTCAGGATCCCATGATGCTTGTGACTACACCTGGAGGATATATATTGTCTTCTGTCTTTTCACCTGGTGCAACAGCAATTGCAAAATTGTAGGTTTCTGGTTAGACAAGATTATCACAATTCTGAGAAAAGATCTTTAGTTTCACACTAGTTCTGATCTGAGCACATCTCATAACACTTTAAATGCAATGATGTTTCTTCAGTCTCTTGCAGGCTGAGTATTTAAGCAGAATGTTTGCTATTTTCTTTCTTCTGTTGGATTGCTTGCTGTAATGGTTTAATCTAGAAAAGAGGGGACAGAACCTGCACTCTGTAACTGGTTTCTTTTTCTTTTTCATTTCATCCCTCCTTTTAAGTTACAATGATGTTGCAGAATCTTATTTAGCACTTTTGTGATCTCTCTAGTTTATTGGTTTAGAAAGCATAGTGATGGAATGAGAAGGCTAAATAAAGGAATGACAAAAAGGAATTTCTATATTCATAAATGAAAGAAAGGAGGAGGATTCCACATTGCATTCCTGCAAGTATAAAGCATTTCTCACTTCAATGCTTTTAGTTGTGTGATAGAATAATGAATATCGTCATCCTGATCTAGTCTACAAATTAATATTTTCCACAGTGACTTAAATGTTTGATTATTACAAGATATGGTGATAACCACTAGCAAATGGTTTTGGAAACATATTAGATTTTATTTTCTTTATAAAAACATATTAGATATGATAAATAGCTTTGTTGCTTAATATAAGTTTTCCTTTGAATTCCAAGTATCAGGGAAAACCAGAAGGACTGGGTTTTTACCTTAATGACATGTTTGTAAACTTTTCCAACAATCCATCTGGTTCATGTCACAAAGGGAGAAAGGCATTAATTAGATCCAGCAGCATTGGACTGAATCTTCTACCCAAATGTCCCCCAATCCTTTGGGCACCAGGGACTGGTTTCATGGAGAGAGGATTTTTTATGGATTGGAGGGGGCATGGTTTCATGGGCTACCAACATCCTGTGAATGGGGCTTTGCTTGTTTGTATCAGTGGTGGGTTCCTACAAGTTTGGCCCAGTTCAGACAAACTGGTAGTGATTTGGTGGCCTGGGTCACTGGAATCAGCAGCGACTCAGGCCTGCCACACCCCCAAATTGGTTCTCCCAGCAGCACCATAGGCGGCGTCATCTTGTTTTTGACTTCTGAGCATGCACAGAAGCATTTTTATAGTATTCTGTATGTACACGCTGTGCGCATCAAGCGTACACACATAACTATGAGCGAAACAGCAGTAACAACTGCTGAAACCACCCCTGATTTGCATAGACCGGTTTCTGACATGCTGAGGCCCAGTGCTGGTCCACAGACCAGGGGTTGGGGACCCCTACCATTTCAAAGTCAGGAGACAGGCAGCATAGTTAATTAACTTTGCCACTTCCTGCTTTGAGTTGCCTTCCTGTACTGTTAAATTAAAAAGAGGGGACATTTGTACATAGCTATGAAGAGATTTGGATAAATTGTGCTAATGCAGGAACTGAAAATATTTATACTAGCCAAGCCTGTTTTTGGAATGATTGTAAAAATCACACAAATGTAATCCTCATTTGCACCTTATCTCTCCAACCAAAATAATGTGTATGGATTATTAATTAATGCAGCACATTCCAAGAAGCTGCGCTTTATGAGGGACATAAGTAAAAGATTTACCTTTCCCATGGACCTCACTGTCTAATGAAATGAATTGGAGGAGGCCACAGAATTGGGGTGGCCGAATGACCCTCTTGTTATTGTTTTCCAGCCTCTTCTGGAATAAACTATTTATCTGGTACTCAGGGTGGGCTCAGTGAGGCACACTACACGTTCAGTCCATGTATTTTCTAGTGTGATGGCTGCTTTTATGCTTATTTTAAAGAAGCCAATTTTGTTTTCCTTTTGAAGCTGATAGAAAAGGGTAATTATCTGTGAACAGCAAATGTTCTATTATCAGTTGCTGGTGGGAGAGAGAAGATTAGTCAAGAGGAGGAAGAGAAAAAAAATGCATTCTGTGTTATTTCATATCTGTATATTTTCAACCCTGATATTTTATGGAAAGAGACTGAAGAATTCAATGCTGCCTTTAAAAAAAAACACTGGCACACCTATAATTAGACATCTTGTGGGTTATAATGGGAAGCATTTCTACCAGTTGGTGGGTTCCTACCAGTTCGGACCCTTTCAGCTGAAACAGTAATGGTTTTGTGGCCTGAGTCGCTGGTGGATTGGTAGAGCTGTACCAATCAGCCAATCAGAATTTAAGACAGTTCTTAAAGTTACATAACTCCTTAAGAATATAGGCTCATATATATTGTCAACCTTATATAAGGCTGAATATCCTAACAATGGTGTTTTAAAAAACCCTCCCTTTTAAAAAACAAAGTACTATAATTGTTTCATAACATTTTGGATATCTTATTCTTGAAATCTGATTGTCTAAGTAGATGTAATTTCTCTGCCACTACTTAAGAAGCTTTTCAGAAAATCCTCTCCAAGTACCAAGAACAGGTATGGTTTACTGATGGATTTCAAATATACCTTGAGTCACTTAAGAAGGTATTTTTTCATACAGATAATCATGAGCAGGAATCTGACTCCTTAAAACCATACAATTTGCAATCTATTTTCCAGAGAAACTCACTTATATCTAGCCTGATTTATCTACCATTGTTCTAAAATAATTTGATATAACTGCATGCAAGATACTGTAGTCATTTTTTATCAGTATCAAAGTTTTCTATCAATATTTTTCAAGTCAGCATGAAAAACTAGATAGATTATATGGAAGATTACCATTTGTTTCCCTGATCCATGCCTACCTTGACAATTCTAGAGATAAAGGACTTCGAAGCAGCATATGCCTGTTGAGTGACAGAATATCTCTGTGATTTTATTAGTGTGGTGAGTCCTTTGTTAAGGAAACCAAGTTGAGTTTTATCACTTAAATAATAATAATAATAATAATAATAATAATAATAATAATTTAATTTGTAAACTGCTCTCTCTCCCCGAAGGGACTCGAGGCGGTGCACAGGGAATTAAAAATACACATATATTAAAACCAACAGACATTATCATACAAATTTAAAAATGAATTAAACCTATACCCTACACTAAAATCCCCAACTATCTAAAAACTAATACCCCTAAAAATCCCTGATAAAACAATTTGAGTATGCAGATTGAGGTAAATGGGTTGATTAAGCCAAGCCGGCCAGGCAGAAAAAGTGAGTTTTTAGTTTTTGACGGAAGGAGCGGAGGTCCGTAGTTGTTCTAAGTTCGGGGGGAAGGTCGTTTCAGAGGGTCGGGCCCACCACAGAGAAGGCCCTTCCCCTGGGCGTCTCCTGCTGGCATAGCCTAGTGGACGGCACCCGGAGAAGTCCCTCTCTGTGGGAGCGAATCGGTCGAAGGGATGTATGGGGCAGGATGTGATCCCGCAGGTAGCTAATGACTATCCTACTTTTAATTTTCTTTTCTTGAACAAGCTCTTGAAAGGTGTACTATATGATTCCCTAACAAGTGGTGGATCCAAAATTCCAAAGTTGGCATGGCTGATAGATATAATACTATCTAAAATACATACTAGTGAGGAAAATCATCTAGCAGTACGAGGTATTATTAATATTTAGATGACAGCAGCCTACTTTTTTTTATTGAACTGTAGTTATCCCAGCAGGAGGAAGAGGTTTTGTATGGACAGGATGGAACCACTTCTAATTATTCATAATAAAACAGATTATGTGGATAGAAAATTCAATTTTGTTAGATGACAGCATACCACCTAATCTAGACAGAACTGCACTCCCAAAGTGAAAGTTAAAAGACCTTGAACTTTGGTAATGAAAGGAGAGTAATGTGCATCTTGTCCTTGCTCATTGTGGCCTTCACATTTGCTACCAGAAAGTATAACAAGATTCATTTTACTACAAATATAAATTTATGTGCAATTTAGGGTCCTGTTTATTGAGATACCACACCTCTTAGAGAGCTGTACATATTGAATGCAACTACAACCCTCTTTGTGTTTACTTCTATTTTTCAGCATGTTGGATTTTGTACCCAGATTCACTTGAATGTTTGGTTACTTGATATAGGGATGCTGTAACTAAATGACCATGAGAGGCAGAAAAGAGTCAGCATATTGTGTGTTCCTTTGCTGCTATCTTATAGTCTTCTAAATATTTGCAGCCAGTGGTAGGATTCAGCCAGTTTGTACCTATTTGGGAGAACCAGTTGTTAACTTTCTAAGCAGTTTGGAGAACTAGTTATTGGAAGAAATCTCCTTTTGTTTTTTTCCACTTTCCACCAGGCTAATCCTGTAAGGAAGGCAGGAAGGAAACATTCTGGTGTTGTTTCTAGCCTAATCTTTATTGCCCTGCTTACAGAAACTGTCTCTCCGGTTAACCCTTATTACACTGTAACAGCTAAGGCGAAGCACCCATTGACATGAGTGACATTGAATTGGCCACACCCATCTGGTCACATGGCCACTGAGCCATGCCTACCCAGCTGGTCATTAGGGCAGAGAACTGGTTGTTAAATTATTTGAATCCCACCACTGTTTGCAACTCACGTAGCCTTGGTCTTCCTTTTAAATTCTATTATTGTGTTTTGTGTTTTGACATTTCCTTTGCTAGTTTTGGAAGGTTTACCTTACTGCATGTCATACTTTTTTTTTTAAATAAACAGATAAATAAAACTCCTTTCTAGTTGTGAAGGACTTCAGAGTCAGCCCCCAAAGTGTGCTTTAGAGTGCATGAGAGCACAAATACAGCACCCATAGGAAACCTGACCAGTGCCACTGTGTCTTTTTGTGGGTTTGTGAGATTGCTTTAAGGTATTGTAGGAAAGTGCTATGTTTGTGTTGTTCCAAGTTGTACATAAAATACTGAACTTTAGAATTAAATCGAAAGACTTCACAGTCCCAATTTCTTTTTAAAAATGCAGAGAAATCTTCAACCACTCTTGTGATTTTTCAAGGTATTTTTTTTTCTCCAGTGAGTAGGAGATTTTTCTAACATTTTGTTCAATCCAGTATATAAATATTTGGAAATATGCTTTACTGGGTTTAGTAGCATTAGTTATTTTATAAGATACACAGGAATGCAGCACTACTGATGTTATTATTAATTTGTCACATAAAATTAAAATATAATAAATTCAATTGGTCATAATATATTGAATTAATTGCATTAAAATTTCTTTGGGATCATCCCTTAGAAGAAAACAAAAACCCATGCAAGTTAATTATTTGTTTTTATATAGAGATATACCCCCTAATAAAAAAAACATTACTGAGTTTGGAGTTTTAAAGAGCAGTGATGGCGAACCTTTTTTGGCTCGCGTGCCAAAAGCAGGGGGAGTGCAGGGGGGTCGTGGGTGGGTATGCCACACCCATAATGCTATGTGCATGACCCCCTGCTTTTGGCACGCTTTTTTTCACCTTCCCCAGGCTCCAGAGGCTTTCTAGGAGCCTGGGGAGGGTGAAAACAGCCTCCCTCCCACCTCCAGAGACTTCAGGAGCTTCTTTGAAGCCGCCAGAGGGCGAAAAAGGGCCTCAAAAGAAGGCCTAAATCAGCTGGCCAGTGCACACATGCATGCTGGAGCTGACAGGGCAACGCCTTGCGTGCCCTCAGAAATGGCTTCACGTGCCACCTGTGGCACCCGTGCCATAGGTTCACCATCATGGCACTAGAGTGAAGAATTATGTATCTATAATTGTTTCTGGAGTATCAACGGCACCCAGTACTTAAACTTTGCACTTTAGACTGTCTTTGTATTCAGCCAGGAGAGCTTAGGATGACAAGGTCAGCTTACATACTTCTAGTGCTCTCCTTTTGAAATGTCACAGCATATTGCCATTACTCAGACCACACTTGAAATAATTCATTTTTCATTTGAGCTATTTTAGTTCTCTTTTGCTGATACTTTGGATTCCAAAGGCAGGCAAGCCACCTTGATATTGTTTTCATTTTTTTCAAAAAAAACCCATGTGATTTATTATAATTTTTACCTTCTGCCAAATTTTTATTATAATTTAATCATCCTTGCATTCTTTAATCTTAGTAGCAAAATTAACTTAAATCCATGTGTTCTATGTTGGGCAGTGATGTATAAAACTGATGCAAAGATTAGTTACTTATTCTGATTTAGGGGGAAAAAACCCTCTACTTTTTTTTAATTAGTAAGGATATTCCTTTGCAAAACTCCTTTCTCAATGGAAAACTCCATAGGCACCTGCATCTGCTGGGGAATAGAGGGAGCCAGTTCCAAGATGTGTATGAAAACATCATGCAACTATTTATTTATTTATTTAATTTGATTTCTAGACCGCCCCCTCTCCCCGAAGGGACTTGGGGCAGTGTACAGGTAAAAATTAAAACTACTAAAATCAAAACAGTACATACAAAGTTAAAATCGAATTAAATAATCCCCTGTACAAATTTATAAAAGTTAAAAACTAACCCCATAAAACCGAATAAAATCATTTAAAATCACAGACTGGGGCGAGCAGCATGAAATTAGGCCAAGCCGGCTAGATGGAACAAGTGCGTTTTGAGTTTCTGGCGGAAGGAGCGGAGGTCCGTGGTCGTTCTGATATCAGGGGGAAGGTCATTCCAAAGGGTCGGGCCCATCACAGAGAAGGCCCTTCCCTGGGTGTCGCCCGCTGGCATTGCCTAGTGGACGGCACCCGGAGAAGTCCCTCTCCGTGAGAGCGAATCGGCCGAAGGGATGTACTATGACGTACAAATCTGAGTCACCTATTTGGATGCAAATGGCAGAATTTAAGTCATCATTATATGATCATCATTTTAGCAGTGTGTAGTTTGCTGAGGATGCCACTGCTCATGCCAGTCATACTTGACAAAGAAATAAAAATAACATAATATACTGATAATAATTCTGATTAGATTTTAGGGATTTTATTTATTGGTTCATAGAATTTTTTACTGTTTGTTTGTAACCTTGATATGGTGGGCATTCTGCAAATAATTCTTGTTTGTAAACTAAAAAGAAAAAGAACTCATTTCCAATGTGAGAATGATTTGATATACATTCCTTCGTGCATTTTGAGTCAACATGTACTGAAATGGAAATTAATTTTTTCCTCCTATGAAGTTATATCTCTCTTCCTAAGTAATCTTCCCTGAAGAATGGGAAATGAAGGGGGGAATTGGGGGTGTTATCAAGAAAGAAAGAAACTAATGAGGTTTCAAGAAGTATTGTATTACATTAGGCTGGAAAATTAACCTTTCCTTCTTCTCTGTTTCCCTCTGAAAATTGGTGTAAGTTAGTTTTCTAATCTGATAAATTTAGCAAACTAACTTCTATTGGTACCAAGCTAAAAGTATTCTAAATTCTGTTAAAAACAGTAGATTTAACTTTTGAATAAAAAACATTGCAATACATAACTTTTTTTTCTTGTTTGCTTTTTTCAGGCTGGAGGCATGCAATTATTCTATCATCAGATGAAGGTAAGATATGCTAGATACTAGAGCTGCGTATCAGTGCAGGGCAGATTGAAAACCATACACAGAGTGGTTGATTTTGATTCGTTTTTAACCAGCTTCAAATGGGACAAAGTCCCCAAAGTTATACAACTTTTTGTTGTTGTTGTTGTATAACGTTTTGAAGTTGAGTTAAGATCTTCACAGACCTGAACAATGGGCCTTATCCAACAAAATGAAATTTAATGTAGAGAAAAGCAAAGTTTTACAGCTGGGCTGAAAAAACCAAAGGTTCAAGTACAAATTAGGCAAAACCTGTCTCAAAAACAGTAACTGTGAGAGGGACATTGGAGTCTTAGTGGATGATCGCTTAAACATGAGTCAGCAGTGTGCAGTAGCAGCCAAAAAAGCTAATACAATCCTTGGTTGTATAAACAGAGGCATAGAATCAAAATTACATGAAGTAATAGTACCACTATATAGCTTTGGTAAGACTACTCTGGAATACTGCGTCCAATTTTGGCCACCACATTACAAAAAAGATGTTGAGACTTTGGAAAAAGTCCAAAGAAGAGCAATTAAGATGATTAAAGGCTTGGAGGCTAAAACATACGAAGAACACTTGGAGGATTTGGGTTTGGATAGTCTAGACTCTAGAGAAAAGAAGAACAAGGGGGGACATGATAACAGTATTCCAGTATTTGAGAGGCTGCCACAAACAAGAAGGAGTCAACTGAGATCAGTCCAAATAAAAATCCTGTATGGTTCCAGATGTCAAGAGGAAAAAGGGGCAGGAAACCATGCTATTCACTAAAATAATAATTTAAACCTTGTCAATTTGTCAATTAATGGCTTTATGTGTGTGTGGGGGGGGGGTATTATGCTCTAGAATTAGCAATTCTGCCCTCAAACCAGAGTGGCTCTTGCAGTGACCATTTTGACATAAGGGAAATCATGGGTTCAGGAAAAGAAACAGATGTGTATATAATTATTGTCACTGAAATTATACCCTATTATTACACATGATCTTTTTGTGCATTTGCATATATGAGGCCACTCTCTCTTCACAAAAACCAATTATATTTTTTTATTATCATTCACATACTTGTTTGATCTTCCTTAAAATAGTTTGCTTAGCAATTTTCCATCCCTCTCCCATCATTCTCCCCAACATATTCCCATTATTTTATTTTATTTAAAGATAATCATTTGAATGTTATTATTTTTTTAATTTAATGTGATTCTCTCAATTTATTCTTCTAAGCATTGTGCCCTAATCCATTTTGCCTTACTCATAGGGAGTTGTGTGTGTTAATACATTATGTTTTTAATTTGGGGGGGTTTAATTATGTTTTAGTGCAGGGTTGGGTTTAATATGGTTTTTAAGAGTTTTTGTATTTTTGTACATTTGTATATTTGTATTTTTAATTTTCCTGTGCGCCGCCCCGGGTCCCTCTGTGGGAGATGGGTGTGGGATATAAATAAATAAATAAATAAATAAATAAATAAATAAATAAATAAATAAATAAATAAATAAATAAATAAATAAATAAATAAATAAATAAATAAATAAATAAAGTAATTCACTGGAAAACAAAAGATGGGCAAGAAATCTTAGTCAAAGGATTATGGGGAATGCATGTCAGGACACATTAGGATTATTCAAAGAAAATGGTTATTTGGGTCTTTTATCACATTGAAGACTAGGCAGTACATAACATGGAATGATCAAGTGTAATTTAATCACATCTACAGTGTATTAGGTAAATAGGTAGAGACAGACATAGAATAATAGCAGAGTGAGATCAGCCATGTTTCCCACCTTCCTCTGAAATTCATGAACTGATTCATGCAGGAGTTGCTAGTATACTATGCAGTTCACATGAAAACAAAATCCTTCTCCATTATCTCTTTGTTATGTACAAGAAAGAAACCAAGCTAATAAAGCAGTATACAGGTCAAAAATTCTAGAATGGGGAAGTGCCCAATCAATCTTTCAAAATATCACACAGACATCAGAGTATCTTTGCATATTTCAACATGTAAAGTTTAACTATATAAGGAAAGAGCCCAGAAAATTAATGAGAAATTGACACATTGTTCTATGCATGTTTATAACCTACAGTAGCCATCTTGAGGTTAGTAGCTTATTCCTGCAGGGCAAGCTATGCTAAAAAAAACTTTTCTCTGTACCTTTGGCTTTTCTTACTCATCGATATTCTTCCAACTCACGTAAGCTGTTGCTGATTTCCCAACACACTTTTCCGTGCTATTTTTATCGTAGGAACAAATGTCATTATAACATGAGCCAAAAATAAATAGTTTTATTAATATATTTTGATATTAAAGGTTTTACTTGATATATATTTCTCTAGGCTAACCTATCAACTTAGACTGAATATATTTGTTACTCAATATATAAATGTGTCTAATATGAAATCAAATATAATCCATATGTAATTATATATTTTAATATTACATATGAACAGCTATCATTTTAGACTCACAGAATGTATAGATTTCATTATATCAGCTTGCCTTTTAAAGATAATTTTGTTATAAATTTAGGCTATTACTGTTTAAAGAGCACAAGTTTATTATCTTGGGATATTAAAGTACGTATGACATTAGCACTCTATGCTTTCACTTCTTACTGGGCAGGACACAGCACTGTTGTTTTGGTATTTGTGTGTCTTTTTCTTTGTGATATGGCTACATATGACTATATATCTGAAAAACCAAAACAAACTTGTTATGACTTATGGTTGTAAGTCATGGCACCCATAGGACCAGACTTGATTTTACAACCATTTTTGCAGCAGTTGTAAAGTGTCTCACATGGTTGTAACCCTGAAACCATACCCCAATTGTGCATTTTTGCCAAAATGCCAAAAACTGATAAAAAGCATTTGAAAATAACTGCAGGACACATTTATAAATGTGAGCCAGTTGCCAAAAGCCCAAAATGCAGTCATCTGACCCAGGAGGAGTAGCGTGACATTTTACAATGGCCAGTAATGCTTCATGAGATGTAAAGCACCCTTTCTAAGGCAGTTATAACTACGAACAGATGTTAAACAAATGGTTATAACTTGAGAACTATATCTACATTAAAGACTTCATTAGAGAAATCTGGATAATGATTGAATGATTAAAAACTACACTATATTATACAAACCAAGTAGGCCAGTTGACTTAATATTTAAGAGATTTGTCCTTGTAGAAATCCAAGCTACAAATCCAAGCAAGAATCACCAAGTTACACTGAGGTTGGATAAACTGTAGATTTTCAAATAGTCTAATGGCAAGAATACCTATCAATCCAGTGCACTGCTAAACATTGCACTTCAGCACTATTAAGATGGTTTTCTTTCCTTCACAAAAGATAAAAAATAGGAACTTATATTTTTCTCAACAACCCTGGTGAAGAAATCTGGAATTTGGATATATTTATTTGGTCATTTGATTATTCATCAGCAGCATTTAAACAGTTTTTCTCAGCTCAATTTACAAAGGTTAAAGAGATACATAATTAAACTGTGAATTTTCTAGTTCCAAGCCTATCATTTATCCCTTCACCCACCTCAGTGAGAGGGGACTTCACACTTTAAGGAAAATTGTGCTCTGCATGTTTTGGGTAATCTATATAAAGAATCTGTTTCTGGAGCTACTCATTCTGAACTATACTAGATCTTTGTCTGAGTCTGGAGCAATTGATCAACTTTCAGACTCTAAAACTCTTTTTCAGCAGGACTATTTAGAGGCCCAGGTGTTTCTTTCAACAGCTGAGGTCTCAGCTCCTCTTCCTTCCTCGGTTGTTGAAAGAAGCACTACACCTGCTTCATTCTCTTTGAGAGAGGTGCCAGGTGGACGTTCTGGGACTGCGGCACATTTGCACTGCCTGCCCTCCTGGAGCATTTTCTTCCTTCTCCTGCAGCCAAAGAAAGAATATCCCACCATCTGTTGGTGCCGCCATGGTTGATTCGGCTGGGAAAATGGGCTCCCGGAAGCAGTGTGTACTCTGCTGGTGCTGGTGCCACTGATGCCACCAGGTGCATCCAGGCAGGAGAACTCCCCAGTGCATCACAGTTCTGGGATGGTGGGATAGTCTTTCTTTCAACAGCGGGGGAAGGGAAAAAGTGCTCCAGGAGGGCAAGTGGACATCCAGGGGCTGTTGCACATATGTCCGCCCCATTTCTGCAAAGACAGACACCCCAACCCTGCTACAGGGCAGCCTTTTCTGCAGCATCCTCCTGCCTTTGATCACCCTGCAGTGTGTGGGGGTGTCTCTGCCTTTGCTGCTGCCACCCCTCTTAACCCCAGGACAGTGTCTGCATTTTCACTAAGGGCTGCCTGCCCACTGGCTGCTGGATGCCAACCTCAGAACGCAAGTGGGCATGGGGGACCACCAGTAAGGCCACATGGAAGGCAAGGAAGCATGGCAAGGCCAGGGAGAAGGGAGTATGCTGCTTGCTCCCTTCCCCACGGCCATGCCATGCTTCCCTGCCTTCCACACAGCCTTCCACTTGCCTGCCTTTGCAAGCTGGCCATTGGGATGCCAGGAAGTCTGTGTGGAAGGCAGGGAAGCATGGCAGGGTCATGTGGAAGGGGGCAGGGGTAGCTAGCTAAGCCATGACTGATAGGCTTGGTATGGGGGCATGGCCAGGCCGCCATCGCTACTGGTTCAGAAAGGTACAGCCAATTTTCACTACCTATTCGGCCAAACCGGACCAAACCAGTAGGAACCCACCTCTGCTGAACGATGTTTCCAGAATAGTTTTACTGATCAAGTGCTGCTATCTGTAACTTTCATTAATTTCTGCATTCTACTCTTTTTTATGCTTTTTCTTCTTCACAACGATGAGGGTATGACAAATATTGCTCTATACATTTGATGAAAGAATTGCCATTCATAAAAACTTTATGATGGGAGAAATCAATTTTGTAAGCATAAGGACCATACTTAATATTTGGAAGGAGGACCAAGGCTGCTTGTTGGTCTTTACAGTGTTGTTCTTATTTAATGAAAAACGTATTTGCTTCAAGGGTGAAGAGCAGATGTCAGGCTTATACATGCTCTTCAACAAAGAATCTCTCAGATTAAGGCAATAATATATCAAAATGCATGTCTGACCCTGATCCCCTGAAATAAAGGAGATTCAAATACTTAACTTTGGGATATTGCTCTTCAGTTTCCTTTAAAAAAAATAAAGAATAGTAGTAATTTCTATGGAGAGCTGTATAAAATTTTCACAAGATTTATAGATGATGTGTGAATATAGCACATATAGTCATCTGGATTGTGTATCCTAACATCAATACATCTATAATATTTAGGATATGGAATAAGGTGGATTGCAACCTCATGATAAATCATTCAAAAGAAATTACTTCTAGAAGGCATTGTGCTTAGTCTGGTATTGCAGAAGCTTAATAACTTTGGGTGATGCTTTAAAACTGATATAACTTTAAAATTATTTCAGATTTAGCAGAGTTACTAAAATCAAATTCTTTATATAAATTCTTTATGTAAGGCTTTCCAGCTACAAAGTCAGAGTATATATTTACATGCACAAAAAACTGAAACCCAAACACTTGAAAAATGCCATTTAACTGGTATAATCATACAAATATTATGCTCCTCTGGAGTCTTGTTTGAAAGAATGTTCCATCTATTCCCTTAGAGTTTTTAATCTTACAATATGAAGAAGAAATATGAAATATAAACTGAGCTAAGGCAGAATGCAACCTACTGGAATATTTGGAATAGTTTGCAGATGCTACATTCTGTACAGTACAGTTTCTGCCCTTTGGAGGCAAATATATCCTAATTCTTAAGTACATTAAAACCTGAATCTTCTTTATTACTTTTGCTATTCTTGGCCTTTGTTCCCTGATCCCATTTCTTATTATTCTTGCCATTGTACTCACAGCAAATAAGAACTGTGCCATGAGCATCCTGTATCAGAACATCAGGGGCTTTGAAACAATGAACTATGTTACATTTTCAGCTTGGGAAGATACTAGGAATTGGAGACCGATGGCATTTGCAGAGCTCATTTTAGACAGATGGCAATTAATAAAGCTCTGTCAGGAGAGATTAGTGGAGCAAATATACAGTCACTGCTATGTGAAGCAATTGCTTGGGCCTTTGAAGGTAGAAAGCAAGACCAGGAAAAAAAAAGGATACATTATCTTTGGAAATAACAGGGATTGTTTAGAAGCAAAAAATATTAATTGTTGCCCGTAATGAATATAAACTGGATGTGCTTTTCACTATCCAATCTGTTTAGGTTTTTGAGCCCTGTTTCCAAATGAACAAATTGCATATTCTCATAAATACATGGCTATATTTTCCCATCACTTTTATTACCTTCTCTTGGATTTAAAAAAGAAAATCTAATATCATCACAGTTAGTATCATAAGCAAAACTGAAGAAATGTTGAGTGGCATGGTTTAAAATGATTCATCTGCTTTAAAATTTGGCAAAATGTCTCCCAGATATATTTGTAAGGAGCAGACTCAAACATATGCAGGTGAGAGGGAGCTATATTTTTAAGGCAAACAGATATGATCTTGAGGAAAATTGGCAAGAAGTGTTATATAAGTAAAGGAGACTGAAATATTTCTTAAGTCTTTGGAAACAACATAATATTCCAAAGAGTGTCAGGCAGGCTTCTCCCTGATTCTCTAGGATACAAGAGGGATGGTAAACACAATCAGGTATGCCAGATTCTCTTATTAACGCAAATCTCAATATAGTGTCTTTTTCCTGATTTGTCTCCCCTAAAGATCTGACATCAATCTGTCAAGTGACATAGTGCCTTCTTCCAGATTCTGTATAGTTTTGTAGAATACTTGCAGGGAAACAGAGCTAACTTTTTTCCCACCACTTCTGCGCTTTGTGCTTGGGGTGGGGGGAAAATGAAATTTTGAATTTGGGTTACAATTACAATGAAATTGGTTTTAACTTCACTGGTGCAAAATTATAACAGAAACAAAAAAGAGAGAAAAGAAAAAAGAAAAAACTAGTATGTGCATGGAGTGATTGCGGTTGAATTTAAAAATTTTACACACATATTACTGTGTAAAAGTAAAAAAAAATTGAAGTTGTATTTTATTATCTTATTCTACTGTGCTAAGAAGAGTCACAAGTCAAAGCTTTTCTTTCTTTTTCCCCTTTTCCCCTACACTTTTTCCTCTTCCTTTTTTTTCCTCCCTTACTTTCCCATTTTTTTATTTGTATTTTATAGTTTGATAAACTAACACAAAATTAAATAACAATAATAATTGCAAGGGAATAAAAATAATATTTTAAGGAGGTTGCTCTCCCTTCCTGAAATTAAATGATCCAGATTCAGGTTCAGATTGGTAGCAAAGAATACCTAAAATATGTCCTTTGCCAAATCTTAGCACAATAGAATATATAGTATTGACAGTACAGTACTTAGACATTAATCTATAATAACATTGTATTCCTCAGGATCATTTCCCATGATTTATCTCTCCAAGCAGAGATCATTTTTCTAACACCAATATTTTCTATCATAAATTTACTTGTATTTTACAGTTCGATTTTGTGATGCAGACAGTGAAATTCACTATTCTAATTTTTAATTTTTATATTCATTTTAACTCTGATTTTAAATTTAATCTTTTTTTATTTAGCTTTCATTTTTCAGGGTTTTTCCCATTATCTTATACAGTAGTCTCTCTCTCTCTATCACTCACACACACACACACACACACACACACACACACACACACGACATTCCTCATCCTTCTTTTCAAGGAGCAGGTGGGTGGCTTGTTTGCATCTATGTTGCCCAGAAGTGATGTCATTGTTGTTGTTGACTGACAATTTCAGTCACAGACTGAGTCACACTAAAAGAGAAAACTACAGAGAGAGACGTTATGCCTTTTAAAACCTCTGAACAGGAAGCAAGCATACTGTAATGAATGCATAAATGACCTTGGGAGAGGAGGGAGAGCTGTAGGCTAGGCAATCAATGTGTAAAATATATCTCAGCCTTCAGAAGAAGGGAGGATGAGGAAAATGTCTCAGAAGGAGGCCTCTCTACTTTTCCAGAGAGCAAAAGGAAAGGAGGCAAGAAATATCTTTAGCTTTGCAAGATTCTATTAATGTAACCATACAATAAAGATAGATAAATAAAGATACTCCTGGATGTAAACTCTGGGAAGAAGGTAATGGTGAACTATTTCTGAAAAACGTTGCCAAGAAAACTGCAGGGACTTGTCCAGGCAGCTTGAGATATGGACACAATTGAATAAAGAGGGGGGGGGGGGGAGGGAATCTTAACAGAGTGTAGAAAAAACAATAAACATTGTCCTATCTGTGTTGCTCTTCTTTTCATGTGACTTCCATTCACTTAATAATAGCTTGAACACATTAAGCAGGGGTTACTTTGTGTGTGCCAGCCATTGCATAAGCTTAGAAGCCAATATAAATCCAATTTGGTTACCAGCAGGGAGCTCTAAATGGATAATTGCCAAATACACAGTCTAGGAGGTTAATGTGGACCATTTGTCTGGATCTCTTTAAAAACAAAATTATTTTAGGATTTCTATCAAAATATCACAGTGATTGATTACTGAAGAATTGGTAGCTCAAGCCTGCTCCTGTTAACTCAGATAACTGGAATTCATTTATCAATGCCATGTTGTGTGCTCTGTATCTTGGATAATTATACCTTTTATTATAGTGAGCAGAGAAGAGCACGAAAGGTACTCTGGTGTACTCTTCTACTCCCTGTCTCAGACTCTCCATTAGCAGAAAAGCTAAATACATAGCTGTCTCTCAACAGTGGTAAGAATCCTAATTAAAGTTCATGAAGCACTTGAAAGCTTTTAAAGAGGGATTCGGGAGAGGATTTCCCATTATATTTGCCAGCTAAAATTACTCTGCAAAGCTAGAGTTTGACGTACTGATCTAATACTTAACTCCAACTTGACATGGATAATTTGGGACCCACCAAGTTCACCATGTATGGCAGCCCTCCACATGTGGCTAACTTGGCCTGAATGGCCAAGACTGTCAATATTGATGAGAGGAGGTCTCCAGGATCAGAAGAGATAGTAATTTGGAGTCTTGGGAAGTCACCAGTTGCTCAGCCATAATTGAGCAAGGCTTGTTTTCTTATTCTTATTCTTTATTTTTTTTAACCTCCCATGGATTTAAACTTCATTAATACAAGAGGGAGTTTACATTTTATTTATTTGTTGATTAATTTGTTTAATTTATATGATATATTTCATTCAAAAGCTCAAGACAATATATGTAGTACTTAATCCTTATTTTTCCACTAAACAACAACTTTGTGAGGTAAATTGAACTCAAAGATTCCTAGTACATTTCTCTAGCTGAAGTCAATCTAGGTATTGCTTCTTCCTGTCTGGCATCTTGATCATCAATATATTTCATCCACTATGTAAGGGGAAGATCCAAATCCTACAAGCAGTTATGAGCAAATCTAAATTCCATGTGATCCTTCACATCATATTTATGACCAAAATTCCTGTGACTTGAATTGTTGGGTGGGGAGGGGAGATCTAGCAATAATGTTTGTTTGGGTATTTAAACTAAAAATGTTTTCTCTGGCTTTCCTCTCAAGAACAGTGGCTGCATAATGAAAGGGTAATAGCAAAAGCAAGAAAAGGCCTTGAACATTTGTGACATATTTGAGATTATTTCTCTGTATTAATTTTTATTTTAAAAATACAGTACGTATTGAGAGAGGGGTGGGGTGGGGTTGAATGGCTTGAATGGCTGCCTGAAGGGTTTTCTAACTCAGTTCAAAAATCAGAGGAAACTATATATTGTAGTAGAAAACCAGACTGTAAAGAAGCAATTAGACTACAATTGCTGGAAAACAGCAAATGGCTTTCTTTATTTAGTGGTCAGGTCACCTAGGCCTGGGAAATAAATATTGATGAGGCTTCTCGCAGGTGTTTCATTGTCCCTCCAAGCTTAACAAGGTTTCCTCCCTGTGCAGAACTGGGGATTGCTTGCAGTATTCCAATCTGTACATGAGCTGAACTCAGAGAGATGAGATAGTGATTGGAGGTTTCCTGAGAGATTCAATAAATTGGTTGCTGCAAATAGTGCTGTCTCTATTTTGTTTGGTCGGTTTCACTTGCTTGTTGTGTGTGCCTGGATCAGGTGCTTGAATAGTTGGTGGTTTGTATTCAGTTCCATTCATTTATTTGAATGCTGGACTTTCAGAAATTCTCTGGCTCTTACTGCATGTTGGTTTTCAGTAAACCCATGTTTCCCTTTGTTATCATATTGTTTAGTGAGAAGAAAGTCAAGGAATGGGAGTTTGCTTTCTTTCTCAATCTATGGTGAACATCCTTGGGGATGTGGAATTATGTATTTGATTATATTTTAATTTGGGATAACAAATGTGTTGTTGACCTGTCTGATCCATGTTATAGTACAGAACAGGTGAGATAGATAGATAGATAGATAGATAGATAGATAGATAGATAGATAGATAGATAGATAGATAGATAGATGATAGATAGGGAGTATCAATATTTTCTAGGTGTTGCATGACTGCTTCTGCTATATGAGAGTTTAGCAGAGATGAAGGGCCACTTTCTTTCTATTCAGTTTGGGCATTGTGCACAAAGAACTTCCTTGTCCACTTACATCTGTATCATGCCACTGCAGTTCTACCTAAGTTAGTTTAAGAAGGTCCTTTGAAGACACTTTGGCAATAGCTTGCAAAGTATTCACTTCAACAATTATTGTTGAAATAAAACTTATTGCAAGGTACTGATTTGAAATCTGGCCATTTTTAACAAAAAAATATTTTTCTTTTCCTGAACTAGCTAGTATTTTATCAAAGATAATTGGAAAAATGATGATAGGGTGGACTTAAGTTTTATTTTAAATTAACCAATAACTTTCTTTTATGAGATAGCCATAATTTTATGGACAAGCAGCCCTCAGCCACAATTGGGACCAGAATTTCTGTTGCTATACATGGCAGTTGTTAAGTGAGTTGCACCTGATTTTATGACCATTTTGCCATGGTTGTTAAGTGAATCCCTGCAGTTGTGGATTATGTGGTCATTTAGAGCAGGGGTCTCCAACCTTTGCAACTTTAAGTCTGAAGGACTTCAGACTCAAAGTTGCAAAGGTTGGGGACCCCTGATTTAGAGAATCCAGCTCCATTGACTCTGCTTGTTGGAAACTGGCTAGAAAGGACACAAATTGAAATCACATGACTCCAGGATGCTGCAACTCTTTTAAATACATGCTAGTTGTCAAGGGCTCAAATTTTGATCACATGGGACACTGTGGTGGTCATAAGTGTGAGGAGCAAGTCCATTTTTTTTCAGTGCCATTGTAACTTTGAATGGTTCTAAGCTGAGGATTAACTGTACTGACCTGCAGCAAATAAAATAATTTAGTTTTTTTTTTAATATTTTACATTTCGGTAGTATCATGCTGATTAGCTCAAAATATTTTAAGGTTGAATTAAAATAACACATACAAACAAAAATCAATTCTGTGTTTTGTGTTGGTCTGGATGCAACACCAATGTCAGCAATTGAGATGTTGCAGTCTGCCTATATGTTTTTATATGAATGTGTAATATGATAAACGGACTTCTTTTAAAAGGTAAAGGGAGATTATATCAGTTTTCATTTCTTTATTTCCACTGCAGATTATTTTTTGTTTTTGGCAGAACTGTGACAATAACTATTTTGTTGTTGCTTAGCAACTTTAACTGGTAATGTGGCTAAAGATTTAAGGGATTGTTAAAGGCCTATGTTCCATCCTGCTGAGTGATGTGAGGCACTGAACTGAAAATATTAAAATACTCATTCTACACTTGATGATGATTGTCATAAAATACCACTGATAGTATCTCCCCATTTGCATTTTATGCCCACACAAAGGGACAGATTCCTGCACAGAGATCAAAATTCTTTAGTTTTGCAGAGTTATTTTTAATGCACTTTTCAGTCAACATAGATATACAGCTGCCTTTTCCATCTAATCACTGTTTTGTGTTGTTATTGTTCCTAGAAAAGGCTCAATGAATCTAGCTTTCTTTTCCATCAGTTCACTTTTCAATATGGAATATATGCCTAATAAAGTAATATTTCATTGAATTGGATCTATAGGAATTTAGGATCTAGGCAAAGAATTTTTAAAGAAACTTGTGGGTGTTTTCTAAGATTGTCAAAATTTTGTTGTCAGACTACTAATACAGAATAATTTCAGTTCTGCAGTCAATTCTTTAGCTGCTGACTTTTCTAAAATATTTGCATTATCTCATAAATGCTTCCTAACGGAACATGCATGTTTAATCATTTTTGCACCGTATTTAGTTTTGTATTCCTAATATATTTTGTATTGTTGATTCCTGTGATTGCCTAGACAAGTCCATGAAATTTTCTTGAAAACGTATTCAGAAGTGGTTTATTTTTGCCCGCTTCGTATGGCTGAGAGAGAGTAATTGGTCCAAGGTCACCCAACTAGCTTCATGCCTAAGGCAGGACTATAACTCAGTCTGCCAGTTTCTAGCCTGACACCTTAACCACTATACCATACTGGCTCTCTCTCTATATATATAGGTCCCTTGTTATTGTTTTAGTGTATAGATGAAACTATTAGTATAATGGGATGGCTTTAATGCATTGAAATTGAATCTTGTCCATGACCAAAATAAAGGACTGAAGTGAACATATACTGAAGGGGGAAAAAGTTAACCCTTATGAAAATCCATATTTTCTGTTTATTAAGCAAGACTATTGATTTAATCTTTTGTAATTATGAATGTTTGTTAGTTTGTTTACAATAGGAAAGTAAGAGAAATTAAATTGTAATTAAGATATACATGTAATCAAAATACCTAAACAATTCTGCAGACTCAACTGTCGACTTGTTCAGTAGTTTTACTGAACGCTTCAGTAAAAAGAAATATACCCTCCAGTTGAACGTGTTAGCTGCTTTATTGCAATGTTCTCACCATATTATGAAAGTGGTGACTGTGGTTGCACATCAAAGCCCTTCCTCTTTCATAGTGAATCATGTGAATGCTAAGTAGTGGAACTTCAACTGCACAATCGCAATACTATCTTGATTTTTTTGAATATAGACACCATTGGATTTGCCATTACCTTCTTCTAAAGTGGTTTTCATCCTACCAAAAATTCATCTTCCTTGCAATTCTCAGCTGATCTCTATCCAAAGGGCAAGAGCACTATATAATTGCTAGATATTGGGAAATTTTTCAGCCATGTAATATTCCTTTTTATGTAAAATCATGTAATATACATGCTGTATTCTTTATGAATTTCAAATTGTTTGATAAATAAATTAAAGCATACAAGTATTTACAAATACCCCTGTGATCTCTTGACCATCTTCAGTGTTTATATATTTATAAATACTTTCCCTTGCGGCTACTAAATTTTATGTCAGCAAAGAAAACGGGATAGTGATTTTGTTCAGTAGTGTGTTAGTACCAGGTATTTTAAACTAGTGTTGTACTCTCAAATGTATATAAAATTATCATCCTGTCTTAAAAAACAGGATGTGTGTGTCCAAGAGAGTGAATGGGCAGAAACAGTTGAGATTCTAATTTATCAATTCTATGTTTGAACTATAATAATAAAGATATCTAAAGCAATGTTTATGTAGTGGTCACAATTGCTCTCATTTGCTGAATAGATGCCAGAACTGTCAATAAACACCTTCTTACAATTGGAACAGGTATCTTCAAGAACAAGTACTTTTACTGCTAAATCCATGCTTTACAGAGAAATAATCATCTAAATTCTTATCATTTAAAGCCAAGCCATGGGCTCCTAATACTCTGAGAATTTAGATGCACCAGAGATACTTGTTACATTAAGAATGAGCTTGATCTGGGCTTCCGGTTCCGGCTCCAGCGGCGACGGGCGAGCCTGGGGCTCGCTCGCCGCTTTGTTGCCTTTTCTGCCCCCCCACGGGGGCGAGACATCTGGTTACCGGAGGTCTCCCGTAGGGTTGGCTCGGAGGAGACGTTTCTCCTCACGGCGGTGGGGAGAGCGCTCCCCTCCGCGACCTAGGTGAGGAGGAACATGCTGCGGGGGGTTCTCCCTTCGCCAACGGCTGTCGGCGCCATTTACTTCAATGTAGAGGGCTGAGCGGAAGAGATCGGAAGGCTTGCCGAGGCTTCAGCTGCGAGGGAGAGTGAGTTTAAAAAGACTTTTTTTTCCTTGCTGCCAGCCAGGCTGAACGGACTGGGAGGGGGGTGTTTGTTTTCAAAAAAAAAACCCTCGGACTTAAGCGGCACTTAAAAATGGCTTCTCTGGAAGAGAAAGCGGAAATCTTAAATCCGGACTGTCTCTAACAAGGGAAAGTGGTATGCGGCTACTTGCAACATTGTTTCTAGGTCTGGCTGGTTAAAAAAAAATTTATTTTTCTACTCTCTCCTCTGGGCTCTGAGATGGGCGGTGGAAAGTGGCTTTTCTTTGTCCCTGCCTGACTATTTTAACTATGGAAAATTCCCAGCGTCTCTTTACAAGTGGGACTCTCTCTGGATATTAATGAAGAATTTTTTTCTTGTTGGATTTGTGATTCCTTTCTGGATTACCTTCGTTATTATAACTATTGAGCTGGAAAATTGTCTCTCTCTTGGTTCCTGAATTTTACAACGTTTCAACCTTGATCTGAACTTTTGGCTCCCGGTTAGTCTCACCAACCCCACCCTGAAAACGCCATTTTGGTGGCACTGACTTTAACAGTTAATCATGGCTCAAGAAACAGCACTGGCAAGTTTAGAACAACGGATGGCTTCTCTTGAAACTGTTATACAAACTTTGGTAAACGAAATTCAGGCCCAGAGGGCTGAAAACATCAATTTCAAGAAGGAGCTATTGGACACAAGGAAGCAAGTGCTGGAAAGCACACAGAAGACTGAAGAATTGGAAGGGGGGTTGGTGGGGGTTAAGGGAGAGATTAAAAATGTTACTAAAGAGGTTGGGGAAATAGATGGGCATGTGTCTAGGATTGATATGGAAAGAATGACATATTTTTTGAGATTTCAGAACGTTCTTGAGGAATCTGGTGAATGCCTCCCTGATCTTATGAGCACAATTTTAGCAGATTATTTACAAAAACCTAAAGATGAGATCAGGGGGGACATTGACCTAGCCTATAGAATTAACTCAGCATATGCCAGGATAAATGAAGTGCCTAGAGAGATACATGTGAAATTTGTTAGAAGGTCAACCAGAGAGGAAATCCTGAGGGCGCAGAGAGAGAACCCTTTAATTTACCAACAAAAAACGGTCACTATCTTGAAGCAGATTCCTAGAAAGATTCGAGAAGCAAGGAGGAAATTTTCCTTCTTGTCTAAAATTTTATTTGATCATGGGATTTGGTTCAAGTGGGTGACACCCGAAGGGATGCTGGTGTTCTGGGAAGGAGGAAGAGTGAGGATTAAAACAGTTGCTGAGGCGGAAGCCTTTCTTAAAAAATATTCCTCTGCCCTGGGGGAAGATCCAGGGGGGACGGAGGGGGCCACGGCCCCGCCCGCTCGGGGCCAGGGAGGAGAAACAGAAGATACAATAGCCAAGAGACTTAGATCGAAAAAATAACTTTGCCTTGATTTTTCTGAACAATTTTGCAAAATATCTGTATCTGGATTTTTTGTAAATGTCTGACAGCATGGAATTGAGAATTTCGCTATATGTACTTGCTTTTACCTTGTAGTGTTATGAAAAATGTTTTTTTTTTGGTTATCTTTTTATTGTGTATTTTGAGGTCTCGGAAGGGCCGACGACTCTGACGTGAATGCTCTCAAAAAAAATTTGTATCCCTTACCCTACCCTATAGAAAAATGTAAAACCAATAAAACTTTTTCAATATAAAAAAAGAATGAGCTTGATCTTAAGTGTTTTAGGCAACTTTTCAGCAAAGAAATTGAAGATGTGTTCAGATAGATGTGTAGGCATATTTTTCCCCCATCCATCCCCACTATATAATCCAATAGTATGCAATTTCTTGTTGACATGTAATGGTTGCAAAAATGACTGGAGCCAGAACCTCTTTTAAGGTTCTTATGGTCTTATGGTCCAACCTTCACAGCCATACAGTGCAACTTGAAAAATCGTAGCTAGCCTTGATTATACGAACTTTTGTTGGCAGGGTGATGTCTCTGCCCTTTAATATGCTGTCTAGATTTGCCGTAGCTTTCCCCCCCCAGGAACAAGCGTCTTTTAATTTCTTGGCTGCAGTCCCCATCTGCGGTGATCTTGGAGCCCAGAAAAATAAAATCTATTTGCCAGAAAATGAGAGGGCTGGATGACATGATCTTAGTTTTCTTAAAGTTGAGTTTCAAGCCCCTGGGAATACATCAGCATTAGATGGCCAAAGAATTTGTCATGGCTAAATAACTCACTAAAAATGCCACCAACTGGGGAGGGACCAAACAATCATCTATTCATTCAAAGCCAGCAGGGTACCATGAGTCACTGGTCTCTTGCACCTGAAAAAGCTAGGTGTATGTTAAATAAGCATTACATAGAATGTTGTTCACTTTGAGCACACAGAAAAGCCCAAATATGGAAACAATTGCTTTACAACTGATAAAGGAACAAGAGAACTACAAAATGTGAAAAAATATAGATAGATAACTTAAAGTACAACATCACAGCTTTGATGTATGACTTACCCAAAATTCTCATTCTTATTCTAATAAGCAGTCCCAGGATTTTACCATGGGAAGAAGAGAGATAAGAAAATGCTCTGAATTAGCTGTCTCCTCTCAAGGCATGAACTGTGTAATGAGTTACCAGGCTCAGCTTGATACACTAATAAAAACTTGCATTCCTAAGGATATTTTATAAAATGTACAGCAGAGAACATGTTAAGAAACATATTCACAACGTTAAACATTTGTGGATGGAAGTATAAGCCTGATTATGCAATTGATTTTCGTGGTGAATTAGGTCTTATTCTAACAATGTTGAAAATAATAGTTTTCAGAAAAGCCTTCTTAGGTTTGGTTGAGAAGCAGCAAGGAAAGTCCTTGCAGTTCATGCAGAAGAAAGACAAAAAAGCCATTTCTTTGCTCTGTTCCCTCTTTTTCAAGTCTGGAAAAAGAAAACAGTGGAAAAGAAAAATCCTTGCAGAAATGCTGGAATTGCATCTGACCTTCTACATGCACAGTTGTTCTCAGGCTAATTTGCAAGAGAGGCTGCAATGACAGCTAGAATACCTTGAAGCCGTAGGTGACTATTTCTATTCATACATGGAGTCATTCATTCTTTAAAAGGCGAAGCCTGCTGTGTCTTCTCAAGCAGATGCTAGAAAGCTGATCGTTCCATTTTTATTTCTTATAATAAATGAAGAAAATGTAATTGTCGGTTACAACCCAAAACGGAACTGCTTGGGTAAGTGAAGCATAATTGCTTTGAAGATACCCATATGCAATATTTGATTAAATCAAAATAAATCAATACTTTAGCATTTACTTCTGGAAAGAGATAAACGAACACTTGAGGTGAAGCTGAAGTACAGGCCTTCTTGCTAAATGTTTTTAGATTTTATTTTCTCTGAAAAGAAAATAGAGATGATAGAGAATCAATAAATCACAAGGAATACATATCAAAAGGATGAGAATGTGTCAGCTAAAAGGTTAATGCATAAAAATAGGGGAGTGTTGCCTTATGCATAGCTCAGTATGTGCTATGGGTTAAGGGTATTGAGGATAAACTTGTAGGTTGAGTAGCAAGGGAATTACCAATTTCTCTCTCAAGCCAATTCACCTTAGCTTCCTAGTTTGGACTCAACCCAATCCATGGTTGAATTTCAGCTGCAGTTCCTGGCATCTTCTCTATAATGGTGTAGACTCAGGTCTCCTACCAATCACCTCGATCCATTTTAAAATAATATGTGATGTGCTGCTCATTAATTAGAACACATTCTCTGCTCAGTTCTACCAGGTTGATCAACATGACACCTCCCTGATTTTCAGCCAGTTACCCTGGCTCCTTGTCATGTTTTTATCCAAAAGAAGAGACATCATTTTTGTATACAGTAGTTCCTTCGTACATCATTGGGTATTGGAATATTATCATTCTACTATGTAGCGTATATGGAAGTAGAATTATTCTAAGGAATTATATTTAGGGAAAAATGGTCTATTTCAGTACATAGTTATTGCCATATTCTGAGCTTCCTCTGCAAGGCTTCTTTTTCTATTGCTGTATGTACATATTCACAAACATACTATTTATGCTGCAAAAATGGCTTTGTTATCATTGACATTGAGTCTTTATTGATTAGCCCTTGGGCTTATCAAAGTGCAAAGTTCCAGAAACAAATTATTAATAAAATTTGATAAAAGCAAATTTTAATAGAATTGGAATAAAATACAATATAAAATGGAATTGGAATAAAATACAGTCTAAAATGAAAATTGGAATAGAATACAATAATATAAGATATAGATAAAATATGATAAAATTATAGGTTGGTGTCACCCCTGCAATCTACCCCAATCAGTCCCACCTATGCAGATCTCAACCGAACCATTTTGTTTAAGTTTTATTATCAGAAAACTATATATAAACAGCATCTAGCCAGATATCAGTGAATAATATAAAGGAATAAAATGGGCCATTCTAATCAACACTAATCTCCTGCCTTCCCCTTTTTAGAGGGTAGATCTGAAGGGGTCATGTACATCTTCACTCAGAGTTCTTAATAATGCAGGGTTCCTTGCAAAAATACAAAGTGTCTTCTGCCAAGTGCACTCAAAACGGCACTTCAGATTTTCATGTCATATCAGTGTCAAAAGCTTGGGGACAAAGCATGTATATATCAAGCTATTTAGGGCAAGATATCAACACAGAGAGAGGGGGGGAGGGAGGGAGAAAGAGATGCTGTGTAAAAATACACAATATTTGAATGCCAAAGTAAAACTAGTGGATATTATTGTTAAAATTTATATCCCACCTGACTTCCAAATGGATGGATGGATGGATGGATGGATGGATGGATGGAACTTGGTTGTTTTCTTGTAGTCCTTTCATTATCAAACTAGGTAATGCACTGATGATGTTGGTAATGAAAGGACCTTACATTTCAAATATTCTCTTTTAGCTCCATCCCTTATGATGTATCAAAAGTCCTTTAAGACCTGGTTACTGTATGTTATCGGGTCTAGGGCTCCCAGGGAACCCAAGGCATGTTTAGATGACTAAAGTGGCCATTCTTATCAACTCTTTACCTAGAGTTTGCGTATTTGCTTTTATAATATTTTTCTCTTATTGGTAGTCTTTTTCCTAGCATATTCCTGCAGGTGCAGGGCCCACTTTTTGGATTATTGAAAATGATTTTGCATGGTCAGATGCATCTCCAAGGCGCCAGCCCACGGCTTGCATATCTTTATTGATGGTATCTTGCCATCTCTGTTTTGGATGCCCACAAGGTCACCGGCCTTAATATTTTTCTCTTAATGTGGTGTTTTAATATTTTTATAACTATTTTATATCTGTTGTTTTATTCAATTGTCTGTTTGATACCTCCCAGAGCTGATTTTTGTGAGAGGGATGACTACACAAATTTTATTAATTAATAATACATAGATAAATATATTTGTGCTTGTTTCAATCAGGAATTTATCTCTCCCCTGATAATTTATCTCTCCCCAGTTTTCTTCTTTCATATTTTCAACCAGAAATTAAAAATCATCTGTTCTGTTTGTCGTTTTGATGTTTTCAGCAATTAATAATTCTCTTCGAGAAACATATTGCACTGGTTTGTCATTGCATTCCCACCACTATTAATATTGCCTCATGAATTAATCTCATCCCTGCCACTCTATATGCCCCTCTAACTGTTCCATTATATCTTGTCACTTGTTACTGGTAGAACAGCTGACTTCTATCAGTGCATATTTCCAGCAGTGTTATTTGCCCAGTAGTATCTCGGGATATATGTAGTAGTTCTGTCAAATCAGTAATATTTCCCAGATGTTACTGTTACTACATCCAGTTAGTGTTGCTGCTAAATATCCACAGCTGCTTACTTGGCAAAGCTTATCTAGCAACTGTTTTATCTAATGGGTCTCTCACCACCTGCAACCAATAGATGCACCCAGTAGTAAAGTCCCAGGCTGGTTAATTTGTGCCCCTCTGAATCAGTCACATATGATTTATCTTCCTCTATTCTAGTCTATTTAACTACTGTAGTGGTGTGTACATCATGTCTCAAAGAGTCTGCATTTTTTCCCCAGTAGCCCTTATGAATACCCCATGCCACAGAACATTTGGAAGAACACTGACAAAGAACAATTTCAAGGCATGCTAATGATTTGAAAGCTCTGCTGAATGAGTCAAGAAAATCAAGATCGGAAAGATGAACAACATGAATATATAGTATGTATCATGGAAACTCTCAGTGCATTAATACATCACTATAATAAAGAAAATTTTATTGCTAAAGATTTGCAACCAAGTATAGCAATCGTTAAAAACAATGTTCTCCTTTGAGTGATACCTTATTTCTAAAAATGAAACAGCAGCTTGCACTTTTCAGCAGCTCACTGTATATGCATTTGCAGGGCTAAGTAGCCACTGAATATATTAAGGGAAAATTGTTTCCATGATCTCACAGACAAACTATAATATTTTGAAAACTTTTACGGAAATGATAACAGTTAATGTTAGCATAATCAAACAAAATTACAGCAATACTTCTGAACCAGGGGTGTCAAAGTTGCAGCAGCATCTTGGTGTCATGAAATTGAAATTGAAATTGAGATTTATTAACCGCACCCTCTCCCCACAGGGACCCGGGGCGGTGCACAGGCAATACTAAAAACAATATAATAAATACAACATACATACATTAAAATAGAATTAAATAATATTTACCCGTGCTAAAAATATAAGATTAAAAACCCACTAAAATTTGGAGTCAATAGACAGAGAGAACTATTCAAGGCCGGCCAGTCGAAAGAGATAAGTCTTCAGTTTTACACGGAAGGAGCGGAGGTCAGTGGTCGTCCTAATATCAGGGGGAAGGTCGTTCCAGAGGGCCGGGCCCGCCACAGAGAGCGCCCTTCCCCTGGGCGTCGCCCGCAGACAAAGTCTAGTGGACGGCACCCGGAGAAGCCCCTCTCTGTGGGAGCGAATCGGTCGTGAGGATGTGTGGGGCAGGATCCGATCTCGCAGATAGCTAGGTCCCGAGCCATGGAGCGCTTTGAAGATGATAATTAACACCTTGAAGCGAACCCGGAAGACGACAGGTAGCCAGTGCAGCTCGCGCAAGAGCGGTGTTACGTGGGCAAACCTAGAGGTGCCCATAATTGCTCGCGCGGCTGCATTCTGAACTAACTGAAGCCTCCGGGTGCACCTCAAGGGGAGCCCCATGTAGAGAGAGTTACAATAGTCCAGTCGGGATGTCACGAGGGCATGAGTGACTGTGCGAAGGGCGTCCCGATCCAATAGGGGGCGCAATTGGCGAACCAGGCGAACCTGGTAAAACGCCCTCCTGGCCACGGCTGTCACTTGCTCTTCCATAGACAGCCGGGTATCCAGGAGGACACCCAAATTGCGCGCCCCATCCACAGGGGCAAGATGTTCGCCCCCTATGGCCAGCGTTGGAGAAAGCTGGTTGAATCGGGCAGCCGGAAACCACAGCCACTCGGTCTTGGTCGGGTTGAGCCTAAGTCCGTTACTTCCCATCCAGATCCGCACGGCTTCCAGGCACTGGCACATCACCGCTACGGCATCGTTGGGGTGGTTTGGGGTAGATATGTACAGCTGGGTGTCATCAGCGTACAGGTGGTACTCTACCCCAAAACCACGGATGATCTCACCCAGCGGCTTCATGTATGCATTAAACAGGAGAGGCGAGAGGACCGACCCCTGAGGCACCCCGCATGTGAGGGGTCTCGGGGTCGACCTCTGCTCTCCTGCCCGCACAAATTGCGATCGGCCAGAGAGGTAGGAGGAGAACCACCGTAAAACGGTGCCTCCCACCCCCAACCCCCCCAGCCGATGCAATAGGATACCATGGTCGATGGTATCGAAAGCCGCCGAGAGGTCTAATAGGACCAGGATGGAGGAACATCCCCCATCTCTGGCCCTCCAGAGATCATCTACCAACGCGACCAATGCCGTCTCGGTGCTATGCCCGGGCCGAAAGCCGGACTGGCGCGGATCTAGATAGTCAACTTCCTCCAGGTGAGGGGGAAACTGTTGTGCCACCACACTCTCAACAACCTTCGCCAAGAAGGGAAGGTTGGAGACTGGACGGTAGTTGTTCAAAAGAGCTGGGTCCAAAGAGGGCTTCTTGAGGAGGGGCCTCACCATAGCCTCTTTTAGGGAGGCAGGCAAGGAACCCTCACTCAAGGATGCGTTGATAACCTCTTGGAGCCAGCCTCGTGTCACCTCCCAGGATGCCAGTACAAGCCAGGAGGGGCACGGGTCCAATGAACATGTGGTGGCTCGCAGTCGCCCACGTAGCCTGTCCATATCCTCGGAAGTAACGGGGTCAAACTCCTCCCAAACAAGATCTCTCTCGTGGCATCCCACTGGGCCATGAATGGGGGCTAGCTCACTCTGTATCTGGGCGGTTTTCTCCTGCAGAAAAATCACAAATTCCTCTGCTCTACCCTGTAGCGGGGCTTCCCGCTCCCTCTGTTGAAGGAGGGAACGGGTCACCCTAAACAGGGCGGCAGGGCGGTTTTCTGCGGATGCTATGAGGGAGGCACAATGATGACGTTTGGCCACCCTCAGCGCCACAATGTAAGTCCGTAAATGGGCTCTTACCTGTGTCCGGTCAGATTCAGAGCGGCTAGCCCTCCACCTTCTCTCTAGGCATCTCTTGCGGCGTTTCATCACCCGCAGCCCCTCAGTAAACCAAGGAGCCCGGGTGGTTCGCCGCCGCGAGAGAGGCCGCAAGGGCGCGACCCGATCTAAGGCTCCCACGGCCGCACTATTCCATGCGGCCGTGAGGTCCTCCATCGGGGCGCGGGTCAGGGATACAGGAAATGGCCCAAGCGCTGTCTGGAACCCGTCCGGGTCCATCAAGCGCCTGGGGCGGTACCAGATTGGTAACTCTGGTTCCGCCTCCCCGCGGAGGGGAGCAGCGGTCGGAAAGTCGAGTCGGAGAAGTGAGTGGTCTGACCATGACAAGGGTGTGATGACTATATCCCCTGTACCCAGATCACTCTTCCATTGGCCCGAGACAAAGATGAGGTCCGGCGTATGTCCACCCTCATGGGTGGGGCCTTGAATTACTTGGGTCAGGTCCATGGCCGTCATGGAAGCCATGAACTCCCGAGCTACCACGGATGATTCGCCCAACGATGGCAGATTAAAGTCCCCCATGACTATAAGTCTGGGGGTCTCCACTGCCACCGTAGCGATCACCTCCAGGAGCTCGGGCAGGGCTGCTGCTACATAGCGGGGAGCCAGGTATACAACCAGCAAGCCCAACTGCCTCCCTAGGCCCCACTTCATGCAGAGGGACTCACAACCGGAGGTCTGAGGCACAATGGTCTCTCTCGGCTCCAGGCCTTCCTTAATAATGACCGCTACCCCGCCACCCCTGCCTAGGGCCCGCGGCTGATGAAATGCGCGGTAGCCTGGTGGGCACATTTCAACGAGGGGATGACCTCCCTCGGGGCCCAACCTGGTCTCCGCAATTCCTACCAGGTCCGGCTCCCCCTCTGACACAAGGTCACTAATGAGGGGGGCTTTGTTGACAACGGACCTGGCGTTGCAGAACATCAGCCGCAGACCCTGGCTCTGTATTCCCTGGCCACCTAGCCTGCGGGGGTTGTGGCACCCGACCGTTTGTAACCAACGGCTGCGTGCCACCAACCGGGAGGATGAAAATTGTCTCCCCTCGGTCCTGCCCCTCCCCACGACCCTCTGAATTGGTATGTGACATGACATCATGTGACATACTGTATCACAACTTTTTCTCCTTCACTAAATCAGGGATGGATATGGCCAGCACATGACACATCTGGCCCGAAGGATGTGAGTTTGACACCCCTGTTCTAAACAAAGACCAATTCAGTAAAAAGAAATAGATTAATATAAAATCATGTAGCATTAATTGTATACTTTTATTCAGGTGAGCACAGCAACTTCATTTCCTCTTTTTAGTAGAGGATGTCTTTCCTTTCCAGAAACAAGTGCTCAACCAGGTGATCTCTCTTAACAAAGACCTCTCAAAGAGCTGATCTCATACCTCCATTATTTAAGTTTCAGATTAAATATATGATAATATTAAATAATTCATGATTGTGGTATTAAACCATTCAAAAACAAACATGGTACCAGTATACTTATAACAACAAGAGTACAATATTCAGGCAGTCCTCCATTTACAACCATTTGTTTAGTTTGAAGTTATAACAGCAATGAAAAAAGTGAACATGACAAATTTTTCACACGTATGATCATTGCAGCATCCTCAGGAGCACGAGATGAAAGTTTGGATGCTTGGCAACTGGCATGCATTTAGAATGGTTGTAATGTCCCAGAGTCACCTTTTATGCCCTTCTGGGAAGCAAAGTCAAGTGAAGCCAGATTCACTTAACAACCACCTTACTAACTTAACAATAGCAAAGTTACAACAACAAGAAGAAGCAAGAAAGGTCATGAAATGGGGCAAAACTCACTTAATAACTGCTTGCTTAGGAAAGGAAATTCTGGACTCAATGGTGGTCATAAGTCAAGGACTACCTGTCTGCCCATAATCAACTGGATATATAGCCATTTCAGTTTTTGAGCAATGGGAAGCTGAAAATCAGAAAATTGGCACTTGTCCTCCAGCAGCAACTATTATTGCTAGTTTAATTGCTAGTTTAACAGTAGCAAAACAAAATAAATATCCTGTGCCAATTTTCAGCTGGTACTTGATCCTTGTAGAGGTCTTATTACAGTTGCTTCCTTCAACTGCTTTAAAGGCCTCTTTTTAAAGAGAGGTCTACCATAAGGTAAAAGTAAAGGTTCCCTTTGTACATATGTGCTGGTCATTCCCGACTCTGGGGGGGGGGGGGTGCTCATCTCCATTTCAAAGCCAAAGAGCCAGCGCTGTCCGAAGATGCCTCCATGGTCATGTGGCTAGCATGACTAAACCCCGAAGGTGCACGAAATGCTGTTACCTTCCACCAAAGATGGTTCCTATTTTTCTACTTGCATTTTTACATGCCTTCGAACTGCTAGGTTTGCAGAAGTTGGGACAAGTAACGGGAGCTCACTCAGTTACGCTGCACTAGGGATTCAAACCATGAACTGCCGATCTTTATGATTGACAAGCTCAGTGTCTTAGCCACTGAGCCACCTGGGGTCTACCATACTCTTCAGTAAATTTGCTTCTATTCCTCTTCTCTCAGTATCATGGCACTCTAGCAACACAAACCAAATGGTCTGATAGAGGAATACCTGAGTTGATTTCTTCTAGATTTTCTGGACAAATTTTATACTTTTCAAAAGAAGAGACTGTTCTTTAAATTCTATTCTTTTATGGAGCAATAATATAACCAGGGTTACAAATTCATCGTTTTAATGCAAATTTGAGCAAAACAATCACTCAAAATGCCTCTGAAATATTAGCTACTTCTAATCAACACAGGAGGACAACCAGTTTGGTGAGCAGAAGCATCCTCTATGCATGTATAGTGCATGTTCAAAAACTGCATAATATTATATTGTAATGGATTACTTGCAATATGAGCACTTTTAAATATTATCTTAAACTGCCTCAGTCTTTCACTGCAATAATACAATCTGTCAAAATACTACATTTCGCCAAGCTCACACTGTTTGTTATATTAATTTTGTTGTTTTTAATATAAACCTATGCATGCCCATAGCACTACAGAATTTTGTAAACAAAACCATTAAAGAGTGACTTGGTCCAAAAAGCTTATTGTCAAAGAGATAATGAAAATCACTGGGAGATAGATAGTCAAGGATGCCAAGGAATAAAGATGAACAAAAGCAGTTAAATTGATTTAAGGATGTTTTGAGACTACACCATGGATTTTGCAATCCTGAATTGTAATTGGACATGTTGTGTAAAATAAAACTTGTGTATTAGAAAATTTACATTGCTAGGGTCGAATGTATGTCTTTTTAAATTCCACTCTTTTTCCCTCTGCCTCCAGAATTTGTCATTTAAAAGATTTTACTCTCTTTAGTTCATACAGTATATGGCTTTCCTTGCATCTCTACATTATTAGACTGCTAAAAATCAGGATGGAGAGGAGCATATATTACATATGAATTACTTTGTTAAGGATTATGAAAGACTAATAGGTCTCTGTCAGAGTCACAACTATAACTTAAATCATCAAAGGTGTGCCTCTCTTGTTAAGAAAAATAACTGGAAAGAGCACATTTGTTACCATTTTGAAATTTTCCTAATCTATGCTATGTATAAATCTCCATAAAAAGTATTTCAAAAAAATGCATCAAGTATTATACATTCAACCTTCTCAAATATTTGTGTTGATTTGGGGAAGATCATTTGGATTTATCTACTCTGTTTGGGACAAACATAGCATTTATTTTCTACTAAAATCCTTAAAAACCCTAATTGTTTTACACATATTGTTAACATTGTTTTGCTGTTTATCTTGCAATTTTGTATTAACTTCCACATGCTCATGGGAAGCAGGTGATACAAAAGAATTGTGACGATTCTATGGAAAAAAGTTTTTCGGTAGACCAGAGGGGGTGTGGTTTTATGTGCTGCCTGCATTCTGCAGATCAGACTTTGCTTATTTGTGCAGACTAGTTGCTGGCATGCTGTGGACTGGTGCCAGTCCATGAACTGGAGGTTGGAATAGAATAGAATAACAGAGTTGGAAGACACCTTGAAAGTCTTCTAGTCCAACCCCCTATACAATTTCAGACAAATGGTTATCCAATCTCTTCTTTAAAACTTCCAGTGTTGGAGCATTCACAATTCTGGAGGCAAGTTGTTCCACTGATTAATTGTTCTAACTGTCAGGAAATTTCTTCTTAGTTCTAGGTTGCTTCTTTCCTTGATTAGTTTCTACCCATTGCTTCTTGGCCTACCATTAGGTGCTTTGCAGAATAGCTTGACTCCCTCTTCTTTGTAGCAGCCCCTGAGATACTAGAACACTGCTATCATGTCACCCATAGGCTTTTTCATCAAAAGTAGGGGTTGGGGACCCCTACTTTAAAAGTCTCATTACAGAGAAGGTTTTCACAAGAACTTTCGCATCTCTGAATAGAACCTCATCTCCGTGATATCTCCTACAGTGAACAAAAATGTTTTAGTAAAAAATATTTAAAGTTATCTCCTGGGCAGAAATGATATTTGAAGGTTTCTGTCTTTTTTTTAAAAGTATAAACTGATTTGTATCCTTCTTTCCTTAAATTTTTTTAATTAGTTGAATATTATAGGCATGTTTGCTTCAGAAAAAAATGTGGAAAAATATCACAATGATCGCACATAATCTTCTGATTTAATTCTGCTTCCACAGAAAATATTGGTTATTTTTTTCCCCTTGTCCCAAGTTTATTAATCTCCAAGTGTGATTAGTATCGTGGTTTCTGAGAGAAAAATCTCATCACCGATAATATAGAAATTAACCTTCTATAACATTTAGAATCAAGATGTACTTACTAAAGAGTGTTACTTGAGAACTGGCAGATGAGGTATGCAATCGTTAATGAGATGGGAAAAGGGGAATCTATCTCATCTTTTAGATGGTATTTTACTGGCAAAAGATACAGCTGAAAAAAAAACTTTGAAGGCAGTATTTGCTTAAAGTTTTAAAACTATTCATGATGAAGCAAATATATTTAAATTTCACCCTTTGAAATCCTGTGAAGGAATGCTGACTATGAATTTGTTACCCCTGAAAAAAGAGATTAGCATTACCTTTTGCTGGATGCTGGATGATGCTTGGTGACATGGAAACCTCTTGTTGATTGTGTCTTTATGTTTCAATGAAAAATCCTGCCTCTGAATTGATGCTCCCTACCTGAAAAGTATGGCATAGTTATTGTGACATCACAGTGATGTTGAATGTTACTGAAGTTGACTACTGATGTTGCTATTTGCTTGAAATGTGATTATCCCATAACTTCTCATATATAGGTAGTCCTCAATTTATGACCCAAAATTGAACCCAAAATGTCTACTGTTAAGTGAGACATTTGTTAAGTGAGTTTTGCTCCATTTTATGACCTTTCTTGCCACAGTTGTTAAATGAATCATTGCAATTGATAGCTAGTAATCCAGTTGTTAAGTGACTCTGGCTTCCCCTGTCAGGTCTCCAAAAGATGCCCTAATTAATTTACGAGCTTCGAGACAAAGTAAAAAAAAAATACAGACATTTATTAGGAGCAACATTTTGCTGATACCTGCCATGGAGTCAGACCTGATTTTCATTTAATGGTGGCTGACTTTTACCCCTGTGTCTCCCCTCCTCTCAGTCTATCATAAATCACATCCTCTCCCCTCAGCCTATCATAAATCATATCCACCACATGCCTGCTGTAGAAATCTGAGATGTGACCCTGGTCAAAGATATGCATGGAATTTTCCCTCCCTTTCTTTCAATGTCAACTTGATAATAAGCATGGAAATGCTTTACGAGATGACGTTCCCATTGACTTTGCTTGTCATAAAGTCGCAAAAGGTGATGACATGACCCTGGGATGCAGCAACAGTTATAAATGTGAACCAGTTGTGAAGTATCCAAATGTAAATCATATGATCATGTGGATGCTGCAAAAATCGTAACTGTGAAAAACGGTCATAAGTCACATTTTTCAGTGCTGTTATAACTTTGAACAGTCACTAAATGAGCTGTTGTAACTTGAGGATTACTTGTAAAGGAAGGCAATAGGCAGGCAAGAACCAATGTTCAATACTGGATAAGGCATGGATGATGGCCTGTGAGATGTATCAGGCTCAAATGTAGTATTCTGCTTACTATAGTAAGGTTGATACTCTCTGAATATCAAATAACATGTAGGATTGTTCAAGGCAATTAGAAAAAATAAGATTCAAAATAAAACCAGATATAACCCTATTTCCTGACAAATGAAAGCACGGTCCAGAGATAATGTTTCTTTTTATCTCTTTTGTACCTCATTGAAGGAAACTTGGAAATGGGTACACACTTTCACACAGACCTATTTTCTAAGTATAGGTATCAGAAGCCTAATGAAAAGAAGCTTAACATCGTGTATCTTATGCTTTCTTCCAATCTCTTGGAAGTGATCTGGATAGGACAAGTTGCAAATAGAAAAAAAAATCCACTACTATTATTTAAGTACAATTTCACTATATAGTGTAAAGCAGGGGTCCCCAACCTTTTTTGCACCAGGGACCGGTTTCATTTTAAAGAAAATTCTGCGGACCGGCTGGCCTAGAGGAGGGGGGGGGCAGGGGGAACAGGCAGCGCATGCGCATGCGGGGTGGGGGGAGTCGGCTCACTTGGCCGTCTAGGGCAGTGGTAAGCAAACTTATTAGTCAATAGAGCCAAATATCAACAGTACCACTACTGAAATTTCTTTTGAGAGCCAAAAGGTGTGGCCTGTTTTGTGGGAGTGGCTCAGTTGTCATGTAACACCAGTGGGCGTGGCCAACTTGGAAAATGTGGTGAAAATCACTTAACAGTCTTGCTTAGCAACCAAAATTTTGGGCTCAATTGTGCTCATTAAACTAGACATCCCCAGTTCCCAGGTCATAAGTTCTTCCTTCCTTCCTTCCTTCCTTCCTTCCTTCCTTCCTTCCTTCCTTCCTTCCTTCCTTCCTTCCTTCCTTCCTTCCTTCCATTTCTGGCTGGTCTTTGGTCTTCTGAAGATGGTAAAAATGGATTTATGGGCACTCGTTATATATAAAGGCAGCCCATGACTCTTTGGGATGCTGGTTTGAATCCAGGAAATGACTCAGAGGATGTGATTCCTTTGAAATAACCACTTGGAGAAAAATAGATCTTTAACCTGGTTAACCAAACAGGTAGCTTGAGGTGGAAGGAAATAGGAAAATAGATTTCTTCCTTTCCTTTCCTTTCCTTTCCTTCCTTCCATTGCCTCCCTCCCCTTCCTCCCTTCTTTCCTTTCCTCCCTCCTACCCTTTTTCCCTCTTTCTTTTTCTTTCTTTCCTTCCTTTCCTTCCTTTCCTTCCTTCCTTCTTTCACCTCTCTCTTCCTCCTCCCTCCCCCTTCTTTCCTTCACTCCCTCCCACCCTCCATTTATCTTTCTTTTTCTATTTTTCTTTCTTTCTCTTTCTCTGTTTTTTCTCTCTCTCTGTCTCTCCTCCCTCCACCTATCTCTGTCACTGTGTGTGTGTATGTGTGTCTGTTTCCCTCTCTCTCTCTTTCTGTCTGCCTCTCTGTGTGTCTGCCATTCTCTCCCTCCCTCCCCCCCAGGGAAGCAGCAGAGGGGTCGGCATGTCGGTTGCAGAGGTTATCCCGCAGCGGGCGGGCAAAGCACCCGAGCTGCGGCTATTCTTAAGTGTCGCCAAAGCCATCCGGGCGCTGCACGCCCAGCTCCCTTCCAGCTCCATGTGTGCCGCTGAAGCCGTCTGGGCGCTTAAGATAGCCGCAGCTTGGGTCCTTCGGCCGCCCGCTGCGGGATAACCTTCCCAGCCGACATGCCAGCCTCTCCAGAAAGCCCCGGAAAGTGCAGTGCGCCGCGGTGGCCATCGGAACGAGCTGGTGGACGCGCACTCGGCCATCCTCTGCCAGGGGGCTGCTCTCTCCTCCTCGCCGGCCCTGCCGCCCGGTTCCTATGAAGCCGCGGACCGGCACCGGTCCGCGGACCGGGGGTTGGGGACCCCTGGTGTAAAGGATGAGTTAAAAAGTGTCATCAGTGCTAGAACATTTAGGATAACCTTAAAAAATGAGGAAACGTGTATTTAAGTGCGTTAGAATCTCCATGTCTGTAGCCCTAAAACATTACAAGAATTGTAATTAAGTATAATTAGGTCATGCAGTGATGCAAAGTATATTTGAGGGAAGATATAAAATGAGATTATTCCCCCAAGACAGTTGATGAGTTAACAATTCTCTCTGTATCTCTGACTTAATACATAAGGATGCATAACTAACTATTGTTGTAAGTTCCTTGCCCACAAACATATTTATCTATGCATTGTTTGCTTTTGCTTGTCTTTGTTTTTCTGAACTGTACAGAAAATTGCTAGTTAAACTATGCTTGAATTAAATTAAAAGATAATTTCACTTTTAAACTTTTGAAATGTTTTATATGTTAGCTTTTAATATCATTCCTGAAAATTTATGTTATTGTTATTATTATTGTTTAAATTTCTATACCGCCCTTCTCCCTTTCGGGACTCAGGGCAGTGTACAGGCAACAATAAAATCACAAGTAAAAAACATAGAAACCTTTAAAAATACATTAAATGATAAATAGCCTGTCTTAAAACCTTGTTAAAATCCCTGCTAAAAAACCATTCAAAACTATACCATTTAAAACTATGCCAGTTAAAAACTATGCCAGGCCGGCCACTCAAAATAAATAAGTCTTGAAGGCCCGATGGAAAAGGCGCAGGCCCGTGATTGTCCATAGGTCAGGAGGTAGGTCATTCCAGAGGGCAGGAGCTGCCACAGAGAAGGCTCTCCTCCTAGGGGCCGACGGCCGACATTGCCTGGCCGACGGCACCCTGAGGAGGCCCTCTCTGTGGGAGCGAACTGGACAGTGGGAGGTATTTGGTAGCAGGAGGCGGTCTTGCAAATAACCAGGTCCCTTGCCATGGAGAGCTTCAAAGGTGGTTACTAATACCTTGAAGGGCACCCAGAAAGCCACAGGCAGCCAGTACAGCTCGCGCAGGAGAAGTGTCACGTGGGAGCATCTAGACGCTCCCAGAATCCCCTGTGCGGCCGCATTCTAAACCAACTGGAGCCTCTGGGTGCACCTCAAGGGAAGCCCCATGTAGAGAGCATAGCAGTAGTCCAGACGGGAGATGACGAGGGCTTGAGTGACCATGTGTAAAGCATCATGATCCAGAAAAGGGCGCAACTGGCGTATCAGGTGAACCTGATAGAAAGCCCCCCTGGCCATGGCTGTCATATGGTCTTCTAGAGACAGCCGAGAGTCCAGGAGGACACCCAAGTTGTGAGCCCTCTCTGTAGGGGCCAATGACTCACCCCCAATAGCCAGAGATGGTACCAACTGGCTATATCGTGATGCCGGAATCCACAGCCACTCAGTCTTGGATGGGTTGAGTCGGAGCCAGACACTGGGACATCACTTCCACGGCATCGTTGGGGTGGTCTGGGGTAGAGATGTACAGCTGAGTATCATCAGCATACTGATGGGACTCTACCCCGAAACCACGGATGATCTTGCCCAACGGCTTCATGTAGATGTTGAACAGGAGAGGCAAGAGAACCGACCCCTGTGGCACCCCACAAGAGAGGCACCTTGACGTCGACCTCTGACCTCTGCCCTCCTGCCAACACAAATTGCAACCGGTCAGAGAGGTAGGAGGAGAACCACCGTAGAATGGTGCCCCCCACCCCCACCCCCTCCAGCTGGTGCAACATGATACCATGTTCAATGGTATCGAAAGCCGCTGAGAGATCTAACAGGACCAGGATAGAGGAACAACCCCTATCCCGAGCCCTCCAGAGATCATCCACCAATGCAACCAATGCTGTCTCTGTGCTATACCCAGGCCGGAAGCTGGACTGGCACGAGTCCAGATAGACAGTTTCCTCCAGGTGCTGTGGGAGCTGCCGCGCCACCACACTCTCAACAACCTTCGCAAGAAAGCGGAGGTTGGAGACAGGACGGTAGTTGGCCAACACAGCCGGGTCCAGGGAGGACTTCTTGAGTAGGGGCCTCACCACCGCCTCTTTCAAGGTGGCCGGCAGGAACCCCTCACTCAAAGAAGCATTGACAATTCCCTGGAGCCAGCCTCGTGTAACCTCCCGGGAGGCCAGTACCAACCAGGAGGGACACGGGTCCAATAAACATGTGGTGGCATTCAGCCACCCCAGCATCCTGTCCATGTCCTCGGGAGTCACAGGATCGAACTCTTCCCAGATGACAGACTCAAGACCTGCCTCCGTCAGCCCGTCTGAACTAGTCCAGTCAGAAGCCAACCCGTCCCGGATCTGATCGATTTTATCATGCAGATAGCACCCAAATTCCTCCGCACGACCCTGCAGAGGGTCATCCCGCGCCCTCTGATGAAGAAGGGAGTGGGTCACCCTAAACAGGGTGGCAGGCTGGTTATCTGCAGACATGATAAGAGCGGAGAAGTAATTACGCTTCGCCACTTCTATCTCCACTAAGTAGGTTTTCAAATGTGACCTTACCAGTGTCCGATCAGACTTGGAGCGGGTGGCCCTCCAACTGCGCTCTAGGTGTCTCTTCTGCTGCTTCATCACCCTCAGCTCCTCAGAAAACCAGGGAGCCAAGGTGGTTCGGCGCCAGGTGAGAGGCCACAAAGGCATGACCCGGTCTAGGGCCCCAATGGCCGCACTATTCCAAGCAGCCACTAGGTCCTCCGTCGAGTAGCTGGTCAGGGTCCCAGGTATTGGCCCAAGCTCCATCTGGAACCTCTCAGGGTCCATCAGACGCCTGGGGCGGAACCATCTCACCACTTCCAGTTCCGCCTCCCCGCGGTGGCATGCAGCAGTAGTAAAGCCCAGCTGAAGGAGAGAGTGATCTGACCCTGACAGGGGTTCAACGACTATGTCCCCTTAACCAAGATCACTCACCCACTGACAGAGACAAAAACTAAGTCCAGCGTGTGTCCTCCAGTGTGTGGGGGTGTCATGAACTAACTGGGTCAGGTCCATGACCATCATGGAGGCCATGAACTCCCGTGCCATCTCAGATGCTTCGCCTATCGATGGCAGGTGGAAATCCCCCATGACTATCAGCCTAGGGATGTCAACCGCCAACTCGGCTATCACATTGAGAAGCTCGGGTAGGGCTGTTGATACATAGTGGGGAGCCAGGTACACAATCAGCAAGCCCAACTGCCTCCCATGACCCTACTTCACACATAGAGACTCACAGCCGGCTGTCTGCGGTACAGTGGTCTCCCTCGGGTCCAGACCATCCTTTATGACAACCGCCACCCCTCCACCCCGACCCTGGGCTCGTGGCTGGTGAAATGCACGGTAATCCAGTTATATTAATATATATATTAATCAGAAATCCCGTGACATCTTTTTAAATAAAGATTTACCAATTTTTCACCTTTCTTTTATAGCAAAAGAAAATGTAATTTTAAAGATAAGAAATGCAGAGAAAATAAAAAATGACATGTAGCAAACACAAATAATACGTAATGAAAGCTGTCGTTATAATTTGCAGTTCAGTGGGATATAATATATGTCTACAAGTAATGACTAATTTTTTTTGCTTATGGATTTGATGTCAAAATTTTCTGATAGCTACTGATTGAAGTTTCCATATACCTCTCTGCCCATATTAGGAAGAGAACAGAAGTTTATTTCACATTCTGAAATAAATTCATACTTTCCAGTATAGGAAATGGATTTCTTCAATATTTAGATTTCTGATGATTCAGCTCACATAAAACATCGAAATTAAGGTATAACATGAGCTGTCTTAGTAAATCTTTCCTTTGATCTCTAGTACTAAAGAAAATATATTTTGGAGTGGTTTTTTAAAAATTATTTCATGAACTGGTGTGAAATGAATAACAGCCTGCAAAAAAGAAAAAAAGAAAAGAAAACTGACAATTTTACCCTTCATTCATGTATATATCTACTTTTCTCAGGACGGGAAAAATTATGAATCAGGAAGAGCGTTAGAATATTTGTCATCATACTTTCAGAATAGGGTTTTTCAATTATTATGGTTAAATAAATGAGAAGCAACATTAGTATCAAAATAATAGCTTTTAATAGTGTTCATTAAATATGTTGAACATTTCATATTTTCTATTTTTTTCTCTTTCATTTTGTATTATATAATCTTCATAAGGAATAGCAAAACACCATCCCTTTTGAAAAAGGGGAATAAATATGAAATACAGAATAAAATATGGATAATATATCACCCATATTACCCTGGGAGCATGATGGCTCATGTGGTTAGGATGCTTGGTTGATGATTAGCAAGCCTGCATTTGAGACCTGAGTGCTACTGAGTGCTACTCCCATCATTTGCTTCAGCTCCTGCTGATCTGACAGTTTGAAAATGAGTAATCGCAAGTAGGAAAAATAGGTACCATTTTGGTGGGCACATTAATGGAGACAAGAAAGGAGTATCCAACTGGACATCCCCTGAGCAATGGTGATGTCACCAGCTGATCCTTTCAACTCAGAAGCACCTTAGGTGCTGCCAACATGAATGCAAATGTGAAATGGATAAAATTATACATGCAAACATGGAGTATCTTGGTGTATCATTCAGTGCTATCAGATTTTAGAAAATGGATTTATGCATTTAGATTGCCAAATATATCCATTTTCTCTATTAAAAGATATATTCACTTTAACATGCACGTTTGGTATTCACGGAGGGTGGAAGAATGCTAAGTTGTCCTAACGTATTGAGGCAATAGGGAATATTAGTTGAATATTCGTAGCACTTCATGTGGAATCTTAGTACTACTTGTAAGAAAAGTATATGGCAGGCCAATATCATAATGAAGTTACAGACTACAACAAACCCATACTTCCTGTGTTCACGTCTGATTAGAAACATCTGTTTCTATAATTTTTACCATAAACCAAATCACTAGTTCTTGTTTAAAGTTACAGCTATGTACAAAAAAGACAGAACATGCAGTTGACAAGTTTCTCTAGAGGTAGGTTTAATTCACTGATGATATGAGAGGGTGTAAGAAATAAATTTGTCTGTATGTGCCTATAGAATAATGATAAAAAATAACATTTGGTTTTTTTTTTTACCCCTCTCTTTCTATGTTTATGGCAAAAAAAAATGAATCTTGTGAGTTTACCAGATGGATGGCATAGGGAACAAAGCTGTTACAGAATCTGGTAGTCCTGCTAGAAATAGTTCAAAAGCTTCTCGGGACCTAGCTATCTGCAGGATCGGATCCTGCCCCATACATCCTCACGGCCGATTCGCTCCCACAGAGCGGGGCTTCTCCGGGTGCCGTCCACTAGACTATGTCAGCGGGCGACACCCAGGGGAAGGGCTCTCTCTGTGGCGGGCCCGGCCCTCTGGAACGACCTTCCCCCCGATATTAGGATGACCACGGACCTCCGCTCCTTCCGTCTTAAATTGAAAACCTACTTTTTCCGTCTGGCCGGCTTGGGATAGCCTCCTTGTCCTGGGGTTTTTAGGTTTTAGTGTTTAGGGGTTTTAGGGACAGTTTTTTAGTTTTTTATAGATGTTTTTAGCGCAGGATTTGTTGTTTAATTGTGATTTTAAATTATGTATTCTGTTGTGTTTACTGTTTTTTTTAATTTTCCTGTGCCCCGCCTCGAGTCCCCTGGGGAGAGAGAGCGGGTAACAAATAAAATTTATTATTATTTATTATTATTATTATTATTCTCCCAGAGGGGAGCAACAGAACACTCATCCAAATACAAATAAAATAGCAGAGTTGGAAGGGACCTTGGAGGTCTTTTAGTCCAACCCCCCGCCTAGGCAGGAAACCCTATACTATTTCAGACAAATGGCTATCTAACATCTTCTTAAACACTTGCAGTGTTAGGGCATTCACAACTTCTGGAAGCAAGCTGTTCCACTGATTAATTGTTCTAACTGTCAGGAAGCCCACTTGCCTTCTGCTGATGTGGCAAATGGAAACCCCATTCCACACATCTTTTAATGATGTGTGTCATCCCAGAACACTAGATAATGTATTCAATGATGAAGGAAAGTTCTTCTGGATTCATCATGATGTTGCTCCCTCATACTATACTTAATAGTATAAGAAACACCTGCAACTATAAGATTCCTATATATCTATTCTTCTTGATGGGAGGGATGGTGTTTTCCACCTGGATTGCTCCCTTAGATAGAATAACTTTATTGTCACTTTGAATGTACACTAATTGGCATACATTAAAAATGAAATTTCACTGCATACAGCTCTTAAAGGATCACCACCTCCAATATTACCTTACATAGACATGACAAAATAAATACATAAATACAAAATTATATATATACGCACATATATTATATAAGACAGAGAAACAGCAGTCTAATTTGGAGGTATACATGTTTATGGCAAGAAAAATGAGTCTTGTAAGTTTACCAGATGGATGGAATGGGGAACAAAGCTGTTACAGAATCTGGTAGTCTTGCTAGAAATAGTTCAAAACCTCTTCCCAGAGGGCAGAAACAGACGATAAAGTGGGTGCGTGGGGTCTCTAATGATGTTTTGAGCTCAAAGCATATAGTGCTTATAAGCAGTATCCTGAATAAAGGGAAGTGAGATTCCTATAATCTTCTCGGTTGTCCTCACTACTCTCTATATGCCTTTCTATCTGAGGCACTGCTGCCACCAAACAAGGATGCAGTGATGCAGCTCTCAGTCATCTCTCTGTAAAAAGTCGCCAGGACAGAAGGATAAAGATATGCTCTACTCATCCAATACAGGAAATGCAGATGCTGGCTTGGACGATTCACTAAGGATGACATCGGGAGAGACCAATTCAGATTGTTGGTTATCTGCATTCCCCAAAACTTAATACTGTTGCCTAACTCTACAGTTGCATCCTTGATACTGAGTGGAGTATGACTATGCCAGCTCTTTCTAAAATCTACAATGATCTCTTTTGTTTTATGAACATTGAGAACCAGGTTACTTTTATTGCTCCAGTCCACCAGAGCCTCCACCTCTTCCTTATTGGCATCTTCATTGTCACCCCGGATAAGACCCACCATTGCCATGTCATCATTAAAACTGTTACTTACTGTTTCAGTATTAAAACAAATATTTGTAATTATTATTATGATTTCTTTTAGAAATGCAATAGCTACCTATACAGATGTTACTGGTACAACTTCATCTTTTTTAGAAAAGTTGACAAGGGAATTTGCATTTCATCGCATTACCATGCTTTTTCAAATGGCCAAATGTTTCTTCAGCTTGCTTTAATCAGGTTCACCAGTGAGCTTACCTCCTGCAAATCAAAGAAAATTGCTTTCCTTCTCTGCTAGTTTTAATTGCCATGTTGTAGAGACAGAGCAGAACATGTCTTGAATTATTTTCCTTAAAACTGTCAATGCTTCCTTATTACTATTCTCTTTAAAAAGTTAGTTCTCAGTGGGGATTTTGCCCCTCTTTTCACAAATATTGTACTCAACGCAACCTTTCCATTCTCTATTGCCAAGATGACTTGTTTTTCAGAACTATTTACCTAGATTAATTTCTCATTTAAAAATAGTTTATCATTATGATGACTTTAATATTCTTTGGTGGGAGGTTCGGCATTTATTTTTCTTCTTCAAATCTTTTTTCTCCTTGAAATGCCTCCTGAATAATACCAAACATTTCCACAAAGATTTCTGCAGCACTCTTCTGATAGACATTCTTATATATTCTGTATCAGATTTAGTATTTCAAATGAAACAAGGAACCAATTGTTGGACTGGGAAGTAGGAAATATGATAATATGATCAGGAAAAAATTATGGCTACTATATATAGACTGCAAAGATCTCTATGACTATTAGGCCACAATGATACAGAATATTCTCTTTACTACCATCTAATTGTCCAGTTTATTGCAACTTTATGCTTATTTTAATCCTATGATTGTGCTTGAAAATGTTATATTCAGCCATTGAGATTTACTTCTCAATCCTGCTACAAAGCCTTGCCCAATTAGACTGCAATTTTGCCAAAGTATTTATCAACTGCTGACAAAACTCAAATACAATTAAACATACAGGTAGTCCTCAACTTATAACCATTGGTTTAGTGAATATTCAAAATTATGTTGATGCTGGAAAAAGTGACTTACAATCAATCCTTGCACTAATGACAGTTATAATAATAATAATAAAATTTAATTTATAACCCGCTCTCTCTCCCCGAAGGGACTCGAGGCACAGGGAATTTAAAATACATATAAAATCACAAACATAGTACAATATAAAATAAAATTAAACTAACCCTGCGCTAAAATCCCATATTAAAACTAAAAATTAATCGTTACAGCATCTCTGTTGTCATGTGATCAAAATGTGGGCCCTTGGCAACTGGCATGGTTTTGTAATAGTTCCAGCATCCAGAGGTTCTGGCAAGCAAAGTCAATGGGAGAAACCAAATTCACATAATGACTATAGTGTTTTGCTTAACAAAAAAGGTCATGAATCAGGCATGACTCACAACCATCTTGCTTGACAATGGAAATTCCAGTGGAAATTGTAAGTACATCAAAATCTACCTGTATATAAATGCTAAATTACAGTATCTAATATGCACAACAAACAGATAGATTATTTCTATAATGTGTAACTGATAGAAAGGTGTTACATCATATAAAACCAGACACACCATTGGAAGCTAAAGTCATAAGATTGTGTCTGATTTACTTTGGCCATTTTGTGCATGCAAATTCATAAAAGAAGGCTAGTATGGAAAGCATTTGCCTATAAAGTCACCAAGAGTCAGACACAACTAAATGGTTAAAAACAACAACATGCACAACAAACTAGAGGAAGTACTTAAAACAAAAGTCTGGAAGATGAGAATGTTAAAAAGTTTTATATGCCTGAAACAACTTTAGGAAAAGACAGGAAAAATATTTTTTCCCCAAAAAACAAAAAAATTCTATTAACCAGCTATTTGTTATTCATGAATACCAAGACATTCAAGATAGCCTAATACAAGCAATTTGTAGAAGTAATCCCATACAGCAAAAAATACACTATACCAATTTATATTGTTTAAAGTCTTCTCTGAAGTTATTAATACACAATTTTAATTGATTACTATATTCTATATTTAGAAGGCCAGAAAAAGTATTTGCTTATTTCTTTTTAAATATTATATCTGTCTCAATCCAACCCAGGGTTATTGTTATGAGGAAAATAAGAGGAAGAAAGAATATTAGGTATATCTGCCCTCCTGAGTTATTTATAAAAATAATAGACAGGAAATAAATAAATATGTCTATTCTCTTTATAGCATTTAATTATCACTTAATTTTTTTACATGATGGCAAATTCATGAGTAATATATTAGTAAGCTTACTTAAACAGTAAGCTATTATGTGTGTCATCCTGCTTTTAGAGCTATCATTTATTCTGCAAAGCTGGTAAGGTCCATTCTTAAGCTCTATAGAAAGCTTGGATGCACTACATCGATATGGAACAATAAAAGCAGAAAAGATTGGAAATCATTGTAACGTAATGGTGGAATAGATTTGTTTGTGTATTAAATTTGACTTGTGCATTGGTAACATGGAACAGTTTGTGCTTGCTTGTCAAATTGAAGAGCGTTTTTACTTTCAATACAACAGAATATATATTTTATCATTTCACAATGTATTTGTAAGAGATCAGTGGCTTTTTGTTTATGAATTTAAAAACAACTTCTATAGAAAAAAAGACACCAGAAACAAACAATGCCATCCATATACTTCTTCAAATGGATGAAGAATATAATAACTCTTGTGACCTTTTGTCCATCTGTACCTCTTCAAATGGAAATTCAACCTTGCCCATAGCAGGGTACATTAGTCTACTTTTCTCTTTCTATATTTATTTTCATCTCTAGAAATAAGGAGAATTCAACTGGGGGTTGAGGGGGGAAATGCTAAGCAAAGAAACAATAGTGAGATTAGTGAAGCAGAGAAAAATAAGAATAGTTAGAAATTCCAGACAGTGGGGCTAAGTTCAAGATGTGACCTCAGTTGTGAGATCAATTGTGAGATGGTGTAAGACATCTCTCTGTATCTGAATTCATAGGTTACTGAGGCCAAATTTTGTACCATGTCCATGTATTTAATGTGTAGGGTCTTTAATGTCATTTATTTATTTATTTATTTATTTATTTGGATTTATTGACCGCCCCCTCTCTCCGAAGAGACTCGGGGCGGTGTACAAGAATTTAAAAGCATATACATATATAACAATTATAAATAATAAAACTAAATTACATGTTTTAGCCTGTGTTAAAATATCTCGTTTAAATTTATAACGTAAACCCGATTAGGTAATATTTACAACTAGGCTGGTATGGTAGATTAGGTTAGGCCAGACCGGCCTGCTGGAAAAGATGGGTCTTTAATTGTTGACGGAAGGAGCGGAGGTCCGTAGTAGATCTAAGCTCGGGGGGTAGGTCATTCCAGAGGGTTGGGCCCGCCACAGAGAAGGACCTTCCCCTGGGAGCCGCCTGTTGGCATTGCCAGGAGGACGGCACCTGGAGAAGTCCCTCTCTGTGTGAGCAAATCAGTCGAAGAGATGTGTGGGGTAGGATACGATCATGCAGATAGCTAGGACCCGTGCCATGGAGCGCTTTAAAGATGGTAATCAACACCTTGAAGCGCACCCGAAAGGCCACAGGAAGCCAGTGCAGCTCGCGCAGGAGCGGTGTTACATGGGACCAGAAGAATTAACTCCTATAGAGCTCCTAGCATTGCTTTTCCTCCACTTAGTTCCAAGACTGAAGAAACTTTTATTTTAGTAAATGCTTGCCAAAGATATTTATATTTTTGGTCTCCTTTCCTTCATTAAATAATGTTTCTTTTATTGTTTCATATGAATCATATTAGGACAGTATGTATGAATAAATAGACAGATATAGACTGATAAATAGCTTTTAAATCAATTGATGAATGCAGTCACATTTTAGACTTTGATTAGTTCTTTCATGGATCATGATTCAATTGCAGTACATATTTCACACTGCATAATAACTTGAGATAAAACAAAATGTGTAGGGAAAACCCAATTTATCTCCCACTGATGGCAATGCCTACACAAAGCTTTGTTTAAATGAGTCCAGGGAGAAAAGTGTGAGGGTAAAAAATTCTGTTTTATAAGAACGAGGATAAATAAAGAGAAACTGGATCAACCCCTCTGTTACATAAAATGTAACAGTTTTTGTTTTTAAACATTGCTTTTTAAGGAGAAAATAAGGGATAGATATAATTCAGGCAAGATATTTCTGAAACAGAAGCTTGCCTTTCATCTAAAAGTGTGCAATATTAAGATCTAAAGCAACCAGTGGTGCCCTGGACCTGGCAGGATCAGCCTCAGTGTACTTGCTGATAATTTGTTCATAGTTGTTTCTGCTTTCTGTAAGGGATCAGGAAAATGTGTGCTTGAGTTTGAGCCATATTTCAATGGCAGCAGCTGGTTTCAACCACATGTAGCCATCCCCTTAATGCCTTCTTTGCTCTGATGAATACTTTCCTGAGTCCTAGTGGACAATCATTTGAATATGAGCCAGAAATATGTCCAGCTGCCACAAAAGCTAACATAGTCATAGGCTGCATTAACAGAGGGATAGAATCAAGATCACGGGAAGTGTTAGCACCACTTTATAATACCTTGGTAAGACCACACTTGGAATATTGCATCCAGTTAGGTTGTCACAATATTAAAAAAGATGTTGACACTCTGGAAAAAGTGCAGAGAAGATGACTAGGGGACTCGAAGCTAAAGCATACAAAGAACAGTTGCAGAAATTGTGGATGTTTAGTGTCCATCCAATTTCCAATGAAAGAAAGTCTAGGGGTCACATGATAGCAGTGTTCCAACATCTAAGGGGCTGCCCCAAAGAAGAGGAGGTCAAGCTATTCTCCAAAGCACCCGAGGACAGGATAAGAAGCACTGGGTGGAAACTGATCAAGGAGAGAATCCACCCAGAACTAAGGAGAAATTTCCTGACAGAACAATTAATCAGTGGAATGACTTGCCTCCAGAAGTTGTGAGTGCTCCAACACTGGAGATTTTTAAGAAAAGATTGTACAACCATTTGTGTGAAATGGTCTAGGGTTTCCTGCCTGAGCAGGGGGTTGGACTAGAAGAGCTTCAAGGATCCTTCCAACTCTATTATTCTAAGACTACACAGCCATTGTAGAAGTCCAGTTACATGGTCATCATAAAGCTCCAGAAAGTGTGGCTTCTTTAAGGCATTGCTGACAAAAACAGTGAGGATCCTTGTTTGAAATCTGAACTACATCTGCTTCTTTCAATTTTGAATATGGACTAATTTTTCTTTCAACACTCATTTTAGAAATCTACAATGCCTCCTGATATGTCCATCCAAGTTTCTAATGTTTTATTTTAAAAAATGAGGCAGAATGTGCATTTTGACAGGCATGGGAAAAAATGTACAATAGTGATTTGTTCCTGAGACCAAGATGACCTCACTTGACTACATGCCAAAACAAAAAATATTGTATATGTAATCTACCCTAAAGTATTTTTTTTAATGGGACAAAATGAATAATGCTATTTCTATTTCCTCCTTGAAGTGTTGACTTCTTGTACCTTTTTTCCTCCATCCATGGAACACCTTATGTAAAGTAAGGTTACAAAAACCCAGTTAGCCAATAAATGGAAATAAAGATATAAATCAGGCAGTGTAATAATTCTAATCACAAAAGTTTCCAATTGCTATCAAGTGCAAAAGAATAATCAGTAACCTCTTTTCACTTTTAAACTAACAAATACTGAAAGTATACCTTCCCTTTCCAATAAACAATCCTTCATTTTATCAATTGCAAAAGGCAGCTTTACTTACATCCTTTCATTGTACATTTAACGCCATCAAACAACAACATTTGCCTATCCCAGCTCTTTGGAAAGGACTCAATAAGTGGATAAAAATGCCAAATCCAATCTGAACATCTGGGTGACTGTGCTGCCAACCATAATAATAGCAATAATAATTTCTTATATGCTGCCAGAATCTCCACAACTCTGAGTGGCTCACAATAATCAAACAATTACAGTAATGTCAGAAAAACATAAAAGATAAAAATAAAGGGTGGCAAGCATGAGACTATTTAATGTCTCATTTTTGAATCATAAGTTTCATTTCTATTGTAATTGTATCAGTAAATCAGTAGAACTGATCTGAAACTTGCACTGTTCTGATCTAAAATAATTAGGTATTGCTAGAATAATTTTTTCTTCCAGTAAATAGGCAATTAAAGACAAAACATGAGAAGAGAAATTAGAAAACTATGCATCAACTGTTAAAATTTCTATTCAAGAATATCAATAGTTAAATTTTAAAAAAGACATTTGTAAACAGATTAGCAGAATTCACACACAGGTTTTTAGATAATAACTTATACAAATTACAGCAGACATTAATAAATATATCCCTTTGATTATTATTTATGTTGTCAGTAATTTTTGGCAATTCAAATAAACAGCATATGGATGTTTTTAAAAAGAAACTTCCTGATTAGAATCTTGAGAATTTTGTAATTGGTTAAGTGGCTAATAACAATCTATCTCACTGCCAATATAATCTTTTTTCAAGGGAATTATTTTCAGTAAGCTTTTGTAATACTTGTATTTTTGAAAGGTAACGTTAATTATAAGTACATTCCAACAATAGCTTAATATCCATCTATACATGTGCAATAAAACCAAGAATCTTATAAAAATGAGGTCAGGTGTTTTATAGTTTTCGAACACTTCATCCAGTATGAAAAAAAGATTTTCTTTAAAAGAGTTTGGATTCTGTAGATCACACTGAAAGGGAAGAAATGAAATACCAATATCCATGGCATTTATGATCTAAATGTCAGTTATGTACCAGATTATATAGCATTTCCAAGGAGAATACATACTGTATAACAGTATAAGCCAAATGAATTTCTTCATAAAATATCTTGAACTATGAATTTGCAAAGAAGTAAAAGCATTTGTTTGATTTCCATAATTCAACATTTTGAAACACAGTTTCTTTCCCTCATGGGAATCTGTCTTGTTTTTCATCTTTCATGAATATTGTTAATAAATCTAACATCATCACTAAATATCCTGCTCTAGTTACTAACTATTCATAGCACTCTAAAATCTTTTCTAAATATGTCCCTTTACTATATCTTATATCTTATCTTTTAAAAGTACCTATGCATCTGGCCCTGAAAAGCTCAATAATCCTTTTAAAACTGAAGTCAATTTGAATTTCACGTGACCTCTTTAAAAAAATCATTTGGACAGGATGTTCCACAGGTAACCAACTATATTTAATTAATGGATCTAACTATATTGACTGAGACAGGAGTAAACCCAATTAAATGCAAAGCAGTGACAAGAAATGCTTGCAGAATTCCCTGTTGTGAATTCCAGTAATAATTGATCTGATCCACATGACTACGACAAACATGTGCACTGAAATTCAGTTATCCATCACCTTTCATACTTTATCAATATTCTAATCCAGTTCTGAGTTCAATCAGCACATTAAAATGCATTTTCAGTGGAAGGTACTTTGAATATAAATGATAGAGCACTCGTATTCAGCCCTGAAGGTTGTCTTTTACTGAGTCTCTACTACTGAATTGAGAAGGGAGGAGGGGAAAAGAAAGAAACAGAACTCAGAGTTGTATGAAGTTCAACAAGCATCTTTTCAGAGTTCCCCCAAAACAGAAGGGACCAAAAAAAATATGTTGGATTTAAAGGAGAACTCCGGGGCAAAATGAGAGTTTAAAAGGGTTTAAATGGGTAAGACAACCATTCACTCTTAAAAACTCATGAACTCCTCCCAACAATAGCTCTGGTTCTACTGTTGTTTTGAATTTTTTATATTTCATTATACAATATGTATGACTGCCCAACTGAAAAAATATGAATCTGAGAAATAGGATTAAAAATAGAGCAAAAGAAACAATATATTGTTTTTTCTTAAGGAGAACCCAAGACCATACCTTAGGATTCCTCCTACTGTTGGATAGGCCTGTGAAGACCATAACAAGAAATTGTTTGTTCAATTTTGCTTGGGCACCAGCTGCTTTATACCAGAATTCTCAGTCTGTAATAAAATCTATGTCTAAAACTTGCACACCAGCCTCAGGTTCAATGGGACATGGTCAGCAAATATTACATAGGGTTACAACATAGTGTCTCCTTTTTTGCACTCCACAGTTCCAGCACAAACTGCCTAGAGATATCCATAGTCAGTCAAACACATTCTCAATTGAGTAAAAAGAGAGGTAAAAGGAATCCCTGTGGATTTTACTCCACTAGCCATTGCTGATTATAGGGGGTAGTGTTCATCTCCATTTCAAGATCATTGAAAGCCAGCACTGACCAAAAACATTTCCACAGTCATGTAGTCAACATGACATCATGGAGCACTGTTACCTTTTCACCTAAGTGGTACTTATTTATCTACTCACATTTGCATGCTTTCAAACTTCTATGTTGGCAAGAGCTGGGGTGAGGATGGGGACTCACCTCTTGCATGGTGCTGGGGTCTCAAACCTGGGACAGATCCTAATTAATTGCATTTAGTGGGATGTACCTTATTTACTCCTCTTCCAAGAAGGCTTTATGAGCATGTAGCATAGGCTAGAGAAGGATAAAGTGTTCATTAAAAGTATCATTCCCCATTGTTTCACAAGAAAAAAACAATTCTGAATGGCATAATGCTTTCATTGCATATTCAATCCTGACATCTCCAGTTAAAAATATTGTAGCAAGCTGGACCAAAAGAGTTTTGTTTGAAGCTTTGATGTTCAGCTGCTTGGGCAGATAACATTGGGATTGACGAATCTATTGTTTGACCAAGTATTAAGTAGCTTTATATTGATTCTGGAATGTAACATTTGAATATATTTGGATCAGAAAGTGTATGGGAGGTAAGAGGGAATCTGCAAATGTTGCCTTCCTATCAAAAGCCTGGGAAAATATCAATATCAAATCACAATGGAGAGATGCAAAGACAGCATATTCCAGTTACAGATTATGGATGTGGAATAAAATAGAATAAGGGATTAGAAGCCAGTAGGATGCTGATATGCCTACTAAAACATGAAGTGTCCACCCCACTTACATGAAATTTTGAGACATCGGCAATTCTAAGTGAGATCTTATGGTGTCTTGAGGGGAAACTCTGAAATCTCTTGATATTTCCTGAAACTGCATAAGATTTGCATCATGTTTTATGAGATTTTAGCAATTTAGATCATGCAATTAAAGGGGAGGCAGTGTTTTGAGGTAATCTGGATATTTAAATCAGAGAACATGATGGGAGTCTTGAGCCAGAAAAGTTTGCCAACTTGCAGATTACAGCAAGTACATATATTTTGGGAAGAAAGAACAGGATGGGAAAAACCAAGGTTATCTAAGAAACTCAGCCTTTCTTACAGCTGTGGTTAAAATGAACGGCTGAAAAGGTTATGCTAGATGCTGTCAAATGCATAATATAAAGAAGTAATTAAGGAAAGCACTTTTTTAAAGAAACATTTAAATGGTTTTATTTATAACTAGCCATACCCGGCCATGCATTGCTGTGGCTTAGTCTGGTGAAATGGAAAAGAAAGAAAAGAGAAAGCGCACGTTTCTAATATGTTTCAGGAAATGAACACTATGGTAAATGACACAGCTCAATTCCCTCTGCCCACCTTGCCTGTTTCACATTGGCACGGCACCCGACCAGCCCAGCTACTCGCCATCGCCATTAGCCGCTGCCTCAGAAATGCTGATGTAATTCCCACTCCAGTTCTATGGAAACAGAGACTCGGATTTCTTAGCACCTTCTCGGTAGAATGATTTTGTCCCACCCATTTGCTGCAATCCATGAGGGAATTTTTCTTCAACGCTACTACAGCTCCTGAGATTCCTCACAAGGATGAAGAGGAGAATGAGAAAATGGAGAGAGGGGGGGCGCTTCTCGAAGTGGGAGGAGAGGAGGAGCTCACACCTGTGCTAACAGGCCCTGGTTGTGCATTTTCCTTCCATCGGGAGGAGGAGCGGTCTAAGCGGGAAGGGAGGGGTTTGCGCTTTAGAGTGAAGCGGGACAAGGAGTGGCTGAAGCCGGTGAGGAAGCCAAGGAGGCTGCGGTAGGTTGAAGCCAAAATGGAATCCTAAAATACTTAGTATAGTGTGTGTTGCTTTTACCTGTCACAAGTGTGACATTTATATAATAGGAGGTATATAAAAAAAGTGCATATTCAAATTCAACATTATGTCAAAATTTCAAAGCAATCAGTGAAGAACTTTCAGAGATTTAAGATTTTGAACAAATGAACATTTACATTTGCTTTTACCTGTCACAGGTGTGACATCTATATAATATAGGTATATAAAAACAGGTGCGTGTTTGAATGCAATGTTGTGTCAAAATTTCAAAGCAATCAGTGAAGAACTTTTGGAGAGTTAAGATTTTGAACAAACGAACATTTACATTTTTATTTATATAGATAGAATGAAAGCAAGGAAGAGCATATTCTGCTGTGCAAAGTTGTCTGCTACTTTTACTATGTATTTTTCAAAATTTAACATACATTTGCATGGTATGCAAGCTGTATGGTACACCAGTGCCTCTATTTGAATATTTATATTACAATCAAACCATTTACTACCACAATGTTGGTTGGTTGGTTGGTTGGTTGGTTGGTTGGTTGGTTGGTTGGTTGGTTGGTTGGTTGGTTGGTTGGTTGGTTGGATGGATGGATGGATGGATGGATGGATGGATGGAGAGAGAGAGAGAGAGAGAGAGAGAGAGAGAGAGAGAGAGAGAGAGAGAGAGAGAGAGAGAGAGAGAGAGATGATCTACATTTTAAAATTTTATTTAATCTACAAATAATACTGGGTTTTTTTCAATATATTTGAACAACATAAGTTAGGAATTCAAGAAATATTCTCCTAAGAAAGATTTACTCTATCCATATAAACATGAAGGCCATATCTATGCCTAGAATTATTTTTTAAAAATGTATGCAATGAATAAGTCCGAGTTGGAATGTGGTAATTAACTTTTCAAAATGAAAGGGTATGGATGGGGTTGTGGTGTTGTTTTTTTAAAGACAAATGTAAATTGAAATAGTGGGAAACAAATTACATTGCAACATTGTTTGTGTTATAACAAAACCAAGGCCGCATCTGCTGTCATTTATTTCAGATAATATAGCTAGATAATCTCTCTGTACCAAGGTTTTCTTTGCCACAGTACCAGGCTTTTATTTTAATACTGAGTCGGCCTAGTTTTTCCTAAAGCACTGGCAGTTTCATTTCTGGGTAATCACCTGCACTCAGACAGTTGAAGCTAAACAGGGAATATGTAAAAACATAATTTAAAAAAACCCTGCTAATTCATTCTACTGAATGGATTCATTTCTTTAAATGTCAGCATTTAAGATCTGAGAAATGGAAATATTTGCTTTGGAATCAAATGTTTGTTTCTGAGCTGTTTAATATAGGAGTCTACGTTGCTTGAAATTACTTTAAAAGATCTTACTTTTTACATATTCTCAAAACTATTTCCAGTTTGCATATTTCTTTTCATAATCCTATTATAATTTTCAATGTAATAGGAACACCTGGTTCTGTAATAAAGACCTTTAAAACATCTGGAAAATCTTAATTATTCATTCATCCAGATACATTATAAAATTTTGCCTTCACTATGGATTTTGCTGCCCAATTTAAGGGGGGGGGGGAATTAAAATCTAGTAAATTCCAGTGACTACAGAATTCTATAAAACATTTACTTCAAAGTTCTCCATAGCAAACACAAGGATTTCATGGCAAACATTTTGAGATCAAGGATATATCTCAAATATCTAAAAACAATAAAATGTGGCCGGAGGAAAATGCATAATAACAGAAAGTAAATGTACAAATGTGTTTTTCTTAATACATCCCTTTTGGGGTAAACAAAATTTTGCACAACATAGAAAGAGAATAGATAGATAGATAATGACCTGCAAGCAGAGTAAAAGGCAGAAAATAAGAAAAAAGAAATCTATGTAAATCTACTTTACACCCACAACATTCATTATATCTCTGCACATATTTGGGTGAATAATGCCTGCTTATGACATGTTCATACAGTGATTCATACATTTGTATATCTATTATTGTGTGCTGCCTAGAATTGCCTTTGATGAAATGGATAGCTATTTAAATTTAATAGATAAATACACCAATTATCTCACATTCTTAATCTTTTCAGTTATTTCTTATTGAAGATCTTATTTACTTCACCTAACCATCTTATCAGCTTTCCCTGCTTCTCATTCTATTTACTCGCCTTTCATTTATTTGTTTTGTGATTTGGTCCTCATTCATTTTCTTTATGATCAAATCACCTCGCTGTACTATTTCTATCCAAGTCACTCTTTCTGTATCAGTCCACATTCATTTAGTATCCATTCATACATGATCTTATCTCTCTCTGTTTTACCACACAGACTTATTAAATATCTGATTCCCATTGCCTTCAGCTTACTTTTATGTTTGTCCTGGCATATTTAACTCTGTTTCATGTAACGAAGAGGGGAGAAGCATCGTCTTTTTGACAAACATTCACTCCTTGCAGTAGACAACTGACTGCTATTCCACCAGCATTTATGTGTCTTGAAATGTTTCAATTTTCCTATCTTTAATAAAATTGTATCTTGTTACATGAATGCTTCTACTACATTTATTTTTTTCATCAAGTATGTATGTACACTTTGCAACCATTCATTTAATTTTCCCTGTCACACAATTGAGTCCTACTCCTCATTGTTATCATATATTCATATGTATCACATATTCTATCCAATGTTTGCTGTAAATCCTTTGGGCTTTAGAAATCCAGTAAAATTAGGCATATAATCACATTCACATTCCATCCAAATAACTCCAACGTTGCCAGAATTCTTTATAATTTATAAATAAACAGGGACATCATTTTCCTATTCTCTGCTTAATATTGAACCAATCCCTAACCATTCCATTTATCCTCATACACATTTTACTTATCTCACATATTGCTCTTAGTACATTCAGTGTTCAGCCTTCCATTTGTGGAAACATTTTCATAATTCAAGCCTACTTGTCATACTTTTTTCTCTCTAAATTAACAGCTGTCCAACTTATTTGTCATTATCATATATTGTTATTGACTGGCAAAAAGAATAAAAGCCTCCTCTACAGACTCTTAGTGGACCATTTCCTAAATGTTGTTCATTGTCATGTATTTTCAATCAAAGGTCAACCACATATCTTTTTAGGCACACTTAACAAATTAATCCTCCATAGTTTTATATTCACTTATGTTAACTCCTTTTATAGGAACAATAGCAATTTTTCAATCATTACACATGTAATCTTCAAAAACTAATTTCAGAACTCACACAACAATTAGCATAAGTAGATTACAACAAATTTGAATATTAGTGCATTTTCATCTGCAGGCTGGTAACTTCCTTATGTGTATGAAGGGGGTTACCAACTCCATATAGCTGTGGGCTCAAAAATTCCTGACGATCCAGTTATAAAGGCAGATTTATGAATTTACAGAAAAATCAATTGAATCTAGTAAAACTGGGCTCCAACGTTTCCAGTGCTGAATTCTGCTTTGAGAGAAAATTTGCAGCATTATTAAACCATGTTCATATGAGCTTTAGTAATAGGTCTAGTGATATAAAACTGCTACTTGCATATTGGGCTTCCACTTAATTTCCTGTTTGTCACATTTTGACACAAACTGAATTACTGCCCTGTTAAAAAAAAAATCAGGTTACCAGTAATTCCCATTAAAAATACACACACACACACACACACACACACACACACACACACACACACGAAAGTCTAAAATTAAACATCTATTAAGAGAAATGCATATATCCAGCTTTCATGGTAAAGGTAGGATTTGAACCCTAATAGGATTGTATTCCTATTTCTAGCCTGGTCCCTTAATCACTTAGACCAAACTGGCTCTCCAGTCTGATTTAATGATTCAGTTGTGAAATTCATTTAATGATTTCATTCAAATTCAATTCAATTCAAATTCAATGATTTAATGATCAAATTCATCCACTGTTCATAGCGATATTTCTTAACATACATTTTTGAAATGCCATTATCTCATCCCTATCCCTTCACTCCATTCTTATTTTTAGCTAACGATATACATTTTAAAAATTGATCCACATTTCTATGTAGGACAAACCAAAAATATGTAAACTGAAATGTTTTGATTTTCAAATACGTCATTTTCCCATTACAGTTTATCAGCAAAGACAGGTCAAAATTCTATGTCATGAACTCTAGAATAGTCATTTGCAACAATGCAACCATGTTTACTGAAGGAATCAGCTGATTTGCAAGCTGGCCACTATCTGCAAACGCATCACCAGCAAAATACAGAGCTAGACTTTGAGTGCACTGACTTCAGTTCCCAAGCTTTGTGACTATTTTCCATCCAAAATATATACAGAAAATCTAATTATTTCTTTTCACAATCAGCCCTTAATTAAAGGAGACCCAGTGCATCCTTTCTTGTAAAGTTTTCCACCTGTTATATTTCCTCTCATTTAGAGATGTAGATCTCCACAGTAATTTTATCCGGTTTAAAGAAAAAAAGGAAAGTGATTAGGTTTTCTGTGTCTCTGACCTGTCAGTTATCTAGTGCAAGATTTTAGAGCATCTAAACTAAATTGTCCCAATTAAAACTAATAGAGGCCAATTAATGCTGCTGAAGCTTCTAATGAGGATATGCTTCTGAACGAAATGAAAGGAAACAGTGGTTTATGAAAACAAACCTTGGTAAATTGTTAGAATAGTATTCCAAAGAGGTAATTAACATTGCTACATGTTCATTATTTCTTCATATTTGGAAGCAGAGCTATAGGAATTAGCTTCATTTGAACAAAAGAAAATTGCAAACCTATGGCATACATATTTGCACAAGTCAGGCAGAACATTTGATAAATAAACAGGCTTCTTAAATAATCCTTAATCTTGTGCTAAATTTCAAAGCAGAAACAGTGTTATACAAATGTTCCTAAATAAATAAATGCTTGCATAAATGATCAAAATGTTTATAAATTCACATCCTGCATGGACTTTTTTGGAGTAGGGGAGTTAACACACTGAAAGTGCTCCCAATTTGGTGGAATGTAGAGAAAATTAAATCAGCTGGCAAGGTAGTGCCTAGATCGGAGATCCTGTCTTGAATGGAATAATATGAACATGATTGGGATAAAATTAGTTGTCCTTATGACATACTTGTGAAAATATGCCAAAGCTGATGATCCTATTTTTACTTTCATCAAGAAATTCTGCATTTGGAAGAGGTAGGATTAAAGGTGGAACTTTGCTTTATTTTGTATTTTATAATTTATAGGTTTATAAATTTAATAAATAAATAAATAAAATAATTGAAAAAAGATATTTTACTCTTTGATTGACCAAAGCTATTAAGGGGCCTGTCTAGTGATGGTCATAACATATGAAAGACTGTGACTCAGACTGTAAGAAAAATAAATGATACATTTAATAAACTGATGAAATGAAAGAAAAAAATATGTTGCTTATCTGTGAAACTTGGAGAAACTTTAAATAAAAAAATCAGTGCAGATTGCTAAAAACTTTCTCTGTCTAAAAAGATGAATGCAGCTTGTTTTTCATTATGCTGTTCCAAATATTGCAAAATATCCAACACTATTCTAAGTTTTCTTTCTATTTTTCTCTTTACCTTATAGATAAATTGACAAGAGGCCATTTTGATTCAAAAAGGATTCCCAATATAGCAGGGGTTAAAATAGCTTTTGCTAATGTTTATTGACCTAATCTAGATTCTGTTATTATATTGTATTAATGTTTTGGGCACTTGAATGAGTGTATTTATGACAAAGTGGTGATGGGAATTCAGACATAGCAGACTGGGCATGAAAAAAAAAAACTTTTTTTAATATCTTCAACTTTGTATCATCAAATTCAAGATTATGATATACATTTCTTATGTATCAGATAATACTGCAATTCTATTGAAATTTATAATTTCAGAAACTGATTAGGGATTGAGAAATTGGTATTCAATAGTTCCCTATTGAATTGTAAATAATTTGTTATACAAATGTCAGTAGAGATCTTACAATGTTTTGATTTTGCCTCAGAACCATTAAGTGCCTGCATTTTTGAATGGGATGCACATAAAACATATATTTAAAGCTTGTGCATTATTGCTTGTGCATCATAGAAAAATAAGATTAATAATAAAAAGGAAATAATTTGAAAGATGAACTGAAATATTTATGGGCACAGATGTTTAGATACCCTTCTACTATTTTGTATGGAGAAAATATAGAAAAATAAATATGAATTAAGTACTACCTTATTACAGCAGAGAGAATTCACAGCAGAGAGAACATTTTTATAATAGAGATACTTGGAGGATGGATAAACACCAGGAAAGATTTTGCCTAATTGCAAAATAAAAAAATAAAAAGGCAATGATTCTAATATTAGAGGGGAAAGAGACAAAAGATATAAAACGTCCACGAATATTAATTGTAATTTTTTTAAAAATTCTATTTTAGAATTATATAGTAAACTGAATGTACTGAATGAAGAGATAGAGGCTTTTTAAAATAATTAACTTACTATATTCAGCTGATGCACAAAAACAACTTTTATTTGTTTCACTAGCTGAGGTATAGATTAAATGAACTATTTTTTAAATGACAAGTGGTAAAAGATTAGGACCAGATGGATTTACATTTGAGTGGTATAAAACATTTATATATCTTTTGGTGTCAAAACTTTGACAATTGTATGATGAGAAATTTGATCAGGGAATTTTATTACCAGTATTTCATCAGCCTTATTTTATAGTTATACCAAAATCAGGTAAAGATAATATCCACTGTGCTAATTATCATCTAATCTCAGTGATTAATGTTCACACAAAGATTTTAACAGCAGTGTTAGCAAATAGATTACAGCAAGTGGTATTGTTTGTTCTTAAAAACTATCAAGCAGGATTTATAAAAACTAGGCAAGGAGCAGGTTAAGGTGTAGAATAAAATAAAGTTTGATTTATAATTTTAATATTTGTTGCTGAAAAAGTATTTGACAAAATATGTAAAAAGTTCAGGTTTGCTGTACTAATTAGGTTCAGATTTCCTTTGAAATTCATAAAATGGATGAAAATATTATGAGTCACCTACAGCTAAAGTAAAAGTTAATTCCATGTTTTCTCTTATTTTTTTCACTATTTAAAGGACATCCACTTTCACCCTTGGTTTTTAATATCTGTGTGGAACTCTTAACTTATGCTATTAGACAACATATATGGAGATGTAGGGAGTAATATAATAATAATAATAATAATAATAATAATAATAATAATAATAATAATAATAATAATAATAATAATAATAATAATAATAATAATAATAATATTTAATTTATAACCCGCTCTATCTCCCTGAAGGGACTCGAGGCGGGGCACAGGGAATTTAAAATACATATAAAATCACAAACATAGTACAATATAAAATTAAATTAAACTAACCCTGCGCTAAAATCCCATATTAAAACTAAAAATTAATCGTTAAAAACCCTTAAACAGTTGATTAATTATAATTATAATTATGATATATAATTCGGTTGAACATAAATAGGTTTTATTTGTAGAAAACTTTATTGTGTCTATTTCTAATCCTCACACTACTCTAGTGTTGGTGCAAATGATAGTTGCCTTTAGTGAAATAGTAAAATAGCATGATACTCTATTAACTGGTCTAAATAGTTGATGTCAATAGGTGAAAATTTGGTTACTTAACCATTTAAAGAATATTAATTATTTATTCACATTAAATCCATTAAATATTTAGGTATGTATATATCATAATATATCTCAGTTACTAACAGGCAATATGAATAAAATATATAGAAAGGTTTCTTCAAAAATCAATAGATGGAGTCATTAAGGCCTACCCTTTGAGGAAAGGTGAATGCTCTCAAAATTAATATTCTCAGATTAATTTATATTCTGAGAAGAATTCTAGTTCATAAAAAATAAATTCTTTGTTTAGAAAAAAAATTATGGGGTTCTTTGATTCCAAGAATATCTTTAGAGAAAGAGCAATTACCAATTAATGAGGAATGATTTACCTTTCTGAATCTGGAGCTGTGTCATGGTACATCATAGAAAAAAAGCTAATTAAATGCAGTACAAATATGTGTTTGTAAACATTGCATTCTTTAAAGAACTGAATCTTAAACATACAGATTTAGAGAGTAGAAACATTTATTTAATTTAACTTTTGACACATATGTCTTTTGAAGAACATACAATGATTTTGTTAGAGCCCAGTTAAACTAGAATTATTTACCAATAAGACTCTTTGCAAATATTTCAAATATAATTTAATAATGTAGTGACATTTTTAAATTTTAAACTTTATTTTCTTAGAATAATCTGGTTCACTATAACAAGAATTTCAATACCAATACAAGCTATTAGGGACATTGCCAAAGTAGATATACTCATGCACTTCAAGTTGATTACATATCCACCAAAGGAAAATTGACAGCCAAACTTTTGTAAAATATCAATTGAGGAGTCCAATAAGGAGGGGGGGAAAACAATTTGGCTAAATGAAGTTTTAAGATTACAAAAAGTATATTTAGCATTTCTTAATACTTAAGATTGTTGATTTTTTTAAAACAGAAACTTTAAAAGGAGAACAATTCTCATTCAAATGAACTGTAGATTGAAATATAACCCAAAGAGCAAATGTGTATGGGGCTGGGTGGTAGAAATTTTATTTTGCCAAGAAAAATTTAAAGCATTTTAGTTGTATCAAAAAATCAGTTATGATTCCAAAACATTATTATATGATGTACATATAAATGAAAATGATTTGCAGAATGGTTGCTAAATTTCACATAAACATGTTATAAACTTTAATTAGAGCCATTTCACTATCACCATTACTAACAATCAAAATTAAATAATAACTATCAATAGTTATTATTCATATGTCCAACTATAACATTTGAAGATTTCTGAACAAATATACAATTTTCTGACTATTTTCCATTTCCATTATGTCATCTGTTCAGATTTTTGTAATTTAAGGTTTTCTAGCAGGGAAAATATGAGATTCTTTTTTTTTTGGGGGGGGGGGGATAATTTTTATTCAACATTTTTTAAAACATTAAAACCACAGTTACACTTGTAACTGTGGTTCCATTATTGGTATTTTTTTTTCTAATTTCAGATTTTCCATTCTAAGGCCTATTGTTTTATACATATACCTCCTTATTTCATAATTATTCATTTTTATAATATATACAACATTTACATGAGATTCTTAAATACAAACCTGGTTTGTTAAAAGTACAAAGACTGAAACATTTTTTTAAATCTTCTGTTTTATGATTTCATAAATCTACAGGATAAATGAAAATCCTCCTCCTCTTAATGTGTTTTAGAGTGAAGATTACGGCACTGTTTCAGCAGTAATCTGAATTTTATAATCTACTTTTAGATAATAAACAATAGTTTCAGATTCATAATATTTGTTCAAACCATTACCCCACACAGTATAACTGCAAGGAAGAAGGAAAAAGCCTTTATCCTTAGTTATTTTGTGACAGCATAGTCAAATACTTGGTACTTTTTAGGAACTCCTAAGAGGAAAGTCAGGAAAAATAGCTACTTTTTTCTTGGGATCCTCCAAAGTAGCTGCTTATCTAAAATGTCTGTCTGTACCCACTCACCTACCCACCTACCTATCTATGTCCCTCTGTCTGTCTGTTTGTCTGTCTGTCTGTCTCTCTCTATCTACCTACCTACCTACCTACCTACCTACCTACCTACCTACCTACCTACCTACCTACCTACCTACCTACCTACCTACCTATCTATCTATCTATCTATCTATCTATCTATCTATCTATCTATCTATCTATCTGGAACAAGTACAGCCAGATTAAGTCTAAATGATTTGAACTAAATAAGTAGCATCCAGAAAAATATCTTTCATTTTGCTTTGTTGGAATCCAGCATTAGTCTTCTAAAGTTTTCTGAATCTTTCTACATTGTACGAAATTTTATTACAAGCATTTCAATGTCTAATGTATATTTTATAAACCTTCAACTTACTGATTGCATCATAAGAAGCAGCTCAAAATTAGTAACTTGACTTCTAGCCAAGAAGGCAACATGCTGTGTCACAGCTTGTTTTTCCCTCTCTCTATAAGGGGATGAGAACTATCTAGGCTGCTTGTTAAAAAGGATTGGTAAGCAGAAATGTTAATTAAATTGTTTAATTTAAGTTTGCTATTTTGGAGAGATACTATGCCTCACAAGAATAGGAAACAAAGCATCTCCATTGTATTTCATCCACTCAGCATCTACTTTTACAAAGACAGAAAAATTCTTACCAGTTGCTGATCCAACTGTGCCAGTAGCTGAGTGTTTGGTTTCTGAGGCTGTAATTGCCTTGGCTGATAGTTTCATCATTTATAACTTGGGAAATATCCAGAGATAAATTTTAACTCCAAATTATTATCTGGAACTGAGCCAGGAGAAATTCTACTATATATGTATTTATTTGCAAAGATGAGAGTACTTCCAAATTGATTGCTTGTGAAAGGAAGGGATATTATTTTATATTTGCTGATAGGTTTGTTTATTTGTTTGCCCTAGGCTTTCCTTTCTATTGGAATGCAGCTTCTGAAATATAAATGTTAACATATGCAAATATGCATGCACAAATATGTCACATCCATAAATTTTGCTGGTATCGCCTGGACTGGTTCTGTTGAAATTGGCAGTTCTGTATTAACAAGTTTAGGAAGTTGAGTAATGCAAGGGTTTTTTGGGGGGTGGAGGGGTGTTTCAGAATTATTTTTCTGCCTACTCTTCCTGTGGCTGGTCATCTTAAATTTAAGGCTATTTTCATTTCAGTTAAACATAGTAATTGTATATTTTTCATGAATCTATAGGTGTATAAAAACCAACAGATTTACACAAAATCCATCCATTCAGGATGCCTTCCAATCTTGCATATCATTTTCTATAACACTCAATTGGGGGGTTGTTTTATTTATTTATTTATTTATTGGATTTCTAGACCGCCCCCTCTCCCCGAAGGGACTCGGGGCGGTGTACAGGTAAAAAATTAAAATTATGACAATCAACAATATATATAAACTAAAATCGAATTAAATAATCCCCTGTACAAATTTATAAAAATTAAAAACTTAACCTTAAAACCTAATAACATAATTTAAAATTACAAACTGAGGCGGGAAGCATGGAATTAGCCCAGGCCGGCTAGTTGAAACAGGTGGGTTTTGAGTTTCTGGCGGAAGGAGCGGAGGTCCGTGGTCATTCTAGTGTCAGGGGGAAGGTCATTCCAGAGGGTCGGGCCCATCACAGAGAAGTTGTTGTTGTTGTTTGTTTGTTTGTTTTTCCCTGCCTTTATTCCTACTTTCCTTCCTCAAATGCAGGCAGCATTTTATGAGTAATGAAATACTTGGATTCGATGACTCTGTTTTGAAGAATGCTCCTTCCAATACAATTTTTGAAAGTGTTTTGTATTCTTGAAAGTCTTGTAGTTTATTCAGATCTGTATAAATGGTGTGTCTCTCCTTCCTATTCAATGGCCAAAAGGAGCTATCTTCATTTTTGTTGCAGTAGTTTCAACCAAAGGAGGCTATAGTGAACGAACAAACCTTCTTCCCCCATACTCAAATAATCAGGATATATGCCTAAAATCACAGGAGTCCAGGAAAGGGATTACCCAGAACCCCTCCCTTTATCTACTGATAAAACAAGTTCTCAGCTTTTCTAACACTTGGTGAAATGTTATGCAACATGTAATAATCTTCAGAATCCCCAAATTGGATAGGAATTAGTAGTGAAGATAATACTAAATTATTTGAAGTACATATATTTTAAATGGGTATTTTTAATGGAGGAAACTAATCATAAGATTATTTTTTCTGATTTAATTTTCCTGGCAAATTGCAGAACTGTACCTTGTCTCACATATCCAACTAATTCAAGTTACTTCAGTGGTTTTAAGTTGAAGGGTTTCCCACTGCAGATGCTAACGTACTTATGGATCCTATTATTTTAAAAGAAGATCTGAGTTGGGAGTAGGAAGGCAATCAGAAACCTCTCATTGCTATTGAAACCTTTTTTTTCTGAAGCTTCTGTACAACTCACAGAGGTTAAGCATAATTCAGCCAAAGCCTCTTCATTCCATCTTCAGAAATGCTATGCACAGAATGAATTCAGCAAAATGGGTACTATCTTTATATTATTTTAATGGAATAGGATTTAACAACTTGCTCTGCATGAAATAGAATAAGATATAGACTGATTTTGACTGCCAGCCTAAGAGCTTTTGAACTGCATTTAGATACCATGGGATGTCTTTGAACTTGTCTTCATCCAGCTTTAAAATGACTGTGATCCTGGTTAAAGGATGTACAATTAATACCATTTGCTAATATTAAACAAAGAATTCAGTCACACCAGCATTACAACAAGCAACTGCTCACAACTCTTTTAGAATAGATGAGATTACATCTAAGCCTTGCCCAGATTGTTATGGCAGGGCCAGGGAGAGAAATTTTGTGCTTCTCTAAATTTCAAAATTCCATATCTTGGGACAGTTGTTGGAGGAGTCTGAATGTTTTAACTATTTGAGTCTACAATGCTTTCCATTCCTAGCTTTATCATATGAGAAGTAATAAGAGAAGATGGGAAAGAAAAAAAACACAAGAATAAAATCATTTAATTTGGGAACCATGAATAAAAGGAAGAGATATTTGAATGTTCTACTCCAACATCAGCAAAAGCAATATCACTACTATAAAAGGAAGGCTTTTTTTCAAATTAAGGGACCAGAAAGTAGTACAGTACAGTATATAAAAATGTTAGTGATTGATAACAGAAAAAAGTAACTGTTTCCCCTATCCCACCCCAAATCTATTTAAGATTTATAAGCCTGTCATACTGAGGAAAGCTTTTAGAGCACTCCAGAGAATGGAGGTTTATTTGCCACTCGGTTTCATCTTAAGGTGAGATTTTAAGACAAATTTAGGTATCTCTGTTTAGATCAAACATCTTTGTCTTTTATTAATACAGTGTGAGCAGCATTTTCTAATCTACCAGTGCTGTAACTGTGACAATTAAAATTATTTGACCCTTCCATGCCTGATTGCTCAGCATCTTGCTTAATCAGGTAATACATTAAATAGTCAATTAACATAAATGCAACAATATTTGACTTCACAGCAGATTTACAGAGCCAGGCAAGTTTGATGTGACTTGACGTGATTAAAGCAAACCCAGATAGTATATCTGGAGGGATACAAGGAGTAAGCCATAACGTATATTTAATATCCTATTAATGTTAATTAGGCTTGCTTCACTTGTCTCATTTCCTATTGCATCCTTGTCCTGTAGCTTGTCTTGTCCTTGATGAATGTTGGTGCTAAGAAATTAAAATCTCCATATAGCTACCTAGCACTTTTACTTCCATAAGGGAAATAAAAAACCCTCTATTTATAATCCCTTCTGAATCTGTTTTGCAGTCTATAGTCTAGACAATAAGTATTTGGCTATTATTTGCAAGGGATCAATTTAGACATTTGTGCAGATTACCAATCATTAAAAAAAAGGCAGGCTTCATCCTTCCTTCCAGTGAGATGACCTTTCTGCCAATTATAACAGGCTCAAGACTTGCTTCCAGAAAGCAAACAGTTTAGGAAAGGTTCTAAACATTTTCAGAATAAACAATAGGACCCAACCTTACCAGGAAAGAAAAAATGAACACACTCTGATGGGAGATTAGTGATTGCTATACAGGTATTCCTCAATTAAAGACCAGAATTGGGACCAGAATTTCAATTGATAAGTAAGGAAGCTGTTAAATGCGTTATGTCTGATTTTATGACCTTTTATGCTGCAGTTGTTAAGCAAATTACTGTAGTTGTTAAGTGAATTGTGCTACTGTTAAGCAAATCTAGTGTCCCCCATTGGCTTGTCAGAAAGATCCTAGGAATGTTTCAAATGCTGATTACATAAACCCAGGATCCTGCAACCATTATAAGTACATGCTGATTTCCAAGTGCCCAAATCTTGCTCACATGACTATAGGGATGCTAGAATGGCCATAAGTGCAAAGATTAATAAGTCACTTTTTTGGTATTGTCGTTACTTTGAACAGTCATTAAATGAATGGTTGTAAATAGAGGACCACCTCTACCAAATTTGGAGGTTTCATGGCTTCTCCAGAAAGCCACTAATGTACATTAGTGCACAACCAAGAACTAAGGCTTGAACAGAACTTACCGTAGCTTCTTCCTATGCAAAATCCAGTTATGCACATCTATGCAGAGAAATTAATGGAAGGACATGTCAATTGCCATTTGGTCAGATAATCAGAGCCAAGACATCCTGAAATCCCCCCCCCCTTTTTTTTTTGCAGATCAGTTCAAACCAGTGTAATCATGTTAACATATATTTTACTTTAGACCAGATGCTTTTTAAAAAGGAAAATATTTGGAAAAGTGTGGGGGGGGGATGTTTGTCAACCATACAAAACATTTTCAGTTTTGCCCTAGGTTTATAGCAAGCCGAACAAAGGAAACACAGATGCAAGAAGAATGAATGGGTTCAAATTATTTGAAGCAAAAGATTTTGTGAAACACAAAGCTTTGCCAACACAGATGGTCTGGCTTGATCGTGGCAGAGACTGGACCTTTTGACAGCCTCTGCAGCAAGGGAGCCTTCCAGTATCTGCAAAGGATTGTATATGTTTCCTGAAAGACTTGAAATAAAAATACAGCTTCATACACAATGTTGAAAACAGAGATGCCTTTTAAACCTACTCCTTTCTAGTGTTGCTGCTTAGCCTATTCTGTAACTCCTGCATAGAGACAATTACATTACTCTACTGACTGTTTACATGTTCTGGGAGTTGTTGGAGGGGAAAGTAAATTAAGAAAGGAACTTGAGAATTGGTCAGATGCTGAAACTTGTTTAAGAATAGGGTAAATGTATAAAACACTTCATAAATTCAGAAACATTTTGGTTGTTTTTGTGTAGTTCATACTTGAATAATGTTTTTTTACAATTCATTAACATTGTGCAATCTGTATTAGTCCACAAGCTACTTCTGGTCTAAAACACTTAGCTGCAAATGGTGTCCCTTCACTGATCAAATGTTATCCAAAGTCAGCCCAAATTTTGGATTATGAAATGGTCACAAATTTTACATCACATTCCTGGCAGTAAGTATACAAGGATAACCCTGAATGAAAGGTTAAGTGAAAAGGTGGGATGAAATTTAGAAGGGATCCTTTTTCCTGCTTTGAATTTCAATTTGATGTAGAGAAGAATTTTGGATCCATATAATTTGCTGTTTCTTTAAAATGTGTTCTCAGTTAGAGAGAGAGAGAGAGAGAGAGAGAGAGAGAGAGAGAGAGAGAGAGAGAGAGAGAGAGAGAGAGAGAGAGAGAGAGAGAGAGAGAGAGAGAATACAGTGCCATGGGAAAGCAGCAAATTTTTACCCAAAGGGGACTTAACTAAATTGTTCATCTGTTTTTTTCTTACATTAATGAGAGAGCACCCTCTGGTGGCAGCCTACTTGCTTAATTTGACCTGGGTTATACATAATTCATGACAATAAAGAAGTGCCCCAAATGTTGCCTTAGATGAATGGGTTAACAGCAGGGAGAATGGGGAGTCTTATTTCTGATCATTGTTTAATTTTCTTTCATGTTGCTGAAAAATTGTGAAGGAAAAATTAAAAAGTTATTTAACCTGTGGTTATAATTAAAAAAAACATGAAGAAACAACATACATTTTTAAAGCTGAGATGGTGAACCTGTGCTGGAATTGTGTCACTTCAGAAGGCAGGCAAATGGATTTTTTAAAAAAATGAAATGCTTCTCCAAAGGTAGACAAAAATCAGTATAAAAAGTGGCATTTCAAGGTGCAACTCTTTGTCATTTCCTTTCCATGTGTGAAAGGTTGTTTTTTTTAATGCTTTTGTCTTCTGAAGCACTCAGTCACATGTTTAAAATGGTACAATCTAGCTTTAGGTTTTTAAGTCTTAGGAATGCGTGTGTAGCCTGCTAGAGTACCCTTTGCAACCTTAAAAATCGTGTGAGGCCAAAAAAAATGTCTCTGTGTTTGTTGTTTTATTTTTCAGAGGTTTAAGGCATGAAAACCTAACACCTACCCAGAATCACAGTTACTTTTAAGTCTTGAAGTAAATAATTTTGATATGTGGTACTCAGTGCTCTATCAACCTGTTCTGATGCACCCCTGGTGAGAACAGAAAAGGAGCATTACTGGACTAAATCTACTTTTGCAGTGTAATGCCCTTCAAACAAAGGAATTGAAATTCTTTGAAGACTGGAGAAAGTGGATCTAAGGCACCACTTGCTTTATTCAGCATAAAGGAAGATGTCCAGACATTGTAACATCCTTTGGTGGGCAAGACCAAAGTGAAAAATGGGTAGACCAGAAACCATATTTCTTCCAAATCAGTCCATCTATAATGTATGCCTACATATCTGATTCACAATATTGTGCATCAATACAACCAGATACAGTTGTTTCATCTTTATCACCTTCTCTTTCTTTTACTCTGTGTGTGTATGTGTGTGTGTGTATGTCTTTCTCTCTTGCTCTTCCTTTTTTTCTCTCATCTATCATTCCTAGCAACCTGCTGCAAAATCTAAAGTGTTCACCTTCCACTACAATAAATCCACTAAAGAAAAAAATATATATCCATACTGATAGAATCTTTTTCTCAAGTGAATGGCCACCTTGGAGTGTCATTAGATAGATGGAAATGCTATCTTAGTTGCATTGGTCACATGCTCAAAATTGCCTTCCTACATAATGTTCATAAAAAACAAAAAAAATCCCTGTCTACTGGCTTGAAAAAATAATATAAATGTGTAAGGAGAATGGAAAGGAAGGCAGATTATTAATTTCCATATTAGCATAATAGACTGATGAACTGAGACTAAAAGTTCAGTATTTGATAGATTAATATTCTAAATATTAGTATACTAATATACTATTAGCATTAGCATTCTAAGAGGAATCACGTGGCTCTTTTTATCTGCTGTAGGTTTCTAATTTCATAGTGCATAGTAGAATTATGGACTATGCTGATGGATCTAAATGCACCATGATACCCAAGAAGGAATTCCAAAGGAATTCATTTTTTGCCCTTTTCTCTCTCTGTCTCTCCCCATAGACTGCATAGTGAAATCAACTCTGGCAAACAATAGATGACAGATGTTACAACTTCTACATCCTAGGCGGAATAGCTGAACTGTTTTCTATACTAGTTGTGTATAGCTATATGCCATTTTGTACTTTAAAGTGACTGAAGTTAATTAAAGATAGCTTAAAACAATTGTTTCAACGCTGTCGGAACATAAAAGTGAGGAAGGATGGAAGGAAGGAAGGAAGGAAGGAAGGAAGGAAGGAAGGAAGGAAGGAAGATAATATATAGATTTCAGATAGATAGATAGATAGATAGATAGATAGATAGATAGATAGATAGATAGATAGACAGACAGACAGACAGACAGACAGACAGACAGACAGACAGACAGACAGACAGACAGACAGACAGACAGACATCAAAGAAAGATGCAAGGAGTGTTTACTACATTATGACTATATCCTAGGGTTCTTTTTGTTTAGCCATTTTTTTATTTGTCCTCTAAAACTATTGAGAATTCAGCTCAATAAACCTGCAGAATGGTCCAGATTGTCTGTTGGAAAGATAATTGTGCTAATCTAAATGTCTTGGTAAAGGAACAAGAGGCATTCTTGTAACCCAAACATCTTTGTGACATCTGCTTCCAGAAGACTATTTCCTCTGAGTTTATTCTGACAGTGCAGGTCACACATCTTTTGGAATTGATACTATTATATTAACTTCTTTCCCCATCTCCATTTTGCAAGTAATTTAAATGCAATTTTGGTGCCAGTCAGCAAGTTTCTTCCTCTTAATAGTTCAGTCCCAATCTTAAATATTTTGCTATTCTGATCAGAGATGTTTAAACCTTAGATATCTTAACAGATGGAGAGTTGTATGAGAGAAGCTATTGAATGTGAAGTGGTACCAGCTACCTTATTAGGATATAAAATTCTAAGCTTATTGAGAGGTATAATTGCAATATTGAATTAGGCAAGGTCCTTCTGGGCCAGTGCTCTGTTCCTAATAGCAACTACCATTTTCATTTCCACTTTACAGAGACAGTGGGAATCACATTGGCCAATGCATATCCGTATCTATTCCCTAAAACTCAGGTCTAATCTGCAAATTTTCAAAGGGTTTTCTGCAAACCAAGGAATCTTGTCTTAAAATGTACAATAGGGGATCAGAATTCATCCTTCATTCCTAATTTCAGTGAAAACCAAGGTAAAAATATGTAATAACCGTACAAATTTTCCAAGAGGCTTTCCCCCTATTCTTACAGGAATAACTAGATTCAGATGATAATCTAGTCTAATTAAAATTCATTAAGTTACACTGTCATGGTAACTCCATGTTGGAGCAGTGCAAATGTCACAGACCTAAGAGGGAAGATGAGAATAGAATTGTGTATGGAATATTTCCAAAGTTTTGCCTTCTATGAGTGGAAGTGGAAACTCTAAAGGCTGGTTCTCAAGCAGCAGCCATAATCTAGTTTTTTTTTTTTTTTAGTTTAGAAGATAGTATTAGCTACTTAAATCCCCTTTAGTTGCACTTTTCTTCTTGAATTGTAATTTACAAGTTTAGAAAAGATACATTACTGTATGCAAACATACATTCTCTCACCAGTCACTTTCCCTCAGCCCTAGGAGGAAGACTAGGTTAAACTGCCAGCATAAGAACTTGCCAGGCTGCAAAGAGAGGAGAGGAAGAGTTCTGTGAGATGACTGGCACAGTAGAAGTCCCACCCTACTAAACCAGCGACACTGGGATCGCTTCTATTAAAATGGAACAGCAAGCACAAGCTCTCTGATAACCACCAATTAATTCTCATTCCATGTGCCTTGACTCATGTATCTTGCAACTGTGAATTTAGAACCCAGGCTGGTTGAGGATTTTCCTTTAGGCTCTGACCTTGGGATTCTATCTGATTACTCTCCTGCATGCTGCTTTGATTTGGCACTCATGTAAGTGAAAGTTGCTGACTTTGGGGAGGGGGAACAACATATCTCTATACTTCAAGTGTGCGTATTTACAAGCCTCATTTTTAGAGAGAGAGAGAGAGATCTATTTGTATGTATGCTTGACCTAAGAGGGAACATCATGAAATATCAGGTTGATCATTGACTCCCAAATATTTGTTATGTGAAAATCATCTAATATATACTCCTTTAGCTAACGGTACAATGAATAATATAGATATGCAGATATGCAGCTCTAATGGCACAATCAAGGCAGAATCTCCAATTTAGGTTTAATCAGAAATGTTTCTACCAACCCTTCAATGCAGAGACTCAAGTGAAGCAATCAACACCTGACAAACACAAAACAATGCAATTCTGGGTGCTATTGGACAATCCAAAGAAATAAAAAATAGAATGCAATTTGGATAAAAGAGGTGGACAAGAAGAAAAAAGGAGCTGAAATGAAATGACTTGTAATAGCAGCAGAAATAGAGAAAAGGGCAAGGAAGATCAATAAATGGGTAACTCTAGGTAATGAGGAGTTTTATAGTTTTGGGTTGAAATGGCTGACTGGTCTATACTAATTTATCACCAAGCAGTTTACTCCACAGGGGTGAAATTGAGGTTTGGTTAACATCTGGCCAAACCTACCTGACAATGAAAGATTCGACAAAAGGGGCAGCACCAGGCAATTACAGGTCAATTACCTCCTTAGCAACAAAACATTCCAATTGCTAATAGTTGATGCAGCCCAAAAGCATCTAGTTGAAAACAAATTATTTCCACCTGTGCATAAAGCAAACTGTCCAGGGGTGGATTTCACTTACTTTCCCTACCGGTTCGCAAATGTGAGCTATTTTCGCTCACACACTCCCGGTCCATGCATACGTTCAGCCTTCTGCACACGCACTTTGAGTGCACGTGTGGCTTGCATACATGCACGTGGCTTGAAAACGTGCCTAGATAGGATGGCATAGAGTCACAGTGGGTGGGGAAGCCCACCGTGATTTCCACTACAGCTGAATACCACCTCGGAAACTGTCCACACAGCAACAGAACAAAAGAAAAGAAAAGAAAGGGAAAAAAACAGCTACTTATTGACAATATGATTTTGAAAAACTGTAAGAGAAGGAAGACCGACTTGAACTTAGCTCGGATTGATTAAGATAAGACATTCAATTCCTCACCACATTGTTGGATAATCAAGTGCCTAGAAATAACAGGAGTTGGTGGAAACAGCCCTACAGGTAACCAAGATATTGCAATGGAGTTTCTCCTGGCAAATCAACCACTTGAACCACACCCCCTTTTTAAATAGTTTTTTAGTTAAGAAGATGCTGGAGCAGAGCTTGGTTTCCCAGATGGAGGTTTCCTCGATGCCATAATTAAAGTTTTAGGTGTTAGTAGTAGAGAAGAAGAAAGGGAAGAAAAAATGGCGCTGTTGGGCGGGCAGTCTGTGAAGTCCGAGACAAAAGCAGCTGGAGTTGAAATTGAGTTTACAACGTCCAGAGAGAAAAGGGAAAAAAAGAAAAAAAAATTCCAAACAAAGCAGAAAGTTTCACTAAAGAAGAGAACACCAAAAGACACCAGAGCAGGTCCTTTTCTTATATATTTTAAAATTAGTCTAATTTTGTTGAAATAGAGGAATGCTTATTTTCAGAAAGAGAAAGTTCCACCCTGAGAACAAAGAGAACGCCATCTTTCCGCCTTGCCGGCAGGGTGGAGAAAGCAAAAGTAAAAAGAGTCAATTTAAAATGTAGCAAGGCTCAAGATACATTGTTTAACAGCAAATCCCTTGGTTAACAAGAAATTTCCTCTTTCAATAAGTCCGACGGAAGTCACTTTCACTCTCTCCACAGCGCGGGACTCTTTATGCAATGCCGCTTTGTTTCCAGGGGGGTTGTTTCCAACTCCCCCCTATCTTCTCTTTCCATCAAATTGAATGTAAAAAAAAAGGTCCAAATAAGGCACATACCATTATTTTTTAATCCGGAGCCTCGGCGCAGCCATACAACCCCGGAGTTTCAGCTCCTTCTTACATCCTCCATGTTCCAGCGTCTTCGGCGAAGGGGAAACTCCCCCCGTGAAAGTTCCCCAGCCCCTAGGGCGAAGCGGGAGCAGCCCCCCCGACAGCCGTCGGGATGGGGGCCCTCACCGCAAGCCGCCCGTGCAGGGGGGGGATTTTAAACCTCCCCCCCCACACCCAAGAGCGCAGCTGAGGCAACACAGCGGCTGACGTGAGAATCCATGTCCATCCGCGTCCGAAGCCGGAAACGATCTCAAAATCCACTGAATATTTTAACAGAAGTTTTAATTCCTATCACAAATAACCTCATCAGAAAACATTGTTCCATATGCCACCAAAATATGAAAGTGGCTAACATTGTGCAAATATTTCCATAAGGTAAAGTTTCCCCTCACACATATGTGCTAGTCATTCCCGACTCTAAGGGGCAGTACTCTACTCCATTTCAAAGCCGAAGAGCCAGTGCTGTCTGAAAATGTCTCCATGGTCATGTGGCCGGCATGACTAAATGCCAAAGGTGCATGGTACGTTGTTACCTTCCCACCAAAGATGGCTTCTATTTTTCTACTTGCATTTTTACATGCTTTCGAACTGCTAGGTTGCCAGAAGCTGGGACGAGTAACGGGAGCTCACTCCATTACACAGCTCTAGGGATTTAAACTGCCAAACTGCCAACCTTCTGATTGAGACGCTCAGCATCACAGCCACTGAGCCACCACGTTCTTTTAATATTTCCATATATGTTATTAATTTAGCATTAGGTAGTTCCATGTAGTTAATTGACTATTTCAAGTTCAAAAGCTACAAAATCAGTAGAAGATATGCATATTGGGTCTGCTTTTACTGTTTTTATAGCTATAAATATAAGCATATTCTGAAATGTTTGGCTATTGTCTGCTGCATTTCAGGAAATTTAAAATCCAATAAATTCTCCACTTCAGTTCAATCAATCTTTATTCTCTCTTTACTCTCGTTTATCAATACAGTCTGCAGATTTGGCATTTCTTTTAGCTTGCCTTTCATTGCTTTGCTTCTCCGAGCTTCTCTTGATTATGATTAGACACTAATTAGTTCATCAAGTGTTGCTATATTATGTATGTGTTTTCCTTGTAATGGGCTATCGCAACACTGCACTAAGAAAAAGACGCAGAGCGGAATGCATGTTTGAATGGATGCCAGCTTGCCACTGTGCGAAATAATGCTGGGTGATTCAATTCCCATTCAAAACTAAGATTGCTCTTGCCAACAGCAATTTTCTTAAATGCTTATTATTTGGGTATACATGGGTATGTCTCAGATCTGAAAGTAGATGATTTTAGGTAATTCTTTGTTACAGATTTTCCTAATGGGTAACTCACATATATCACATATATATAAACTCTCTCAAATTTAAACTTATTGATCAGCTCATAAACCTAACACACATATCTAAAAAAATTTACACAATGTAATTTCATGGTTCTCTGTCTAGATGGTCTCTGGTGATGAGCCAAAAGGCAGAGAGGGAAACAGTATGTCTCCTCCCTTAATGGGGCCCTAACAGGAAGTTGTGAAAACAATTATATATATGTCTTTGGTTGTTCGGGTTTTCTCCCGCTTAGAATTGGAAGTATCTTCATGACGTTTCGATGAAGTCTCATTCATCATCTTCAGGCTGGTGCTTCCGGCTTGGTGCTTCCAGGAGCAATGTGAGATCTCAGCCGGTTCCTCTTTTTAACTGCCAGTGGGGGTGTGACCTGATTGGGTGGGAGCTTGGCTGCATTCTGATTGGGTGGAGGTGTGTTCTGATTGGTAGGGGGCTTGGCTGTGCTCTGATTGGATGGGAGTTTGGCTGTGCTCTGATTGGATGGGGGTGTGTTCTGTTTGGGTGGGGGCCTGGTTGTGCTCGTGTTAGTCAGAGTTGCAGGGGGATTTGAGCTGGTGAGCTGCGTTACTGTTGTTTGGCTTCGCGTTTGTGGTCGTGCCACGTCTCCGTGGTGGGCATCAGTTTGCTTCATGTACGGATTGGAGGGGTTTAAAGTGGCTAATAATGCAGCTGTGGTCGGGCTTCTGGTTTGTGGTCGGGCTTCTGGTTTGTAGTCATCATCGGTGTGGGTTTGGGCTTGCTTTTTGCGTGGATGTGTGATAGTGACATCCTGTGCGGTTTTCGTGAGTGTGGGTCTGGTATCATTCTTTGTGTTAGGGACTCGTTTGTCAGTGATGGCGGGTTTCCAAATGGCTGGTAGGCGGGAGGTATCATCTCGTTTATTCATGCTGTGTGGCCGTTTTTCTATCTCAATAGCTTCTCTGATTATTCTGTTGTTAAAGTGTTCAATTTTGGCAATAGTTCTGTCTTTTTAAAGTCTATATCATGTCCTGTGGCTTTGAGGTGTTGGACCAGGGAAGAAGTTGGTTCCTCCTTTCTGACTGAGTTTTTGTGTTCTTCAATGCGTGCACAGCCAAGCCCCCTACCAATCAGAACACACCTCCACCCAATCAGAATGCAGCCAATTTCCCACCCAATCAGGTCACACCCCCACTGGCAGTTAAAAAGAGGAACCGGCTGAGATCTCACATTGCTCCTGGAAGCACCAAGCCGGAAGCACCAGCCTGAAGATGATGAATGAGACTTCATCGAAACGTCATGAAGATACTTCCAATTCTACATGGGAGAAAACCCGAACAACCAAAGACCTACATATGAACACCCGCGAAAACCTCAGAAAACAAATTATATATATATATATGCTGGCATAGCTGGCTTCGGTGATTTTCCCGTGTATAAGGCATAGAAAAGTTGTTGCAACGTTTCGACAAGATCTCACTTGTCATCATCAGGCAGGCTTGTGTCTGTGAGTGTGACTGCAGAGGCATCGCCCCTCTTTAAATCTTGGTGGGGGGGTGGAGTGCTGACTATTGTTGTGAGTGGGTTGATTGGCTGTGCAGTTGCATCGTGACTGGTAGATTGATGCTGATTGGTCTCATTTGTATGTTTCTCCTTGTTTTGAATTTCAACGGCTTGGCTGGAGGGTGGGGCTCATCTGCTGGTCAATGCTGGCTTCCAGATATCTGGTAGGCGGGAGGTATCATCATGTCTGTTCATGCTGCTAGATTGTTTCTCTATTTCAATGGCTTCTCTGATTATTCTCCTGTTGAGCTGTTCCGCCTTGGAGATCATTTTAGTTCCTTGAAAGTCAATGTCATGTCCTGTAGTTTTGAAATGTTGATAGAGAGATGAGGTATTAAGATGATTTTTTAAAGCATTTTTATGTTCAGCAAAACGTGCACTAATCCTTCTGTTGGTTTGTCCTATGTAAGTGGCAGGGCAGCGTTTACATGGAATTTTGTAGACTCCTTGGTTTTCTAGCTGGATCTTGTCTTTTGGGTTCCTTAGGATATTGGTTATTTTTTGGTCGGTGTTGAAGGCTGTCTTGATGTTGTGCTTGTGGAGAATTTTGCTGATTTTGTCTGTGGTACCTTTAATGTATGGGATGAGGGCAATGCCATTTTCCTGTTCTTTGTCTTGGTTCCTGGGGGGTGTTTCTTGTTGGATTAGTTTGGTGATTGTTTTTCTTCGGAATCCGTTGGATATTAACACACATATCTAAAATATTATACAACGTAATTCTTGGCTTGCTGTTTGGATGGTCTCTAGCGATGAGCCGATGGGCAGTAAGGGAAACAGTATGTCTCCTCCCTTTAATTGGGGCCTAATAATAACAGGTTGTTGTGAAACAATTACCTATACTAATATACCCTGTCTAAGCTGATGCAATAGGGGAACTGGTTTGGCTTAAGTGTGAAGTTCCTTGCCTTGCATGCAACATAGCCCCGGTTCGAATCCCAGTAAGGGGTATGGCCAGCTGATGAGAGCTAATAAGCTCGAAATAGATCTATCCTGGTCTCTTCTAATTTAATTTATTGATCAGCTCATAAAACTAACACACATATCTAAAATATTATACAATGTAATTCTTGGCTTGCTGTTTGGATGGTCTCTAGCGATGAGCCGATGGGCAGTAAGGGAAACAGTATGTCTCCTCCCTTTAATTGGGGCCTAATAATAACAGGTTGTTGTGAAACAATTACATATACAGTGGTACCTCGCTTCACGAACGCCTCTCTTCACGACCAATTCGCTGTACGACCAGAAATTTTCCAAAAAATGTGCTCCGCTGCACGAACCCCGCCTCGCTTCACGTACCGGAGCCGCGGACATTTTATCTACGAACGAATGTTGTGAGGGGGATGGGTGTGTGTGTGGAAGCGAACGCAGGGGGGAAGGAGTTGTCTTCCCGGCCGGGAAGGCAGCTCCTTCCCCCCTGCCTTCGCTTCCAAACACACCCCGCGAGCGGCTGCCAGCATGACTTTCGCCGGTCTCTTTCTGGGCTCCGCGCTTCTGGGAAGCGTCCCGACAAGCAGAAGCGCCGAGCCCAGAAAGAGACGGGCAAAAGTCATGCTGGCTTGCTCCATCGCCCCTCAGCTGCTTTACATTGAACCCAAAAAACAAGGTCAGAACGGATTAACCAGATTTACATTGAATCCTATGGGAAATTGTGCCTCGCTTCATATATATATGAAGTGGATATATTGTTACAGCTTCCTGTTGTATGGCCAGCTGACGAGGGCTAAGGAGCCCGAAATGGATCCATCCTGGTCTCTTAATTAATTATTATTAATCATCCCTTAAAGAAATTTAACATATATATATATATATATATATATATATATATATATATATATATATATATATATATATATATATATATATATATATATATATATATATATATATGAAGATACTATGTTACAGCTTCCTGCTAGGCCTGTTTAAGGGAGGAGACAAACTTGTCATCCTTCTCTGTCTTTCGACTCCTCTTTGAGATCATTTAAATTTAAAAAACATTTAACATATATATATATATATATATATATATATATATATATATATATATATATATATATATATATATATATATATATATATATATATATATATATATATATATATATATATATATATATTTGTTTTCGTAGATTTTCACGGGTGTAGGTATGAAATATATATATATTTCCTATTGTGTTTACTATAAATGTTTACCATAATGGCTCAAACAAAAGACAAGAAATTTTGGCTCCAAGACACTACTCAGACATCTGTTGCTGCCCATAACCTATTCCAACTAAAAATTTACAAATGATTTAATTAGTTAAGAAGCTGTTTGTGTGCACTTGAGTATTTTACACACATGCACACTTTCTCAGGCTAAATGCTGACCTGTGCATGTTCAGGTGGGAAATGTGGAGATGTTTACATCAACTTCTCTGCTTCCCCATCAGTTGGCTAATGTTCTGAAAAGTCTCCAGTTACTAAATACTTCTCTCACACAATTAAACTAGTGCCAGAGAGGCTCACATCTTATTTAAATAGCAAGCCAGTTGGTTTTAAGAGGGATTGCTACATACATACATAGAAGGTAATTTTCAGAGAAGAAAAGTAAAATGCCATAGTAAAATTCTTAAATGAGATCATTTTTAAAAAGGCTTAAATTTGTTTCTGCTGTTGTGATTCTGGCCTGTAAAAGTTCAAATACAAATAGTAAACAGGTTTAAAAAATGGTCCAATATAAACTGGAAAATCACATGATGAAGTGACATGCTACACTGAATGCCAAACTGAAATTCTAGACATTGGGCACCAGAATGACCCATTCAGAAATATAAATCATTGTACTTACAAGCTATTAAATAGAATGAATTAGAGATGTATCCATCCAGGTAGATGATTTTAACCTTTCAGCACCCAATGGTTTAGGTTCATATCTTTGTATATTCAACTATGTTTGCGGTACTGCATTTGGATGCTACCTAATTTGTAACCAAATCTTCATTTTCATCAACATTTATTGCAAGGTATATAAAATATGTGATGTCCTTATGGTATACTGGTTTATGGTGTTGGGTTAGTATTTTAGACCCAACTTCAAGTCCATCTTCAAATCCATCTTATGCTATAGAAGCTCATTAGGTGACCATAGCCAAATTAGAATAGAGTAGAATTCTTTATTGGAATAGAATTTTTAATAAATTACTTGCTCTTTGCCCAAAATACTTCAGAGGGTTGTTCTTATGAAGAAAATAGGAGGCCTGAATACCTGGACAAAAGATGGAATATAAATCTACCGAACAAATAATGGCAGTAATAGCTTAGATCTGTTTTGCTAACACAGATGGATAACAAAATTCTAATTTTTCCCTTTCATCTGAAGTGGAATTGAAAGACTTTGAGAATTGTTTCAATTGTTTACTATTATTTTTAAAAATGTGAGAAAAAGACATGTCTGCTAATGTTTATTGGTTCCTAAAGGCTTCATGCTAGGGAATAATCATTTGGAATATTCATTTTTAAAACCATTAGTAGCCTTTGCTTTTAATCAGGAATATGGTTCTAAAGAAGAAAAGCCAGTCTTTCTGTCCATGGTACCATGTCAGTGGTGGTTTGCAGGCAGTATGCCCAGGTGCAGGCATACTGGAGCCTGCCTGGACCACTGGGTACCATTCCGGTATGGTGCTCCAGAGGGCCCACCCGCCCGCCCAAGCTCCTTACCTGTGTTTTAAACCTTTCGGCACTTCTGTGCACATGCATGGCGCATACAGCATCTGCGCAATACTCTTCCGAGCAGTTGGAGCATCGCGGAGGCTTGCGGAAGCGTCGTTTGGAGCTACAACACATGTGTGTGCCGCGTGTGTGTGCGCGCACACCGCATGAATGCATGTGGGCGACGCCGGACCCATTTCAACCATACCGGTTGGAACAGGATCCAGAACCCACCACTGAACCATGTACACCTAAGTATATATTTTGTGTCCCAATAGCCCCGAGAATACATAATTTCATAGACCTCTCTCTAACCCTTTTCAACTGACCAGAAGAAGAATAGAGTCACTATTGAAGCAGGTTGGACTTACAGCTATGCTTCAAAAGTTAGTATACATTTAGTATGGCTTTGGATTATCACGCCTGTGCTTTTTTTCTAGCCTTTTTTTTCCCAGTATTCCATTCAAAGAAACAAGTAAATGCTCTCTTTGCCAAATATGGCATCACATTAAGAAACCCAGGCTGCTGATTAGAATGGATGCCAGTATTTATCTCCTGTTGACAGCCCAGACAAAGGAGACATAACTGAAGCTTTTGAAATTGTAAGGAAACCTTTCAGCATTAACAATTTTGACAGCTATCCTTTTCCCTCCATAGGCTATACTTGCCATCATGATAATTAGATTTTGCTAGCCTATTGTCACTTTCCCTATTTACAGTGTAGTCTTCCTGCCGTATTTGTAGATTTCATCTGGTTGAGTCAAGATAACATTAACTACCTACTTGACAAAATGTCAGCAAACAGTGGCACATACCGTTTGCAGGCAGCCTTTTTTTCTTTCATATTTATAGTGGCCTGGATTTTGGCAAGCTGAAATAATAGCATGGCTTTGTTACTTCAAAGACACAGCCTTGCTTCTGGCCTTTTGGGGATTCAGCCTGGGTGAAGCAACCAAATGCAACAACAGAAGGAAAGGGACATGGTAACCCAAAGGCAAAGTATTATTTTGAATGTGAAAAATAAAACTGCATATATACCATTTCCCTGAAAATAAGACCTCCTCAGTTAATAAGCCTAATGAGGCTTTTGAGCATATGTGCTAAAATAAGCCCTCCCCTGAAAATATTGCAACACAGCAGCAGCCATGAGGTGACCACGCTCACCGCCTCCTGCACCCCAAAAATAATGAGACCTCCCTGAAAATAAGGCCAAGCTGTTATATCAGGGGTGAAAAGAAAATAAGACCCTCTCTTGTTCTCAGGGAAACATGGTAATATCCAAATCTCAAAGCTACTTCATACAATTGACAATTTCAGAACTGTTTCTTAAGATCAAGTGAGCCTTTCGAACAAGCAGGTGAGCATGTAACGTGAGGAAATAGCTTTATGAATCAAGAAATATTCTAGAAAAGACTTGTTGAATGACAACAGAAAAGGAAGCAATTAACAAATGATAAGATCCTCTCTTGAGGAATGTAAAATGTAAGTTTGTAGACTTGCCTGACATTGGATTCCAATTTAAATTAGTTTAATAGTTATCTTCTTGGACTTCCTGTTCCTGTTCCCGGTGGCGACGGACGAACCTTGGGGTTCGTCCGCCGTTTTGTTCTTTTTTCTGCCCCTAATGGGGTGGGGCACCCCCTTTTTTGGGGGGTCCCTCCGTAAAACTGGCTTGCCTGGGCTGGTTTATCCTGGCGGCGGCTGGGAAACGGCCCTTGTCTTCGGTTTAGGCGAAGGAAGACATGCTGCGGGGGGAGTTTCCCTTCGCCAATGGAGGATGGTAACGATCAGCAAAATTTAAAAAGAACTGAGCGTGTGGGTCGGAAGGCTCCCTGGGGCTTTGGCAGCGAGGTGAAGAGTGAGTGATTTACAATATTATTTATGCTGGCAGCCTGGATTGAAAGAACGTAGAGGGGGGTGTTTGTTGGTTAACCCCCCCCCCCCTCGGATTTAAAGCGGCGTTCCGAAATGGCTCCTTGTTGCAAGGAAGCAGATACTTTGTTTCCGGACTGCATTGAAATAAGCGAAAGTGATCTGCGGCTTATTTTCTTACAATGTATCTAAGTCTGGCTGGCTTGATACAATTTTTCTTGGGTTATTTTCTCCTCCTGGCTCCCAGGCGGGGCGGTGGAGGAAGGTTCCCTTTGTTCCTGAATGACTATTTTTACCTTTGGAAAATTACCAACATCTTTTCGTGAAATGGACTCTCCCTCTACTAATGAAGAAATTTCTGGACTAATTGATTCCTTCCCTGAGTGCCTTCTCTGTTAAAGTTTTTGATTGTGAAAAGTGTTTCTCTGCTGGGTTTTGAATTCTTTTACAACTTTCACCTGAACTGTTTTGCTCCTGATTTGCCTCAACGGCCCCACCCAAAAAACGCCATCTTAGTGACACTGACTTTAACAGCTTACCATGGCATCAAAATCAGAATTGGCAGGATTGGAACAAAGAATGTCATCTTTGGAATCAGTGTTACAGGCTCTGGTGCAAGAAATTAAAGCTTTGAGAGCTGATAATAAATGTTTTAAGGAGGACCTTCTGGAAACACGGAAGCAAGTGTTGGAGAATTCACAGAAGACTGAGGAGCTGGAAGGGGGGCTGGCTGGGGCAAAGGGAGAACTTAAAAATGTCAACATTGAAATTGCAGATTTGTCTGGTCATATGTCTAGGATGGATTTTGAAAGGATGTCATATTTTTTAAGATTTCAGAATGTTTCTGAAGAATCTGGTGAATACCTTCCTGATCTCATGAGCACAATTTTAGCAGACTATTTACAGAAACCTAAAGATGAGATCAGGGGGGATATTGACCTAATCTACAGAATAAATTCAGCATATGCCAGGATAAATGAAGTACCCAGAGAGATACATATTAAATTTGTTAGAAGGTCAACTGCAGAGGGAATTTTGAAGGCGCAGAGAGGGGGGCCGTTAATTTACCAACAAAAGGAAGTCACCATCTTGAGGCAGATCCCAAAAAAGATTAGGGAGGTGAGAAGGAAATTTTCCTTCTTATCCAAAAAATTGTATGACCACGGGATTTGGTTCAAGTGGGTGATGCCGGAAGGGATGTTGGTGTTCTGGGATGAAGGAAGAGTGAGGATTAAAACAGTTGCTGAGGCGGAAGCCTTTCTTAAAAAACATTCCTCTATCCTGGGGGAAGATCCAGGGGGGACGGAGGGGGCCACGGCCCCGCCCGCTGGGGGCCAGGGAGGAGAAAAAGAAGATACAATTGCCAAAAGACTTAGATCGGAAAAAAAATAACTTTGCTTTTTTTTAATTATTATTAATATTGCTTAACCTTATGTCTGGATGTTTGTACATGACTCCTAGCATAGAATGGAGAATTTAGGAATTTTGTACTTATCTTCACCTTGTAGTACTTTTGGAAAAAAAAATTTTTTAATGTTTTATTATGAAGCCCTAGAAGGGCCAATGATCCTGACGCAAAAGTTCTTAATATGTTTCTGTATCCCTTACCCTACCCTTTTCGAAAATTGTAAAAACCAATAAAACTTTTTCAATATAAAAAAAAAATAGTTATCTTCTTTTCCCAAGTAATGTAATCATGGAAGGAGAGTTCATATAGGATATTTATTGTTGTGACAAAACTTTCTACCTCTGGAATTTTATGAGCTGAAAAAGACCAATGATGTATCAGACCAAAGGCAACAATAGCTCAGTATTTTGTTCCCTAGCAGGCATGGGAGTCCCTTGGAAACCTCATGTGACAATGCACCTTAACACATATGCTCCCTATCAACTGGTATTCAAAGGCACAATACCTCTAATACATGATCAGTAGCTATTTATAGCTGAATTTATCTACTCTCTTTTAAAATGCATGTTTATTATCAAGATTTTTTGGCAATGAACTCCATAGTTTAAATGCAGAACATTTGAAATAATATTACCTGTAGTCTATTCTAAATCTCAAATTATGAATGGCCCTTGGATCTATTATTATAGGAGGGGAAAGGATAAAACTATTTCCAAAGTTACTCAAACTTCATGCACAATTGCATATACATCTCTCTCAACTCACTCCCCCCTCCACATAGGCTAAACAGATACTAACATTGTAGCCTTTGCTCACAAAAAAAGTCTAGTCCTTTAATATTTTAGTTGGAACTTTCCTATATCTTAATCAGCTTTTAAAATACTTTGATTGTTGTAGGCTGCCCAAAATCAATTATGTTGGGTTGGGTGGCTGTATAAATTTGATAAAATAAACAATACAATCATCTTGAGATACACAGACCAGTTCAGGAGAAGATGGAGCACTATACTCATCAGAGGCTACAACTCCATGAGACTTAGTTGATACCACAACGAAAGGTAGAAAGTGATTGTTCCTAGTCACCTTCTGAGCTGAGACAATCTTTTCTTTCTGTAAAATGAGACAGGGTTGATCAATCCCCACCTTCTATAGGGAAAAAGGAATCTCTCAACACTCAAAAGGGGGATTTTCTGAACGCGGAGTTGCTTATCTGAGCAGTGAGTGGCTGATTGAAGATAAGTAGCTCAGTGCTTAGAAAATCTTTCTCTCTCTGAAGGAAGAGAAGCCTTTCCCTTCATCATTCTGAAAGTAAATGTTTCTTGTCCCAATCACCTGCTGCTGGGAGGCTGGAAAAAGAAAAGAATCTGACATATTGAATCATGTGTCCACCTAGCCTATATACTCCCTGAAATTATACAGGCAGGATTTTTCCATAGCCTTACCTGAAATGCTTGGGATTGAATCTGTAACAGTCTCTATGCAACATCTCTGTTCTGCAGAAATAAGGCCTGGGAAAGTGAACATTAGCCCACCCAATGCTTAATTTATAGTACAAAAATAAGCCTGTACAAGCAGGCAAAATCCAATTTCAGCTGAAAAAGCCAATCCAATTTGATTCAACAATTCAAACAGGTTAGGAAAATCAATTTTATTTGATTTAGACTTCTGATCTTAGTTACCAGATTGGGCTGATCTGTATTCAATTTCTGGATCAATTGGAGGAAAAAACAGGAAAACTATGTGGCTAATTGCATCTTTGCAGTTAGGTGTCTGAAATAAACTTTTTTTTTAATATGTCTATAGCTATTCTGTAAGCCTCCATTGTTCTTTTGGAACAAATCCAATCAGAAAATAAAAGTGAATGATATAAGGTTTGAAATAAAAAGCATCTAAATGAGGCCATAAATGACCAGTTTCTAGTGAAGAATGGAGCCTGGTCCTTTTGTCATATTCATGGCAGTTCGTTTCCTAATAGTTTCTTTCATTCGGTTTCTCTGCCCCAACCTTTCCCCTTCCCAACTCCACTAGTTAATCTGTTCATGGCATCATTAATCATCTCACTTCAGAAGTAGGCAATTCTGTGAAAAGTTGAAAATCTCTCCCTGCACTATCTGTGATTGTTAGTTTTTCTGACAGCTCTGAAATATAACCCTCCTGTTGTGAGTAAAGACAAGAAATTTGATTAAATTTGGAAACACTGCTATATGTAGTTCATGTTTGCGGCTTGCCATTTCAGTTCACATTTCCTCATTCACCTCTTTCTGAACTGTAGATATTTGCCTTGCATATTTCTGTTTCCTTGTTTTTTATTCTTGTGACTTTTGTTAACCATTTTGTAAAAAAAGGAAGGAATATAATAGCCTTTTGGAAGTTTTGAAACATCACTTATGACTTCTGTTACCATCCAAGTAATGACAGTGTAACCCTATATACATATCACTAACAAAAATGGAAGAGAAATGCTTCCTTCTCGTTGGACAAAGAAACAAATTGTCATCCAATGAAAAAGTCCCACTGCTGGAACCAGGAATGAGTGATTCCTCTTCTACCTTGCTTTCTGTCAGATGCCTTCAAATATTGAAACCCTCCCATGATCTTAGTTTTCTCTATACCGCCCTTCCCAAACACCTCTTGTTTCTCAGAGTATAACCTTTGCCTTCATTTGAAAAAACACAAAGTGGAAAATATGTATGACCACCTAACGTCTTCACATGGTTAATCCAAGGCAATTGGCCCAACTTTTTAAAGGGCCACTAAAGCATGGTAAAACACAGTAATGCAGGTGGCTTTATCTTGCACTGTGCTTGCTGTCATTTGGCTCCTTGTTCTGTTGCTAGGGAGTAAGGCCTCCTCCCTCCATGCTGTGGCTGCAGAATCTCAGTTCCATCCCCCCCCCTTCTTTATTTAACGCAACAGGTGATTCATATGTGTCCAAAATTTAAACTATATCTACTGCAAATAGTGACAATGGTTGATCAGTGCAATATTTTACATGGTTTTTACAGTTATTTCCTTCCCCTTAAAGGGAAAAAAACACGTTTGAGCCTTTTGAAAAGGGAAGTGACCTGCTAATCCTAAACTATCTTCTGTCACGTTACATTTCAGTAGCATGTTGTATGTTATTTCCAGTATTGTAATCTGTATACTGCACTTGAGTAAGTCCAGGAATGAGAAGGTCTCACTTCACTTTAGTAAAGGGTTGGGCAAATTCTCTCAACCAAAAAGCATTTTGTGAAGTGGCATGCCTCAAGAAGTCTCCATGTCTTTCTTCTGCCTTATGATATGGTGATGCATATTTTTTTATTTCAGAAAGCTGACCTTTAGATTTGTTTGTTTTATGGCTTTCCATTGTAAAGCAAAGTTATCAACAAACAAGTTTTTATCCTCATGACTCTCTTTCAGATTTGCCTGTTTTTCCAGTTTGTCCTTTATTTTCTTCAAGAAAACATGGTCATTGTCCCTCACAGATATCTTCTGTCACTGAGATATCTTCTGTCACTGAGACTATAGTGGGCAAATTCTCCAATCAATGTGGTTTTAATGCTGAGTATTCCACCAGTCATAGTTCTAAGACATCTGGACAACACCATTCACATTTTGAATCTGCTTTCCATTTCACTTAATATGTGTTACTTATAAATTAAGCTTCTGTGTGATTTTGTTTCTCATGCTCCCTCTGCAAATTGGAAGGACACTGAAGCTGAGATCAATATTGCATTAAATTCTAATAACATATATGGGTTTGAGATTTTTAAAAAAATTACAAATCCATTATTCTGACAATTTCTTGCACAGCTTTCCATACACCATATGTGTACCTTATCCATCACTTTCTTCTCCCTCTCTCCTCCTTCTCCCTACCTCCTTTCTTCCCTCTGTCACCCTTCCTCTCTCCTTTTCTTCTCCCCCCCCTTTCCACTCCTCTTTTCTCTCCTCCTCTTCCCCCTCCTCCTCTCTCCTCTCTCCCTCCTTCCCTTACCTCTCTCCACACCCTTCATCTCATTTACTTGATGTATTTCAGCCTCTGAATGAGCTCCATTTTATGTTGACGGTTTTTATAATTCCTTTTCAATATATATATTTAATTTTAACATATCTTCCTCCTTTTTTAAAAAAAAAAGAGAGAACAAAAAATGTATACATGTATAGTCATTGTACTTTTAAACCCACCCACCCTGCCTACTTTTGGCCGAGATGTAGACCTGGTTACAATTCCCAGCTATTCTCATCAATATATTTATATAATTATGCATCCTTACACGCCCCAAATTTGTATTTCTGTCTTTATAATCTCAATAATTTCCCATTTTAAGTATAACCCATGTTCCCTCTCCATTTTATTTCCTTTTGTTGGGTCTCTCTCACACACACACCCCTTTCAATTTTCCCTGTACCACTGTCAAACCCAATGATGTTTTTGGACTGCTTTTTATTTTCCACCAAACCCAATGCTGTTTTTGGACTGCTTTTTATTTCCCACCATTTCTGCCCCTTCATTATCAGTTCCAAAATTACAGTTAATTACACAGTTCTTATATCAAGTTCTGGTCCACCTTAAATTTAGCTAATTCAGATAATGTGAAGGGGAAGAGAAGCAGGAGCCATCTTGATCTTTTGCAGAAAAAAAACTTCGTATTTTCCCAGCTCCTGACTTTATTATTTTTTCCCCTTGTTACCTTCCACCTCTTGCCAATTATAGTTGCTCAAAATATATTAATTGGGACAAACCCGCATGCAGCCAAACTCTGATATGTTACTCTTCATTTTTTGCTTTTCTAACTTCTGATTTATGGCAATTGGTTAAATAAATGTTCCTGCTCAGGGTTTCACATTCTATTTGCCGCAGGCAAGATTAGATTATCAGTGAGAAAATAGTGCTTTTTTTCTTGATTTTTTTCCTTCTTACATTCCACCTCTGATTAATTGGAGTTGCTTAAGATACGTTAGTTAAAAGAAACTCGGATGAAGTAAATCTTCATGCTCCTCGACTCTTTTAAAAACACAGTCTTTTCAAGTCCAAAACCAAATTTAGAGTTCATGTTTGAGTGAGTTTGTCACTTCTCTACTTTCTCTTTTCTGTCCAAATTATTTCAAGCAAATGGCTCTCTTTTGGGCTAGTGATTCAACCCTCCATTTTTCCCCTTCTTTCTTTCTTTTTGCCAAAATCCCAATCTGTCCATCAATATTATATCTGCTCTCAAGGTTCTTTGCCTTTTCCAAATTCTGATTTATAACTGTGGGTTAATAGATCTTCTTACCAGGCTTTCATCTCATCCTGCATACTCCTATTCAGTTGCTTTGGACTGAAGCCAGCTTCTTGTGCAGCCATGTTGCCATGTTGCCACCTTGACTCCAATTCAGAGAGCAAATCTCTGACCTATGAGGGATCTGTTGCACTCCCTCTAGGTCTGATGAGACGCTGCTCCTTCTTCACCCCCCTAGGGAGGTTCTGATCCAAGAAGGATCTTGGAATTGGTTTGTCAGACAGGGTTCATGTGGGGCTCTTCAGAGCTCATCCCCCCCCCCACACACACACACATCTGTCCAGCTGGAGAACTGCTGGTCGACCACTTTTTACTTGTGATTTCTAAATCTGCTAATTCATTTTTTGTTCCATATTATTTTAAAAAAACTAAGACACATTGCATATGAATTTAGGGCTGGGCATTTCCTTTTCCTTACTTACTTGTGCTATTTCATAATTAATTATGAAAATTAATTATATTAATGCTGTTGAATCATTGCCATAAAGTGTTTTGGTGATTTTTTTTCGAGTGCAGTTCACCACTGCATTCTTGAATCAACCATATGGCTGGGTTGGAGAGCACTTGCCTGTAAAGTTGCCATGATTTGGACACGACTGAATGGTTAAACCTACATATGAATACTACCAGGTCTCAGCTGCAAAAATCTGATAATAACCCTATTCTTCCTTAGCATAATATTCTCTCTATATTCTTCATCTGTAAGCTTTCCTTCTCCCCTTCCTTGCTGCCCTTTATAGTAGATCTCTGAGGTTAATTTACACACACACACAAACACACACAGCCCTTATTGAAGTGACTTATCAAATACCAAAATCATGTTCTAATCAAGATTTTGTACACAGTCAAAACCGAAGGCTAGAAGAGGCTTTTTGTGTGGTCTTGCAAATGATACCAAACAAATTTCTCAAAAGATAATTGGTGTTTTCATTAGCAGCTCCAGATGTGCTTTTGATGGCCAACATGGTGAAGTAATAAAAAGAATGGAGAATGGCCCAGAGTAATATTTTCCAGGCATATTTTCTCCCACCTATGATGCTCTTTTCTTGAATCACCTGGGAGATCTTCCAGACTGGACATCTGCCAAGATTCGAGAACAGACAGGAGACCCATCACATCCTTTAGTCTTAATCCATGATATACAGTATATGGATCATGAAGCGACTCACTGTCAGGAATATGTGATTCTTCATTGACAGGCTGCTTCTCTGATGAAGTTTTGAGTGTTGTCTTAAGAACAAAAGGAACATAGAAGAACGCAAAAGAACAAAGGCTACATAGCTTCACTTTACAGCCCTGAATTAGTGTTCTTCTACCGTTGCAACTGAGTAGCATTTTCTGGTCTTTCCAAATGTTGGAAAATGCTAGGAAGATGCTCTGCAGGCTTCTCCTTTTAGACTTATCTACTATTGGCCACATGCTAGAACAAGATTCACCTTGTGAAATTACCAGTGGATATTAAAAGGAGGTTCTAACATAAAGCTCTCCCTTGCCTCTACCTCTTAGAATCCTGCCTCTTGCAAAAGCTAGAAGAGGTTGGGGAAGCCTGTTCTTGCTTTTGTAGGTGAGAAAGAAGGCAGAGATAAGAGGGAGGTAAAGTACATAACTGTTGTCAAAGACAACAGTTATGTCACTTCTGCGGTGCAGAGTTTTTTCAGCATTATAAATTTAAGTTGCAGAGACCTATGCCCTAAGCAGTTAATATACACATATAAATTAGGGAATAGCCTTCAGTGGCAACTTATGACAGAAGTTGTGAGTGATGAGAAATAGTACACCATCCTGGGGAGACAAAGGTTCCCTATATGCAGTAAATTGTAGATGTGTCCCACAACTTCTTTTTAGACTGGGCAAGCCTTCAAAGGGTCCCTTCATTCTCCAAGGGTTTTGGTGAAGCACTTCTTTGAAATTGCTTTCCCTTTGAAAAGGGAAATGGCTGCCTTGCTTTATGTTTGGCAGATGTAAAAGCTCCTTGCAGATTTTGGAAATGCCAATCAAAGTTACAAGGTGACACAGTGTATACTAATGAAGTAAATCATATTACCTCCACGGTTGATGGAGGCACATAATGATGAATTGTGGCTGTTTCATATCCCCTACTTTATTTATTCTCCCTACCCTATAACAAGGAGAAGTGGAGGAGGGGAAAATCAATGAACTACTGGCCCGGGGTCAATTAATTTCTGGTGAGGATATGATGACATTATAATGTTCAGTTCTTACATTGCATAACTTCATTTATGATGTCAATCTAAACATCACTTTCTGTTTCATTGCAAAGGGACCCTTTCAAAAAGAGTGAATGTTCAATTTGGGAAGGACCTGGCATATGGTATGTATACAATCATATATAAATCTTATGCTTTTAGACTCATAAGAAATGTGATTTGATCTGATCATTAATGTCATTAAAATGAACTTCTTGCTCACCAAGATAGGCCATGATATATTTTTCTAAAAATTCACTGAGAGTTGTAATCTTAAAGATTGGGCAGAGCTTTTCTAATTTTTTTCTTTTTCCCCCCCAAAATAATTTTATTGGTTTTACAAATTATAATGAGGGAAAAGGGTATATAGGGTTTACAATATATATTTTAGAGCTTCCATGTCAGAAATGGTGGTTACATCCGGGTCTTCATACAACATATTGTTAAGTAAATGGTGGTAAGATATATATATATATATATATATATCACATTTTAAAATTCGTACATTCAATCTTTAGTTTTACATTAACATCCATTTCAGGAATTACAGTAATTCAAAGTTAATTATTTTTGAGATCTGAGTCTCTTTGCTATTATGTCTTCTTCGTCCCTCCCCCACGTGGGCAGGGCCATGGCTCCTCCCGTTCCTTCTTCTTCGTCTCCCAGGATTGAGGAGTGTTTTTTGAGAAAGGCCTCCGCCTCCTCTGTTGTTTTAATTTTAATCCTACCTCCATCCCAGAATACCAACATTCCTTCAGGCATTAACCATTTGAACCAGATTCCGTTTTTATATAATTTTTTTGACAAGAAGGAATACTTCCTTCTCGCTTCTCTGATTTTTTTGGGAATCTGCTTCAATCTTTTTCTAATTTTTTTCAATGGGGGAGTTATTAAAAGATTGTTGGATACACAGAAACCAGCTATCAGTGTGAAATGGTAGTGTGATTTTCCTCTATCAGTACAGTGATTGTTCAGACATTTTCCATTATATTGTTGGGTTGGTTATGGAAGCTTTGGAGACATGGAGAAAGATTGAAAATCACAGGTTGCCTATGGTCCATTGGGCACCTGAGAAAGCTGATATAAGGGTTGGCAGAGTGGTTAGAATACTCAAGGTTGACTCAATCTTCCATCCTTCCAAGTTCAGTAAAATGAGGACCCAGATTGTTGGAGGCAATATGCTGACTCTAAACCACATTGTGCAAACTACAATGATATAAAGCATTGTGAAGCGGTATATAAGTCTAAGTGCTTTTGCTACTGCTATAATGCTAATTGTTTCTCTAATATGACTTTGTGACTTTGGCTAAGCTAACAAGAGGACATGCATAATTGATGAACAAATGCTTCTGCTCTATTGAAACAAATGAGGATTTCCTGTTTATTATGCTTTGGAATACTCCTTGTATATGTTAAAATCAATGCCCTATTAATGCATCCAGGAGATTGCTATATATAGTCATTAAGATATTGCTTAGACTAGATAGACTAAGTGCTAATTTTGCTCAACCACAGAGTTCCTCAGTCTCTCTGTGTCTATCAGTCTCTCTGTGTCTTTGTGTGTAATTCTCTCTCCCCAGTCTCTCTCTCTCTCTCCTTCCCTCCCTCTCCTCCCTCTCTTTTTGTCATTCTCTGTCAAACCTATCACACAAAATAGTTTTCATGGGAATAAAATTAGGATTCCCCCTCCCTTGTGTATTCCACTTTGATTTTTTAGAGAAAAGACAGGATTGGCATAAAAGTAAATAAATAATATGGACAGTCAGTTCTGAAGGCCCAGAGCACTTTTGGGATCTTCCATTCAGCATTAATGGCCCACATCCATTATACACTGGGAATCCATCCCAATGTTTTCACTCTCTCTGATTCCCCAGAACATTTTTTTTACCACAGACAATCTAACTTTCCAGAACTGCAACTGCTCCTGGACCCTCAGATTAAGTCTGCTTTAGTGTTAAGAAAGCAGCTGTTCTATCCAACTATCTTTTACATCTCACTGCAGCTGGGAAATTTGCCAACCTCTAAAGTAGAGTTTTTGGAATGAATAGAGAAACATTGCTGATGTTTTGGGAAGAAGAGAGGCTTTGGGGCTTAAGTCAAATAGTATTTTATTAAAGATAATAAAGCAAAGATCACTGTCAAGTCACTTATTTCTATCCTAGAAAGGAGGAGTGGAGTGGAGTAGAGTGACAGTTGGCCAAAGATGGCCCATAGTTTCACATGGATCAGTGACAGATGACAGTATTTTGTAGACTCCTTGGTTTTCTAGCTGTATGTATGTATGTATGTATGTATGTATGTATGTGTATACATATATATAATTTGTGAATTCAAGGCAGTATACACAACACTCTATTCATCCATACAACAATATCCCTGTGAGCAATGTTGGACTAAGACAAAGAGAGTGTCTAACCCAAAGGTGCAAGTGTGTGTATGTGCACAAGCAAACCGATAGTAAAATAAATTTAAACCCACCATTGGTCTAATCCAAATTTATTCACTGAACTTTGGTAGCTGCTGCAGGGGAGCAGAACCTTGATTTCCCTACCTCGAGTCCAGCAGCATTATCACTTACGAAGTCTGGCTTTAGGGAAAAGTGTGATACATTTTGATGTATCCCCAAACTGCTGAGCTACACAAAGGAAAGGAAAAGGTATCCTCAGCAGCACTTTATTTATTGACAACCTGTGACCCACTGGGTCATCCTTTCATAGATGTTTCTTTACCTAAATAGAGAAACAGAATAACCCCTGGGATGGACTGCTGTTGTTGGTTGTTCTGTATGGTTTTTGTTTTCTCTGTTCAATGCAAAATTAGTCCTCTTCATGATATATTTGATGGATTTGATAGCTGAGCATATTTCTATATTAAGATGACAATTGAACATCTCCAATTGTACATTACAGAGAACTACCCATTGAGAAGTTGTAGTTTGATTCTGATATCCTATCTGATGTCTTTCAAATCCCACCATTTCTTAAGACTGTCTCCTGTAGATACAATATTAAATATCAGCACACCTTGTATGTTCATTGAATGCCTCTGGATACCTCTTAGTGCATAAACCATTGGTCCTATATGCTGAGTTTCCGCTGCAATATGAACCATGGATACCAATACCAATTTATGCAGCTCTGAATCTTCATTTGGGTCTGGTATTTCTGGTAAAAAAAACTTTAAAAATTAAAAAGAACGTGAGAAAGTAAAGATTAGCTAGGCTGGCTAAAACTGAAAGATAAGTGTGTGTGTGTGTGTGTGTGTGTGTGTGTGTGATTGTATCACACCTTGATCATAACCTTGTTATAACCTTGTACCATAACCTTGTGGTCTTGATTTGGATGCTGTACAGTGAAGTTTTTGTGTTTTTGATATTCCGCATTTAGCACATAAGCAATATAACCACCAATACCATTTGTTCCACTGAAGCAGTGGTGGGATTCAGCCAGTTCACACCATTTTGGGAGAACCGGTTGTTAACTTTCTGAGCAGTTTGGTGAACTGGTTGTTGGAAGAAATCATTATGGCAGAGGACCAATTGTTAAATTACTTGAATCCCATCACTGCACTGAAGTACTTCAGAAATAACTTTCTCTTTAAGTTGAATATTGTTGAATGAAATATGACTGATCATTAAACTTTTTATTCAAAAACAGATGATGCCATATTTCTGGCCAGTTTGGATTGCATATCATAATCCTCAGGGTATCCTGACATTATTCCATCATATACCTTGGTGCATCAACAAGCATTGAAGAAAGAATGATGCACTTCTAATGTTTCTAAAATTATAAACATTCAATGTACCAGTCAAACCTCTTTATAATGTTGAGTTCAACATTGCTTTACTCATTTGGATGCATCTCAGCCTATCAACTCCATTTTACAGCCATGTTAATTATGTATTGTTGGACTAGACAACTTTCTCGTGATTCATTGTTTTATATGCATAGCAACACATTGTTAGTCTCTTGATGTTCATCATTTGGAACTGATAATGCTAGCCATCATCTCCAAAGGGAAAGAAAAATATGTATTGAAAGCCATCATAGTAGCAATAAGACTCTTAGATTATTTGCAAACAACTTCCTTGTTCTTTCAACACAAGGTGTCATGAAGTTAGTTCGGTTACAGTGTTGCTTGATAAAATGATGATGACTTTGATTGAAATTTGATTGAAATTTATGAATGTGAACATGAATTATGTCATGTTCACATTCTGATTTCTAGTCAGTATCAATGAAAAAGTAAGATTTTGGCAATACTTGAATTTGTTCTTTTGCAAGTCAAAGGGATGCAATGTCCAGGTTTCGTTGTAGTAATTTCTCCATCACTGTATACCCTTACTTAATTCTGTGCTGCCTTGAGAATCCATGAAGTAATGAATACATTTGGCTTTCTGGTTGAGGTCTGGCATTAAATGTCCAAATAGATTTGCCCTTTAATAATCACAGGATTCCATCTGTCCCTCATTTGAAGGACTTATTTGGCACCAAACAATGTCATTTGGAAGAGGGGATTGTATTGTCTAATCTCTTTCTGAACTCATTTGCAATATGTCGATGATTGCTATATAAATTGTGGGCAATTTCTACAGTTGCAAATTTCCTATTCTAATGTTTTCCTTCATTCAGTAGAAATTGTGGTTTCTCAAGGGAATAAGAATCCATGACAGTGAGAGGAAACTTTGGCCAAGGAACCAACATCAGCAGAAATATTATATTGTGAAAAGTGTGCATTTTGCCTCATTTTTCTCTGTTGAAGTCTTCTTGTTGAAGACTGATACTCTCATGTTGAGCAATAATTAGTGTTGGCCACATATTCTTTATTTTCCTTTCCTCCTCCATCTTTTCTTGTCTCCTTATTCTGTGTCTTTTTGTGTGTGTAATTTTGTAGACATGCAGCCTTTTCATCCTTCTTTTTTATCTCCTTCCATATTCTGATAACATTTGGTATGCTCTCTTAATCGTGATGTTCTCACACTCTTTTCATGAAGCATAATTATGCTGATGAGATTTTATTTTATTTTTATTTTACCTCAATGTTGTATGCTACTGTTCTCACTTCAGAACAGTTCAGAATCCCTGATGGCTTGTTCATTGACTTGTAGAAAGCTGCCATAGACAATTTAAAAATAGAATCACATGATCTCCTGAGGATTAGAGAAGAACTGGAATACTGGATCTCTGGCAGCCAATGGAGAAACCAATCTACACAAAGTTTCAGAATAGGAAGCAGTTGGAAATTGTAACAGGATGAGCAAGGTATAGTGGCTACTGAATTTGACTGTTACCAGAGGAATCCAGTTCCGAATCCATCTATATCCTCAGCAGCTCAATTGGTGATTTTTCAATCCAACCTATCTTCTGTATTGTAAAGAAACATAGGAGGATGGTGCGCTATGAGTATGCCTCTAGTTCCTGAACAAAAATGGAATATAAATATATGTACATGTTTGCATGCCACAGAAGGGGTACATAAAGCAATAAAAATATCCAGGATTCAATTGCTTGTTGCTGGATGGAAGAGGAAGTGAGGGATTGTGAGAATGGCTGGGAAACTGTCACAGAAAATTGAAAATGAAGATAACACAGCCAAAGCAGCAGCTCAGCAGCAGCCAATATCACTGAATCAGGCACAATTTCACCAAATTTAATTCTCTCTGAAGTCATGGGTGCCAGATTTTAGATGCATTCTGCAAGTTAGCCCATGTGAAGTACCTTGGTTCCAAAACTGTTACCCTAATGCATCGTTTCACCCAAGTAAAGTTCATGAAGATAGTTTTAGTAGTACATAGCTTCATTCATTCATTCATTCATTCATTCATTCATTCATTCATTACAAATGCTCTTATGTGGTTTCAGCCATTTTTACTTTAAATAGCTCCCAGCATAAAGATACAGCAATAAAATTATCATTTAAATTATCAAATAAACTAAATAATGAAAATGTAATCAACCATCCTAATATTACCATATAAAACCCATGACAGCGTATATTATTGGACAAAAAGAAAATTCATCATATTCTTAGATATCCCATTTCAATTCTCAAGTGAATTTTGGAAAAAAAGCATGTCTTTAAAAGCTTCTTAAAGTTTAAAAGGGCCAGTTTGGTGTGGGGGTTAAAGGCACTAGTTTAGAAACTGAGAGACCATGTTCTGCCTTAGGCATGAAACCAGTTGAAGCCAATCACTCTCTCTCCATTCTTGTAGGAAGACAATGGCGAAGCACTTCTGAAAATATTGCCAAGAGTGCTGTCCAGGCATTGCCATGAGTCAAGATGACTTGTATGGTCACTCCCCCTCCCCCTCCCCCCCCCCAAATTAAATATGAAGATTCAATTTTTATTTAATGGTAAGATATTTTACAGCAGAGGAGTTCTTGCAGGGAATCATCTCCTGTTATACCTTATAAAGGATGGTGACTTCCAATAAGCATTCTTCACAGCCATATCTGGGATGGACAGATTCTATTTGGGATAGCTCTTAATGGAGCTTGCCAAGCTCAAGCCAGTATGACTAGTTAGAAAAGGTTAAGTGTTGCAATTCTATAAATCTGAAGGGCAGCAGTTAGAGAAAGCTGCCATAGAATATGTTTCTGTTTGATTTTGCTATTTTTATGGAAATTAGATTTTTCTAATGAGTGACCTTGATAACTATCACAGATATAACTGAAATGAAGAAATGCATTAATAATTATTGCAATCAGAAACTGTAAATGAAATGGACATTAATATAGAGGAGGAGAAGCGCAGGGCATTAGAGGACATGAGCTAGGTCAGGGAGAACTAATCAAATAGTAATGTATGCCAGAGTTTCCCAACCACCTCAGCAACTTCAAGATATAGGTACTTTAAGTCCCAGGATTCCCCAACCAGCCAGGAGCTGAAATCCACACAAAAGACACATGCCACAAAGACATTCCATGTACTAATTCAGAAACAGCATGTCATGTGCAAATATTAAGTGTACATATGAACCACACACAACCATAAGAAATCAAGGGCTTCCAACTTTCAATGGGGTACTCACTATTACATTTGGTGAGGTTATAGGGAAAATATTATTTTAGCACGTTCAGAGGGGCACTATTTTACAATAGCTTATATTTGTTTGTGTGTATAGTAGTGCTTATAACTCGCCCCAGCCCCAAAAATCTCTGGTTAATTAGTACAACGACAAATGCAAACAAAAATAAAAGTAAACCACACCCATAATAAAACTTCCACATGGAAAAAAAAAAACAAATTCAAGTGTCATGCAATCAGCCAATTGGGACCAAGGGTTTCCAAAACATAAAGTGTGGCTATTTGAACCATTGGGACAAGGATATTCCATAAACTGGGATTACCACAATGTATTATTAAATATTGTCAATAATTAATTATTAATAATAGAGTATTAATCATTTTAATTATTATTGCTAATTGTTATTGTTAATAAACCAGGATGAAAAACTGGTTAGTATGCAATATCACAGGCTAATTCTGCTGATTGCCAGCAGTTCAAGTGTCACTGGCTCAAAGTTGACTCAGCTTTCCATCCTGTGGAGGTCAGTAAAATGAGAGCTCAGATTGTTGAGGGCAATATGCTGACTCTCTAAACCACTTAGACAGGGCTGTAAAGCACTGTGAAGTTGTATATAAGTCTAAGTGCCATTGCTATTGCTAGTAATATCATAACAAAGAAAAGGCTAACTGATTTCATGTATTTTTGAAGTGGCACTCAAAAATAATTATAAACATCAAAGTGTTTTTTTTACCATTTTTAAAATGCATTATTATTTAAGTTGAAAAGTCCAGAGATGGTAATGTTTTATAGATGCCTCATTGTGGCCCACTGCATTAGGTACTTCGTCTGGATTATGTGGATTTTTTGGAACAGTATAAGTACTGTACTGTAGAGCAGGGGTCTCCAACCTTTGCAACTTTAAGTCTGAAGGACTTCAGCTCCCAGAATTCTCCAGCCAGCTTTGTGTACTACACAGAAAGCAGACATTTCTGTCTCAATAGCCTCAGGAAGTAATCAGACGAAATTGACAGTATGAATCTTGTCATCATCAAGTATCTTCTTCTAAAGCTTAGTAATTGACAGAGGAAAATTATGAATTAGAAAGATTCAGAAACAGTATCCAAACCACTGGGTTAGGTGCATTCATTTATTAGTTTTAGGACTGGGACTATCTACCCCATTATTACACGGGTGAAAATTGATTTGTCTTATCTAATCAAGCAAGGTATCAAGCCTTCAAAAGGACATGTGCTGGTATGGAACAAGATATGTATATCTCATCATTTTTTAGAGTCTTTAGAGTTTAGAGTGTATTGGTTTTTTATACTGCCCTACTCCCGAAGGACTCAGGGCGATGTACAGCCAGAATAAAAACAAATATACAAAAGTTAAAAGAAGGCTTTTAAAAGACATAATTAAACTATTGGCTGAAACTTGGACAAACCCCAAACTAACCCTGATTAAAATAATAAAAATTTAAATTTAAAAATCATGTTTTATGCCAGCCTGGCTTGTTGGAAGAAAAAAGTTTTGAGACCACGGCTGAAGGTGCATAAGTCAGGGATAGTTCTTAATTCCAGGGGCAGGTGCTCCCACGGAGAAGGCTCTCCCCCTGGGTATCGCCAGTCGACATTGTCTAGCCAACGGCACCATGAGGAGACCCTCTCTATGGGAGCGTACAGGCTGGTGGGAGGCTCTTAGTGGCAGAAGGCGATCTCATAAGTACCCAGGTCCTTTTTGATTATTCACAGCAGCTTATGAAAAGAATTGACACTAAAGAAGGTTTAGACCAGGGGTAGACAACTTTTTTATACCTACCGTCCACTTTTGTATCTCTGTTAGTAGTGAAATTTTCTAACCGCCCACCGGTTCCACAGTGATGTTGATTTTTAAAGTAGGGAAGTCAATGAACTTTAAAAAATGAAAGTGCTTCAGTATCAGACAAAACCCCTACTGCTTACTATGAAAGCTGGAATGCCCACTAGTGGGCGGTAGGGACCAGGCTGACTACCACTGGTTTAGACACTAAAGAACATTTTATTTAAGGCAATGTTAGAAAAGTTTAGTAGAAATATCCATTCAATGTACTGTTTCTTGATGGCTCTGCATGAGTTCTGTGATTATTAGCACTTTTTATAGTGTTTGGCTTCGGGCAACAATAAACAGAGCAGCAACCATTTGATCAGGAATCAAGATATATCAGTTAGGTAACTTCACAGGAGGAGATAAAAATATAAATTGCACCCTGGAAAGTTCAACTGAATAACTACTCTGAAAATCACCAGGCCAAATTTCAACTATTTTCTTTAAGTTAGAGCTAAGAAAAAAAGAAATCCAGTTAAAGAGAGTGCAAGGAATCAGCTGTTTTTCATTATACAGTGTACTGACAGTGAAAAAAACATGGTGAAGAGAGTCTCTTGGTACCTTGGCTGGTTTTCTTCATCCTTATTTCCTTTAGTGCATTGTTTGTTACTGCTTTTAACTATTGCCCAGGATCTTATGGAGTCAGGTGGCTCTGAACACTGGATTGATAAATAATTTTATTTGGCAAAACTGTGCAATTATTTAGAAATGAGTGATGGATAAGACACTAAGGTACTAAAAAGGTACTAATTAACATCATCTGAAAGAAGAGAGAATAGGATGGCATGGTGCAGTAATGTCTTTGACTTCTTGCTATGCTAATATAACAGGTGTGTAAGCAAGGTAGTAGAGGCAGATTGTATTTTACTACTAGATATGGATTCTGGGAAGGTGTTAGATGGCAGATTCAGAGGTCTGCCACCACCATCCTTTTGGAGAGGGGGTGGAGTCTGGCAGACAGAAGGGATGTGAGTTGATCTTATCTGTATATGTCACTTTTACATTTAATAAAATCCCTCTGCCTTTTTCTATTGGTATGACTTGAATCCAACCCAAAAGTAAAACACACAATCTTCACAATATCACCAAAATATCTTATTCCCATGTAAAAAATTTTTTTGTTTTGATCATGATGTAATTGTAAAGTATATTAATCTCAAACATAATTCTAGGTGCAACATTTTGATTTACTAAATCAAGAGTGCTGCATACGTATGTGGGAATCCTGATGGCTGGTTCATCAAAGCAACTGTTATGATTGCTGCTGCTACTCTTCCTTTTTTTTTTTTTAAAGGCGTTTTGGGGGAGGGGAGCCATTCAATATAAAAATGTTTACCTAGCCATTTGCATTGCATTCTTTTCACATTTTCAGTTGATCTCACTCGTTCTCCATGATGTCATTATGTAATGCAAATAACACTGGCATGTGATATCGTATTTTTATCTTCTTCACTGCATGATCCTTAATTGGGTGGCATTGCTCATATGTCTAATATAGGAAGCAGTGCTTTCATACCTTCATTTGCTCTAAGGGGTCAAATGATTTAGTCAATTCTGATTGCCAATGCAATGTGTCATTCCAATATTATAATTTACATATTGATTGGCTGATTCACTCTTGTAAGTAATCTGGAAAAAAGTAGCAATCACTGCATGATATGAATTGCACCGGTTGGAATTTCAAAGAGGTGAATATTTGCACCATGTTTTCAGAACAAAGATAATATATACAACCTGAAAACTGAAATTATAGAATTGTAATTTGGATAAAGTTTGTAAAAGGGTAGTATCAACAGCAGTTCCAATACCAACAGTATTGGTAAAATGCCAGTGGTAGTCCCAGTAAGAGTGTGGCAATTGTTTTTAAAGGCAAATTTGGCACATACTTTTTTCACGGTGGAGGTATTACTGCAAATCTATGATATTATATTTTAAACATGTAAATGCTATATAGCTCATGTTGGAATAGAGAGCACAAATATTCTAAATGGCACTATGTGCACAAACACACACACACAGAGACACACAAAGACACACAGAATGAGAAAGAGAAGGAGAGAGATTTAATTAAGCAGTTATCAGACGTTCATAGAACTACATAATGTTGACATTCACTCCTACATCATTAAAAAATACCAGTAATAATTACTGTACAAAGAACTTGGAATTTTTAAAAATACTGCTAAAAGAAAATTGACTTCTGTGCTAATTCTACAGGGAAAAAAGCAGAGCATGAAGATAATAGAACAACAAAAGAAATGAAAAATGGATTATATTCCAAACTTCTAGCCATAGATTTGTAGAAATAGGCTGTGACATTTCAATAGGCAAGAGATGAGTTTTGATTTTGAGAGCAGCTTTTAAATACTCATTTAAATGAAGTGAACAGCTAAAATGAAGAAGTTTCTCTTATGTGCCAAAATCCCAGGTTTTGAAAACAATTTTAATAAAAGTACCAATCAAGAATGGTTTGGGATATAAGCAGAATTTTTAATGAAAATTTATTTTATACAATGTAATAGTGAACTCAAAATCAAAGAGGTATGACCAAAAAAAGCTCTTTTGGATGACATAAAAAGAAGAGCAATTAAAGACCTTTCTAGAGAAGATAAATATTTATCAACAAAATAAGCTTCTGTGGTAACAATTATTTATGTTAACTCTAAGAGAAATAGAAATAAAAATGAATTATTGAGCTTGCAAATAAACCAGGGAAGTGGTTGGCATTTAAATTATAAAAAGAAATAGGAAAAAATTATACTGAAATTACAAGAAGATGATACTGTAAGAAAAGAGAATGTGATTATACAAAAAGTATTTCATCAATATTATTTCAGTTTATATAAAGATGAATATTTAAAGGAACAAAAACAGAAATGTCTTATGAACAGCAATAAGGAAAGTTTTTGAAGCTACAAAAAATAAAATAGGAAACGTGCCTGGAGCAAATGGGTTATTGGCTTTTTATTATAAATTATTTGATGATGAACTTTACAATCTTTACAAAATATAGTGAATTCTGTTTTACAGGTGAGAAAGATTTGGGAAAGCTGGAAAGAGATTAACATAGCATTAATACTTCAACAAGAAACTATTGCCCAATGTCATTACTGAATAAGTTGATCACAACAATTTGAATAAGTGGTTTAGAATAATTCTACAAAAATGTATTTATGATCAATGTGAACTTTTACCTAAAAGACATATAAAGAATAATATATGGTAGACAATTTGGAATATTTGGAGCACCATAATGAAAGAAACAAGATTCATTGATTTGCTTAGATGCAGAAAAGGCCTTTGATAATTGATACCGGGCCTTCATTTTTAAAATTTTGGAAGATATGCATTTTGAAAAGAATTTTATAAAATGTGTAAATTTTTACTTTCTGTGATTTACACCTCACAAGAAAGTAAAAATATTTGTCAACAAAAATTTAACAAAACTTTATGAAATACAAAAAGGAAGAAGATAGGGTGCAATTCTCTCTTACAATTCTCAGTTATTTCCAAAAGATATATGATAAAACAAGAGGATTACAGGATTAAATATTAAAAAAAGAAATTTATAAATTAAGGTCATTTACCAATGACTTGGTATTGGTTCTGGAGGATCTGCTAAATGAAATAGAGACATTAATGGGAAAATTAAAAGAATTTGGTAAACTAGCAGGTTTTAAGATTAATAATCAGAAGATGAAGATGTTAATAAAAATATGAAAATAGAGATAAAATAAGAGTAGCTGGGTTTTAAGACAGAAAAAGGTTATTAAATGACAACAGTGAATGTGTGAAACAAATAGGGATAGAGGAATCTGTCAGTTATAATTTTCCTATTGCAATTGTTTTGCAAAATATTTTCATGAATATCACCCCATTTACATTTTTCTTCTCGTATAGTAGTGGTATGATTTTTATGAGATTAGAGAGTTCCTTAATTGCAGCAAATATCAGAAATGTGAGATAGGTGGCATATAAATTGAATAAATAAATAAACTGTGAAACAGAGAATATGAATTATAATTATAATAAAATTTTAACCTATGGCATAAAAAGTTTTAGATATTTAGTTTGAACAATTAATTAATAATAATAATAATTATTATTATTATTTAATTTCTTGACCGCTCCTCTCCCCACGGGGACTCGGAGCGGTGCACAGGGAAAACTAAAACCATAAATACAATACAATCAAAACAACATCTTAAAAACAAATTAAACAGTGCCTGTGCTAAAATACCCATTATAACTAAAATTCCCTACACAACTAAAACCCCATAGAGAGAGACTACCCCAGGCCGGCCAAGCAGAAAAAATATGTTTTTAATTTCAGACGGAAGGAGCGGAGGTCCGTGGTTGTTCTAATGTCGGGGGGAAGGTCATTCCAGAGGGCTGGGCCCTTAGCCTTAGAGCTAGTAGAATTATAGTCCATAAAGCCTTAGAGCTAGTAGAGTTATCTGTGGCTTTGTACCACTTTTATCAAATGGATGAATAGAGTATTTCAGTGTTGTGCTGCAAACTCCAACTGTTAGAGGTGTGCATGCAAAATTATAAGGCATATAGGAAAGATATGGACTTGTACAACCACTCTGTAATACTACTTCTGACACCTTCCCCCCTTACCTACATCCTTGTTTCATAGGGTACTTATAATAGTGTGTGTGTGTTTGTGTGTGTGTGTGTGCGTGCAATTAACCACCAAATTTATTCTGAAATAATATCCATTGGACTGCAGATTTATTCTTTAAACTTCCCTTATTACCTTTAAGCATAAAGCTGATTATATTTCTCTAAAAGCAATATTTTTAAAACACTCAGTATAGTTTGCGCTGTTCTTCAGGTGATCGAGAGTGCTTGCTCCATTTGTTATCAATAATAATGACTAGATGCCTAAAATAGTTGTACAGTTGGGTACTGAATAATTATGGCTGGTTCACACAAGATTTGATTTACCTTGATTTAATATGCGTCAACTTCTTGAGGTTAAAAAAAATTATCTGAGTGATATTGGAGGCACAAAACCTGAACTTCCTTTATATATTATTAAATCACTGCAGTTGTCTTAACCAAGGTAAAATTCGTTCTGGAGTCAGCTTTCATTAGGACCAACCCTAAGACACCATGTACAATGTTAACTCTTAATTTTCATACTAAGTTTAAAACTTAGTTTTGCCTCCCCCACCTCCCATTCCAAATAGTTTTAAATGCAAGACTGCTAAGTTGCTTTGGGTATACAAGCTCAAGTACAGGTGCAGATTCTCTCTAGGTCTCTCAAGTTCAGCCAGTAACAAAAACAATTTTAAATTTTCACATATTTTAATTTTAGCTATGCCTCTGAAGACAAATTATGAATTAAATACTTTCAAAGCAAGACAGCAATTTGCATAGCAACAGTAACCATGGGGATGCATTTTAATGACATCATAATAGTATTATAGCAGCAGAAATGGATACAAATAGGAATGAGTTAGTTCCAGTCATTTTTTTGCCCCAAACTGGTTAGATTGAGAATGTCTAAGAAAATGAAGCACATTGCTAAAAAATTGTTTGGTAATAAGGTAATATTTCACTCATTTTCTTAAACAGTCATCTGATCACCATAGCTAATCAGGAATTGTATGCAGGTGAACGTGAAGACTGACAGAAGAAGGAGAGATCTAACCTAAGATTAGGTTATCTGCTAGCAATAGTATAGATTAAAAATGCATGTTCTGATAAACAGCATTGAAATGGAAAAGTTAGCAGAGGAGGAGCAGATCATTCTATTCTTCCCTCACATTTATACCACCATAGCTATCTTCACCTTAAGTCCTAGATCATCCTTGCTCTTTGCCTAGAAAGATTACGCATGAGCGACTGGGCATAAAACAACTTACAGTTGTCATGTAACTAGTCATGGCAACTCACAGGATGTATTTGGGTAAGTGACATTTTCTAACCCAACCTTCATATGCCATCTTGAGCTCCTGAATGAAAAAAGGGATAAAAACCCAATAAACAAATGAATCCCATCTTCTATCCATCAACATTATTGGCACTTTACAATCAGTATTTTTTATTCATTCCTCTTAATAGAGAAATACATTTTTGTTATTTATGTCCAGAGATATAGAATTAGTAGCTCATGTTCTTTTATACAATCCATTCTGCATATTTATTTGATTGCATTCTGCTACAAACTTGCCAGGAGAGAACCCTGATTTTTATATCATATCATTAATTATCAGACCATGTCCATAAGCATTTCTCTCTGGTTCTGCGCCACCATTCGCTCCACACCTTGATTGCTGGCAAAGACACACTAATATGTGTTGGTCTAATTATGGATTATATTTTAGCATATTAAGATGAATATATTGAGGAAAAGATTTATGAAAAACTTCATAGTACAAAACTATGCTGGCCTTTGTTACGATCATACACACACACACACACACACACACACCAACAAGATTTATGTTGGTTTAATCAGCTAACATTATACAAGATTGTTTTCACTGACATTCTCTGAACTATAACCATCACTGTTCCCATAAACAACAGCATATTTTCAATTATATGGGCAGAGGAGAGTTTAGATCTCATATATTCCATCATTTCCTACTTGGAAGATTTTGGCATTCCTTGAAAAGCATTCATTTGTTTAAGTAAAATGGATTTATTTCTACTTAATAATACCATCACTGTCTGAAAAGTATTGTTGGTGATGCTTCAGACAAGTCTTGAGTGGGTAGTTTCTCACATTCCTAGTCAGAAGGAAAGAAGCTAGTAATAAACAGGGCAAAACCAGCACTTGGAAGGTTCAGAACTAGATTTTATGTCCCAACTCTCTGTTTTCCCCCCAAATTTTTCTGCCTATGCTGGCCCTAGTGGCCAAAGATGCTTTTGTACTTAATACTACACAAAATGGCTGAGAGATGCCTCAGGACTATGTTAGAAATATGCATGAAAAATGAAAAATAACCCACCCAGTTTCATGTATTTAGTATCATATAGCCAGATCCATGTATAGGTCTGTGCATTTTCCTTCCTTAAGTATCTTTTAAAAATCTAATGGAGTTTAAAATGGAGTGAATATTTCAACAGTGTCCAGTGTCCAACATTTTAAAGAAGAAATATTCACTCCATTTAAAAAAATATTTTCAGTTCAAAAAAAGACACACAGACATACTTACAAAACTATATTGTCAATACATGGTTGGTCTTATGTTTTTCTTTCCCACATAATATAACGGGGAAGCATCAACAACATGATTCTGAAGGACATGCATTCAGTTAGACTGAAGTCCATCTGATCACAGAAACTAACAGAAGAGCAGTTGCATTGATCTAACATACGTGACTTCCCAACTGACCTATAAGTCTTTATGTGGAAGCGATGGCTCTTGTGATGTCCTGCTGAGAACACTGATGCTGCTATTGTTCTCTACATCTTTTTGGAGGAGTTGGAACTGAACAAATACTTCCTACAACTCTGCCCTTAGTGCATGCTGTTAACCTCTTTGTCTTCTACTTTTTCATTTCACACTAGGGCTGCAAATATACTCTTTTTCTAGTCCCAAGTGCTACATCTGCGGAAATTTTAAATTCAAGAAAATGGAAAGGGTAGCTTTTTAATCAAAGAATATGAATGCACACGGCTGACTCTATAAAAGAAATAGGATGAAAACATAATCCTAAGGAAACTCAGAAACAATTAGTTTTTCATTTTTTTTTCACAATATGCATTCTGTTTATAATGTGGAGGACTGATAAATGTTAACATTTATGGTACAGTAAAAAGCCATAGATTTCTATGAACCAATATAGGCAATAGATTCCCAGCAGGTATATTTAATTAATAATAGTAATAACACTTTTCTCACTTTTATTAATATTCAGGTTGAAGAAAACTACATGTAAAGCCTTCTTCAATGAAAGAAACAAGAAGTTCAGAGAGGAAAAAATATACACAGCTGAAACACACTGTATGCATTTGATAGTATTCTAATATTTATTTATTTTTATTTAATAATAATAATAATAATAATAATAATTTTAATTTCTAGACCGCTCCCTCTCCCCAAGGGAACTCGGAGCGGTGCACAGGGAAGTTAAAACAATAAATATACATAAATATACAAAACAGTTAAAAGCAAATTAAACAGTAAAACCCTGCGCTAAAATTCCCAATGCCAATTCACTAAAACCCTATAACCCTATAATACTATAGTAGAGAGGCTACCATAGGCCGGCCAAGCAGAAAAAGTGCGTTTTCAATTTCAGACGGAAGGAACGGAGGTCCGTGGTTGTTCTAATATCGGGGGGGAGGTCGTTCCAGAGGGCAGGGCCCGCCACAGAGAGAGCCCTTCCCCTGGGCATCGCCCGCTGACAGAGTCTAGTGGACGGCACCCGGAGTAGTCCCTCTCTGTGGGAGCGAATTGGCCGTGAGGATGTATGGGGCAGGATCTGATCCCGCAGATAGCTAGGTCCCGAGCCATGGAGCGCTTTAAAGATGATAACTAGCACCTTGAAGCGCACCCGAAAGACGACAGGCAGCCAGTGCAGCTCACGCAAGAGCGGTGTTACATGGGTGAACCTTGCGGTTCCCATTATTGCTCGCGCGGCTGCATTCTGGACCAACCGCAGTCTCCGGGTGCACCTCAGGGGGAGCCCCATGTAGAGAGAGTTACAATAGTCCAGTCGGGATGTCACGAGAGCATGAGTGACTGTGCGGAGGGCATCCCGGTCCAATAGGGGGCGCAACTGGCGTACCAGGCGAACCTGGAAAAACGCCCTCCTGGCCACGGCTGTCACCTGATCTTCCATGGACAGCCAGGTATCCAGGAGGACACCCAAGTTGCGCGCCCCATCCACAGGGGCAAGATGTTCGCCCCCTATGGCCAGCGATGGAGTCAGCTTGTTGAACCGGGCAGCCGGAAACCACAGCCACTCAGTCTTGGTCGGGTTGAGCCTGAGTCCGTTACTTCCCATCCAGATCCGCACGGCTTCCAGGCACTGGCACATCACCGCTACGGCATCGTTGGGGTGGTTTGGGGTAGATATATACAGCTGAGTATCATCAGCGTAGAGATGGTACTCTACCCCAAAACCACGGATGATCTCACCCAACGGCTTCATATATGTGTTGAATAGAATGGGGCGAGAGGACCGACCCCTGAGGCACCCCACATGTGAGGGGTCTCGAGGTCGACCTCTGCCCCCCTGTCAACACAAATTGCGACCGGCCAGAGAGGTAGGAGGAGAACCACTGCAAAATGGTGCCTCCCACCCCCAACCCCCCCAGCCGGTGCAATAGGATACCATGGTCGATGGTATCAAAAGCCGCCGAGAGGTCTAATAGGACCAGGATGGAGGAACAACCCCCATCTCTGGCCCTCCAGAGATCATCTACCAACGCGACCAATGCCGTCTCGGTGCTATGCCCGGGCCGAAAGCCGGACTGGCGCAGATCTAGATACTCAACTTCCTCCAGGTGACGGGGAAACTGTTGTGCCACCACACTCTCAACAACCTTCACCAAAAAGGGAAGGTTGGAGACTGGACGATAGTTGGTTAGTAAAGCTGGATCCAAAGAGGGCTTCTTGAGGAGGGGCCTCACCATAGCTTCTTTTAGGGAAGCAGGCAAGGAACCCTCACTCAAGGATGCGTTGACAACCTCTTGGAGCCAGCCTCGTGTCACCTCCCAGGAGGGACACGGGTCCAATAAACATGTGGTGGCTCGCAGTCGCCCACGTAACCTGTCCATATCTTCGGAAGCAACAGAGTCAAACTCCTCCCAAACAAGATCCGCCTCGTGGCAACCCACTGGGCCATCAATGGGGGCTAACTCGTTCTGTATCTGAGCGATTTTCTCCTGCAGATAAATCACAAATTCCTCTGCTCTGCCCTGTAGCGGGGCTTCCCACACCCTCTGTTGAAGGAGGGAGCGGGTCACCCTAAACAGGGCGGCAGGGCGGTTGTCTGCGGATGCTATGAGAGTGGCACAATGATGACATTTGGCCACTCTCAGCGCCACAATGTAAGTCCGTAAATGGGCTCTTACCTGTGTCCGGTCAGATTCAAATCGGGTAGTCCTCCATCTTCTCTCTAGGCATCTCTTGTGGCGTTTCATCACCCTCAGCTCCTCGGTGAACCAAGGAGCCAGGGTGACTCGCCACCGCAAGAGAGGCCGCAAGGGCGCGACCCGATCCAAGGCTCCCGTGGTCGCAGTATTCCATGCGGCCACGAGGTCCTCCATCGGGGCGCGGGTCAGGGGTACAGGAAATGGCCCAAGCGCCGCCTGGAACCCATCGGGGTCCATCAGGCGCCTGGGGCGGAACCAAATTGGTGACTCAGGCTCCGCCTCCCCACGGAGGGGGGTAGCGGTTGGAAAGTCGAGCCGGAGAAGTCAGTGATCTGACCCCGACAAGGGCGTGATGACTATATCCCCTATAATCAGATCACTTTTCCACTGGCCAGAGACAAAGATGAGATCCGGTGTATGTCCACCCTCGTGGGTGGGGCCTTGAATTAATTGGGTCAGGTCCATGGCCGTCATGGAAGCCAGGAACTCCCGAGCTACCTCGGATGATTCGCCCACCGATTTATTTATTTTATTAAATTTATACCCCGCCCTTCTCCTTGTTAGGACCCAGGGCGGCGCACAGGGATGTTAAAATACATACAATATATATAAAATATATGAAATTTAAAATACTTATTCTAATAAATAAACCCTACGCTAAAAACCGAATTAAAATCCCAAGTTTAAAAACTATCTAATAGTCAGTATGGAGGTTACGCTAGGCCGGCTAGATGAAATAGGTGTGTCTTCAGACACTTGTGGAAGAGGCGGAGGTCGGAGATGGTGCGGAGTTCAGGGGGTAAGTCGTTCCAGAGGGCTGGGCCCACCACAGAGAAGGCTCTCCCCCTGGGTGTCGCCAGTCGGCATTGTCCAGCCGACGGCACCCTGAGGAGGCCCTCTCTGTGGGAGCGTATCGGTCTGAGGGATGTATGGGGCAGGAGGCGGTCTGGCATATAACTAGGCCCCGAGCCGTGGAGCGCTTTAAAGATGGCCGTTAAAACCTTGAAGCGCACCCGAAAGACCACAGGAAGCCAGTGCAGCTCGCGCAGGATAGGTGTTATGTGGGAGTGTCTAGGCGCTCCCGTAATCACCCGCGCGGCTGCGTTCTGGACTAGCTGCAGCTTTCGGGTGCACCTCAAGGGAAGCCCCATGAGGTAATATATAATTCATATTTGCTGAGCCTTAATCCAATTGAAGTTAGAGGTCTTTTACGTAAAGACCCACTCTCAGTATGGGATGAGACAAGTCTCTGTTCATTCCATGATGTCATGGCAAGGAACTTGACTATACCATTAACATTGCATCTGTGAAAGGGGCAATGCTATTTCAAGACAGTAAATACAGCTTTAAAATGTATTTGTCTTATATTCTAATTGAATGTAATTCTTGACTTACTCTACCCTGGCAATATGCAAGTTTGATTAGTAAAGGAGCTCAGTGTAGGGTAAGACATTTGTAAACCAAATGATATTTGCCACCATTGTAAAAAGAGAGAGAGAGAGACATGGGAAATGTTACTAATAAGAAGCTAAGGAAATAGGTAATAGGAAAGTATTTAGGAAATTGGGACAGCCATTGCAACCAGCTAATGAGCGCTGATTGACTGAATGGTTATTAGATTTCTATGCTCAGCTATTGATCAGTGGAGCCACCTCCAGACTCACAATCGTATAAATATATGTATATTTTACTGTCAGAATAGATCATTTAAAACAGTTTGACTTGGTCTCAAGTATATTTTAAACCGAGTTTGGAAGAGTTGGCAATTTAAAGAGTTCTAACTTTTGCTGAAACTAGTGAAGCAAAATATTATGATTAATTTAGTTCCCATCATTTTAATTAGGGTTTAGATAGAAATACTTGATAGAAAGCTTGATTAAATGATTCAGACAGAAATTCTTTTAGATAGAAAGTTTGATTAAGACCACTGTTTGTACATATAATTTTCCTCTAACGTGCACTCAGAGAGTGAGATTTGATTAAGTTTTTTACTGACACAATTGCTTACATCAAAACTAGATGAAGATGATTTCCCCACCACTATTACCCAAATTGTAACTCCTACAGAGTAGACCTGGATCAGATCAGAGAGGCTATGTAGTAGACAGGAAAAGAAGGGAAATCTCATTGGAACAGGTTTAACACCTAATTTCATCTATACATTCAAAAGTTGCAACCTCATGCCTGGTTACACAGTTTAAAATATATTAGCAAAAGAATTAAGACTAAGTACATTAGTACTTAGAAAAAGAATGTAGCCAATATACAGTATATTGTGGTCATACAGTAAGTAGCAAGATTTAAGCATAGTGTTCTGAAATTTACCTTCCTTTATAGAAGTTTGTTTATTAAGTCTGAAAGAGATTTAGACTTTTTTTTATTTTTATCATCATAGCATGTAAAATTACCACACGAGATAAAATTTATGACATAAAGTATTAATAACACAATAAAGACTACAAGGATAAAATTACAGAGGATGCTTATCTATGAAATACCTATTAGAGTACATCTATAAACTCAAGATTATAGGTTGGTAAATGTTATAAAAATACAAAAGGATACATTAGTACAAACTCTATAACTAAGGTAAAAGTGAAACTAAAATCAATGGAGTATTGATGGATCATTATGATTATTGATATCATTAATATTACTATATAAATTTTATTTTTCAAATTGTGAAGAAAGAAGGCAAGAAGATAAGATTTATCCAGTTCAAAGTAGGGGGTTTGGGCATGTTGTATCCCACATATTGTCTCAAAGATGCTTTTTCAAGAGGCAACTGAACTTTCTGGTTTTTCTTTGAAAACGTTTCACTTCTCATTCAAGTAGCTTAATCAACTCTGGATGAATGGTGAGGAATAGAAGGATTTATGCTCCTTGTGGACAGCTGGCTATTTGCATTCTGTTTAGAGAGTTGTTGAGGCTCCCTAGAGGTTTATCTGTGTCATCAGGGTCACTTGAGTAATGCAAATGGGTATGGAGTCTTCTTGGAACTGTTGAAAGGACTGTGTTGTAGACTGTAGATTATGTCATATTCCCCACCACCACCACTGTTGAGAGAGGGCTGTTAAATTTTGACATAGATGACCTCTTTGACCTCTCTTTCAAACCAGCAGTCCTCTCTGCCCAAACTTTGGACTTTACTGTCTTCAAAAGTTTGGCCTTTGTCTTTGAAATGCAGATGGACTGCTGAATCTTGTCCTGATGGGTTAGTTCTCCTATGTTGTGCCATGCATTTATGAAGTGGCTGTTTTGTTTTCCCAATGTATAGATCTGCACATGGCTCACTGCACTGTACTGCATGTACCACGTTGCTCAGTTTGTGTCTGGGTGCTTTATCCTTGGGGTGGATAAGCTTCTAGCACAAATGTGGTCTGGGCTGAGGTTGGTTCTCTCAGCTAAGATGCTGTCTTAAAGCAGTCATTTCTTCACTACCATGACTTCAATTGTGCCATGCTGGACCTCTCTTTTGAGGCCACTTTTGAAGACAGCAAAGTCCATATTTTGGACAGAGAGGATCGCTGGTTTGAAAGAGGGGTCATAAAGCCCATCTATGTCACAATTAGGCAGCCCACTGTCAACAGAGGGGAGGAATATAACATCATCTATCTCCAGTCTACAACACAGTTCTAAGAAGGCTACAAACCCACTTGCACTACTCAGGTGTCCCTGACAACCCAGTTAAACCTCCAGGTGGCCTCAACGACTCTCAAAAAGAATACAAATGACCAGCTGTCTGCAAGGAGTATAAATCCTTCCATTCCCTACCATCCAGCCACAGCTGAAGAAGCTTCTTGGATGAGAAGCAAAATGTTTTTCAAAGAAAACCAGAAAGTCCAGTTGTCTCTTGAAAAAGCGCCTTTGGGACAACCATGACCTGGATGACTGAGAATCTCCATAGACATGTCCCATATATTCCAGCCTTTTTTTTCCCAAAGAAGCTTTAGTACACTATGTTCACATAGCCACAATATAATAAAGTAAAATACATAAGCCAGCAGGCAGATTTTAGAGAAGGTTCCATTAAATCTGCTTTGTCCTTTGGGTCTCAAGAATAATAGCACTTCTTTGACACAGCAAGCAAGAAAAGTTTGAAAATGAAACTGACTATATTTTGATGTTAAAAATACATCCATTTTGATTCTTGCTGCTTTTCCAGTTACTGCTTTTCCAGCTACTTAGTTATATTTGCTTAACATTCATTCAACTCTCTTCTCAGAGAACTTCATCATACTTGGAAGTGCGAGGTCAGCAAGCCAGTTCTGTTAATTATAATTAAAGGGAAAACCTGCTGAGTTGGTTTTCTCCTACAGAACTTCTGTAGTCAAAAGAAATAATATCTAGTGTATAAGTGTAGTACATCTTTTTAAAGGAAGGAGAGAGGCATCCTTTCCATTCTTTGGTTCATTTTCCATCCATTGCATGGAAATTATTTTCTAAAAATTGCACATATTCCAATGTTGATGCCATAAGACTAATCAGAATGATTAATTCAGCATCTCCTATATAACCTGCCAAGGTACACTAATGAAATACAATAAAAAGATCTTGGAAATAAAATAATGAAACCTTAAAAACCCAAGGATATCCTTCCTGCTGCAACATGCAGGCATATTAAGGTTCTTGATACTTCAAAATGCTTTAACTTTCACATAAATATTTTTTACATGACCTCTATGCAATAACAGATGAAGAACGAAGGCAGTCCACAACTTAGGTGAATATCAATGCCATTAGCTCTGTGGTTTAATTTCAGTCTTAAAATGGAATTATATAATGATTGGTTAGTGGTGATGGATAATAATTCATCTAGCATTCAGAGACAAAATGATAGCTTGTCCCCACCTTGGGATTTATCAGAATCTTATCATGAGGTTTTCTGGAGCATTACTTTATTAGTTCCCAATGATTTACAAAGTCTATTCAAATGAATTCAGAAAAGTTTGAAGACAGTCTTATTTTATTATTAGTTTAAATATCTTTGTTAATATTAATGGCACTACAATCATTTGTATGTCTATATTTTATGAGTTCAGAATTTCAGAGAATTTTAATAAATTTGTGTTAGCGCTAACTGCCTCCAATTCCAATCAAAAATTGACCAACAACTGTGTGTCTTTTAAACTCAGTCTGTAGGCCTTGCCTCAGCATATTGGGTTATAAATTAATTTCCTTCTCATTCTGCGTAAAACACACCACAAATAAAAAGCATTCAAATCAGAAAAACCTGTTTGCATATCCCTTGCATGATCCATGCATAATTGTTTGGTAAACCTGCAAACAAATGGGGAAAAAAATCCATTCGAGAGGCTGGTAGGAGGTGTGAGGAAAGATTAATTGCAAATAATGGGAATGAATGCTCCTGAATATGGCAACTTCATGGTGATATAACAGTAACCTGTATACAAAACTCTTTGTGAGTAAATGAATAGATAGAGTTGAAATCAACTGAGAAGAGGCATGCGCAGCATCACAACATCAAACATTCAGTGAACAAGACCCTGAACCTCTAAGGGGTGCTGGCAGCGGACATTGATTGGAGTCTTGTTTTCAGAAGGAAATGAAATGTTCAAGGCGAGAACAGGCAACAGAAGGCAAGAGGGTAGTGCGAAAAATAGCTTTTCTTTGTCATCTTGAAAAAGTACTAAAGAAACATCAGTTTTGAGATGAGACAGCTTGACAATGTCAAAACACTTATTAGATGTAGAGTTCCATTATATATGCTATATGTCTCCAACTGGTTTCAACACAGTCATTATTTTATGCACATGGACAAGCCACACACGGTCAGCCCCATTTCTTTCAGCAGGACTGAACTTTGCACAATCATGTTCTAGAATGTGGGTATATAATTGTACTTCTTTTTCCTAGCATCAAGATGCCTTGTTAAGAGCCATTTTATATATCATTTCTATTCTGCTTTCTCAAATCAAACATCAGTTTTAGATTGCTTATAGACATTTCAGATTGAATTTTTTCATTCCCCCAAATATTGGATTGCTACTGGCCTTCCTTATATTTTTCAAAAGAAATACAAGCAATTTGAAAACTTGTGGGATGGCCTAAATGTTGTCCTTGCACAGATTGCTTGCCTTTGAAGAATAACTTCAAAGATTAGAATAACAAATAATGGAATGAAGAACCATTTGTACTAATGAAGAACCATACTCTCCGAGGGGAGACAAGTTCGATCCTCCCGGTTGGGGGCACAGAACCGTTGGTTGCGAACGGTGAAGTGCCACAACCCCCGCAGGCTAGGTGGTCTGGGAGTACAGAGCCAGGGCCTGCGGCTGATGTTTTGTAATGCCAGGTCCGTGGTCAACAAGGCCCCCCTCATCCAAGATCTCGTGTTGGAGGGGGAGCCGGACCTGGCGGGAATTGCGGAGACCTGGTTGGGCCACGAGGGTGGGCTTCCCCTCGTTGAAATGTGCCCACCAGGCTACCGCGCCTTCCATCAGCCCCGGGCCCTAGGCAGGGGTGGTGGGGTAGCGGTCATTGTCAAGGAAAGTCTTGAGCCGAGAGAGACCAATGTGCCACAGACCACCGGCTGTGAGTCCCTCTGCGTGAAGTGGGGCCTAGGGAGGCAGTTGGGCTTGCTGGTTGTATACCTGGCTCCCCGCTATGTAGCAGCAGCCCTGCCCGAGCTCCTGGAGGTGATCGCTACGGTGGCAGTGGAGACCCCCAGACTTTTAGTCATGGGGGACTTTAATCTGCCATCGTTGGGCGAATCATCCCAGGTAGCTCGGGAGTTCATGGCTTCCATGACGGCCATGGACCTGACCCAACTAATTCAGGGCCCCACTCACGAGGGTGGACATACGCCGGATCTCATCTTTGTCTCTGGCCAATGGAAGAGTGATCTGGGTATAGGGGATATAGTCATCACGCCCTTGTCATGGTCAGACCACTCACTTCTCCGGCTCGACTTTCCGACCGCTGCTCCCCTCCGCGGGGAGGCGGAACCAGAGTCTCCAATCTGGTACCGCCCCAGGCGCCTGATGGACCCGGATGGGTTCCAGACGGCGCTTGGGCCATTTCCTGTACCCCTGACCCGTGCCCCGATAGAGGACCTCACGGCCGCATGGAATAGTGCGGTCGTGGGAGCCTTGGATCGGGTCGCGCCCTTGCGGCCTCTCTTGCGGCGCCGAACCACCCTGGCTCCTTGGTTTACCGAAGAGCTGCGGGTGATGAAACGCCGCAAGAGATGCCTAGAGGGAAGATGGAGGTCTACCCGATCTGAATCTGACCGGACACAGGTAAGAGCCCATTTACGGACTTACATTGTGGCGCTGAGAGTGGCCAAACGCCATCATTGTGCTACTCTCATAGCATCCGCAGAAAACCGTCCTGCCGCCCTGTTTAGGGTGACCCGCTCCCTACTTCAGCAAAGGGTGCGGGAAGCCCCGTTACAGGGTAGAGCAGAGGAATTTGTGACTTTTCTGCAGGAGAAAACCGCTCAGATACAGAACGGGTTACCCTCCATTGATGGCCCAGTGGGATGCCACAAGACAGATCTTGTTTGGGAGGAGTTTGACTCCGTTATTTCCGATGATATGGACAGGTTACGTGGGCGACTGCGAGCCACCACATGTTTATTGGACCCGTGCCCCTCCTGGCTTGTACTGGCATCCTGGGACGTGACACGAGGCTGGCTCCAAGAGGTTGTCAACGCATCCTTAAGTGAGGGTTCCTTGCCTGCTTCCCTAAAAGAAGCGATGGTGAGGCCCCTCCTTAAGAAGCCCTCTTTGGATCCAGCTCTTCTAAACAACTACCGTCCAGTCTCCAACCTTCCCTTCGTGGCGAAGGTTGTTGAGAGTGTGGTGGCACAACAGTTTCCCCGTCACCTGGAGGAAGTTGACTATCTAGATCCGCGCCAGTCCGGCTTTCGGCCCGGGCATAGCACCGAGACGGCATTGGTCGCGTTGGTTGATGATCTCTGGAGGGCCAGAGATGGAGGTTGTTCCTCCATCCTGGTCCTATTAGACCTCTCGGCGGCTTTCGATACCATCGACCATGGTATCCTATTGCATCGGCTGGGGGGGTTGGGAGTGGGAGGCACCGTCTTACGATGGTTCTCCTCCTACCTCTCTGGCCGATCGCAATTTGTGTTGGCAGGGGGGCAGAGGTCGACCTCGAGACCACTCACGTGTGGGGTGCCTCAGGGGTCGGTCCTCTCGCCTCTCCTGTTTAACACATACATGAAGCCGCTGGGTGAGATCATCCGTGGTTTTGGGGTAGAATACCATCTATACGCTGATGATACTCAGTTGTATATATCTACCCCAAACCACCCCAACGATGCCGTAGCGGTGATGTGCCAGTGCCTGGAAGCCGTGCAGATCTGGATGGGAAGTAACGGACTTAGGCTCAACCCGACCAAGACCGAGTGGCTGTGGTTTCCGGCTGCCCGATTCAACCAGCTTATTCCATCGCTGGCCATAGGGGGCGAACATCTTGCCCCTGTGGATGGGGCGCGCAATTTGGGTGTCCTCCTGGATTCCCGGCTGTCCATGGAAGATCAAGTGACAGCCGTGGCCAGGAGGGCGTTTTACCAGGTTCGCCTGGTCCGCCAATTGCGCCCCCTATTGGATCGGGACGCCCTGCGCACAGTCACTCATGCGCTCGTGACATCCCGACTGGACTATTGTAACTCTCTCTACATGGGGCTCCCCTTGAGGTGCACCCGGAGACTTCAGCTAGTCCAGAATGCAGCCGCGCGAGCAATTATGGGAACCGCTAGGTTTACCCATGTAACACCGCTCTTGCGCGAGCTGCACTGGCTACCTGTCGTCTTCCGGGTGCGCTTCAAGGTGTTAATTATCATCTTTAAAGCGCTCCATGGCTCGGGACCTAGCTATCTGCGGGATCGGTTCCTGCCTCATACATCCTTGCGGCCGATTCGCTCCCACAGAGAGGGACTTCTCCGGGTGCCGTCCACTAGACACTGTCAGCGGGCGACACCCAGGGGAAGGGCTATCTCTGTGGCGGGCCCGGCCCTCTGGAACGACCTCCCCCCCGATATTAGGACGACCACGGACCTCCGCTCCTTCCGTCTTAAATTAAAGACTCACTTTTTCTGTCTGGCCGGCCTAGGATGAGTCTCTCTGCCTCTGGGGTTTTATGGGGAATTAGTATTATTTAGTTTTAATGGGAATTTTAGCGCAGGTTATATTTAATTTGTGATGAAACGCCGCAAGAGATGCCTAGAGAGAAGATGGAGGGCTAGCCGCTCTGAATCTGACCGGACACAGGTAAGAGCCCATTTACGGACTTACATTGTGGCGCTGAGGGTGGCCAAACGTCATCATTGTGCCACCCTCATAGCATCCGCAGAAAACCGCCCTGCCGCCCTGTTTAGGGTGACCCGTTCCCTCCTCCAACAGAGGGAGCGGGAAGCCCCGTTACAGGGTAGGGCAGAGGAATTTGTGATTTTTCTGCAGGAGAAAACCGCCCAGATACAGAGTGAGCTAGCCCCCATTCATGGCCCAGTGGGATGCCACGAGGGAGATCTTGTTTGGGAGGAGTTTGACCCCGTTACTTCCGAGGATATGGACAGGTTACGTGGGCGACTGCGAGCCACCACATGTTCATTGGACCCGTGCCCCTCCTGGCTTGTACTGGCATCCTGGGAGGTGACACGAGGCTGGCTCCAAGAGGTTATCAACGCATCCTTGAGTGAGGGTTCCTTGCCTGCCTCCCTAAAAGAGGCTATGGTGAGGCCCCTCCTCAAGAAGCCCTCTTTGGACCCAGCTATTTTGAACAACTACCGTCCAGTCTCCAACCTTCCCTTCTTGGCGAAGGTTGTTGAGAGTGTGGTGGCACAACAGTTTCCCCGTCACCTGGAGGAAGTTGACTATCTAGATCCGCGCCAGTCCGGCTTTCGGCCCGGGCATAGCACCGAGACGGCATTGGTCGCGTTGGTAGATGATCTCTGGAGGGCCAGAGATGGGGGATGTTCCTCCATCCTGGTCCTATTAGACCTCTCAGCGGCTTTCGATACCATCGACCATGGTATCCTATTGCATCGGCTGGGGGGGTTGGGGGTGGGAGGCACTGTTTTGCGGTGGTTCTCCTCCTACCTCTCTGGCCGATCGCAATTTGTGCGGGCAGGAGAGCAGAGGTCGACCCCGAGACCCCTCACATGCGGGGTGCCTCAGGGGTCGGTCCTCTCGCCTCTCCTGTTTAATGCATATATGAAGCCGTTGGGTGAGATCATCCGTGGTTTTGGGGTAGAGTACCATCTGTACGCTGATGACACCCAGCTGTACATATCTACCCCAAACCACCCCAACGATGCCGTAGCGGTGATGTGCCAGTGCCTGGAAGCCGTGCGGATCTGGATGGGAAGTAACGGACTTAGGCTCAACCCGACCAAGACCGAGTGGCTGTGGTTTCCGGCTGCCCGATTCAACCAGCTTTCTCCAACGCTGGCCATAGGGGGCGAACATCTTGCCCCTGTGGATGGGGCGCGCAATTTGGGTGTCCTCCTGGATACCCGGCTGTCTATGGAAGAGCAAGTGACAGCCGTGGCCAGGAGGGCGTTTTACCAGGTTCGCCTGGTTCGCCAATTGCGCCCCCTATTGGATCGGGACGCCCTTCGCACAGTCACTCATGCCCTCGTGACATCCCGACTGGACTATTGTAACTCTCTCTACATGGGGCTCCCCTTGAGGTGCACCCGGAGGCTTCAGTTAGTTCAGAATGCGGCCGCGCGAGCAATTATGGGCACCTCTAGGTTTGCCCACGTAACACCGCTCTTGCGCGAGCTGCACTGGCTACCTGTCGTCTTCCGGGTGCGCTTCAAGGTGTTAGTTATCATCTTCAAAGCGCTCCATGGCTCAGGACCTAGCTATCTGCGAGATCGGATCCTGCCCCACACATCCTCACGACCGATTCGCTCCCACAGAGAGGGGCTTCTCCGGGTGCCGTCCACTAGACTTTGTCAGCGGGCGACGCCCAGGGGAAGGGCGCTCTCTGTGGCGGGCCCGGCCCTCTGGAACGACCTTCCCCCTGATATTAGAACGACCACCGACCTCCGCTCCTTCCGTGTAAAATTGAAGACCCATCTCTTTCGACTGGCCGGCCTTGAATAGTTCTCTCTGTCTTTTAATTATAAATTTTAAATGGGTTTTTAATTTATGTTTTTAGCACGGGTAGATTTATTTAATTCGATTTTAAGAAATATTTGTATTATTGTATATTGTTTTTAATTATGCCTGTGCACCGCCCCGGGTCCCTGTGGGGAGAGGGTGCGGTTAATAAATCCCAATTTATTATTATTATTATTATTATTTTAGAATTGTTGTATGTATTTGGTTTTTATTCTACCTGTGCACCGCCCCGAGTCCCTGTGGGGAGAGGGTGCGGTTTTATAAATTAAAATTATTATTATTATTATTACTGTTACTTTTGGATTTATTGTCAGAGTACCTCCTGATGCTTTTGATTCTAATTTAAAACATATCCAAGCTTGATATGAATTTTTCCTGAACGTTTTCAGGTCTATTCAGAAATCAGGGTTCCAAGAGAATAGTTATAGTACTTACTTCTTTTGTTGTCTGAAGATGAATGAGGAAGCTTCTAATAAAAATGGATTAAATCATCCCAGTAACTATGCCATAGAAAATGGAGGAACAGTGTCTTCTTCTTAACAATCTTTTCTTGCTTACTATTTGTTTGAAGTTTGATTAAAGCCAGCATATTGAATTTCATGCTACTTTAGCCACCTCAGATTGCCCTTTGAGGTGCAAAGAATGAGCAGTAGCTTTTTTATTGTAACTTTGCCCACTTTGAAGACTTCATATCAAACCCACCAGCATATTTCATTTACTTATTCCATTATAAATGAAGCCTTTCTTTTCATGATCGTCACTCTTGTTGATCTTACAAATTAACATATAGAAAGGATTTCACAAACAAATCCAAGCATTGTGCTAAGATAAAATAATTATAATGTACTCTTTCATAATTTAGTTTCAAAGTTAAATGTCAGTAATGTGAATTAAGCTCGCATTCTAAAACTACAGTAATTAGTATTCTTTATCAGCAAATTCATTTCTCATCCATTCCAAACTGATGAGGAGTCACCTGTTGTGATCACACTGAGAAAAAAATCTTGAGATTGGTGGTAAGTATTACTTTAAAGGAATTGATAGAGAACTGGGGCCAAGTTCATCAATGGAAGTCCTACTTAGGACAAGTAAACAAATGGGATATGGGTGGATAATGTTCATAGTTATCACTAGCCAACCACTCTAATCTCATCTATTCCAGAATAGGGTGCTTATTAGCCTTTATTATCCGCTAATCAGAAGTCTTCAAACTTGGCAACTTTAAGATGACGAGAATTCTGGGAGTTCCACAAGTCTTAAAGTTGCCAAGTTTGGAAACCCCTGCTCTAATACTTGTACTTCTAGGCAACAGAGATACTTTCCCATGCTCTTGCCTGCCCTTTTCTATCCAGTGCATTGATTTTTGATTATTATTACGTTTTAGTCAAATGATTAATATGTATTTTTTACTTCTTTTGAAATCATACATACTTCATTAAGGTTCCTATTTCATTCTAATTTTAGGATAGATTCACCTGACACCATCATTAATTTGACATATTCCAGAAAGCATTGCTATGCCTCTTATCTTTTTTGTACCATCTTTATTCTAAGACTTTAGTGTGCTGCTACATGGGAGTTTAAATTGTTATAGCATTACATATGACTATCAACAGGTTTTAGTGAATTCTTCTCCAATATTATTTCCCAGTAATTACTAAAGAGCCACCAAGTGTCTCAACTGCTTCTCTATCCCAATGTGCCACTTTGTAATTCTGCTTAAGGCAAAAGACAATTCAAAAACTCTGACAAGGTTTCTTCCATCATATCCTTTTTAAATATGTGCTTGTTTAACATCCTGCATTGGGAAGAACTGTTACTTAAAGGCTTGCAAAACAGATTTTGGATATTCCATAAAGGTATTGCTATTGCTAATAAAGGTTTATTTTATAAACATTAAGCAGAAAGTCATCATAATACCACCACCTCGGCCTCCACCTCCATCATTTGTCAAGTGCTTTCAGGAGTACAAAGCACTTCATGTGCATTATCGTGTTATAATCAAATATTCTACTCTAATACCTATTCTTGTTTTGAATTCTTCAAACGTTTTTAATGAATCATACATATACCATGATAGCCAAGTTTATGTAAACATTTTACTCAATTTTATAATTGAAGTATCCTCATTTTAAGAAGAATTAACATGAGTTTAACCATTCTATAGCATACAGAATTCTATCTATATCCAGAACAACAAGCATAATTTCAGAGGAGTTCCATTAAAGTAAAAGAAAAAGAGCAGGCAAGAAATAACAAATAGCAGCCACATCTTCTATTATTATAACATCATCAATTCTTTATAGTCCTATTAAAGCTCAAAGACATAAACATATAACACCAGTAACTTTATGATAAACAGGATTGAAAAATCAAAATAAAGCAGAGACTACAACCTTATATAAATTTCTCCTGGAGTAAATCTTGCTAAATATATCATTTATTTCAGGGCACAGGGGTGTGGAATCAACCCTACAAGATGCTTGCCAACTCTCACTCTTTCTAATATCAAACGTCAGAGACTGCTTAGATGAATATGAACATTCATTGCTCACATGTTGCAAGATATGTGATGTTCCAATATAAAATATTCTTCTCCGGGTGCCGTCGACCGGACAATGCCGGTTGGCGGCTCCCAGGAGAAGGGCCTTCTCTGTGGTGGGCCCTACCCTCTGGAATGGCCTACCTTCCGACCTCCGTTCCATCACAGACCTCCGCTTGTTTCGCCGGCACCTAAAAACTTATTATTTTCATCTGGCCGGCCTAGCATGATCTACTCCACACCCATTATTTTATAACAAATCAAAACTGTAATTTGGGTTTTAAATTTAAACTTATTTTAAGTTAAGCAGGATATGGATTTAATTTCGTTATTATTTAATAATATTTTGTATTTATGTATAATTGATTTTAAATCTCTGTTCGCTGCCCCGAGTCCCTTTATGGTGAGATGGGTGTGGGTTATAAATGTGAAAAATAAATAAAATAAATAAATAAAATGAAGATATAATATGGGGATTTTCTGAGTGCTCTCAAGGGCCAGTTTTCCAGAATTAGTCACATGCTTTTAACAAGAGAGAACGAATGGAACAGGGAAGAAATGAATATGCTGAACATGGCCAGCAAGTGACTGGAGAATTAGCTTGTCATATCCATGTCCAGATGGAAAGTAAATCCATAATTCTTGTCATTTGTCTCTATGAGTTAATGCCACCAATTCCAGTGTTAAAAGGATAATATATATGGTTCATTTTTTAAAAAAAACTTTTAAAAAGGATATGTTAAAAAGAATATTTGTGCACTGCTATATAAAAAGGGAAGGAAATGAATGTTTCCTAGGGATTAATTTGTCCATTGTACAATAAGATAGAGATAATTCAGTAATTGTCATCCAGGTATATGGAATGTTGAGGGAAATCCCAGAAACTGCGACTAAAAAAACTATTTGCTAATAAAATAGAATGTAGACAGAAGATGACTTAGAAAGCAAGCTAAGAAAAGCATGCAGAGCTGAATTTTTGAATTTTTTCCAATTATTTTCTTTAATGCCAACATCACTCTGTATTACATCACCAAGAGGGAGGGGCATAAGAATGAAGAATTAGTAAAATTCCAAAGGTCTGCCCATAAGTCTTTGGGGGATTTTTCTGTACAGACTTCAGCCAGAACAGACTCACTTTCAATCTTGATTGGTCCTTTAATGGTTTCCTCTTACCAAAACAAATTCTTTTCCGGTTCTGTTCTGTTCAGGGAGAATCATCCTGCTGATAGACAGGTACGCAAACAGAATCTTAAGCCCTGTTGTGCATATTTTGTTCAGTATTTTAATGGGGATATTGTATAAAGAAAGAAAACACTCCTTTTTCTTTTTCAGATAGTAGGAGTAAACTATTCAGAAATAAATAAAATGGAAGCATAATCTATATATCTAGCCAAAGACAACGCAGCACAGGAAATGGCAATGAGGCTGTGTGGTACCTATATTGCAGTCCTAAGCAGCTATAGTGAACAATTAGCTTTTATCATCTGGGATGCTCTCTGTGTATGCAGAGATATGAAATGATCGTCATTAGCAAAGAATAAAAGAAGTAACCATAAAGACTGGAAGATAAGAATCTGGTGGTGGAAGGGCTGACTTTGAGTACGAAATTTCTCAATATTTCTTCTTTCTCAGTGAAATTCATTCTTATCAGCTCATTGCTTCATATGCCTTCCTTTACAGTAAAAGGAAGCCTGTGAGACCCATGACATTCTAGAAAACAAATCCAAATATCCTTATTATTTTGAAATGTATCCCTATGACCTTTTTCTCCCCTTCCTTTATCATAATCAAGCAGTCAATGCTCAATGGTAAGTAGCCTTACCAATAATGATAAAGAACCCAGGGGGGGGGGCACACTGGTTAGAATGCTGGTTAGTATTGACTCCCCCCATAGCCTGGAGTTCAATGTTGCCTCTTCAAGGATGATTCAGACTTCCATCATTCCAAGGTCAGTAAAATGAGGACCCAGATTGTTGGGTGCAAGATGCTGGCATTGTAAACCATTCAGAGAGTGCTGTAAAGTGTAAAGCACTATGAAGAGGTATATAAGTATGTTGCTATTCCTTTTCTTATTCATATTTTATTTATACTCTTCAAGGAATGTGCAATCTACTTTGAGAATTACTAGCTTGGGAATTCTGGGAGATGAAATCCATACATCTTAAAATTGCTAATATAGTGAAACACTGATTTAGTTATAGTTCTTCTTGACTTGCTCCTGACTCTTGACTATTGTTCAGGAAATATGGGATTTGTTTTCCTATTATCTAGCATTAGGTTAACTATGTAGCCACAACTTTTTTCATTTTGCAAGAATACAAGACTTTTTAATTTCATGTCTTCCAAATCTATTTTTATTTTAAAGCACTCAAAATGTTGAGTCAGAATTAAATGAGATTTATGAAGAAATTGACCCTATAATGAGGAATATTTATGGTAAACTTCAAGCAGACACAGTGTTTTTAATAAAAAACAAATAATTCCCCTTTCTCTCAATCTTTATAAAAAATTAACTGCCTTTAAATAAGGATTAAAGAACTTTTTTATTGATTAGTTATTAATGCAGGGTCAGCTCTGACTCATCTCAGCAATTCCTAGATTATTTTTTTATTTTTTTATTTCAATTATGGATGTATATGTGCTTGTTTATATCCCTAACTGTTATTTTAAATATGTACACTTGTTACACTTGATTTGTTTTAGCATTTATATTTATTTACTTTGGTTGTTCAGTTTGAGGATTAATTTAATTGGGCAGAATGTTGTAAATTCTGTAATTTCCTGATGAGTACCATACCTTAGTAACAGTTATAAATTATATTAGCATTGTTGCTATTAGTACTATGGTAAGAAATAAGGATGCTTCCAGATAAATAAATTGGGGTGATCATTGAGATAGAGGGTGGTGAGAAAATATTAAATAATTCATGTTTTCCATAGCATATAACATAGCCTTGAACCAGATAAACAAATTCAGTCAGACGTAATTGACCCATATAACATCTAAAGATAGAAGAAAAGTAATGAATTAAGCAATTTAACACCTCCTTCAGCCAGTCCCAGATACCATGATTGGAGAGGAGAGAGTGGCCTCTAATGGTCAATTCAATTTAATTTGAAGGCACGCCAGTTGGTTATTTTATTTTATATACAGTGAACCCTCGTTTTCGCGGTTAATGGGGACCGGAACCTTCCGCGAAAACTGAAAAACCGCGAAGTAGGATTCGCACCGGAAACTTGAGTTGGTGGACATCATTTAAAGCAAGCACTAGGGGGCGCTTGCCTCCTACCGGTGCATTTTTTCCCCTGTATTTTTGAAAAACCCGCGAAGCACTGAAGCCGCGAAACATGAAGCCGCGGAAAACGAGGGATCACTGTATATTTCTTTCTCTTCTTATCAAGGTACCATTGAAAAAACTTCTGCTCTAATTGGGATAGATTGTCTTCCTTTCTGTCCAATATTCTGTGTTTGTGTACTATATTCTAAGGGTGAAGCTTACTAGAGGATTTTGAATGAGGGGCGGAGCAAATTAGATATTGTCATCCTGCTCCAAGGGAGTTAAAAGAAGACACCCAACTGTCCCATTCCATTCTGGTACTGAATGCAGATGGCATTAGGACACAACCCTAATTTACATTTTTATTATCTTTTAACCATCTGTGACTGGCACAATATTTGTTTGCACCAGGCTGAAATACTATTCTGATAATACACATTTCTCTGCATACTTTTAGTGATGTAACAAAACATTATCTGTTGCCATGGTAATATCCAGCAGCAGGAGCCAAAATAATTAATACAGGTGTGGATAGCTCTGCTCAGTATGCTTTCATTTCATTTCCAGCCAGTTCAAGTATAATCCTTTATTTTTTTAATATAGAAAAAGGTTTCTCGTTAATACATTCAGACAACTATGTGAAATGCTAAAGAAACCATACTCCCTGGAGAGTCCCTTGAATACTCTGTGGATGTGGATGTGGTGAAATATAAAAACGTTGTTTCTGAGGCATTGAAAGCAAGGAAGAGGAGCCGAAAAGCTAACTGTGAATTTGAAACCATATTTTGGATTTGTCTTATTAGGAGCAAGAGATAAAACTGAAACAATATTCTTCCTATTTCTTCACATATTGCTGAAAAGTGGAACTGCTTATGCCTGTTATCGAGAGCAAAGTTTAGAACTATGTACTAAATTTGATCAAACTCTGGATTCTCAAGCAGAACAAACTCATGCAGGCCAAGTCAGCATTTTCTCTGGGAAAAACTTTGAGCAACTGCTCCAATGTATTTCTTTGTAGGTTCTGGATCCACAAAGGATGGTAGTCAGCTACATGGGATTTTGATAATGCATAATTCATGAAACGCCATATGAAAAATGAATGAATCTTAGATTTCAATGACCAGCATCTTTATTCTCACCTAAAAATCAGCCCAACATTGGTCACTCAAATCAGAACCTTATAGATTGGGAGAGAGGAAAGAAATTGTTAGTTTTACCATCTGTTCCCAAGCCCCCCCGCTTCACCATTGCTAATCTACTACCTTGAACAGCACTGTAAGGGCTAATTATTTTATGTGGCTGGTGAAATCATTTATTCTGTCTGTAGTCTAATTTAAAAGTACTATCCCAATTTCACAGCACTATTGTGTGTACAATTAAATGGAAAAGAACAAGCAAATTATTATACTTCCTTAATCTCATTAATCAGTTCTCTCGTATTATTGTAAGAGGCATCATTGTTTCTCATGAACTGTTCTTCCCTTGGTATGTAGATTTCTCAAACTATTTTAGTATAATAATGATAAAAATAAAATGCTGTCAGCAATAGCATGTTAACATCACAGACCTGCTCTCAGTCTATTTGTTTGAAGTTTGCATAGACGTTCCTTAAGTCCTTAGATGTCTTAGTCAACTGTTCTGCTTTATTAGCCCCAAAAGGCTTTAATTGCATGATGATTGCTACCATATCTGATGAAAAATAAATAAATAACAGCCTCTGTATTTTCCCCAAATATAAGAGTTGCCTTTGAAAAGATGGGTGGCATGTAAGTTTAATAAATACATAAGTGAAAAGAGCTGCTTTCCAAAACTTGTTCACAATCTATGAACTGAATGTGATCAATAATATTAATCTGGGACTTGTCCAAAGCTCTGAAACAGATTCACTTTCCCCTTATACTAGGAACTTCATGAAACTTCATTTACTCTGTCAAATTTAAATATTTTTTTCTCCTTCAGAAAGGGGGGGAGCACTTATATGAATTGGATGTAATAAAAGATATTCATGTACCTAGAATCCCTTTTACTCAGCTCTTATTTATTACTTTGAGACTGTGGTTGTTGGTTTTTCATTCAAACAGAGTAAGTCCCAAACTTTGTAAATATGTAAAATAGCCTTAATCATGGTTCTTATTCTTTAGTGAGGTAGTATAAATGGGCATTGTACTGGTTGTTAACTAGATTACTGCATTCCATTCATCCAATCTAGTTTGGTAGTTGTTTCTGTAGGTTTTTTTGATAGTAAGGTTTTTCATTTAGTAAAGAAAACAAATAACCCACTGAATACATTCGCAAATTAAAGGTCAAGCTTCTGTACTCAAACTTCTTCTAACTCGATATCATTAGTCAGAAGGCTCATGATATCCAAGACTAGACTATCAATTTGGACTATTGCCCAACAACTCATTTTTCCAACTGTAACTCTGTTGCATTATATTTCTATATGATCCATTTTGTTTAGTTTTAGTTTTGCATTAATGGACATATATTTTACTGTTTGCCCTTTTGAATGCACACTTCTTTGGACACATTTTAAGAAGTAATTTTCTGAATGTATTTTGTATGTTACTTTACATTAATATGCACAGATTTATGAATATTTCCCCAAAGTATTCATTTTATGGACATTTGATGATTAAAAAACTCCTTTGAAAAATTCAAGAAAGGATAATTGCATTTTGATTTACATGCTGATCCATGCTGTGTGAATTAGGTAAGATTAGTTTCAAAAGTCAAGTCTACCAGTTTCCACACCATTCTTGGTTGGTTCATTTTTTAATTTTGATTCAGGTCAATAATGCCTACCTTCTAGTCATCTAATTATTGTAGTTGATGCATTTATTATGATTTTTATATACCTCTTTTTAAAACAATTTATATTTGCTGCTGCCACCTCTTCTCAAAACTAATTCCATGTCTTTAATCCAGATGATTGCAGTCTGATCTCAAGACGTACCTGCCTGGAAAAATGCTGATCACATAAAGCATTTGTGACAACCCCAAAGTGGCAAGAGTAATGTCCACTGAAGTGAATGTCCTTTTATTTAAGAGAGAATATGAGTTTTCAATTGATTTTTTTCCTACTTTGTCACCCATCCAAACCAATGACTGAAACTTGTTTCCTTCCCAAGCTTTTCTAGAACTGAACTGTTTAGGGATTATGAATGAAGTTGGCAGGAATAAATAACAAAATTAAACATGCATGTTGACTATTCTGTTAGAAAACCTACCTATTATTTGTATTTTGTTTTAACTGTTCGTAATTCAGTTTTGTGTCCCAACCTAAGAACAATGCATAAAAACAATGTATTACATTAGAAAAAGAGTGTTGCCAAGACTTTCCACAATTTATTTTTGGAACTTTGGTATGAATTCAAATACTTTCCATTCTTGTCCAGAAGATTAACATAACAGCAAGAATTGATTGATATCCACCCTCTGAGTAGCTCATGTGCAAGCAAGTTGCAATGACTCTGGCAGAATATTCCCCTTTGCCTATTTTAGTCATAGTTATGCCTAATTTAATTACTGCTTTCCATCACTGATTCCATCAACATCATACAATATATGATACACAGGGGCGGAAACAGTAGATGGCTTTGTGAATTTCTCATAGCTGTTGCAATATGGTGGTGGCTTTGGTGGTGGCTGGCTTTGGCTCCATGTTGATATATACATTACTTAAGCAAGCATCACTTCCTCTGTAAAATTTTAATTGTTTCTGATTCACTATAGCTTGAAGCACATAGATATAACTGTTGCATTTCTGTAATTCACATCTCTCAGTTTAAATTGCGTTTTGGTCATAAAGGCAGAAGAAACTCAGGGTACACACACACACAGTCATCTCGTGGCAAATTTTCCCTTCAAACTGATTATACCTTTTGTTGTCCACTGGATAGGAAATAATAGATTATTTACCCAACCTAGTCACTTTTCTAATTATCCTTTCTCTCTTTGAGAAACATGCCCTTTTTCGATCAAAACAGAAGCTGAGAGGAAACAAAAATATTGATAGTTGGAATAGGCATGAAGCCCATTTAGCCATGACATAACTGGGTGTTAACAATATCAACAGAGTTGGCTAAAACAAATCATAAATAAATTAAGATATTAATAAGTTTAGTACTGAATGGCTGGGCAGATTTTGTACAATTGCGGCACATATTTTATGTGTCCGTTCCGTTGCCACAGATATTTTCCTTTAATACAGATTTCGCAATAGAAATTCCTTTGTCTGTTTTTTATTTCAGGATCACTCTTCTCTCACATATAACCAGGTAGAAGTACCTAATATTGTCTGAAGGTTGGCACCAATGAAGGGATTATTGTCTCTGGAACTAACAATGCTGCTTCAGCTGCTAATTCCAAGCAAATATTTTCACCTCTGATAAGTGAAGTTAGTTTGCAGAATCAAACTTTAATATGTTCATTTGGATTGTTAATGTTATTTAGCTAGGAAAATCAAAAACTCATGCTAAATACTAGAGGAAGTAACACGATTTGAAACGAATCTCCTTGGAAGATTGCACTAGTAGAAAATCTCTTTGAAGGTTTAATTTCCAAGATTTTGTTTGGTTCAGTGCACATCCAATGTGCTTTACTTTTGTAACATAGAAACAAGTGGGGAATATTCTTAAAGCAACACTTTAAACCTATTATATCACAACTTTCAACTTTTGCTATTATTTCCTCATTAGAACAAAAGAAAGAATATTTCATAGAGGATCAAAAGTCTTTTTTAATAGCAGAGGCACTGTTGAGAGATGGGTAGCTGTATCTATATAAATAAAAATGTAACAAGAGTTTGTTCAAAACTGCTAATCTCTAAAAGTACTGCACCGATCATTTCCAAATTTTCACACAACGTTCCTTTCAAGTATGGCACCAATTATATATATATATATATATATATATATATATATATATATATATATATATATATATATATATATATATATATATATATATATATATATATATATATATATATATATATATATTGTGTAGATGTCACACCTGTGCCAGGTACATGCAACAGAAATGTAAAAAATTGTTTTAAAAGGTAGATAGATGGGTACAGAGAGAGCAATGGGCCACAGGTATTATGTCATTCTTTATGACATAAAATACTCTGTCCATAGGTAGGTAGATAGGTAGGTAGGTAGGTAGGTAGGTAGAGGGATAGAGAGAGAGAGGGAGAAATACAGTAGGTAGGTCGGTAGGTAGGTAGGTGATAGAGAGGGGGGAGAAATACAGTAGGTAGGTAGGTAGGTAGATAGGTAGAGGGATAGAGAGAGAGAAGGAGAAATACAGTTGGTTGGTGGGTAGGTAGGTAGGTAGGTAGGTGGATAGAGAGAGGGGGGAGAAATACAGTTGGTGGGTGGGTGGGTAGGTAGGTAGGTAGGTAGGTAAGTAGGTAGAGGGATAGAGAGAGAGAAAGAGGGAGAAATACAGTAGGTAGGTAGATAGGTGGATAGAGAGGGAGAAATACAGTAGGTAGTAGGGAGAGGGAGAGAGGGAGAAAGAGTGTAGGTAGGTTTTGTTGGGGATTATACGGTGGTTGTGTGTGTATGCAGGTGTAGATCTACACACAGATTGGTTGGCCATTTAACCAGACTGGGCCACAGCAACGCGTGGCCGGGAATGGCTAGTACATAATATAAACAAACATCATGCCAGCTAGATCTCTGAAAAAGCTATTATAAAACATAATTTTCTGAACCTATTACAAGTAGTCCTTAATTAGCCATCACTCATTCAGTGACCATTCAAAGTTACAACAGCATCAAATGAGGAAACTTATGGTCAGTCCTCAGAGTTCTGGCCATCACAATGTCCCTGTGGGCACATGATTGTGATCTGGGCTCTTGGCAACAAACATGGCATGTTTGCTTAATTGCACACAATTTGCTTAATAACTAACTATAACCAGAATTACCAGAACTGCTGGTGTGAGTTCCTGCAATCATCACAATGTCACTGTCTCAGTTATAGTTGTTGCCCAAGGACTACCTGAATCTAACACCCAGAGGTATATTTTTTTCAAATTTTGGAGATTTACTACTATAAATAACTAGGCTATGTATCACCCTTTGGGTCATGATTTCAGAAATATTTCCTTACCAGATTCCACAATGCCTTCAACAATGACAACGCTTCTAATGGACTAACTTCAATGGAAATGTTCAGGGAGATATTCAGAGAGGTATCTGCCTTGAAACTAAGGTATGTTGGATTGCAATAGCACCGTCAAATGTCAGGAGTTGAGCATAGGAAATGTTTTATGACATTTTGTTTGATGTCATGCAATGTTTTATATTTTTAACGTCATAAAATGTTTTATAAAATTTGATTCTTCCACAAGAATCATAGGTAGCAGATTTTGGATGCATTCTGTAACAGCCCATTTAAGGTACCTTGATTAAAATGGTTGCCTTATACTACTTTGTTTCATAACTCAAAAGGTGTGTATACACATACACAAACATACACATAGAGAAAAGATTCTTCATCCCAAGAAATATGTTGCATGGATACTGCATTCAAATGGAACAATTCACATGTAGCAATGCTTCTAATGGAAGTAAAACAGCAAATTTACAGTCAATATTAAAGAAACTTGGTATATGATGTTGTATTAGTTGTAATTATCCCAGTGTTCATTGCTAAAATAGAAAATTCATTGTCTAAAAATACACTGGAAATGTAATACTTGTATGAGATTTTTTTTCCCCATACTTGGTACTAATGTTGAAAAGCCCAACAAATAAATATAAAAGTAATTTATAATAGAAAGTAATACATTTTAAAGGTAAGATTTTTCTTTTCTTTTCAGTAAGTTACAAATATGTCTAAATCTTGTATTCTACACTGAACTAACTTTATACATAGTAACAGCTGCTAAGATTCTGTACGTTTCTTACTGGACATTTGTGAAGAACGGCAAGCTAAGTTACGGGAGTATGTCTTGATGTCAAAATTAACTTCACATGTGGACACCATGAATACAGAATATAACAATGTGGAAATCTTTTTGGATATTAATATTAAAAATGGGTGCATAGTATATACAAAGTTTTCATATTACAAAACATAACATATTTTTTTACTGACTTAATAATAATAATAATAATAAGTTGGGATTTATTAACCGCACCCTCTCCCCACAGGGACCCGGGGCGGTGCACAGGCATAATTAAAAACAATATACAATAATACAAATATTACTTAAAATAGAATTAAATAAATCTACCCGTGCTAAAAATATAAATTAAAAACCCATTAAAATTTATAATTAAAAGACAGAGAGAACTATTCAAGGCCGGCCAGTCGAAAGAGATGGGTCTTCAATTTTACACGGAAGGAGCGGAGGTCGGTGGTCGTTCTAATATCAGGGGGAAGGTCGTTCCAGAGGGCCGGGCCCGCCACAGAGAGCGCCCTTCCCCTGGGCGTCGCCCGCTGACAAAGTCTAGTGGACGGCACCCGGAGAAGCCCCTCTCTGTGGGAGCGAATCGGTCGTGAGGATGTGTGGGGCAGGATCCGATCTCGCGAATCGGTCGTGAGGATGTGTGGGGCAGGATCCGATCTTGTTCAATTTGCTAAGTTTCTTGTATTAGGTAGAAACCATTATAGCTTGAAATGAAGACTAACATAATTTCAGTTTTATTGGTTCTATAGTTGATGATTTTAGCATAATGTTAATATTGATGTTAATATTGACTTATTTTAGCAGTCACATAAAAGTTGAAATAATAAAATATTAGTATCAATCCTATTTTTAGTATTGACGTAAAACTTCAAATCCATCCATCCGTGTATACTGCTAGCATCAGGAGACAGTTTTCCCCTTACATTCAATGTGCACTAAAATGAAAGGAGAGGAGAGTTTTATTTTTTGATCTGGAAAAAGCTGTATCAGTCAGGCACTATTGCAGGATGATAATATGTGGAAAACATCCAGTGCTAAATTTCCGCACTGCAAAGCAACAGTGGAGGTTATAATAATCCAAGCATACAATGACAGCACTAGACCTTGTCCATATTAAAGCAACCTTCTATTCAGCACTATTGCATTTCCTTAAAGCTGGTTTAGGAACCCACTATTCAAGATATAAAAGCAGCAGCATTTTAGCTTTTTCCCCCTCTGTTACCATACATACCACAGTGGATGGTTTTACCTCATAAATCATTTTCCTAATATCACTGATGCCTTGGTGACTACTTAATTCTATTAATGGGATAAATTGGCTCCACAGAATTTTTTATTTTGTTTATGTTGTGATCAATATTTCTGAGCCACTTTTTAATTTAGTAACTGCTTCAAAGGTAGCCTAAATGTTAAAATTAAGAAACAGTGTTCAACTATAATATATTGCTGGCAAGTATCTGGTTCTTTACTTTCAGAGAGATTTCTGTCATATAACCATGATAACACAAAGTCCTCATTTTTCTTTTCAGATACCTTCACACATAATAATAATCGCATTGGTTTGCTTCATATGGTTAGAACTCAGATAATGCAGAGAAGATTATTCACAAGAGACTTAAATGATGGATTAGTAAGGGATGTGAGCTAACTCTGATAAAAAATAAGAAATATTGGCAAAGAAATACAAAATCCATCAAGCTAATTCTGCTGACTTAAAATAGCTATACTTTATTTGCCAGAATAAAGGAGTGCAATTTCAAAAGGTAAAAAAAAAAATCCTACTATTCTGTACATGTATTAAAAAAGAGGGAGGAAATACTAAAGCTGTGTAATTAATTTGAAATGACATAGTTGAAGGACTAAATACTTAAGTCCTTCAACTTTCAAAGGTAAACTCGTCATCATTTAGGACATCATTCAGTTGCAGAAAGTTATTCAGTTCTGTCATGTTCACATCATAAGTAGCTGCCAAGTTGAATAACTAAGACCATCAATTCTACAGTCCAGTGTTTTAATCAAAATCACACAAGTGTGGCTGGGAGAGACCAGGCTCATGTCTACCAGCCTTGTTCTTGACTTCCATGCATTGACCCAACCTTTCACATAGTGAAAGGATGCCCACTCTTTTCCTAGCTTTAATATCTTAGAAACTAAACTTCAAAAGAATGGACACAAATAGAATAAAAATCAGTTTTACTCATTCAACAACAGCTGATTCAGATTTGCAGATGAGGAAAATAGTGAATTAAACATATCTGAAAGAGTACAGGCAATAATTTGTATTTTTGTATTTTATTCAATTTATATCCCGCCTTCTCCAAAAGGACCCAGGGCGGTGGCAGTGATGACCAACAGAGCAGTAGCAAACTCAGTCCAACAGAACCTCTTAAGATAAGGAAAGGATGACAGATTGTTCATTTGTGCCCTGGGTGGCTATGCCTCATGAGGAGACTAGAAGTCACATAGTAGGTTTGAGACTTGGGAGACAAGGAGAGTCATCAAGATCTCAAACATGATAGAGCTCTTAAGGACATTGGGTTTGTCCACTGACTTTCTAATCATATTGGGATTTACAATTATTTTACATGTTGGGGGTAATGATTCAAGAGCTGGCCAGCTGTTATGATGATGTAATACTGGGAATGAGTCAGCAATATTTTTTTTGGCTGATATTACTTTAATAGCCTGTAATAAGAAGAGGCCCTGTTGGGGCATCTCTTTCTCTCTCTCTCTCTCTCTCTCTCTCTCTCCATGTGTGCTTCCATGCTACAATTGCTGATTGCTGTTTGTTTGAGGTCTGACTAAAATATGTGTATGTATATATTCTTTGTAGATAAAATAACTATTTAAATACAAACCTCTGTTTACTGTATTTGCTCCTGGGTTGTCTCACATAGTCACACTGTGCACACTTTAACAGGTTATGGGTCCAGTCCGCAGAGAAGCCCAGAGGGACTAGAGAAACCAGAGAGAAGAGAAACCCAGTGGGAGTTTGAACTAGAGTCAGAGGGGTTGTGCTTCGTGATTTGTTAGTGGTTAGTGCCTGTAATGGAAACAAGCAACATGGCTTACATCAGTGTAATGGGAGGAGGATTTTTAGTGTCTCAGCTAAATGAGACAAACTACCTCTTCTGGAGTGTAAAGATGGAGATGTACCTATGAAGGGAGGAGTTGTGGATAATAGTTACTAATCCACCAGCAGTCCTGGATGATGGGGACCAGAAAAGAAATGAAAAAGCATTAGCCATCATAATTCTGGCTTTAGAGGACAGTCAGATGATACATGTGAGGGTCTCCAATCTGCAAAACAGTACTGGGAGGCATTGTGCAGTGTGTACTGTGGGCAGTAAAGTGTTGTTGACAAGGAGACTGTATAAAGCACAGCTGAAGCCAGGGGAGAGCAAGTCCACACATCTGCAGACTATGAGAAAGAGATTCCTGGAGTTAGAGGAGAGAGAAATGGTGTTTACTGAGGCATACAAGGTATATGTGGTGCTCAGTTCATTGGACACTTCATGGGACATTCTCATGACTAGCCTAGAGTCTATGCAAGAGAGGGACTTAACCATGATGTATTTGAGTGGCCAATTGTTAGAAGAAGAACAGAAATGTCTTGAAAGGTCGCTAGGAAAGAAGGAGATAATGCTCAACACAGGCCAACATCTGCAACATCCCAAGATGCTAGCAGAGCAGCTGAGACTTGCTTCACGTGTGGTTCTACAAAGCATCTCCAGAGATGCTGCCCTGAGAGCAGAAACAGAGGAGCAACGAGAAAAGGGCGTAGTGCTATTCAACACATGAGGAGTGGTTCTTCATTGTCATTTTATTCCCTGGGGCAGCAACAGCATCTGAAAGCAGTAGAAACACGGTTGCTGGACAGTGGGGCGAGTCAGCATATCGCAAATGACCCACAAACATTTTCTGGCTTGAGACCAGCTAAGCAAACATTTGTTAGTTTGGCTAATAGAAAATGATCTGCTGTTAAAAAGGAAGGTAAAGTTTATGTACCTGAGATAGGGGAAACATGTATCGTATGTATCTCAATTAGATTATAATCTGTTGAGTATTTCCACTTTAGATAGCCAAGGGTTTGAAATACTGTTTGCTGGAGGACAATACTCCATAAGGAAAGGTGGAAGAATTCCTGCACACGGGAAGCATGATCAGATGGACTAATTCTACTTTATTATGAAGAGAATTAAGAGAATTTTGAAAGTCTGAAAGTACATTTCTACCCTGTCACCTTTACAACTCAAGAAACCAGGGGTGCCATGCTCACATTCCTTTTGGGAGTCAAGCTATCTGTTGTTTAATAATTTCCCTGGCTGTGCTCTTCCCCCATCTCCTAAAGTCATTCCCACATACCATTAAAAGAATTCTAAGCTGGCAATGAAACAGCAGGGTGTTTCTACTAAATGTTATTCTACAATGTTTAACACATATATACACTTAACCTTAATTTTCACTCCTGACAAACCCATGGTGGCACAAACATTAACTACTAGTCAAGTCCAGCTAACATTTTAACCAGCTCTCTTATATCCCCATGGAGATTTTGGGGGCAGGGGAACTCTAATACCTTGAATGATGTCACGATGTCATCAGCAAGGCTCACAGTACAATTCAGTTTTTGTATTGTATTATTGTAGAAGAGGTAAATTGCATAATGCTCTTCACTGCTCTGAACCAACAAGATACATGAAATATTACAGAAAGGAGAGGGACTAAAGCATGCCTTACAGGTATCCTCATGCTCAGGTACTTTTTACCCATACTATTACTGCCCAGTTAATTGTTCTCTGAATTTTTAGAATTAAAAATAAATAAAACCCTTTTTAAAAATTAGCAAAGTAAACTCCAACTCATTCACCCACACTTCTGTGGCAGGTTTTGCAGTTGTTTGTGTGAACAAAAACTGCTCTAAGGCTATTACTCTAAGTCAGTGTTTCTCAACCTTGGCAACTTGAAGATGTCTGGACTTCAACTCCCAGAATTCCCCTGCCAACAAATGCTGGCTGGGGAATTCTGGGAGTTGAAGTCCGGACATCTTCAAGTTGCCATGGTTAAGAAATAGTGCGCTAAGTAAACAGTTCTCTAAGATTCTGAGAATACTTTGACTGTCACAAACATATCATTTTATTCTCACACAATAGTGCATATAGTTTTTTTAGTTTAGTTGTTAGCATGTGATATAGTATTTGGTACAGAAGAGGTATATGGAAAAGATTTTTTCCCTGACGTTAATATAATAGCAGAACATAGGATGAATAGAACTGAATGGGGAGCAATTTGAAACAGACAAAAAGAAATGCTCACTGCTTTATTTAAACAATGAACCCACTATCACAAGGTGTGGAGATGATGTTACCAGCTTTGAATAGTTTAAAACAGGGCTGTCAAATTCGTGGCATCATGTTATCGTCACGTAACATATCATGACTTTTTCCCCCCTTTGCTAAACTGGAGGTGAGTGTTGCCAGTGTGCGACACATCTGGGCCATGGGCTGTGAGTTTGACACCCCTGGTTTAAAATAGACTAATATATAGCTGATATCGCTATCAATGGCTGCTAGCATAACCCTGATTTTAACGATGCTACTGAAGGTAGCTCCTGTGGAGTCCTGAGCAACATGAGCAAGAGACATTAATTCCCTTGTGCCCAAGTTATTAATCTACCAGGAGGATCACCATTGTAGTGTATAAGATGCTGAATGAGGCAAGTCTTGATTCTGAACGCTCTTTCAAGATTGTATATTAGGAATTCAGAGCATGAATTCTGTCTCTTCAGGTATCTTTAGGTATCATCTGATTCAGACATAGAAAGTTCAAGAGATCTGAATTAGTCTGAAAATATAAACCAGTGGCAAGATGTGTAGTAGAACTTTAAAACATCTCTGCGGCAGATTATTTTCCCAACAGTTCAGCTTCTGGGATTCAAAGCATAAGTAGAACAATCATATCAATAAATGCACACTTCAGATTACAATGCACATTTATGAATCAGTTAACATTATTTAATAAATAATATTCTCTTACACTAAGGCAATGGAGTATCATTTGAAGGGCACTTTACATTGCCCGTAGTGGTACTCAGGAATGAAGCTATGAGGCTAACGTTGACTTTTGTAGACATGAACTATTTAGCTGACTAGTTAAAAAGAAATGCAATAGTCACTGTACTCAACAGAGGAGACAAGTGTAGTAAACAGCCTCTAAATATAGTGTCTGTTGTGTGGAGGCTTCTTTCTGACAGGCTTATTGAAGATTCATTAGACAGAACCCTAAATCCAAGTTCCATGAGCTGCAGAAGATTTGCCAGTTTATATAGCTTTGCTAAGAATTCACTAAATGGCAGTTTGATATACCATAGAGAAGACAGCAAACTGCCAGAAGCACCTTTAAGAAATATAAAGCCAGATGGGATAAAAGGCACCAGGAGAAAGTGAAAATTGCTTGATAGAAAAGGTAATCTAATCTGAAGGAAAATTCAGTCACACTGCCAAGTACAAGAAACGGTAAGTTTTTCCTGAGAGGGGAAATGTGATTCTCTACTCATTTCACAGTGAGATTCCACAGGCCAGACTTTCTTACATTTGAATAGGTTTGTGAATTGTGCATGAGCTGCTCTTTTGACCAGCACACAAATCTTTGCTTAGTCAAAATGGCATCTTCCTATCTTCTTCACAGGGCTGCACACTAATTTTTGCTTTGAGGGAGAGGGTGATACAGTGTCCCAATTAGGTAATTATTTCCCACTTTTGCCTTAATTAGGCACCTACAGACACTAGACCGGGACATGGTAGCTCAGTGGCTAAGATATTGAGTTTGTCAATCAGAATCCCTAGTGATCCCTAGTAATAGAGTGAGCTCCTGTTATCTCTCCTTTCTGACTGAGTTTTTGTGTTCTTCAGTGCATGCCTTTATTCAGAAAGGAGGAACCAACTTCTTCCCTGGTCCAACACCTCAAAGCCACAGGACATGATATAGACTTTAAAAAGACCCGAACTATTGCCGAAATTGAACACTTTAACAACAGAATAATCAGAGAAGCTATTGAGATAGAAAAACGGCCACACAGCATGAATAAACGAGATGATACCTCCCGCCTACCAGCCATTTGGAAACCCGCCCTCACTGACAAACGAGTCCCTAACACAAAGAATGATACCAGACCCACACTCACGAAAACCACACAGGATGTCACTATCACACATCCACGCAAAAAACAAGCCCAAACCCACACCGATTATGACCACAAACCAGAAGCCCGACCACAAACCAGAAGCCAGACCACAGCTGCATTATTAGCCACTTTAAACCCCTCCAATCCATACATGAAGCAAACTGATGCCCACCACGGAGATGTGGCACGACCACAAACGCGAAGCCAAACAACAGTAGCGCAGCTCACCAGGTCAAATCCCTCTGCAACTCGGACTAACACAAGCACAACCAGGCCCCCACCCAAACAGAACACGCCCCCATCCAATCAGAGCACAGCCAAACCCCCTACCAATCAGAACACACCTCCACCCAATCAGAATGCAGCCAAGCTCCCACCCAATCAGGTCACACCCCCACTGGCAGTTAAAAAGAGGAACCGGCTGAGATCTCACATTGCTCCTGGAAGCACCAAGCCAGAAGCACCAGCCTGAAGATGATGAATGAGACTTCATCAAAACGTCGTGAAGATACTTCCAATTCTACGTGGGAGAAAACCCGAACAACCAAAGACCTACATACAAACACCCGCGAAAACCTCAGAAAACATATATATATATATATTACAATAGCAGAGTTGGAAGGGACCTTGTAGGTCTTCTAGTCCAACCCCCTGCATGGGCAGGAACCTTATACCATTTCAGACAAATGGCTGTCTAACATCTTTTTAAAGACTTCCAGGGTTGGGGCATTCACAACTGTATGTATGTATGTATGTATGTATGTATGTATGTATGTATGTATGTATATATATATGTATGTATATGTGTCACAACACCCAGACAGAAAGCTATATGGTTTCTGGTGATGAGCCGAAAGGCAGAAAAGGAAAAGCAGTATGCTTCCTCCCTTAATTGGTTCTTAACAGGGTGTTGTGACACAAGTATATATATATATATATATATATATATATATATGTATGTATGTATGTATGTATGTATGTATGTATGTATGTATGTATGTATGTATGTATGTATGTATGTATGTTAGTTTTATGAGCTGATCAATCAATAAACAATTATGTGTGTGTGTGTGTTTTAGGTTTTTTTGCGCTGATAAATAAATAATCAAGGAGACTAGGATAGATCTATTTCGAGCTATTTAGCTTTCATCAGCTAGCCATACCCTTACTGGGATTCGAACCAGGGAAGTATTACATGTGAGGCAGTTGTAATTGCCACCAGACCACTGATCAGCTGAGACAGGGGAAATAAGTATATGCTTGTGTCACAACATCCTGGTATGCCCCAATTAAGGGAGGAAGCATACTGCTTTCCTTTTCTGCCTTTCGGCTCATCACCAGAGACCATCTAGACAGAACGCTATTAGTTTTGTTGTGTCTTTATATATATATGTGTGTGTGTGTGTGTGTTAGGGTTTTTTGAACTGATAAATAAATAAACAGGGAGACTAGGATAGATCTATTTCGAGCTACTTAGCTCTCATCAGCTAACCATACCCTTACTGGGATTAGAACCAGGGAAGTATTACATAAAGGGAAGTATTAAATAAAGGCAGAAAAGGAAAGTAGTATGCATCCTCCCTTAATTATTAGATAAAAAGCAACTATCTGCTGAAATTTTATATATTATTTAGGGCAAGAGAATCATCATGTTCAACCTTTCTAGTCAGTCAATTATTTTCACAATTAATGTTAATTTATTGTCAATCCAAAGTACACGCAACTGAAATTCCTGAACAGCCTCAGTGCATAAGGGTTTGTAATGCTTGAAGATTATAATCCTTTGAAACAGATTTGAATTAGGGATATAAAATACATTCTATGTTTCCAAAACTATCATGCTTTGGCTACACTAACATTTTGCATATGGTGAGCCATCACTTCAAATTTGTTCAGGAAAAATAAACTTATGTTGAAAGAACTCATCCTTTTCCATATTACACCAAAAACAAAACAAAACCCAGACATGCACAAATCGATGAATAATAAGACAAGTCTGCAGAGAGTGTGTATGTGCTCTAATTCAAGTATGTGGGTCATCTTTACCATCATTTCAAGTCAATTGTTTTTACAGAGAAATGAATTTCATGACATAATAGTTTCATTTTACAAGAACCTCCCGTTGAGAGATAACGCCAGTTAGCTGTTCAGATAAATATTTAACACCACCACAAATAACACCATTAAAAAGTACAAAAGTAATAAAGCATCTTAAGCTTAAACTTTCTTAGAACATTAGTCCTATATGTCATTCTTCCAAAGCCCAGAGGCTGTTGCCATTTTGCTGAGCATTCAAGCTGTTCTTATTTTCTTTCCAAATTTTGTATTGGGGGGAGGGAGTGGGCTGCACATAAAAATATGTTGTCAATATGGTCAGAACTCCTCTAAGTGGAAAATAGCCAGATGTCAAGTACCTTTAGAAAGCAAAAAATCAAGAGCTTGTTTCTGCAAATCTGATTCTTGTTGAAGATCTTGCTGTTATTCCTTTACAACTCAAGATCTTTTCTTGCGTACATTTCTTTGTGTCTGGAAGACATAACAAATTTCAAAAATTATGTATTCCTATCTATCAACACTCATAATGCTAACATAATACATTAACTGTCCTGATGTTATTAATATTAATGATTAATAAATTAGTATCATTAATTTCTAAGAAGAAAACATGCTTAAGTGTGCCAAATATATTACATTCTAATTTTCCAAGCAAAGTATATAGTAGCTCCAGAGAAACTAATAACTGAACAGCCCCAGAGTTGGTATTCAGCAGGTTCTGACCAGTTCTGGTTAACTGGTAGCAGAAATTTTGAGTAGTTTGGAGAACCAGTAAATAACACCTTTGACTGGCCCCACCCCCATCTATTCTCTGCCTCCACAGTCTCAGCTCATTGGGCAGGAATGAGGATTTTGCAGTAACCTTCCCCTGCCACACCCACCATGCCATGGCCACAGAACTGGTAGTAAAACTTTTGAATCCCACTACTGAACATTCCCCATCTTCTTTCCATTCATATGGGCAGAGTGGGGTGCCTCAGGGGTCGGTCCTCTCGCCTCTCCTGTTCAACACATATATGAAGCCGCTGGGTGAGATCATCTGTGGTTTTGGGGTAGAGTACCACCTCTACGCTGACGACACGCAGCTGTATATATCTACCCCAAACCACCCCAACGATGCCGTAGCGGTGATGTGTCAGTGCCTGGAAGCCGTGCGGGCCTGGATGGGAAGTAACAGACTCAGACTCAACCCGTCCAAGACCGAGTGGCTGTGGTTTCCGGCATCCCGGTACAACCAGTTGACTCCATCACTGGCCATAGGGGATGATCACCTTACCCCTGTGGATGGGGCACGCAACTTGGGCGTCCTCCTTGATGCCCGGCTGTCCATGGAAGATCAAGTGACAGCCGTGGCCAGGAGGGCGTTTTACCAGGTTCGCCTGGTCCGCCAGTTGCGTCCCCTATTGGATCGGGGTGCCCTTTGCACAGTCACTCATGCCCTCGTGACATCCCGGCTGGACTACTGCAACTCTCTCTACATGGGGCTCCCCTTGAGGTGCACCCGAAGGCTTCAGCTAGTCCAGAATGCAGCCGCGCGGGCAGTTATGGGAGCCTCTAGGTTCTCCCATGTAACACCGCTCCTGCGCGAGCTGCACTGGCTGCCTGTCGTCTTTCGGGTGCGCTTCAAGGTGTTAGTTACCATCTTTAAAGCGCTCCATGGCACGGGACCTAGCTATCTGCGGGATCGCATTCTGCCTCATACATCCCTGCGACCGATTCGTTCCCATAGAGAGGGACTTCTCCGGGTGCCGTCCACTAGGCTGTGCCAGCGGGCGATGTCCAGGGGAAGGGCCTTCTCTGTGGCAGGCCCGACCCTCTGGAACGACCTTCCCCCCGAAATCAGAACAACCACAGACCTTTGCTCCTTCCGACAGCTTTTAAAAACTCATTTCTTCCGTTTGGCTGGCCTAGGGTAATTTTAATTAATTTATAGTGTTAAGGGGTTTAGGGACAGTTTTTAGTTTTTATAGATGTTTTTAGCGCAGGATATGTTTAATTGTGATTTTAAATTTTGTACTCTGTTTGTGTCTATTGTTTTTAATTTTCCTGTGCCCCGCCTCGAGTCCCTTTGGGGAGAGAGAGCGGGTTATAAATAAAATTTATTATTATTTATTATTATTATATCCTGAGTCCAATTAATATCATCAACTTTTTATTTGTTATAGATTGACTGTCTCTGGATAATTTGGTATTACTCCATTTTGAATGCATAACCAAAAACAATGAGACTCTATTTGCTTATTATTTTTGCCTTTCCCATTTCTATTCCATCCATTTCCATATATAATCGGCAGGCTATGTAACTTAACAATTAAAAGACCCAAACAAGATTAATAAAACAACTGAAACATTGTGATGCACATCATCCATAAACATTCCCTATATTTTTTTGTGAAAGGTTTGAATATAAAATAAACTTTAACTCATTTGGAGAAAATAAAGGAGGGCATAGTAAGATCTTCTGGTGGGGTTAGTTTCATAAAAGCATACCACCAAAAGCAACTTAATCTAATCATATCAAAATGGACCTTTTCAGATAAAAAACAAAATAAATCCTAGACAAAGCTCTTGGTTCATAACACAAGAGGAAAACTGTTCCTTTTCATAGGCAGGAGCCAACCCTTGTAGAGACTTATGTCAGTGCAAACTCCTTGAATTTGATCAAGAAATCTACCAGAAACCAGTGCAGCTTTGCCAGAATTGGAGTCATATGTTTTATCAAGCAATGGACAGCAGAAGCCTAGTCTTCTGAATTTAACAATGGTTTTTGAGTTTATGATGGGGCACAATAGCATGTTACACCTGTGTAATTAGGAGGTAACCTATATGTATATAATAATGGCTAGACCATACATTTAAAGAAGGAAGAGAGGCAATTGATTTGTTTCCAGCTGGACATTGTACTTTTTTACACAGTAAGGATAGTAAGGGTCATAGAACTGCCTTGCTCCCAATCAGAGGTGTCCACAGGATCCAATGATTTCATCAAAAGTAATACATAGGTAATCCTCAGTTAATGACAGTTCAAAGTTACAATGGTTCTGAATGAGCGGTACTTATGACCAATCCTCAAACTTCTGCCTCCTCCCCCAGGTACCCCCATGGTCATGTGATTCTGATATGAGTGCTTGACAACCAGCTCACACTTACAACATTCACAAAATCCCATAATCAGGTGATTGACATGTATGGTTTTCCCTGCCAGCTTCCCAGAAGCAAAGTCAATGGGGAAGTTGGCAGGGAAGGTTACTCTGATAAGCCTCCCACAGTGAACAGCAGCAACCCTGGGTCCGTTTGGAGAAGGGCAGGGTATAAATTCAATAAATAAATAAACCCTAAACCCTATTGCACTTACACAATGCCACACCCTTGCAACCCTCCCTTCACACCCAATATTAGCAACTTACCTGCCTGCCAGCCTGATTCTCCACTGATTTTGGTTGCTGAAAGCTGACAGGAAGTTGTGAGGAGGTTCTTGATTAATAGGGTGAACTAAGTAATCTCACTTTATAAAGGTACTTTTCAAACAAGGTTAAATTAAGGAATCAACTAAATGGACTCCAGATCAGGGCCCATCTCTATGTTATTGCGTGTTCTCCGGTCTGGATGTTTGTTACTTGCTCACCTTGATGGTAGAGTTCCTGTATCAATCCCTTTGCTTTCTCACACAAAAAGACACAGGTTCCAAATCAAAATAAAGCACTACAAGTAATATCACCTTCTCCACCTGTGGTTTTACCCAGTAGATATCATACAGAATATATCTCTTTCCTTCTTTGTGGAGAGGATAAGTGCTGATGCTTCATTCTGAAAGAAAGGAATAGTCTCACTTCCCTAATGTATTTTCTGCTTGAGATATATAGGTCATAATTATACTGAAGAAGTAGGAGAGAGTCAGGAAAAACATTGCTCTGATGGTGGAGAAGGAGGATGACTTGCAGAAGGGATTTAAACTTTCCATCCTGCTCTGCCTTGCCTTAGAGACACATAAGGAGCCTGAAATTGGTCAGTAATAAACAGCATAAAATGAGTGCTTTGTGCCAACTGTTGTCACAGCAAGTGGATTTACAAGAGCTTCTGTGCTTAGTGACCTGAATATCTCCATTTGTTGACACTGCATATCACATTGTGATGAATAGCATTAATGTTGTATCGCCTAAAGTAAACTTCAAATGATTTGCTTTGCATGTTTCTACTTCTTGTGAGCTGTTTACATAAATAGTAAAGATTCAGTATCACTACGTGGTGCATCTAAAAAGTAGCTATGGTAACATAGAGAAGATTTAATGCAAATATATGGCAAGGTATTTCCAAATTCTGGCTCAGAGGTCTTTTGCTGTTTTATCCATTAGCCAAACAATAAATGTGAGAGAAGAAATTTGTCATGTCCAAAATACTCCCTGAGTTTAAACACGCTGGGGAAAACATGCAGAGAATGGTTTTGGCATTCTTTCCAATCCCTTCCCTAAGTTGTGGCCATAGGAAGCCTCTGTATTAGTATGTGTGAAAGAAACAAAGACAAAAGGAGGAGAGAGTCTGCAAGACAGGTGCAGGTGTGCTATGTATGTTTCTGCTCAACTTTCACATTGCATGTGATGATGTGGGCACTGGAAAGCACAGGGCGGCTGCATAAACACTACTCTGCATTATATGACCAAGAGGGAAGGAGCTTAGATAGGACTCCTTTGATAACAAATGTGATTATAGTTTTCAGAATGTTATCCTGGTGATGGACAGAACCCTAATCCCACATTCTACTGAATTAGAAAGAAAAGAAAATTGAATTTCACTATCATAATAAAACAGGCATACCCATTCCACTGGGCCACCATGGAAACAGCGAACGAGTGGCCCGCAGTGCCTCTGCCAGTGAAAATGGAGTGCCCATCCTAGCTCTATTTCCCTGGCAGAGTGCTAGCAAAACAAACTATTAGCAAAAGTGGATTCCCCCCAGCCCCACCTGGGCCACCACAGGTGCCCTCAACACAAGTGATGTTGAGCTGGATACGTCTACCCTGAACATGCCCACCTGGCCATGCCCCACTATGCCCCCAAAGTCAAATACAACCCTGATGCGGCCCTCAATGAAATTGAGTTTGACACCCCACCCTAGATCCTAACAATACAAAGATATTCCTTCAATTTTTGGGAAAAGTAGGCATTCTATGGCACCAACTGTGACTATATGAGGATGGGGTAAATTGGCAAGATCCAACTTTGCAATTGTCTTTGGGTAGCTTGTGAGATTGACATGTTGAAGCAAAATTTCTTTCCTGTGCTTCTGAACGCTGCTTAATCATTGTGTCAATTTTTGAGTATTGCAATACAGCACTGTAAGCTGATAGTGATACCAAGTTTAAGGAAATCTATGTGAATAACCATATATCTCTCCGTAAATTGTAATCAAGAGTTATGCCTGAGTTTTGAAATCTCTTTCTCCCCACATGCAAAAGTTATTGATAATATTCTATGGACTGATATTTTATTTCTGAATAATAGGGACACGTTTATATATAATAGGGTTATAACAGGAATGAATCCATGTTTCTTCAGTTGTAAATGTGCTGTAAAGAAATTCCTCACTTATATTCCCAGAGGGTGAAAAACAATTGCTGCCAATTTTCAGTTCTTGAAAGTTTCTGCTCTGCCATCAGTATGCAAGGAGTCAACTTCCACAAATCTTCCATTATTTAAGAACATCAATGTGACCCTTATTTTGCTGTGAAATGCTCAGCTTGACATCAAGTTTCTTTTAGGTGATCTGCCAAATGGCCATTATCAATTTATTAACATTTTTCATGTGAAACTTGTTAATTGTTGTCACAAGTCATTTACTCCCTTTTTGATCATACGCATCAGTTCTTCCCAGTCCATCTTTACATTTTTCAGTCCAGCAATTCACAGCATTCATGTCTACATGGTTATCACCATAACCAATCTGCATTTGTCAATACATTTCAAAAAAGGGAATTCCTTTGGCAGTCAAAAATTCAATCATGGGGCACTGCTTAAAGTACACTAATAATTCACTGCAGGTTTCCATTTCATGGACAATAGAAATTTAATCTTTTCTTACAACAACTTCCCAAGTTAAAAAACATGCTAAGGAACACATCAGAACTATTAGCGTGTCAGTAACTTTTGGCATTCTGTATCATTGGAAGACTTACTTTTCATTCATCTTCATGGTGAACAATAGAATCAAACAACCTTGGTCTGAATATCAGGCCAAGCACACGAGAATGTGAGCCATCAGAATGTCTTTCAGAAATCTGGGTTTGCCCATACGGGGATACAATGTGTTAATTCCATCAATCAATACTGGCTTCTAAATAAATAAATTCTGAATAAGTCTAGAATAACACCAACAGCAATATATGTTGCACAAATCGAAGGGCTGAGAGAGGTCTCATGTAACCTGACCAATAGTCTGCTACAATAATCCAAGCATGATCAAGAGTTTGGCTATACAGTAGTGAGAATGGGTGGATTCTGCAGCATTTGCTAAATAGAAGTAGCCGATTTTAACAGGGGTATTTTGTGTATCTGAAATTTATTTTTTATTCCACTATGACTTCTAAATTCTTTACAACTGGGGAGATTAATAACTAGCAATCTGAAAACTTAAATGAGATAAAATGGAAAGAAAGGGAAGAGATGATCAGGATGAAACACAATATTTTTTTGTTTTACTCCCATTTAACTTTGAGATGGTGAAAACACATCTAATCTGAAATTCTGCCTAGCCCACCCTGAGGACACAGATAAACCTCCGTGGCCTCAATGAGTCTCTAAAAGAATGCAAATGACCAGCTATCTGCAAGCAATATAAATCCTTCCATTCCCTTCCTTCCGTTCCATTCCAGCCAGCTGAAGAAGTTTCTTGGATGAGAAGCGAAATGTCTTCAAAAAAAACAACAAGCACGTTCAGTTGCCCCTTGGAAAAAAGGCCCTTTGGGTTGCCTATCCCACAAAAAATACTTTATTACAAAAAATGCTTACAAAATTTCATATATAAAAATAACAATTTATGTATAGCAGACTAAATTTACTCAGAGATTGTACAGCTATTCGGCAGAAGGTTTTTAATGACTACAGAAATTTAAAGTTCAGAAAATTTCACCAATGTGCAGTTTTGAATCATGTTCAGCTGAATAGGTTGAAAGAAGGCTGTGCAAAGCATTCAAAAGAGTTGTTTGACAATGGATTTTAGGACTCTTGAGGCATCTCTCTTTGAATGCTTCAAGCAATCGTGATCTTCACAGGGTTTACTTAACTACTATGAAAGCTGACCCTGGTTATCTGTACATTCATAGACAACATTTTTACTGAAACTACAGCTAATCAAAAGTGATTGTGTACAGATATATACACACAGGAGTAGCCAGCAAAAGCAACTGAGGTATGTATGCCCACTTTGGAAAGAATGCAGGTACTTTAATGTTTTCTTTGAAAGGCTTTGAACATACCTATTGCAAAACACTTTCTGTTCATCATTAAATAATCCAGATTTCTAAGACTAGTGAGTCATATCAAAACATTGGTCATGGATTCCATCACATACCATTCCTGTTCTCAAGTAAATCTTTCCTTTCTTACTGCTAAACAGCTGCCTTGGAGGCTACAGATATTTGTCTGTTAGGCAAAATGAAAAGAGAACCAATTTCTTATGAGATTACAAGGGTTTCGACCATGAGCATTTTTATCCCCCTATCAAGTCCAAGAACCTGAATGGACAGATGCTGTTGTTTGATGGCATTAAACATATCACCACAGGAAATAAGCTGTTCCAAATAAAGCTTCCTATTGCAAGTGATTTTGTCAGTGTCACATCAACCTATTTTCCTTGGTAATTAGTGTCCGTCAACATTGCTGTGTAAATCAAGGGCATGACACATTGTCATTATTTTTCGTCATCCTGTCCAGGTCTTTTAGCTGTATTGTAGTCCAGTCCACTATTCGGCTATGTAGCTAATGATCAGAATTATCCAGGTATTGTCTTTTTTTAAGTTTGTTTTTTATTTTTCCATTTTCATAACATATCTATATAAATAAAAATGTAAAATAGTTTGTACGAATCCACTAATCTCAAAAACTACTGGACCAATTTACCTCAATTTTTCACACAATGTTCACAAGGACTTCTGATAATAGAATACCTACTCATTTTGTGCCTAGCACACGTGTGTCGTGTGCAAGGTACACAAATGTAAAATGTACCCACTGATCATGTTTTCAACTCCCTGTAGCCCCGCCCATCAGACTGCTTTTCAACTGTCAGTGTTGGAAGAGGCCTCATATGGAGGCCTCTTAGGGCCAAAAAGGCACTGGGATAGCAAACTACCAGGTGGCCCATAGAGAGAGAAGGGGGGAGAAATACAGTTTAATAAAAGAAGGACTAGGGGAGACATGATAGAAGCCTTCCAATATCTCAGAGGTTGCCCCAAAGAAGAAGGAGTCAAACAATACTCCAAAGCACCTGAGGGCAGAACAAGAAGCAATGGGTGGAAACTAATCCAGAAGAGAAGCAATTTAGAACTGAGGAGGAATTTCCTGACAGTTAGAACAATTAACCAGTGGAACACCGCTCTTGCGCGAGCTGCACTGGCTACCTGTCGTCTTCCGGGTGCGCTTCAAGGTGTTAATTATCATCTTTAAAGCGCTCCATGGCTCGGGACCTAGCTACCTGCGGGATCGGATCCTGCCTCATACATCCTCACGGCCGATTCGCTCCCACAGAGAGGGACTTCTCCGGGTGCCGTCCACTAGACTGTGTCAGCGGGCGACGCCCAGGGGAAGGGCTCTCTCTGTGGCGGGCCCGGCCCTCTGGAACGACCTTCCCCCCGATATTAGAACGACTACGGACCTCCGCTCCTTCCGTCTGAAATTAAAAACACACTTTTTCCGCTTGGCCGGCCTAGGCTAGTCTCTCTTTCTATGGGGTTTTAAACTTATTTATAGCTACTGGGTATTTTAGTTTAACGGGTTTTAGCACAGGAATAGATTTAATTTGTTTTTATATTATGTATTTATATTTGTATATTTATTGTTTTTACTTTCCCTGTGCACCGCCCCGAGTCCCTGTGGGGAGAGGGAGCGGTCTACAAATTAAATTTGAATTGAATTGAATTGAACAGCTTGTCACCAGAAGTTGTGAATGCCCCAACACTGCAAGACTTCAAGAAGATGTTGGATAGCCATTTGTCTGAAATGGTATAAGGTTTCCTGCCTAGGCAGGGGGTTGGACTAGAAGACCTCCAATGTGCCTTCCAACTCTGCTATTGTATTGTATTGTAAATGCTTCAAAGCCTACAAAGCACTATTTTTATGAGACAATGCTTTTGATTAAAACCTTGAATTAAAAGGCTACTTGCAACCAAATCTGTTTCTTCAACATGCCAACCAGCCTTCTAAGCAGGACACACCATTCCATTTTGTTCTCCATCTCTTTTTTTCACGGCAGCCTGTCAGAGCTCTGAGCCCACTGAGTTGCCTCCAGAAGTTGTGAATGCCCCAACACTGCAAGTCTTTAAGAAGATGTTGGATAGCCATTTGTCTGAAATGGTTTAGGGAGTGATGGCTAACCTTTTTTGGCTTGCGTGCCAAAAGCAGGGGGAGTGCAGGGGCGATGTGCGCAGGTGTGCCACATCCATAATGCTATGTGCATGACCCCCTGCATTTGGCATGCTTTTTACATCCTCCCCAGGCTCCAGAGGCTTTATAGGAGCCTGGGGAGGGTGAAAACAGTCTTCCCCCACCTCCAGAGGGCAAAAAACAGCCTCAAAAGAAGGCCTAAATCAGCTGGCCAGGGCACACATACACACTGAAGCTGACAGGGCAATGCCTCGCATGCCCTAAGAAATGGTTCCGTGTGCCACTTGTGGCACCCATGCCATAGGTTTGCCATCATGGGTATAGGGCTTCCTGCCTAGGCAGGGAGTTGGACTAGATGACCTCCAAGGTCCCTTCCAACTCTGCTATTGTATTATTGTATTACAGTAGGTAGGTAGATAGAGGGATAGATAGAGAGGGAGAAATAAGGTAGGTAGGTAGGTAGGTAGATAGGGTGATAGATAGATAGGGAGAAATACAGTACGTAGGTAGGTAGGTAGGTAGGTAGGTAGGTAGGTAGGTAGGTAGGTAGAGGGAGAAAGGAAGAAATATAGTAGGTAGGTAGGTAGGTGGATAGATAGATAGGGAGAAATACGGTAGGTAGGTAGGGGGATAGATAGGGAGAAATACAGTAGTTAGGTAGGTAGAGGGATAGATAGGGAGAAATACAGTAGGTAGGCAGGTAGGTAGATAGGGGGATAGATAGAGAGGGAGAAATACAGTAGGTAGGTAGGTAGGTGTATAGATAGATAGGGGGAAATATGGTAGGTAGGTAGGTAGGTAGAGGAATAGAGAGAGAGGGAGAAATACAGTAGGTAGGTAGGTAGAGGGATAGAGAGGGGGAAATACAGTAGGTAGGTAGGTAGATAGAGGGAGAAAGGAAGAAATACAGTAGGTAGGTAGGTAGGTAGAGGGATAGATAGAGAGGGAGAAATACGGTAGGTAGGTAGGTAGAGGGATAGAGAGGGAGAAATACAGTAGGTAGGTAGGATGGGGTTTATATGGTGGTTGTGTGTATGTGTGCAGGTGTAGATCTACAGACAGATTCGTTGGCCATTTAACCAGACTAGGCTACAGCAACGCGTGGCCGGGTATAGCTAGTAATCACATATAATTACATAGCCAACATCATATTGTATTATTAAATGTTTACATCAATTCACCTTACCACCTTACTATCAACTCCCAAAAACAATTATTGGCTCTTCTGCTCGCCATACATCATGTGTGTATCTATCAATCAGTTTCTTCTCCCTCTCTCCTCTCCCTCCCTTCCTCGTTTCTTCCCTCTCTCTCCTTCCCCTTCCTCTCTCCTTCTCCTCTCTCCCCTTTACACTCCACCTTTTTCTCCTCCTCTTCCCCCCCTGCCCTCTCTCTTATCCCTCTCTTCTTCCCTTACCTCTACTTCACACTCTTCATTTCATTTACTTGGTGTATTTCAGTTTCTGAGCGAGTTCCATTTTATGTTGATGGTATTTGTAATTCCTTTTCAATATACATATTTAATTTTGACATATATATTTCTCCTTCTTTAAAAAAAAAAAAGAGAACAAAAAAGATACATACAGTATATAGTCATTGTACTTTTAACCACCACGACCCCCAGCCTATTTTTGGCCGAGATGTAGACCTGGTTATAATTCCCAGCTATTCTTTATACATCCTTATACGCCCCCAATTTGTGGTTCTGTCTTTAAATCTCAATAGTTTTCCATTGTAAGTATATTTCATGTTCCCACTCTATTTTTCCATATCTTGGATTAGATTACCCTTAACTGCCTCTAAATGGCAATCCTTACTGTTCATATTTGTCCATATTCCATGTATTTTGATCTTTATTTCATTGTCTTTCCATTATCATATTCAATCAGTTAGCAACTCCATTTTATTGTCATATTAAGGAATAAATGCCTTATCTTAGCTTTATATTTTCCCGTATAACAATTTCTAGTTGTCTGATTTTTTTTTCCTAGTAAGTCTTTTGTCCCACTTCTCTGTTCCTGCCTTCTCCCTTTTCTTTGTTTTGACACGTCCATCCTCTTCAATTTTCCCCACCACCGTCAAAGAAATCTTTTATATTTCTCTTTGTTGGGGCATAACCTCCTACTTAAATTTTCCTTATGCCACTGTCAACCTCCAAAACATCGTTTGTCTGCTTTTTGTTCCCTTTTATTGGGACACATCCCCCCTTTACCATTTTCCCTAAACCACTGCCAAGCCCAATGGATTTTTGTCTTCTTTTTATTTCCCACTGTTTTTACCCCTTCATTATCTTTCCCCCATTCTTCTTTCCCTTCTTCTTTAAATCCCTGCTTCTCTGGGTTAAGAATTCTATTGAGGCTTGATTTTAATGATTTTACTGATTTATACATTTTTTTTAATATAGTTTCACATAGTTCTTCAAATTCCCATCTTTCCACGATGTCCAGTTCCAAAGTTACAGTTAATTATGCAGTTCTTCTTTCTGAGTTCTGGTCCACCTTAAGTTTATCTACTTCAGCTGCTGTGGGGAAAAGCGACAGGAGCCATCTTGGTATTTTGTTCTTCCTTAAATGTCCAGTTCCAAAATTGCAGTTAGTTATGCAGAACTTATTTTGAGGTTCTGGTCCACCTTAAATTTTGCTAATCCAATTAATGTAAAAATGGAAGAGAAGCTGGAGCCATCTTGATCTTTTGCAGAGAAAAAGAAGAAGAAAAACGTTGTAGTTTCCCAGTTCTTGATTTTGTTATTAGTTTTTCCATTGCTATCTTCCACCTCCAGTTGGTTATAGCTGCTCAAAATATATTAATTGGAACAAACTTGCAAACAGCCAGACTCGGGTATGTTTCTCTTTGCCTCCTGCTTTTCCAAATTCTGATTTATGGCAGTTGGTTAATTAAAACTTCCCACACAGTCAAGATTAGGTTATCAGTTATCAATGAGAAGATAATGTTTTTTTCTTGATTTTTCCCCCTAATTGGAGCTGCTTAAGATATATTAGTTGGAAGAAGTTCAGACGAAGCAAATCTCTCAGAATGTTTGGTTTCTATTTCAAATCCAAAACTAAATTTAAAGTTTGATTTGAATGGGTTTGTCACTTCTCTGCTTTCTCCCTTTATGTCCAAATTGTTTCAAACAAATAGCATTTTTGGGGTGCTAATGTTTCAACCCTCCATTTTCCCTTTCTTTCTTTCCTTTTGCCAAAATCTAGATCTGTCTATTAATATTATTTGTACTCTCAAGATTCTTTGCCTTTTCCAAGTTTTGATTTATGACTGTGGGTTAAATGTATCTTCTTACCAGTCTTTCATCTCGTCTCCTACATGCTCCTGTTCGGTTGCTTTGGCTGGAGTCGCCAGAAGGATGGAAGCATAAATATCCTTTCTTGGACAATAGTATCGAGTTTCTAGTCTTGTGTGCAGTTGTCCCAGATGATGAGCCATTGAACATACACACACACACACACACACACACACACACACACACACACACACGCAAACACCGGAAGTGATGTCCCGGTGTTTGGAGGCCGTGCGGGCCTGGATGGGGAGGAACAAGCTTCGACTCAACCCGTCCAAGACTGAGTGGCTGTGGTTTCCGGCATCACGATATAGCCAGTTGGTACCATCTCTGGCTATCGGGGGCGAGTCATTAGCCCCCGCAGAATGGGCTTGCAACTTAGGCATCCTCCTGGACTCTTGGCTGTCCTTGGATGACCGTGTGACAGCCGTGGCTAGGGGGGCCTTCTATCAGGTTTACCTGATACGCCCTTTCTAGATCGTGATGCCGTATGCACAGTCACTCAAGCCCTCGTCATTTCCCGCCTGGACTACTGTAATGCTCTCTACATGGGGCTCCCCTTGAGGTGCACCCGGAGGCTCCAGCTAGTACAGAATGCGGCCACGCGGGGGATTCTGGGAGTCTCTCGATACTCCCATGTAACACCTCTCCTGTAACACCTCTCCTACACTTATATACCGCCCTATCTCCCGAAGGACTCAGGGCGGTTCACAGAGGAATAAAAAGTAATAAAACACAATGACAATATAAAAATTAAAAATAGATTAAATACTAAATCTGTGCTAAAAACTTATGGTTAAAAGCAAATAAAAATTATAGAATTGTTATAAAATTGGGACTATATCATTAAAAACTATGCTAGGCCAGCCGCGTGAAATAGATATGTTTTTAAGGTCCAGCGGAAGAGGAGTAGGTCTGTGATGGTATGAAGGTCAGGGGGCAGGTCGTTCCAGACGGCAGTGCCTGCCACAGAGAGGGCTCTCCCTCTGGGGGTCGCCAGCCGGCATTGTCCAGCAGATGGCACCCTGAGGAGGCCCTCTCTGTGGGAGCGAACAGGTCAGAGGGAGGTATGTGGTAGGAGGCGGTCCCGCAAATAGCCAGGTCCCAAGCCATGGAGCGCTCTGAAGATGGTTACTAGCACCTTGAAGCGCACCCAAAAAGCCACAGGCAGCCAGTGCAGCTCGCGCAGGAGAGGTGTTACATGGGAGTATCGAGAGACTCCCAGAATAGCTTCCGTGCAGCTATGTTGCCATGCTGCAGCCCCTACTCCAATTCAGAGGACAAATCTCTGACCTGTGAGGGTCTTGTTGCCTCCCCTTGGGTCTGATGAGACACTGCCCCTTCTTCACACACCCCCTCCAGGGGAGTTCTGATCCAAAAAGGATCTTGGAATAGATTTGTCAGACAGGGTTCATGTGAGGATCTTGAGAGCTCACACACCCCACATCTGTCCAGTTGGAAAACGTCTGGACGAATTGCCCAGGTATTGATTGTCTTGATGACATTTCCTCTCTATTGAGTTTGGACTTTAAGATTTTCTTTACTCTCAAGAGTCCTTGCTTCTAACCTTCTCCTTGACTTGGTTAGCCATTTCAAAATTGTGGTAAATTGACTATAGCTATTATTTGTTGCTTTAGTATTTCCAGTCTTTAGTCTTCTTTGTTTCTAGATGACATTTCTTGATTAGATAGTCCTTGGTCTCCTTGTTCTTCCATTTCTTTTCTTTCATCTGTTCTAGCTTGCTTGGATCTAATTTTAATATGTTGATCATATTTTCTAGCATAATCTTTCAGTTTGGTCTGCATTGTTTGACCTTTTTCTTCTCTGTTGATTTTGTATCTCAATTATTCAGTTATAGCCACAGCCATGATGAACACTAGTTGGTTTATTTTTTGCAGTGAGGTGTTTATATTTGCAATGACTAATTATTGGCATCTTTTTAATAATTCTGCTAGGTTTTTTTTGTTACAAGCTCTAATGCAAACAACATTTATTCTGTTCTTTTTGTGCTGCTCTAGATGCTCAATTTTTCTTCCTTTCAATTTTTTTTAGTTAAAAGACCTTGTTCTTTCTGAGTAAAAGGAAGGGAAGAGGCGGTCTGGTTTGAGAATGAAAATGATTCAATTACTCTGTCCTTCGTTTACTGCTGACTTCCCCTGGTTTGCCTCTATAGCCTGAGCTACTTCTAGCAAGTGTTTTATTTCTTCACCCAGCATAGACCTTGGCAATTCTTTCCATTCTGTTTCTATGAATACTTTATTTTATACTGTAAACTGATGTTGATCTGCTAGCCTCTGTTCTGTTATTTCTGATTCTGGGTGTTGTTCTTCTCAAAATTGGTGCATTCTTTTCAGATAAGAGCCAAGGTGGTGCAGTGGTTGGAGTGCAGTACTGCAGGCTACTTAAACTGACTGCTAGCTTCAGTTTGGCAGTTCAAATCTCACCAGGTTCAAGGTTGATTCAGCCTTCCATCCTTCCAAGGTGGATAAAATGAGGACCCAGATTCTTGAGGGCAATATGCTGACCATGTAAACCACTTAGAGAGGGATGTAAAAGCACTATGAAGTGGTATATAAGTCTAAGTGCTATTGCTATCCTCTTTTTGTTGGACTTGATTTGTAAGCAGCTTTCCTTCCAGTAGTCCTACAATTGCTATCCCCTGGATTCTTAAGCAACCATCCTAAGTCCTGTAAACCTAATTTACCATCGGATGACCAGGCATTCTAACACAGTGAGGTTCTTGTTGACTCAGGCGATGATTAATCCAAAATGGACTTCTGTAAATCATATCACATTATATTGTTTATGGAAGAGACACTCTTTCTCTGGCAGCTCTGGTGAGACCTGTCCAGTATGTTTGAACCACTGCCATATCTTTCCTCTTCCTCAGAGTACACATGCTACACAACCATGTCAAAGTAGTGTCTCACTAGGGGATTATTGTTATTATTTTGGAGCATGTGTTGCTTTCTCATCACACAGCGACTTAGTCTCAAAAAGCTCCTTCAGTAATTGCTCCACTTAACCACTGATCTGAATCCACCATCTGTAATTGTTTTGCATTTTTTACACTCAGTCTCAATAACATTCTGTGAAATATTTATTCTGCTCACAGCAAAACTGTTTATTTCCCCTTTGAATGTCACTAAATCAACATTTCCATAGGATGTTGTGACCTATGCAAACTGAAGTTCAACATTCCATGGATAGGTTTTTGATAGAATATTTTTGAACAAAAGAAGTATAAAATGAATAGCCATCCCAAAGAATGCCACATTTTGCTTGAAACAAAATAATGACATTTAGAGGTTCATGTCTATGCAAAAGTGGACCTTTCAAAATAAGTTTAAAAAACATTAAGATTAACTATATATAGTGTTACCCCTGTGGGTAATATCTGTCTTCCTCAATCTCAGATCCTCTACCAGAAGACTGGAACTTCATGGGTTTTGCACAGCATCTTAACTGCTCCTAGAATGCTACACTTCTAGATAGGGAACTCTGCTGTTTTTTCTGGGAACTGTTAAAGCTACTATCCTAGCTTAGGTGTCACAGCCCCAAGTGTTTCTTCTACTACTAAGGTAATTTTGGGTTTAATTTTCCACATCCTCTCTAATTCCTCTTTCAGGCCCTGATACTTCCCTAGCTTTTCATACTCTTTCTACTTGACGTGGCTCTCACTTGTTACTGTACATCTGGAGTGGCATGTCATCTGGCCAAGCCATTTATACTATTGCCTTCCTTCTGGGGAGATCTTTAGAGTAGTATATTGGGACATGATTATGAGGTGTCTGCCTCATACAACTCTGAGGTTCCCCTCAGGGAGAATATTTAAAGATAGCCAGCTGTGCAGAGGCAGGAAAGTGAATTTGTGGCATTACCACTACTCATTGGGATAGGCACTAGGAAAGGGAATTAAGAGACCCCCTTGGGTCACTCCATCATTACTTTCTGTTGAGTTACATTAAAGTACCAAATAACAGAACTTTTCAATAAAGCAATCCATTTCTGCCCAGGATATTTATGACTTCAGTTTTTCTAAAATGGGTTAGTGGGCTGGCCTCCAACTAAACAGTTGGATAATTGACCTGGCAATCATTAGAAAATCTTTGGCCATATTTCAGAATCTCATAGATGACATAATATATCAATGCCATTTTGATCTCAAAATATGGCATTAAAACTTGTATTTACTATTAACATCATTTGTAGTTCACCGGAAAAAAATATGCATATTTTCTGTTGATCATTATGTTCTTCATTATATGGAATTGTTATTTCACACTTTTTTCCATATTGATTATAAGGTTTTGATTTTTTTTAAAGCCATGTGACAGAAGTAACATAACAGTTATTTATTAAGCACTATAGTAGAAATTAATGTCTAGGCAAGCAAACCAAAAGCCACATGTTTCCTTCACATATCAAATTCATCAAATAGACCAGGGGTGTCATCAGCATTGTATTTGAACTCCAGAGGCCAGAGTGGCATGGCTGGGGTAGGTGTGGCTGGGGTGGGCATGGCCAGCTCAACATCACTCATGTCAGGGGCACCTCTGGTGGCCTGAGTACACTGCCAGCAAAAACAGGCTTCTGAGCTCCATTTTTGGCTGCGACGGCTGCCTGCAAAGTTCTGCCAGCGAAAATGGAGCTCGGGGGGGTTGGTCTTCCTGAACTCCATTTCCACTGGCAGAGATACTGTGGGCAGGTTCTTTGTTGTTTCCAGGGAGGCTCTGTGGGCCAAATCTAAGCACCCTTTGGGCCAAATCCAGCCCCCGGGCCTTGAATTTGACACCACTGAAATAGACCTTTTGAAATAAAAGGCAGCAAAAATATGAGCAAACATATGAAAGTTTGAATTTTGAAATGTTTGAAAAATAGTCTTCCTTTTGTTTTGAAACCACAGATGATTGAATAGTATAGGTCAGGGGTCTACAAAGTCGGCTCTTTTAAGACTGGTGGACTTCAACTCCCAAAGTTCCCCAGCCAGCATAGCTGGCCGGGGAATTCTGGAAGTTGAAGTCCACCAGTCTTAAAGGAGCCGACTTTGCAGACCCCTGGTATAGGTTCAGGATCACGATGCCATCAGTGAAATTCATAATATAATAGGAATGTTTTATTTTCAGCAAAATAACCACCTGCAGTAGAAAACTCAGAAATGCCAAATTAAATTAAAAGGCTTTATAATGTCATTTATTTTAGATGAGAAGTGTCTCTTGCTGTGTGAACTTTAAAAAAGTTTGGATTAGTGTATCAGAAGTGGTTTTCCTCAAAGCCACAGGTAAATGGCGCTTATCTGTTCTTTCGGCTACATGGACTGCTGTTCAGTAAAGGAGAAATGAGGCCTGGCTCCAAATACCAATTCTCTTTTAACATTCAGTAAATGGCCTAGGTGCTAAACATCAGTGTAACACTAAGAGAGCATAAAAAATAGAAATTCTCTTTGATGGATATTTACCTGAGGTGAAGCCGTCATGGCAATATGTAGAAAAGCAAGGAAGGAAGATTAGTGGCTAATATATTCACAGCACGAATGTCTAAAGATGTCCCGGTACATTTGACTTCTGGAAATGAATGAGAGGTGTTACTAAAAATGTGTGGAAATGTCAATAATCTGTACAATTTTCTTTTAACTTTCTGCAACATTCAGAGGAATGTTTGACCAGAGTAAGATTTTCCAATTCAAACCAAATTTAACTGTAGGGGTAAAAGCCTATCTAAATGCACAACTGTGCAGAATATATTTGGACTGATATGCCAATTTATTTGGGCTTCTGTTGAAATCCTTGCAGTTGCTTCTGCTGGAGACCCAACTAGAAGAAATACAGTTTGCACAATTAGCAACAACACAAATCATTGGTTGTTGTTGTTGTTGTTTTTAAAGGCAGCATCTCCATTCCAGAGTAAAACTTTGGCAATGAGTTTGGGAAAGGCAGGAGGGTTAACTTTTTGTTCCCTCATTTACTCCTTATTTGGGTTGGCTCCTCCAAATGATATTTGCACTGGAGGTAAGAGCTCCCATTCTATCTCAATACAGGTGTCAGTGTTCTAAGTAATGCATCTGTCAAAAGCAGAACTCCAAGGCAGGTAGATTCCTCAAAGAACATATTTATTGAATATATTACATTAGCACAGCTAGTTAAAACCAACTCAAAAAAAAATTCCCCTAATTAAAAGAGCAAATATTTCCCTCCCCAGAAGTCACCAGTCACATTGTCCAATGAAAGTAGCTGGCAGGCTGCTTGGTCACTCCTCTTCTCCTTCAACTGCTACCAGTTGGGATGGCCTTGATTCCCACAAGAAAACCTTTTTGTTTTAACTGTTAGCTGGTCTATCTACTTCCCTCTCTCTTCCCCCTCTCAGAGTTTGTGGCAACTATGAGGCAGGAAAAGATGGCTTCAGCTAGGTTCACATCAGAGTTGACAACAGGATTACTACTAATCCAGGACTGCTATCTCAATACTCTTTTAAGTGAAATAATAATTGTGCTTGTTTGCTCTGATGTCATTCTCCTCCCGGCCATTGCTTCCTTATCATTGCTATCTTTCTCAGCTGCTTTCTTTTTTTAATCATGGCTGCAAGTCTATCAATTCACTCTTTTCATGCCTCCTACCCCCTCCTCCATACCATCACTACTGCCATTGCCAATTCTCCTCACTAGAGTTCGAGAACCAGCCAGATTACATCGGAAGTGTGTTGGGCAGCTGATTGCTTGTTTTCCCTGCCTAATAGTAATTCGATCCAATCTGTCACTGCCTTGGATGTGCACAACCAATGAGAGCATTGTTGGATTAGATGAATGGATGAGGCAGATTCAGGTTTCAGTGACAAACAGCAGCTCTTTTGGAATAAACTATGTACAATCCAGCCTGCTCTGTTTGATAACTAGCCCTTTTATAGGGAATTGACAAATGGCTTGGCCAATCACCTTTCAGTATTTTCCCGCCGGATCGGAGGACCTTGGTGGAAGTTCCTAGAGCCGGTTTGCTCAGAACTCGCTATGGGCCCGCAAACTTTTCAGATAAGTACTCCAGTACCTTTGGGCTTGAGTGGTCTGTGGAAGGAGTGAATGTTTGCTCCTTTTGGGTAAGGCTTTGGCTGCCTCATGCAGGAGTTACCTCTGATTGCCTAAGGTTGGCATGGCTGAGGTGGCCTCAGAGTTGGTCAATGTGCTGCCTCCAAATTCTCCTGTCCTTGAGCTCTAATTTGTAAGAGCAAGGTCTGGTGATTTCTGTAATTATGGCAGAAACCCAGAAAGCCCCCCCTCTCCCAAGCATAGTTGTTGGTGTAAACCCAATCCTCTATGCTAATTGTCCTTATTTTGCTTATCAAATCACTAGGTGGTTGCCTTCCAATCCCACCTTCATCACCAGTTTTGGATCAGATGAATGGATGAGGCAGACACAGGCATCAGTGACAAACAACAGCTCTTTATTGGAATAAACTAATGTACAATCCAGCCTGCTCTGTTTGACAGCTAGCCCTTTTATAGGGAGCTGTCAAATGGCTCCACCAATCACCTTTCAGTATTTTCCCACTGGATCAGAGGACCTACCATACTGGCTGTCAGTATGTAATACACATATTAAACTCCTTGGGAAAATTACAAATCCAGAAGATGCAAATTAAATTAATCATTAGTTGGAAAGCTAGTGGCTACTTCAATGGAGCAGATTTATTCTGGTGCCTAGTATTTAGTTACACAAATAGCACCAAGTTCCTGTGCCCTTGGGGTTGAAAGAGAGAATGGATAACCAGTAGATTCCTGCAAAAAGTTAGTTTTCTGGATCATTAGTTGCCATCTGGTGGTCATCCCAGATAGTGCAACACTTAATGTCTACTCACCTGCAGCTATTGCTTACAGTTCTGCCCTCAACTATACATACATTTGTTTGTGGACATGTACTAGACCTCCAGCAGACTAAGATCAAGTTTGTTTCTTTTATGATAGAAGGTCTGATCTCTTTGGTTTAATGATGTTATTTAATTGTGATCATCTTGTTAACAGACAGATAAGAAATTTGGCAGAGGAAGAAGCCAGCAAATAGATTAGATCAGGGGTCTCCAACCCCCAGGCTGTGGCCTACAACCAGAACATGAGCTGTGTTCAGAATCTGGACGCCCAAAACAGTGGATGAGCATGCACCCATCCCCACTTGCACAAGCAGCACTGAATGCATGTGCTCCATTTGTGCAAGCACCATACCTGCGTGCACACTGCTCACACACATTGAGCTGCCCATGCACACTTGCCCACTGCTTGCACAGAACCATCCCCTCTTCTCTCCTGCTGGGTTGCAAAGCTGGAAAGGTTGGGGAGCTGTGGATTAGATCGGGACCTAGCTATCTGCGGGATCGGATCCTGCCTCATACTTCCTCACGGCCGATTCGCTCCCACAGAGAGGGACTTCTCCGGGTGCCGTCCACTAGACTCTGTCAGCGGGCGACGCCCAGGGGAAGGGCTCTCTCTGTGGCGGGCCCAGCCCTCTGGAACGACCTTCCCCCCCGACATCAGAACAACCACGGACTTCCGCTCCTTCCGTCTGAAACTAAAAACTCATCTTTTCTGTTTGGCCGGCCTTGGGTAGCCTCTCTCTACAGGGTTTAGCTGTTTAATTGGGTATTTTAGCAGGTTAAGGGGATTTTAGCACAGGCCCAGATTTAATTTGTTTTTAATTGTATTTGTATATTTATTGTATTGTGGTTTTAGTTTTCCCTGTGCACCGCTCCGAGTCCCTACGGGGAGAGGAGCGGTCTATAAATTAAATCATTATTATTATTATTATTATTATTATTATTATTATTATTATTATTATTATTATTATTATTACATTGTATGCAGATAATATGTTTGGTCTAGAAATAAAGCAGCAAGAGCTAGTTGCCCCAAGAGTTTCACCGTGAAATATTAATCTAAAGTAAACAATGCCAGGATTAAATAAGCAATAATATCATTTAAGATGTGATAACTTTCCATGCTCCTAAAATTACTCTAGAAGACCTATGGAAATGGTTCTTGGCAAAAACCTAAAAAATAAATCCAGTTATTGCAAAAATATTAGCACTAGTATATGTGCATGTGTGTGTTGAATATTTTTATAACTATTTATAAAAGGGAAATGCTGTTTATAACAACAGTGTACAAAAACAAATAAACGATAAAGATAAATCAATCCAAATCAATTATAAAATTACAATACAAGCATAGAAAAACACAACAACTGAAGAAATCTATATGAATAAAAACCAACTAAATAAATCATATATTCATTTAATTATTTAATAAGATATACAATTGTACATCAATAAATTCTATTCTTATAAAACATTATCCATTAACTTCATCTTTCCTGTGAGAAACAATCTGTGAGGGTCTGACCAGGAAACAGTGAATAGAGTCAGAAGAACTGCTTACATTTAATCCAGCTTGGCTGCCTTTTGTTAGGATGATTGCTGGCTAAAGGGATTCAGTGCATGCCTAAAGAATGCCTGAAGGCCCCAGAAAATAATAATCTTTTCTTCTCCCATTTTAGTTGATGTAATCTGGGTCTGTAAAGAAGAAGCCAGCCAGGAAGAGAAAAGGGAAGGAGGGAGAGAGCTGAGGTTTAACCATTGTGAAAAGATTCAGTGGAACTAGCTGACTTCTGGAGAACATTTTAAGAAATAATTTTGCATAACACCCTAATCAACAGATTCTCAGACAGATTCTGTGACTCCCCAGAAATTTAAAGCTGATGCTAAACCTGTATATTTATGCATATATTCAAATACTATAAAATATCACAATCCTGCCATCCATAGGAAGCTAAACCCAAGTCATTTCTGAACCTGTTACATGTCCCATTGCTTGTCGTATTAAGTAATAATATCCCTAGGTAGGCCCAAAAAAATCACTTAGCTATTGACCTAAGTTTGGGGAAATTTGTATCTTACTGACTCATAGATTTGCTTAAACAGTCTGTTTTGTTTCTTTCATTGTAAAATGGAATAAAATTTAATTCACACTGCAATTATAATGAATGCTAATCAAGCTAGACTGTTGGGGTGGGGGTGGAGAATTAGAAAAATGAAAGGTTTGCTGTTGGCAGGATAGTGCTTTAAGCTGGTTTATGATTTCAGAATTCTAATTTTAACACACTTTAATAACCTGAAAAGTGCTTAAGGCTTTAATAAGTTCTGTTCATCGTTCCATAGACTTTGCCCCATCTTTCATAAATATGCCTGGCTCATTGATGTGCTGGCCTCAGAGTAACTGTGGAGCTGCTTTACTGCTCTGCAAGAACCCAGTTTTCTGTTTCTGCGATTATTATTTTGGAATTCCAAGCCAATAATAATACCTCACATTTATTCAGTTCATTCTGTCTTAAAGGTGTTCTCTAAATTGGTATGTATAAACAATAAGACAATCTTCCTAAAAAAAAGTTTATTGAGGTTTATATAAAACATTTTGTTTTGGGGGAGGGAGGGAGGATTTCATCAAATTTGTATTAGTTGTCAGGAGATAAAATACAAAGAGAAATAAAAATAATGGGAAATAGGGGCTAGCGAGCAAGCTCTATGCAGAAAACATGAGACCCCCCCAAACGCAGAAATATCAGAGTCATGAGCTATGGGTGTATCATCTTCCACTTCAATAACAAGAGGGGGTAGGGTGTGATCATTGAGCAATACAATTTTTTTTAGCCACTCCTAACCAACATCTCATCCGAATTGGAGATTGGGCCCATGTGAAAAACTTCTTCGGTTTCATGAAGCTTCCTGAGTGAATAAAGGTGGGTAGTTTCTACTTGAAGCTTGCTTAGAATTGTATATTCTTAAGACAAGCTTAGAAATTTACTGGAGTTGGAAATACTCTTCAGTTGTCAATGTGGCAAGTGCATCTCTATGGATATTGCCTGTTTAAACACTTTCATTGAATAAACAGCGTAATTCTAGTATCCCTGTTAAAGTTCTCCAAAAAGGTACTCTAGGGCAATAGCTCTTCTTATCTGTACATAACTGAAAACAAATTAAACATTTCTCTTTGGTTCAATAAGTCCCAAGAAGTCTTGGGGGGGGGGGGGGGAAAGGAGCACATTCAGGCAGTCACTAAACCTAACTTTCAAACTCTTGCCAATTGTCTATTACAGACATCACTGTGTCACATGAAGCCTGGGCTCTTCCAATCTGGCCAATTTGGGGGAAGTGAAGGGGAGAAGGAGAAGGGGTGAAAAGGGGAGAGGGAGGGAGGGAGGGAGGGAGGATATGAATGAAAGCCTTGCTTACAAATTTCCTTTTCGGTGTTTCCTTTTTGCGGAAGAAATAGTGAAGCCCAATTTCCACCATAAAGATGATGCAGCAAAGCTTCCTCCAAGTGATTGGGGAAGAGAGGCACCATGGAGAAAATGGAGGACATTCCGGAAGCTGAGTGGTGTGACAAAGCTTTAGTACCTGCCAATGAGAATCAACACACTCTGAAGCTCCAGAGGCAATGCCTTCTTCTGTTAAGCAGCCACAAGGGGTGACACTGATTTCAGATTGGGATTCTCTGTGAATGAGTTGATGTGTGACAGACATTGCAAAGACCACAAGAGGAATGTCCCCACAAAAATGTCAGTTTCCTGAACAAACTTTATTATTTCACTTGTGCCTTTTTTCTCTTTGAAACATTTAAAAAACATTCTTCTGCAGTTTTGCCAAGAATAACCGTAAAATTACCCAGACTTTCTACACTATCTCATTATCTTTCCTCCATATGAGCTTCCTGGGGCAACCGTTTACCACCAACAGAACTATGATTGTTTTATCTGCATTGACTACATGCAGTGGTGGGATTCAGCCATTTCGCACCACTTTGGGAGAACCAGTTGTTAGGTTTCTGAGCAGTTTGGTGAACTGGTTGTTGGAAGAAATCATTATGGCAGAGGACCGATTGTTAAATTATTTGAATCTTACCACTGACTACATGGATTCTGACTTCTGTTTACATCCTATTCCGGGTCAAGGATTGCATGATTCTCAATGGCCTACTCCCTTTCCCCCATATTGCTTGCCTCTTTTTTTGTGTGTGATTCATTCATCTTTTTCTTTCATCTTGATAAAATGTGGTTTAAAGAAACCAGAGATATTCACAATAAGTTTTGGATTTGAAGAAGCCAAATCCAAATTATATTATCTCTGAATCATGTAATCAGTAATATTTATATTTTTTAATAGAGAACATCTATAAATATTACCGATTATTTTAGAGGTGGTATTCAGTAGGTTCTGACCAGTTCTGGAGAACCGGTAGCAGAAATTTTGAGTAGTTCGGACAACTATTAAAAATACCACTTCTGACTGGCTCCACCCCCATCTATTCTCTGCCTCCCAAGTCCCAGCTGAGTCCCACCAAGCCATGCCCACCAAGCCACTCCATGCCCACCAAGCCACACCCACAGAACCAGTAGTAAAAAAAAAAAATCCCACCACTGGGATTATTATATGCTTCAGAGATAACATTCTTATACAAATCCAGGCCTTTCTATGAATTTCCCGGATCTGTCTGTCTGTCTGTCTGTCTGTCTGTCTGTCTGTCTATCTATCTATCTATCTATCTATCTATCTATCTATCTATCTATCTATCATCTTTGTATTTCTAAATGGCAGACTATCTACTATAGAATCTGCAGATGTCATACTCTACTCAGTATTCCGTAACATTAACTAACTAAATACTGATTAGGGAAAAAATAAGTTAAATATTATTTAACAGGGAAAATATAAGTTAATAATAAATAAATAAATAAATAAATAAATAAATGAATGAATGAATGAATGAATAAATAAATAAATAAATAAATAAATATCATGAATAAAGGGAACTTTGTTTTCAACCAAAACAAAGTATATGTAGAGAAGGCAGGTGGAAAATAGGCAGGGTGAGAATTGGGAATCCTATGTTGGTGCAATGAGCAGCTTCCTCTGTAATGGGGAGAGTTGGGCTTATACAAACATTTAAGTAATTTCATTGAATGAATGAATGAATGAATGAATGAATGAATGAATGAATGAATGAATGAATGAATGAATGAAATGCTGTAATTCCTTCCTAGCAATCAGTTTGGAAATTGCAGAGTTGAAGACCTCTCTACCTTCATTTTTTAAGGAGACTCATTACAGTCTTAATGTGCCTTTACTGCAGTAATTTCATTATTTGACTGAGAATGAGCTGATGAAAATCTAACAATATGAGAACCTGGAAATGGCAGGGGTGGGAGGGTGGAACAGTCCTTTAATTACAATGGTACTAAAATAGCATCATAGTAAGCATCAAAGTTTTTTGGGGGTTTTCTTTTCCAGTATGCACTTCATGATAATCATACTGCTTATTGTAAACAGTACAATGTGCCAGCTAGTCAATTAGCCAAAGATCCTATTAATCTTTTCATAGAAACATTACATTCAATTAAAACTGCTACACTTAAAAATGATAATGAGCACCTTAATCTACAGCCATTTTAAGATCAAGAATTTGTTTTTAAACCAAATCCATTCCCTTGAAATATACCTGAAGTATAAAATAACTGAATGAAATCCATGTACTCTCTTTATATCTAGGTTTATATCTAGGTTTTTTCAGTGACATGTGCAAGGTAAGCTTTTATTATTATTGTAACATATACAATAATATAAATCCAAAACTACCACACTAAGTATTTCTTATATCACATTATCCAAATCTTCAACCAATTATGATTTCCAGAAAGTCCATCATTTTTAATTATATTTTATTTTTATTTATTTATTTGTCAACTTGTACAATGTAACAGGTATTAGTATAGACATGGACATTTTTGCAAATAGGTGGACATAAATAAGTAAAATATGGCCATGAACACATAAAATGAGGACCAATCAATGGAGACAGTAGGACAGGGGCAGTAGTCATGCTGGTGCACTTATGCATGCCTCTTTAGGGACCTCTTAGGAAACATGTGAAGTCCACGGTGGACAGTTTAAGGTTAAAGATATGGGGGTTTGAGGAACTAACAACAGAATCAGGTAGAGTATTCCAGGCATTGACCACTCTATTGCTAAAGTCGTATTTTCTGCAATCGAGTTTGGAGCGGTTTACTGTGAGTTTGTATCTATTGTTTGACTGTGTACTTTTGTGGTTGAAGTTGAAGTAGTTGTTTACAAGTAGGACATTATAGCAGATAATTTTGTGTACTATGCTTAGGTCAGAACATAGTTCAAGGTTGTCCTGGCCTAAAATTCCAAGCCTGTTGGCATAAGGTATTTCATTGCAAGCAGATAAGTTAAGTACTCTTCTTGTGAAATACCTCTGAACTCTCTCTATTTTATTAATGTCCGATGATATACAGTGTGGATTCCACGCAACTGAGCAATATTCAAGGATTGGTCTAGCAAAGGTTTTGTATGCCCTAGTTAGCAGTATAGTGTTACCAGAGAAAAAAAACTTCATAAAATAAGTTGACAACTCTTAATGCCTTTTTGGCAATGTTGTAACAGAGAGCTCTGGGGCTTAAATCTTTTGAGATGAGTACTCCTAGGTCCTTGACAGAGTGTGTATCTCTATTAGGTCATATCCACCCAGCCTGTATTTGGTGTTCTGGTTTTTGTTGCCAATGTGTAGTACAGAGCATTTGTTAGCAGAGATTTGGAGTTGTCAATTGTTCGACCATTCAGATACATAGTCAAGATTGTTTTGTAGGGTGGTAGTATTTTTTGTGGTGTTAAATAGTTTTGCATCATCAGCAAAGAGGATGCAGCTGCTTATAATATGATCACAGAGGTCACTTATGTAAAGCAGAAAGAGTGTGGGTCCTAATATGCTGCCATATGTTAACTGGTGCAGGGCTATTGCACTTCCAATTTTGACTATTTGGTAGCTGTTTGATAAGAATGCAGCTATCCACTTGTGAAAAGATCCAGAAATGCCATAAGCACTTAGTTTTAACAGAAGTTTGTCATGTACTATTGAATCAAAAGCTTTGCAGAAGTCTAGGTAGATTGCATCTATTGCTTTACTCTGGTTGAGTTATGTGGTCCAAATCTTTTTGCAGTGTAGGAGCTGCAGATTATAGAATATTTTTTATGAAACCAAATTGCTTGTTAGAGAGTAGGTTGTTTGTCTCTAAGTGGAAGATGATGGATAGGTTTATGATGGATTACATGACTTTTCAGGAGATGCAGCAAAGTGAGATTGGTTGGAATTCTCAACTAGGCTGGAGTCTCCTTTTTTGAAGATAGGAATGACCATTGGGACTGACCAAAGGTCAGGTAAGGAGTTGGTTCTAAAAGATATTTCATGGATAGTTCTTAGAGGTTCAGCTATGGCAGTGGAAAGCTTTTTCAGAAAGTAAACACATATTCTATCAGGATCAATAGATAGAGATGGTTTTAGGTTGTGTAGTGCCCTTTTGACAGTGTCTTCAATAAAATCAATGTGCATTAGATTGTTGCAATTGGTTGAGGTATGACTAGGAAATGAGGGGGAGATGCCATTGCTGTTAACAAAGACTGAACTGAAAAATGTTTTGAAGAGATTGGCCTTAATGACTTCATTGTTGCAGTCTTCCTCGTTATGCCCTTTTAGAGGTGGGATAGTTTTTGATTCTTTAAGTTTGGTGTTTACAAAATTGTAGAAGGCTAGGGTTGATTTCGTGTGTAACAGTTCTTCTTCCTGTTTGCAGTGATAATTGGTACATTCTGCTTTTATTTGGTGGCATATCAGTTTTTGGTGGCATTTTGTATCAGTTTTTGAAGGTAGAAAAAAACATAGCCAGTTTTTTTTGCCAAAGGGTTTTCTTTTTGGATTGGAGTTTTTTTTATTGATATGGGTAATTTGTTCTTTTTGGCTTGAGTATTGGCTTGAATATTCTAATTTAGGAAGAACTAGAAGTAGATAGCTTAATTCCAAGAGAACTCAATCTCATTTCAGAATAAACTAATCCTACTTTAGTGTGTAAATTACTTAGAGGAAAGGTATGTGTTTCCTATGTCTTTCTCGGGAATAAAGACCTAGAGAAGCAATATCCGAAGTGGGTCTTTTCTAGTCACTCAGACTGTATAGACTTTTTGCTTTCACCATCTCACTCTTGCTGCCAGATAAGCAATATAAAAGGGAAGCAAATGTCTGCCCAACTGTTAGGAATATAATCCTAATATTGGGTTGGCAATATATATATAAGCCATGATTGAAAATGGTATCTATAACTTTAACTGATACAGTGAAATGTAATTGGCTGCTGCTTCCTCAATCAGCCATAAGAAGGAGCCAGAAGAGTTGTTAGATGCTGATCATTTGAATGGAGACTCTGAAGGGGGAGGGGTTAGATCAGCAGAGCAAGAAGAATCATGGATTGAGCAACTGTAAGCCTACTGTTTGAGTTATAGACTGTATTTTGATTCAAGACTAACTATCACTTGTTTGTGAAGAAGTAGTTTACTTTATATTCCACTGCAAGTAAAAGTCTGCTTGTTTTTACCATCGGTGCCTGTGACTAATAGTGTGAATATCTAGTAACATATCTAGAAGAACGGTTGCAGGAATTGGGTATGTCTAGTTTAATAAAAAGAAGGATTAGGGGAGACATGATAGCAGTGTTCCAATATCTTAGGGGTTGCCACAAAGAAGAGGGAGTCAAACTATTCTCCAAAGCACCTGAGGGGAACAAGAAGCAATGGGTGGAAACTAATCAAGGAGAGAAGCAACTTAGAACTGAGGAGAAATTTCCTGACAGTTAGGACAATTAATCAGTGGAATAACTTGTCTCCAGAAGTTGTGAATGCCCCAACACTGCAAGTCTTCAAGAAGAATTTGGATAGCCATTTGTCTGAAATGGTATAGGGTTTCCTGCCTAGGCAGGGAGTTGGACTAGAAGACCTCCAAGGTATTGTATTGCATTGTATCTCTTGCTGCAGTTCCGTTGCACATCTCTCAGTCTTCTAATGGAAATATCCTCACCACCAACCATACCAGAAAGATACATTTTTACTATCTAGAAAAATATAAATTTAAAACTTATGTAGCTACCATAAACCTTGAAGGCCTACAGAGTTATCGTTAGGGGTCATCATAACCTCTGAAGGAAAAATGTTCCAGAGTGCTGTAACTGCCGCCCTGGGTCCTCTCTGGAGAAGGGCGGGATATAAATCTAATAAAATAAATAACAAAATAAATAAATAAAACTATGGCAGAGAAGGTGTATCTTTTGTCCCAGTGGATATTCCTTGGCTGACAGGATCTGTGACATGCCCAATCTGCCAAACTGAATTGGATGAGTGGAAACAATTGGGAAAAGATAGCCCTTCAAGTAACCTGGTCCCAAGCCATGAAGAGTTTTAAAGGCAACAAATTGCAGCTGGAAAATATTGGTAACTAGTGCAGCTCACATAGTAGTGGTGTTATGCGTGTCAAATATCTGACTCCATTTACTACCCATATACTCACATGTTGCAGCAATTGAAACTTATGAATGCCTTTCAATGGCAGCCTTATGTAGAATACATTGCAATACATTTATCCAAGTGAGAGGTGACAATGCCATGAATCGCTGACAAACTCAATGACATGAAGGGTTTTTTATTATTTTATTTTATTGTACTCATTTCCTGAGTTATCACAAGCAAAGTGTTCTGCAAGCAAGCTTATACGGATATCATTATGTTATGGGATTCCCCCTTGGTAGAATCACCCATAAAATTCTACAATTTTCCATAAAGACAGGAAATCAGCTAAAAAGGCAAAAAATGTACTCATTATTGGTATAATCTAAATCTATGATGAGGACATAAATTGCTTCCCATCCCTTCATGACTATTTCCTTGAAATGGAAGAAGATGGCATGTCTCCTATTTTAAACTTATTTAACTGTCCATGCACTTATGCGGCACTTATTTGTCACACTTCACTTGGATGAAGAAAATCACTGGATTTCTATAAAAGACCTCATCTTTGTGTTGAGGTATTATGTGGGAGATAGAGTTAATAACAGATCCAAAATGTTCAATATTATAGATATTTGGTAAAACAGCACTGCACATAATATCATTATGTGTGTGTGTGGGGAGATAATTATGTGGTGCAAACCATGAGGACAAAAAGCTTTGGATAATGCAGCAACCATTAGTAAAATATAAGCTTAACCTGAAAAAAAGAAGAAAGCACAGGAAAGAAATGTTAACTTGCCTTGACTCTCTATTGTATGGGAAAGTGGAAGAAAAATATTGTCAGGCTTTCAAAATTCAGTTTTTAGTAGCCTATAAAGTAGAATTCTTTGTTGTGCCCATCCTGATAGGTTGACAAAATGTACCTTAGAACCCCAGCATTTAGTACAATATTTGCCTCTGAATGTTTCACACAAGCACATGTCAAGTATTTTGCATCTTGCTGTATAATGTACATTTTCCAATTAGTTCCCTTTGTTCCCTCCCAAGAATAACAATACTGCAGATTATTTATTTCAAAACCAATAAACTGTTTATATTAAATTTGGCATTTTGTTGATAGGTCAAGGGCAGGATCTGAATCAGAGGTGGGTTCCTCCCACTACAGTACAGTATGCCAGGAGAGGTAGTGAAAATCTGGCGTACTGGATAGGACCGTTAGTGATGGTGGCCTGGCCATGCCCCCATAACAGCAAAAGAAAGAAACAGCTAAAGAAGGAAGAGGAGCGGAGGTCTCAGCTGTTGGAAGGAGCACCCGCGCTTCATTCTCTTCGAAAGCAGCCTTGCTTGCCATGGGGAGAAGTCAGGGGGAAAGAGGGAGGAGAAAGCTGAGCTTCTGCTAGGGACGGCCTTCTCCTCCCTCTCTCCCCCTGATTTCTCTCTGGCTGTGCTCGTGAAGGAAGGAGTCAGGCTGGCCAGCACTCGCTTCCCTTACTGCTCGCCACCGCCTCCCCTGCGGCCCACCAGCTGCAGCCCTGCCTGCCCTGCTTAGCTGGGTGGCTGGCTGGGAAAGTGGCGAGGGGGCAAGTGGTGGCCAGCATCCCTGCCTCCTTCCTTTAAGAGCCACAGTGAGGCGGCCTCAGGTGCCATCGGGGGGCATCCCTTCAGAGGTGCTGCTTCTCAGCCCACAACAAAGCAGCAGCAAGGAAGAAGCCTCCTTCCCTGAACATGTCCCATTGCTTCTGGTGTCAGCATGTCACATTCGGCTTGGTGGTAGGGCTGTTGCCATCACTGAGAGCATAGCTGGCAGCTGCTTCTTGCCATTGCTGCTGAGCTGGATTCATCAAAAGCAGCACCAGCAGCAATGGGACATGCTCAGGGAAGGGAGAGCCAGAACTGAGTGCCTCGGATTGTGTTTCAGCCATCGACACTGCTTCAGCTGCTGCTGCTGCTGCAGCCATCAGACACTCCTTCCTCACTACCACTTTGTTTTGGCCCAAGAAGTGATGCCTCTGAAGGGCTGTCCCCGGATGGCACCTGAGGCCACCTTGCCTCCTTCTGCCCCACATAAAAAAAAACAGCTCCACTCTCCCCTCTCACTTTCCTCAGCTAACATGCTATTTGAGGGGTGGCGGAAAGTGCCCCTCAGCTGCCCCTCCAGGAAGACACCGCGCATCCTCCATGGGTGGGAGGTTGAAGGGGTGCACCACCACCGCCGCCTCTCCATCCGAGTCGGCCGCTCTCAGCGCATCATGGCCCTGGCGGCACCAACTTCAGGGCTAGAGCCCTGAACTTTGCGCCGTGGCTACTGACAGCAGCCGGGCGTGAGCCCCACCGCTGCTGCATCCCCTCCCTGCCCAGCTCATCCGGGACGAGCGGCGCAAAGTTCAGGGCTGCAGCTGGAGCCTGCGCGGCCCTGAAGTTGGCGCTGCCAGCACCGCGATGCACTGAGAACAGCCGGCTTGGACAGGGAGGCGGCGGTGGTAGTGCTCAGAGAGGCCTGCCATGAGCACCACCACCGCCACCTCCCCGCCCAAGCCGGCAGCTCTCAGCGCATCGCAGCGCAGTGGCGCAAACTTCAGGGCCATGCGGGCTCCAGCTGCAGCCCTGAACTTTGCGCCGCTCATCCTGGATGAGCCGGGCAGGGAGGGGACGCAGCGGCGGTGGGGCTCACGCTCGGCCACTGTCAGCACATCGTGGCCGCGGTGCAAAGTTATATAGGGGTTAGACTCAACCAATACTTATTAACAGTCCCACATTGTTTAATATTTGCTTATTATGTCAATATTGCTTATAATGTCCTTTTATAAAGGGAACATCAATAAAATGTTTATAAGAAACATTTGATACAAAAAATAACAGTGCAAAAATTCATTTTGATTGTTTACATTTCTGAGAAACTTTTAAAATAGAACATTTACTCCTATATAGGTAATCCTCAACTTACAATCACAATTGAGTCAAAAATTTATATTGTTAAGTGACAAAATTGTTAAGTGAGTTTTGCTCCCTTTTACGACTTTTCTTGCCCCATTTGTTAAGTGAAACATTGCAGTTTTTAAATTAGTAGCACAGTTGTTAAGTGTTGGGAGGTCACAAAAGGGGATTACATGGCCTTGGGACAATGTAACTGTCATAAATGCCATTGTACCTTTGACTCATCACTAAATGAACTGTTGTGAGAACTACCTGTATATCATAAACCTGTCTGGAATGCACGTTGTGGCTTAAAAACAGTTGTATTTCAATTTCCACCTTCTGCATAAAATGGAACAGTACCGTGATGGTGAACCTATGGCATGGGTGCCACAGGTGGCACGTGGAACCATTTCTTAGAGCACGTGAGGCGATGCCCCGTCAGCTCCAGCACACGTGTGTGCTGGCCAGCTGATTTAGGCCTCCTGTTGAGGCCATTTTTCGCCCTCTGGAGGCTTCAGGGAAGTTCCTGAAGCCTCTGGAGGTGGGGAGGGGAGGCCGTTTTCATCCTCCCCAGGCTCCTAGAAAGCCTCTGGAGCCTGGGGAGGGTGAAAAAAAGGCACTAAAAGCAGGGGGTCACACCCATAGCATTATGGGTGTGGCACGCCCATGCACAACCCCCCTGCGCTCCCCCCGCTTTTGGCACGCGAGCCAAAAAAGGTTAGCCATCACTGGAATACTACAAATACAGGTGGAGATTATAGAGACAAAGATGAACTGATCTCAGTTGAACACACAAGGACTTCCTTTCAACAGGATAAACTTGAATATAACAGCACTACAGCTTCATACATCATTAGGTGATTGCTCTGCTTAAATATGCTTATCCATCATTTCCTGATTAAAGCCTTTTGTGCCCAGGCAAAACTGCTCACAACACTACCTCATCCTCTGATTATTAACGCCTCAAATATACATAACATTACAAAATATATTTACCTTAAGAATTGTAATGACCTTATTGTATCTCCAGCATATGGCGCCATACACATACATGCAAAAACATGCAAATTCAATATACAATATTATATATATATATAATATACAGCACACACACACACACCAGTAGTGAGTTCCGGCAGACACTACTGTCAGTTCGCTCAGGGAAGCGCATGCGCAATATAACAAAAATTGCTCTGTGCATGCACAGAAGCAGGAGAACCAGTTTGGGAGCATTGCAGGCCTGGGTCGCTGTCAGTTCCAGCGATCCACACCACCAAGCTACAACCGGTTCAGTAGTATATATGAGCTTTAAAAAACACCATTAAAACAAAGACATAAAATCAACAGGTAGCTCAGACAAAAATGTTCTAATAACAAAATCCAGGAAAAAGAGGGGCATTAAGCAAATAATGAACATCAAACCTAGGTCCCACAAGCTGACAATATTTAACAGAGGAGATCTGAAGTAACCCATTCTGCTGGAATGTACTGGACAGGCAATAATAGAGATTGGGTGGACAGTTGTTTAGGAATTGACATGGTACTAAAGAATATTTCTGGAGAACATTTTTTTTTAAAAAGAAGGCTTAAGTTAGAATAATTCCTCCAGCTCCTCCTCCTCCTCCTCCTCCTCTCCTTTCTTCTCCTCTCCCTTCTTCTTCTTTCATCTCCTCTTCAAACGCATTTCCCCTCCTCCTCTTCTTTCATCCTGCTGTCATTTAAATTCCATGTTCTTTGAATGCAAAAAAGTGTTTTTGTGTAGAAAGCTCATGAAGTTTTATTCTGCTTCAGATCTCCTAGTTGTATAATTCAAACATACCCATTTCAGCTCCAGATTAGAGCACCAGTTTGCTAAGGCTTCATGAGTTGTATGTGAATAATGTTGTATTTGTAATGCATTGACTGGGTTCTATTTACTTGGCAGAAATAGCTAAGAAAATTCAAAAGAAGCAAGTGAATAGATGTTTAAAGAGAATTTGATTAGCTATGCTTGACTTCTACTGTGCATTATTTTCATTCTTTTTTATCAAATGACTAGTGAATCTAAAGAGATAAGTAGCTTAAACATATCAGATCTTAAATCCATTATATTCTCTGAGGTCATAAAAGGAGAAGCATATTAAACAAACCAATAACTATAAGGTTTTCTAGTTCAATATTGCTTTTTATTTTACCAGCGTTTCCTGGCAAGGTATACAGCTTTTTGGGGATTTTGATAGAGTCTTTCATTTATCTACAAGGAGATAACATAAAATGAATGCCTAAAGCAGTAATCTTAAAAGTATATAAATCATAAAAGACATCCATACAAACTCAGTGGGACTCAAATATTACACAAACGTTGAAGTTTTTTGTGCTCGCACAATTAGAACAGGGATGTAAATCCAACCAGTTTGTAAGCAGATGCAGTTTGCTGGCTTGTTTATCCATATACATTCATACACACACTTTACCATTACCATTATCGCAAATAATAACAGCTCCTAGAACTACAATTGATACATTTTTAAATAGGCTGGTTCACACAGTTTAGTTTCATTTTTATAAATTGTATTTCAATAAGAAAAAGTATACATATTGATCGTGTTGTTGGGTAGTCTACTTGAGAATCACTTTTGAAAATCATAGTTTGAGTCAATCAAGAGCATTTTCACTTAGCACTACCCAGCTAAGTCACACCAGCATTTCCTATAAAGGACTAACTGACCTTTGGGATATCTGAAGACCAGGAGCTGGTGGGAAGAAGAATAAGGAAAACATCCCTCCAGGTGGAAATCAAAAATCCTGCAAGTTCTGCAGAGCTCCAGCAGCCAAGAAATGAAAGATTGTTTTTTCTACACAACTAAGCTAAAAATACATTGCTTCAGATGCTAAACTCAACCAAAGTTGTATGATGCCACTTCTGAACAGGTGCAGAGTTCTCAGGTGGAAATATCCAAATTAATAAGGAGCAGGCAAATTTCCCTCCTTCTATCTCCCCGCAACTTCCCATTCACCTTCAAGATTTGGTCCTAGAGAAATTTGAAAAAGACCCTGGAGCCTAAAGAGGAGGAAATAAGTATGCAACCACCCAGTGATATGCTTTTTACCAGAGAAGATACTGTTCCATCCAGTCCAAAAGATTTAATTTTTTCTTAAAATATGGAACTGAGCTACACTTCATCTATTATTCTGGAAAGCCTTCCCTGATTTTTGTATGACATGGTTCATGAAAATGACTATAGATTTTTATATTGCAAATGTAGTAATTAACCATACAAATATCTGATATTCATCTATAAACATGGATCTTATCTAAATTAGACAGCAACTGCTTTTAATCAAATTTCATGAAAAGAGTTAATAATCAGGACAAACCAGCAACGGTAAAAACACAGTCACAATGCCAGTAAGACAGGAGCGCTTAAGTATATCAGCCAATCAATGATGATCTAAAGTTTCAAAAGGACATGACCCTTAAGGTCATAAATTCAAAAATGTATTCTAAATAATACAAATTATCTGAAGTTAGATTGGAAACTTTGAGAAATGCTGTAGTTTTGAAATGAAAAAATGATGGGAGTATGGGGGAATCCCTATAAAAATTTCATTTGAGCTGGATGGTATTTCTTGATAGTGAAAGTTTAGGGGAGGAAATGGCCCTGGTTGTTTTATTCAAAGAACTGAGACTATAAGGAAAAATAACTAGACACCTTTGTTGAATATGGAAGGTAAAAAAGCAAAAGTGCTTAGAAACAACTTTGAAACTCCCCCTTTTTAATATTGCTGATGGTTAGTTAAATAATTAGATAATAAACTATTTTTAAAACTTCAATAATTAAAAGTGACACTTTTGCTTAGAATTGGGCTGGTATAATCTAATTCTGTCTGGAATCCAGCAGCCTAAATAGTACCTGTACATCTAAATATTGATGGGTGGGAACCATCCATAAACCACAATTATTATGCACATCATTCTATTAAAAAGGAAACAATAAAAATTAAAGGTTTTGTTCAATGTTTGAGTCACAGTATTTTGAATACAATTCCAACTAAACCAAACGCTTGCTATTTTCCCAGTTTGCCTGGACAAGCTGGAAGCCTGTTTCTCCAGGCAAAGAAAGAAGAAAAGCTTTTTGTTCCTATTCACACCTGAATCAACAAGCTGTTGGCGTAATCCAAGAAGAGTCAGAAAAAATATAAGTTTAGGACTTTTTATTGTTGCTCCGGTAGCCAAAATGATCAGGATTAGTTTTAGATGCAGGCACAGTCCTGAAACAATTTTTATTCACAGTCAGCAAAGTCAGAACAAACTTCCCTATGTTTTCCAACAGCATTTAAATGACACAGAATTAAATAAATAATATCTGATCAGATACTTCCTCTTCATTTTGACAGCAACCTTTCATGAGTTTGCCATTTATTTATTTGTTTGTTTGTTTGTTTGTTTGTTTGTTTGTTTGTTTGTTTGTTTGTTTCAACCACCAGACATCCAGATGCTTACGTTAATTCTGTACATGTTATAACACCGGGAAATCTTCCTGGCATGTTAATTTGCCATAGGAATAGACTAAATGAATCTTTCCTTTTCACAGGTTGTCACCACTGCTTTATATCTGATAAGCCACAATGCCGGCCCTTACTTCATTCAGTTGGAAACTCAGAAAATGCTGTGTAAAGCCTTAAATTAAATGATACCCTCCAAGAAACAGGATGTCATGTTCTTATTACCCTTGGCATTCAACCTGTTCCCACAAACCTATTACCTTCCTTTCCGGCAGCCAGTTTCACTTAAGATGTAACCACACTCAAATATATTCAATTACTGTTTAAAGGAGATGACATATCCATTTATGATGTCCTTTCATTCTTTACAATTACTTCTATGCAGATTATTTATTATTCTTTTTAACACTAAATGTGTATTAATGACAATAGATGGAAAAAGGAAGCATTGATCTGGCAGAAAGTTGTTAATGTAGACAGTTTTCATAACTAAATTGATGTTTGGGAATGAGAAAGCTTATTTTCCTGAGAAGAATTTATCTTCTGTTTTAGAAAGTAATTTATAATCACAGCCAGTCCAAGGTTCATACTATTATTTATTAAAAGTTATTTGGCTTTTTTTGGTAACATTTATTTTTACTTATTTTGCAGAGTCTGATTAGATATATTTAATATAATTACTAAAATAATTCCTCCTCTTCTTCCTTCTCAACATATCTACATTTACAAAGGAATTTTGCACAGTGTGGTTTCTCTACAAATGATTCTTCTGGTGTTCAGTTCAGTTTATTACAGTCATAGACCAGAGACCATTATGGTATTATATGATGTATATTTTAATTATTATATAGAAGAATGAAATTCAATTCAAATTATCCTGGATTTCTTCTTACTTATAGTTTTGGTTAAAAAAAAAATCTGATCACAAGAGAAGTTGCCTCTAGGAAGCCTAGTGACCTATAAACAAGAACCCATGAAAACATAACATAAATCCCTAACCAATTACGAACTCTATGAAGATAGAAGTGTTTACTCCCCATCCCACCCCCCAAAAAAACAGAGTAAAAGAGTAAAATCCAGCTAAAATAGACTATATGTGGATCTTTTTTTGACCCATTTTCTGGATCACTTCACTTTTGCGTAAAAATTAGCAATAGTGGTATTTTCCAAAAAGAATTATTTAGACGATTTTATCCCCCTTTCCAAATAGCTGACCAGATATTGCAGATCTGAAAATTAGAATTGTTCCTGCAAGAATTAGGGAACCATCTGAAATACAGAAACAGGAAGATTGTTATGCACAATTTCATTGTTTTAATTATTTCTGTTGTTGCTACGTGAACCATGCAACCTGACCTTTGAATTATATAATTTCTAGCTATTAACCCCACCTACTCAGAATGGGAAAGGCTGCCAAACTTAGAAATACATTGTTTCAGAATACTGAATATTTGCTTCCATTATATTTTAAATGTCCTGCTTGAAGTATTACCTGGTGTATGCACTACTGATCTCCATTCAACCATCTGCTCCTAAATCCATTTTTCCTTTCTTCTTTTTAAAATGAGAACTCTCAGAAAACTGTATCCCTCTTATAACTTGTCATGGTATGCAGAGGTCACTATATTTCACTACGGTGCACTCAAGTGTATTTTGTAATTCTAGTTATTGGGTAAATGGAATACTTCTCCAGAACAGAAAGCAGAAAGGAACATATACAAAGAACCCAGAAGCACAGTCAAATAAATAAAAGAACAAAATAGCTGTAACACAAAGTCTGTTGTAAATCACATAGCTACACATAATCCCCAGCAAAAATAAGATTCTGCTGATTCTTTGCATTTTAGTTGGAAGCTAAAGAAAGAATTTGGGGAGAATTTATAAAAAATGCTATATAGGTGGTATTTACCACCATCCCGAATAGCATGTATGTTTCCAAATACTTCCAACAGATGTTGGAAATGCAAAACGGCCAGGGGTACGTTCTTTCACCAATGGTGGACTTGTCCAAAAATTAACCAACTTTGGAAGAAAATACAAATCTGGCTGATGGAAATAGTAGGTATCAACTTCCCTCTTAAGCCTGAATCTTACTTACTTGGCATTAAACCAAACCAAACTCAGAACCAAGACTGGTACCTTTTTATACACATTACAACAGCAACAAGGATGGCCATTGCGCAACAATGGAAAGATAGTAATGTACCAACAGACCACCTCGTCATATCCAAAATTTTCAACTGTGCTGAATCCGATAAGCTAACATATACCTTAAAAGATAAAACAGAGTCGATTTATGCTCAAACATGGGGAAAATAGTAGATATGGTACGACAAGAGAACAAAAGGATACCAAAGTGAACAACCAAATAGTATAAACGTGGAATAAATACAAGGAACAAGTGAGACGACAATGAACTTAAGATAATTATAGAGATACATAGGCAGATAGTTAAGTTAAAATGTATATAAGAATGAATAGAACAGACTGGGACAAACAAAAACTTTTGAATTTGGGGAATAACTATATCCCCGGTATGTCTACCCTTCTCTTCTCTTTCTTCTATCTCCCTCTTCCCCTCTTCCCCTACCTTCCTTTCCGCCTTAATAATGTATGTCGATTTTTCTTTATATTTGTTAAATGTTATTTTTATATTTATATTAATAAAGATTATTTTAAAAAAAAAGAATTTGGGAACCCAAAGTTTCTGTTAACGACAACATTCTTATTGTTAGCCCTTCAAGGTAGTCCAGACAAAAAGCATTACAAAAGTGTCAGCATTATCTTTATTACAAGTTATGTTAAATAGAACCTTGCAAGACTTCCAAATTTCTCCCTTCCTCTTTTTTTTTTTATTCTTGGAAGAGTTCCTTCTGAAATGCTTCCCACACTTTCCTCCCACCTGGAGACTGAGCTTATTGTGGTTTAGGCTGCATGTCTCCCTCCCTCCTGTCTACCAAGATCGTTCCCCACATAGCATTACACTTATGGGCATTATGCTATAGACCAGTGATGTCTAACCTTTTTTGGCTAGCATGTCAAAAGCGGGGGAGCGCAGGGGGGATCATGCATGGGCGTGCCACACCCATAATGCTATGTGCGCAACCCCTGCTGTTGGTGCGCTTTTTTCGCCCTCCCCAGGCTCCAGAGGCTTTCTAGGAGCCTGGGGAGGGTGAAAACAGCCCCCCACCCCACCTTCAGAGGCTTCAGGAGCTTTCCTGAAGCCTCCAGAGGGTGAAAAACGGCCTCAAAAGAAGGCCTAAATCAGCTGGCCAGCGCACACATGCGTGCTGGAGCTGACAGGGCAACACCTCACATGCCCTAAGAAATGGTTCCACATGTCACCTTTGGCACCCATGCCATAGGTTCGCCATCACAGCTATAGACTGTCTAGCCAAATAGATCTAGATATTGTTATTCTCTTCTGGGACAAATTATAGAATTTCCCAGGAGGTAGGCCATAGTAACAATGAGAAATTTTACATGGAATTTAGTTTGAAAATCACCTCTACCCAAAATATTAAGTCACCCACCCACCCACCCAATTTCCTCAGTGGACTTGCTGATTGTTTAATTTTCCAGAAGTTTGAAGGATAAACAAGAGGATTGGGTCTGCTAGATCAGATCCTAACTAATAGGTAATAGTTAATAGCAGACATAAAAGTAACCAAAACTTTGGAGGAAAGTGGTCACATCTTTGAATAGAAGATATGTCAGAAAGAGAAATGTAATTAGACTGTATAGCCTATGAAATTGAAATGAAGGAGAATGACTTACCAATTTCTGCCAACCCAAATGATAATTGCTAATAGTCTTCTAACATGACATTAGTATAATTGGATATCATCAGATGTCCAATGGTATTTATTTATAAATAAGACTGACTGTACCGTAGGTATAACAGGGTGGAAGACTTTAGTTATAATAGCATAGAAGTGATCAGGGATTGACTGAACAATAGATTATGAACAGTTCATGTGCAAATTTCTAAGTTAAGCAAAAGCCAAAGCAAGCCAACTGATTTCCACAATATTTGATTTGATTTGATTGCACTTTTATACCGCACCTCTGTCCCCAATGGGACTCAGGGCGGTGCACAAGGAAAGTAAAAACCAAGCATACAAACCATAATAAATACATACAAATGCTAAAATATAAATTAAATCCAGTTTTCATATTCAGTTTCCATATTTTCCATATTTTCTTGAACATACGCCCATCATTTTTAATGAAAACATCAGGAATTGCTTTGAAGTCCTAAACCTCATTGATTAGAAACCAGAAGAATTGTGGAAGGTTCTTAACCAGCTGTTACAATAAATACGAAAAGAGACTGTCAAAGATGAAGAAACAGAAAAAGCAAACTGAACAAACTGTGGAAATTTCCAAGAAGAGAAGTCAAAGCCAAGAAAGACAAAAATATCCAAAAGAAACCCAACAAAGTACTTCAGAGAATTGTTTGAAGAAACGAGAAGCAGTATTGCAACATCTGTAAAGACATCAAAGATGAAAACAGACATGGAAAAACAAGGAAGTCTTTCAAAAGATCTCTGAATGCAGAAGGAATTAAAATGCTATGGCAAATGAATTGAAAGGTACCCAACTGCCAGGTAATTACTAATTCAAAAGCGATTCAGTGAAGATGGCAGAGGTATACTGAAATTCTGTACCTTAAAAGATTATCCCTACTTGCAAGAACCACTTGATGAAATTAGATTAGCATCCAGTCAGAAGACTGCATGAACTGATGAAATACCCATTGATGTAGAAGAAAACACTTTAAAGGTTCTAACTAACAGAAAAAAGATCAGTCAAGGTTATAATCAATAGAAGAACCAGTATAGTTCTAAAAAAAAAAAAACGTGACAAGAAATCTGGACAATTACAGGGATGTAAATCCACATATCAATATAAAAATAAAGGACATAATAGAGTGTGCCAATTATCACACTATATTCTTTATTTTCCACGCTTTAAAAATAATCATTCAATACAGATGAATGGCTGGAAAAACTGATGGAACTAGTGGAGATGTTTATATGGGCTCCTTTACTCAAATAAAAGGACACATCAAATTTGTTGGAAATTGCTTAAGAATTTTGAGCTTGAAATGAATGAAATGAAACTTTGACTTTGGGTTTTATTGATTAGGTAGGTTTGTTGTTATAGAAATAGCTAGCAAACATTATTATGTAAAAGTAAAAAGTTGAGGCTGTAATGTTATCTTATTTTACTGCACTAAAAAGAGTCAATGCTTTTCTTTCTTTTTTCCCTTACACTTTCTCTACTTCCCTTTTTTCTCCCTTATTTTCCCATATATTTTCACTCAGTCCTTCCTTGGAAGAAGTCGTTGATCTTCAAACGTTTTGTAAAAGCCACTTGATATGGATTTTAGGTCCTGGCAGGTCCTGGCACTTTACCTATCTTAGCTCTTTTAAAAGAGCTGAATGAGCTAAAAGAGCTAAGAACTAAAATCTTTCTTTTTAAAAATATTCAAATATTACTTTCTTTTTGCAATCTTCTACTACAGATAATCCTAGAGTTATGACCCTAATGGAGTTTGCCCGTTAGGGTCAAAGTTTGGAACAATATTAAATGAACTGCCTCAAGTAACAATCAGCCATCAGTGCTCTTCCCAGTGCATTTGTTAAACAAGTGCATGGGTGGTTAAGTGGGGGTGGGAAAAATCTTGGCAGGTCAAAATGCAGGCACAAGCCCATAGCCTCAGGCCTCCCCCCCCCTGAAAATATGACATGCTTCCCATCCCTTGAGTGCCATGCATGCCAGTCTATGGCCCAGCTGACTGTCTTGCCAGTAAGAAACAATGAGGAAGGAAAATGTTGGATGTGCCTGCCTTTTTCAATTCTGCCTTTTTCTTTCCTTCTGCCAAGGTGCCCTGGGGAAGGGGGGTGATCCAGTTCCCTAGTCTTTTGAAACTTTCTGAATGGAACAACTGTTTACACACACACACACACACACACACACACACACACACACCAGATGGCAAGTGAGAGACTGAAAAACTCTTCTTCCTCTTGCCTGATTTTGAGAACTGGCCATTGTATAAAAGGAAGCTTCAGGATGAGCTTCCTAAAACCTTCCCTTGCTTAACCCCCTACCTCCCAACTCCAGAAAGCCCCATTTTTTTCAATAAGTGGGGAGCTGGGATCCCACACCCACCCTAATGCTAAAACTAAACTCGTCTCTGCTCTCCAGTCTCTATCCCTTTTAAAAACCTTACTTGACTTGAAGTAAGCAAGAAAATAAAATATTTCTGGAGCTTTTCCCCGTAAACTAAAAAAAAAAAGTCATCCCTAAAAGTTGACTGACAAAATAGAGGACTCAAGCTTAAGCTATTTGACTGACTGCCCATATAACTACTTAGGACTTAAAGGCTACACTATAGACTGCCCTCTATAGTCGGACAGACAGCTGAAGCTTGCAAAGACTACCATATTCCATTCTTTTCCACAAGTTTCTAGTCAATTTAAGTTTGGGAGATGAAGTTTTCAGTTTCCTCCAGTGCTAAGGAAAAGGCTGCAGAAAGATTTTTCTCCCCTTGCTTACTTGGGCTGCCAACTCATGAACTGTCCAAAGTGCAAGTGACTGATCACATGATTTCTCCTTTCTCTGGAGAGACTACATTAGCCAAAATTCACCATCTAACCACCAACTTTTGCTGCAATGTTATCCTCACTCCTTCAGAAACATCTTGTTTCCCCACAAATTTTTATCAGAAGCTTGAAGATTCCCAAATTGGTAACATGCTCCGACTCCTAATCTCATTTTAGAGCCCAAGCAGAGCATTCTGGGGGAAATGGATTAATTAAACCCATATTAGTCAGGTTTCTGACCTAGGCATGGGATGGAGAAACCATTGGTCATTGTTGTCAAATACTTTTGTTGAGACCTGAATGGGAATAGTGCAACTGTCTTGGTATTCTTGAACTTCTCAGCAACCTTCAGTACGATCAACTATAATATCTTTCTAAACCATTGGTGGTGGTGGTGGTGGTGGTGTGTTAGAGATTGGTGACACTCTTTTGCAGTTGTTACATTCCTTCTTCAGTAGATGGTTCCAGTCAGTAGTGGAAGGAGAGACTAAAAGTCTCCTTGTTTCAATGTGGAAGGCCACAGGGCTCAATCTCCCATTTAATGTGAACTTGTTATGACCCACCACAGCCCCCAAGTAAGTACAGGCTATTTCACATTACATTTCAGAATTGAGTTCAGAAATCTGAGTATCAACATGATAACATTTTTACCTACTGACTTCATCACACTGCTGTCAAAAGTTAGGATTTTATTGTGCATTAATTGCTCTAGAAAGTAGCTTCACTTGTTTTTACTATGTAGCAACATCTTTTCTGTTGGGGTCACTAATTTGCACATGCATAATATTGCCAGTGAAGTAAGCCTTGTCTCTGCTAGGTTTTAAATGCAATTTCTCCATTCCTGCTGATTTATTTTTAGCATCTTTGCATAGTTTGTCACAAAGTGCACATTTGCATCTTCTTTCAGTTATAGAGCACTAACAACACTTTTGAAACATTCTGGGAGGTTGTTGAACATTAATCCAATTAAAACTTCTTCAGGTAGTGTCACCCCTTGAACTTCTAGCTGACCTGTTATCACTAGCATCTAATTAACATTCATAAAGATTTCTTTCAGCCTCTTATTTTAGTACTCCATACAAGATGCACTTTAGAGATGATTGAAATTGTCAGTGTTTCTGCATATATATTTTTCTATTTCCCTTATTCGTTAATTGAACTAAACCTGAATCACTTTATACTCAGGCAAATCATTTCAATTCTTTCTTTTTCAAAAGTTTTACTCTAAGTTCATATTGTGGTTTTCACTCTGAATTTAGAAGATGTTCCGGACACCTTGACTTCTCCAAAGTATTCCTATTTCAAAGGATCTTCACTCAAAATCAAACCTTCCAGTTTCTCAGTTGTTGAGATTTCTGCCTTATCTCAAAGCTGAATACATCTTGGTTTCTCTTACAACTTTTCAAACGATGTGAATAGCTCTCTTGTTGCACCAAACCTTGTAGGCAAGTGTTGATGTAACCCTGGTTTGAATCCTTCCTTTCACTCCCTGTGCATAAAATCAAGCCCATTAGGTGTATCTTGCTTAAATTTAAAAATGATTAGTTATATGCTCCAATTTGAAAGTCTGTCTCTTTGAACTTAGGGTGTGTGCTGTACAACATTCCTATAAAAATGATTGACAATATTGCATCCAGTTTTGGTTGCCACATATAAAAAAGATCTTGAGACTCAAGAAAGAGTTTAGAGAACAGCAGCAAGGATGATTGCAGGACTGGAGGCTACAAACATAAGAAGACACAAACATTAAGTGTGTCTAAATTTAATGAAAAGAAGGACTAGGGGTGACATGATAGCAACATTCCAATATTTGAATGGCTGCCACAAGGAATAGGAGGTCAATCTATTCTCCAAAGTCCCTGAAGGCAGGACAAAAAGCAATGGATGGAAACTAATCCAGGAGACAACTAACCTAGAACTAAGGAGAAATTTCCTGACAGTTCGAACAATTAATCAGTGGAATGACTTGCCTCCAGAAGTTGTGGGTGCTCCAATACTGGAGGTTTTAAAAAGGTTATTGGACAGCCATTTGTCTGAAATAGAATAGAGATTCCTGCTTGAGCAGGGGGTTGGACTAGAAGACCTCCAAGGTCCCTTCCAACTCTATTATTCTGTTATTCTGACACAAAGTTACTAGTCCTTGTTTAGCAACTGTCTTGTTTAGCAATTTTTTGCGGTTACAACAGTGAGAAAAAATAATCTTAAAATCAATTCTCAACATTTATGATCTTTGCAGGTCTATAAAGTAAAGGCAAACTGAAGATCATAAGCCTAGTCAGTTTCACTTAGCAACCGCTTCTTTCAACAATCAAGTTGACTATCCCAATTGTGGTTGTTTTATTATTGTACCCTTTATTGTCTGTAATTCCATAGAAGACAAAATCAGGACTCAAAATAAATAATTTCATCCTTGTACAGTTATGAAGCATAAAAGAATGATACCCACTGAATGTTCTTAGTTTTTCCTCTTACTTTTGGCTTTGACCTTCACAGTTGCAAAATTCATAATTCTTAGGAAACTCTTAAGAGTTACTGCTGTTATGAAAATTACTGTGTATTTTCCAGTTAAATTGAAGTAGGTAAGGGTCATATTTCAAATACCACAGGTAAAATATTTCAAAGCCAAGCAGGTCAAAACTTCTCATGGTGTAATTCATCCTAGTTTTATTGACTTTAAAAGCAAGCTGAATGTATCTTTTGTAGTATTATGATTTGTTGTCTATTTGCTTCCTTTTGGATTAGTCATACACTCTAGATTTAGCAACATGTGCACAGTTGTTGGACTGTTGAACAAGTGATACAATCTCATGAGTCTACAGAATTCAATCTGCAAATACAATATATACAAAAACAGAACCTTTTAAAATTATCTTTTCAGGATAGATCACCATGTCCTTCCAAAAGGCCAGATATCAGATATTCTTAGATCTGCAGATTTTCAAATGTTGTTTGGTCAGCAATTAGCTGTCAATCTCCAGCCATCCTGAGTTATAGCCCTCAGTGGAACATTTAACCCTTCTTAAGATATACTACATAATAGATTATTTTAACACTTTCATTATCAATTCTGATCTGAACAGAAGTTAAAGTATGGTTCTCCCATAAATGTCCCTTGTTTAAGTTCTTATTATCTCATGATCATTCACAGCTAAACATACGAAACTTCTCAATTTAACAAAGATTGCATTTCTGTTGATATGTGATAAAATAGAAGTCCAGAATTAACCTAAAGACATTTGCCCTCATAAAGATAGCAAAAACAGATATTTTTTTTCAAACTAATTCCTGATCCATCCAATTTCTTATTGCTATAGTTCCTTCCATTAGCCTTCCTCTCCATCTTATTAGCAATATATCTTTCTTTTCAAAGTCCTTTCCTTCACTCACTCCTACTACTTCTTGTTTTCCCTCTAATCTCCAACCTCCTGCACTGACATATACTTCCAGCCATCTCAACTTGCTCTCTTCCAACTTAGTATTTGATGCTTTGTGATCAGTCTTCTCTACCCAGTCTTCTCCCTGTACACACAGTACTCTGAAACCAGTAACAAAGCCCCAAATGAACACTTGCAGTTAAAATGATTTGTTTGGCAATAGTACAAAGTTCCTAATACTTTCCAAGCCAGTTTGGCTATTAGACTAGTTTGGCTATTGTTTCAAATTATGAACATTTTCCATTAAGTTAATAGTTATAATGGATGAACTCTTTCTCCCCATATTTTCCACCAGTTATTACTAAAGAAAGCAAAGAGAGATGGAGTCAAGATGGTGATAAAGAAACATTTGCAATAAGTTCTCTGTAAAAGGTTTTCACCTTTTACCACATCTTGTGTTTTTTCCGCTTCTTCTATTTTTTTAATCCTTTGTTTTCATTCTCTTTAATTCCCTTACTCTTTTACTATTGCAACAGCTTTCCTGACCATTTTCTGGTGAGGATCTGCAGGACTCTTTTGGGTAGATTTAATTATTTGGATACTTCAGTTATTTGGACCACTTTACAATAATCTTATGAAATGTTGCAGATTTGAAAACTGTTTCATATTCAGACTTCATCCTCTATTATCTGTTATGATCAATACTTTTATAAGAAATGTGGTTAGCTGATGTTCCAGATTTACTTGGATACAAAATCTTCATGTTAAAAAGTGATCAGAAGAAAGGAATTCCTCTGGCTTGGGAAAAAGACAGAATGTATAAATTAAAGCCGCATTAAAAAAAACTCCATAGAAAAGATAATCTAGAAAATTGTGTTCTAGTCCTGCAAATGCCTCTTGTAAGCCTGTTGTTGCAATTGATCAATAACTATATTCTATCCTTATAAACAAAGCTTTGGATAACAAAAGTATGAGACAAGCTACATAAAGGTGCATAAACTCATTTCCCAATCATCCAATCTCTTATATCACTCCAAGGGATGACTTCAGTGCACGATCAAAGCCAATGACAGATCCATATATTCTAAATTTCTCTGTATTCCCTCAGATATTTTATAATCTACTTATGCAGATTGAGGGACTCAAAAAATAACTATGGAAGACTTTGCCATTAATTATTATTGCATCAATGAGAATTTTTCCTGTTGAACAGAGATGTGAGGAACACCACCAGAGCAAATTCTCCCACTGGATGGAGAAAGCCATATCTTCTAAATAATATTGCTATGCTGTGATTTTTAACCTCATATCTAGCCATATTTAAAATCATTTGGAAATGGTCCAATCAGTGACCATTTCTCAGAGCTGAATGTCTTGCATCTACCAAATACTGGATTTCTGAACATCCTCTGCACACACTGAAATATGATGATCAGCTGAACAGAAGCAAACAGTGATGCAATTTTCTATCTTCAGAATTAGCCCTTCAGATACCCTCTAAACTGAGAAGTGCCTAAAAAAGCAATGAAGCCTTAGATTTTTCTTTGGAGATTATTCATTTAACTCAAAGCTGTGATAACTAGCACCTACTGTATTTAGAACCTACCCATCAAAATGGATTCCACATCTATCCTTAGCTTGACAATAAGTGCAAGGAGCCAGAGCATAGCTAAGCATAGCTAAGGAATATCAATTGATCCTTACAAAATGTATGGCATGAGGGCTAATTAATTTTTTAAAGGATATTAAGAAACTGCTATCACAAGAAAGAAAGATGCCACTAGAGCCTGCTAAAATTCTTTGATCTCAGCAGTGCAATCTGAAGTTTCCACATAGTTCTGACATCTGGTCCACAAAAGAACTTCTTGATGTCAAAATCATCCCACCTTCTTAAATATCTCTAGCCATATGAGAGATGTACTTTCACTCCCATGTATAACCCTATATTGAGATATACATCCAAAGTCAATGTGAATTCCCAACTGGCCCCTGGTAATACATGAAAAACTATGTGATCTGGTTATCAAGGTGAAGGCTAGAAAGTTCTCTGCCTATGATTTTATTACTGTAAAAATTATACATAATAACATGTAATAAAGGGCTCCAATCCTTCGTTTATTTCCTCATCCATAGATAGGTCTGCAAGAATTTCAGAGGTCTAAAAAAGGAAAAAGTGGTACCCCAATAAATTACCACCCAATCACATTACTGAGCATAACCACAAACTGAACTACATTAAAATAAAATGTTCTCTTAATAGCTATTTCACCAAAGATATCTCTTTTTTAAAAGATATTAACACCTTAGCTTCTCAATTCCTCAAGTTTTATATACATTCAAATTATATTATCTAAATTATTCTGTCAATCCACCAAAACTTTCAAATAAGCACAGATCAATACAACTATATGTTGATGATACAGCTATATTGTTGAAGTAACCCTTATGAGTTAAGTCAACCATTATGATCCCCATGAAATTCTGTGAGGAGGAAAAACTACTGATAAATTATTCCAAAACTAAAGTTTTAGTTTTCTCCAAGTGGCCATAAGCTCACAAATGGCAAATAAACAAACAAGACATTAAGTAAAAACATTTGCACTCCATACTTAGGAGTCATTCCTCAAATGTAGCACCTCCATTATCCATAAAGTTTTCACCATACAAAATATTTTGAAGTTTCCTGATGCCATCACTATTTTCCATCCAACTAATAGCATATTATTTATTCATTGAACCATATCTAGACATCAGCAAACTGAGACATAACAGTATGTAAATTTAGAAAGAAAAATGCCCTGGCTCATTCAATACCTTACCAATTGCTGTCCTGGAAGAAAGATTTAAGAGTCCCTTAAAATGAATAATTATGTTCTTGCAGATCAAACGCAGTAGAATCCCTACGTCATGTTTTATTATATTATCTTTTCTATGAAATATCAGAAGTAGGAATGTTATACTTCTTTTAATGGATGTTCCAGGACTCACACAGTATTTCTCTATCTACCCATAGCTGCTGGTTAGAATGATTCTACAACCCAGACAGTGACCAAATTCTGTTGCGCTACTTTTAAGATCAGAAATTAAATTTTGACCCAGCAAGATAAATATTCTGTTCCCAGAGAAGATTTTTATACCTTTTTTGTCTGACTTTATAACTGTGTGTATATAGATATAACTGTGTAATGTGTATTCTTTTCTTTTTATTCCATGTTGCATCCTTAGGTCTATGTCTGTAACATGAATAAAATAAAATCAACTTTTAGTTATAAGATTGGAGACAACTTGGTGTAAAGAAACTGTACCTCACTAGATTTTATGTTCAGTTTTTCTTATATACATGAGAGGAATATGTTTCTTATTTCATTTAGATATTTGAAATTCTTTTTTTTTGGAACATAAAGAAGATTCTTTTAAATTTTACCTAAAATTGTTTTTCAAAATTCAAGCAACGCAGACACAATGCAGATCAAGTCTTTGTTTAGAAAAAAAGTGAGCAATATTTGTTTGGAGAAAGAATGGCTGCTTTGACAGACACTACTCTAGTTTAGCTTGTCAAATTCAAGCATTCATCCAGAAAGAATCAAATTTCAAGGTAGTTTTAATATATGTCTATAAATTATGACAGCTGAGTTATCAGAAGCAGACACATGCAGAATTACCTATTCTATTACTTTGCTTCATTCAAGGCAGCAGAAGCCAAGTGATTCATCATGCAACCTTGTGTTTTCTCAAGACCAAGCATTTCTTCTTTGAAGTTAATTTTGAAATTGGAACTTATGGAATGATCCACACAATACCTGGAGTTATCGTAATAGTAAAACATTGAACATTCAGTCTTTACTAACAGGAACAAAAATTATAATTATTGAAAAGGTTGTTTGTTTCACTGAGAAGAACATATTAACATGAACTATATTTACAGTCTTGAAGTGACATTTTATGTATAGTATGCCAAATATTAAATTAAACAGAAGCAAGAAAATTCTTAATTTTATATTACAATCCAGCAATTTAATATATTAGTTTAGTTGAAGGTGGGGGGGGGGGGATTCACCAAAATCCTCCCCCCAAAAATAGTTGACAATACCATGGAAAGGCACATGGGCAGCATTGCTTTTCTTTGGGTTGGCAGCATTAGCTTGAAAGTACAAATCATTATTTAATAGTGTCACTGTGATATCACAATGGATTTTTAAAAAATTCATAGTATCACTCCTGCTCTATTGGTCTTTGGGAACAATTTTTATTCAACTTTGATTTTTTTTTTTTAATGGTAAGTTTTACTACCTGGAACTCTCATTGGAAAACCTTGTTAGGCCTTGATAACACTGAAAGCATATTTTGGAGACTGATTTTCAAATCAATGTAGATTTGGTTTCCAATCTTGAAACACATATATGGTTTTTGTTTATAAGTGGACATGTTTCAGCCTCTTGCCTTTCTTCTAACACAATCCTTAGGTTCTGCTAGATCTTCACTCTGGCCAGACTGGATGCATTCTCTTCTGCTATCTTGTTGAGGCAATTCTTTCCCTTTTCTCAAGCTATATGTTATTGTGGGGATGGTTCAGTAGAGCCCTTTAGCCACATTGTTCTCTCTACAGGGAATCTTATAAAATCTTTATTTTATCTGGAAGGGATTTCATGGCAGGGAGCATGACTTTTATTTGTCCCCTTTTCCTGTATGATCACTGCTCAGATCTAATCTTCTGAGTTGCTGAATTTTGTGCTTTTATACATATTATCTGCTATATTCTTGAGCTTGGGAAAGCTGCAGTTTCTTCCTTTAAAGGAAATTTATATTTATATAAACATAATTTATATAATTATGAATTGTATAAATATAATAAACTATAAATATACACTCTATTTATAAACTAGCCGTTCCTGACCACATGTTGCTGTGGCCCAGTCTGGTTAAATGGCCAACCAATTGTGTGTAGATCTACACCTGCACACACAAATACGTACACACAACCACTGTATAATCCATCTACCTACCTACTGCATTTCTCCCTCCCTCTCTCTATCCCTATAGCTGCCTACCTATCTACCTACTGTATTTCTCCTTGAATCTTATGGACAGAGTATTATGTCATCCTTTATGACATAATACCTGTGGCCCACTGCTCTCTCTGTATCCATCTACCTACCTTTTTTACAATTTTTTACATTTCCGTTGTGTGCACCTGGCACAGGTGTGATATCTGCACAATCTATATATCATTGATGCCGTATTTGAAAGGAATGTTGTGTGAAAATTTGGAAGTGATCAGTGCAGTACTTTAGGAGATTAGCGGTTTTGAACAAACTCTTGTTACATTTTTATTTATATAGATTATAAATGATATATATTTATATAATCCCATTTTTACTTGTTTTATTTTATTCTTTTAGTTTAGTGGCAATAATAATGGTTTGACTCATGACATCTTTCACAGATTAGGAATGGGAATTAAGACATCAACTCAAAGTTCACACACAAGTATTGTAGGGGAAATGTTTGCCAAAAAATACCTTTCTAAAAATCTCAGATGTATATAAAAGAGAGAAATCAAATTTTAAAAATAAGTCATACGGTAATAAACTGATATTCTTATTTGCCCATATTTAATTAATGTTATTTTTACAGGATTTTTTAAAATGCATATTAAATTATACTGAATTCAGATATGCTCACAAAGATATATCCTCTGCAAAAAAGCCAAAATATACTCTAAAATAACGAAAGAATGGAAAAAACTTGACAAAAAGATTTAAGCTATTTTTGACTTGCAAAGATATTATTCTAAAACCTTCAACTCTTTCTCCTGTTTTTACATTCTGCTTTTAGCTACCAAACAATTGTTTAAGCCCAGCTATTTTATACCTTCTGTTCTCTTTTTTTTTTTTTTTTTTATTGAAAAAGTTTTATTGGTTTTACATTTTTTAACAGGATAGGGTAATGGTTACAAAGAAATTTTGAGAGCATTCACGTTAGAGTCGTCGGACCTTCCGAGACCTCAAAATACACAATAAAAAAGTTATCATAGAAAACATTTTCCATACCACTACAAGATGAAAGCAAGTACATTTACCAAAATTCTCCGTTCCATGCTGTCAGACATTTACAAAAAGTCCAGATAGAAATATTATGCAAAGTTGTTCAAGAAAAATCAAGGCAAAGTTATTTTTTTGATCTAAGTCTTTTGGCTATTGTATCTTCTTTCTCTCCTCCCTGGCCCCCCGTGGGCGGGGCCGTGGCCCCCTCCGTCCCCCCTGGATCTTCCCCCAGGACAGAGGAATGTTTTTTAAAAAAGGCTTCCGCCTCAGCAAGTGTTTTAATCCTCACTCTTCCTCCTTCCCAGAACACCAGCATCCCTTCAGGCGTCATCCACTTGAACCAAATCCCGTGATCAAACAAGGTTTTAGACAAGAAAGAAAATTTCTTTCTTGAATCTCTAATTTTTCTAGGGATCTGCTTCAAGATAGTGACCGTTTTTCGTTGATAAGTTAAAGGTTTCTCTCTCTGCGCTTTCAGGATTTCCTCTCTGGTTGACCTTCTAACAAATTTCACATGTATCTCTCTAGGCACTTCATTTATCCTGGCATATGCTGAATTAATTCTGTAGGCTAGGTCAATGTCCCCCCTGATCTCATCCTTAGGTTTTTGTAAATAGTCTGCTAAAATTGTGCTCATAAGACCAGGGAGGCATTCACCAGATTCCTCAGAAACATTTTGAAATCTCAAAAAGTATGTCATTCTTTCCATATCCATCCTAGACACATGCCCATATATTTCCACAACCTCATTAGTAACATTTTTAATTTCCCCCTTAGCCCCCTCCAACCCCCCTTCCAGTTCTTTATTCTTCTGTGTGTTATCCAGCACTTGTCTTCTTGTATCCAACAACTCCTTCTTGAAGATAATATTTTCAGCCCTCTGGGCCTTTATTTCTGATATCAAAGTTAGCATAGAGGTTTCAAGAGAAGCCATTCTTTGTTCCAGATTTACAAGTGCTGCTTCTTGTGCCATGGTTAAAAGTTAGAGTCACTGCCACCAAGATGGCGTTTTCCGGGTGGGGCTGGTGGGGCAAACCAGGAGCTCAGTTCAGTTCAGGGCTGTGAAGTTGCAAACAATTCAGAAACCAAAAGAGACACAGTTTCCCAGGTCAGCAAATAGTAATAACGAAGGTATTCCAGAGAAGAAGTCACAAATCCATCAAAAGAAATTTTTTTTCAAAAATCCAGAGGGAGTCCTGCTTTCAAAGAGACGCTGGAAATTTCCTTAGTTAAAATAGTCAGGCAGGGACAAAGAAAAGCCGCTTCCACCGCCCATCTCAAAGCCAGAGGGAGAGAGTAACAAAATAAGAATTTTTTTTAAAACCAGCCAGACCTAGAAACAATGTTGCAAAGAATCGCATTCCACTTTCCCTTGTTAAAGACAGTCCGGAGTGAAAGTTTCCACTTTCTCTTTGCAGAGAAGCCATTTTAACGTGCCGCTTAAATCCGAGGGGGGTTTTTTTAGAAATAAACACCCCCCCTCCCAGTCCGTTCAGCCTGGCTGGCAGCAAGGAAAAAAAAGGTGTTCTTTTAAACTCACTCCCCCTCGCAGCTGAAGCCTCGGCGATCCGCCCGATCTCTCCGTTCAGCCCTCTCCATTAAAGCAGATGGCACCGACAACCTTTGGAGAAGGAAAAAAACCCCGCTAGCATGTTCCTCTCCACCTAGGTCGCAGAGAGGAGCGCCCTCCCCACCGCCGTGACGAGGCCGCTCCCTCTGAGCCGACCCTACGGGAAACCTCCGGTAACCGGAGAGTTTTGCCCCCGTGGGGGGGCAGAAAAGGCAACAAAGCGGCGAGCGAGCCCTGGGCTCGCCCGTCTCCGCTGGAGCCGGATACCGGAAGTCGTACCTTCCGTTCTCTTAACCTAGGACTCCAATTTTTTTTATTACATCTTCAAAATGTTATTTTGGAGCAAAGACAGTATTAACATCTATTGTAGTTGAGTACACTGTCTTGTTATACAAGACAAGTAAGCTTTGTAATGTACCTTAAGGCTTTTTGAAAAGCATCTTTTCGTCAACCTATTGTCTTGTGAGATCTAAATCTCCCTTCATCTAAAAAAATCACAATCAGTTTCCTTTAGAATATTTTAAAGATGTGCTAGAAACATATCTGCCTTGGATAAGCAAGTTCTAGGCTGGAGAAAGCATCACACCTAGTTTGCACCCTTCTCCATGGCAGTGGGTTGTTTTTTTGTTTTTTTGTTTTGGTCTTTCCATTCATTCGCAATACTTGATCTCGCAGAAGAAATTAAATATAGGCCCAGTAAAGGCTATGTGGGTAGTTTAGATAAAAGTGGTAAAACATAACAGTATTTTAAATAATAGTACTTCCTCAACTATTAGCTATCAATCACAGTGATTATTATCCTTTCTTCAGCATAATGCTACAAGACCCATCTCTTTTCTCTGGGCAAAGAATATCACACCTTTTCTCTTGCAAGCAAGTGATTACAATTACAAATTGCAATTACAATCTTCAGAGAGATTGCATCATCATGAAGTGCCAATGACTAATAGTGATCTCAGTTACAGATCACAATGGAAATTATCTCCCTTTTGGGAAATAAGTGCCAGAATGAGGTCAGAGAGGGACATTCGATTCTCCCCAGGCAAACAACATCACTGACACTACATTCAGATGAAGGTCACAACATTGCGCACTTTACTGGAGTATCATCAGTATCTTACATTATGCTACAATATCAAAACAATGTGCAGTTTCACTGATCAGGCACACAATATCAATAGTCTATCATTTCCAGGCAGGGAATGTTAACAAGGAATCATGATAGACAGCCTTTCTTTTGTAGTAAAATCAGCATAAATCATTGTTATCTCCACAGAAAGGAAAACAGTACCATGAGTGAACAATCTTTATCTTCTTGTTAAAAGCATCATTAAGAGCTCACAGTTTCTCTCTTTTCAGAAGTAAAAGGATGAAGTCACAACCACATTTACTACTCTCTAGTAAAAGATCATTTAAGAATTTCCCCAAATCACTCACTCACTTCTTTAGATAGAAGAAAGCAGCAGAAGGTCCAAGAGACTAATCATTTCTCTTCAAGCACAGCAGCCCAAGAGTTCAATGGCTATGAAGTCACAGTAGTCAGTCATCAGCAGGGTCATCAGCACTATGTCATAATCCAAAGAGACATCACCCTACAAGCTGCCTGGCGTCCTTAAAGAAAGATAGTTATAGGATATAAATCTAATAAGTAATGTCCAGTTTTATCTCCTTGAGACAGGGCTTCTAAACAATATCACAGTGTTAATTACTCTTCTTTGGACAGCCACCATATTGTGGAAAATATCAGTAATACAGGCGCTCTCTCTCTTCAAGGGAGTCTGGAACATGTAGACCAGAAAATCTCTTTTAAAAAGAGATGGTTTATAAGTTTAAAAGTTGAAAGTCAGCTGGTGTATTTTTAGTGAAATGCCCATCAAAGGATTTACAGAAAGTAGAAGCCTACAACATGGGGTATAAAAAGAATCAAACTGGGACTTTGAGAAGTATATCAAGAGGTGCTTTACAATTAGTAGGTAGCCCAGAATAAAGATAAGGCCAGGGCCAGAATAATCCCTACATTTAAGTTTAAATTTACACTAAATTCATAGAATTTGGTCAATATTTATCTGTTTGCTTATTTCAATCTACATGTTTGCCCATCTCAACCTTGTGACCCTGGGTGACAAATAGCAGCTAAGATTCTAAAATATCAATAATATCATAATAAATATAAATTGAGAATACAAGGTAAAAACCATCACAATCATCAACAAAAGTGAATTACTCATTTTCCCCTTCTGTAAGAGATTAATATTTAGGAGATAATGTGAGTACCATATTCCAATATAAATGCATGCCTGGCTGCTTTTATATTAGAATATAAACTGGAATAGAATTCTTCACATTTAACTTGAAAAATGCAAATTTATTGTGCATCTCATAAATTGAGACGTATAGGGAATTTTTTTACATGTCATCAAATATCTCATTTGTGTAACTGCATACCTAATTTCAGAAAGTGAACTTTCTTTGATCAAAATCAAGTCAACATCCCAGGCTAATTAAGGATTTGAAGGTAGGGCTATCAATCATAGTTCTTTAAATACTGTATTTAATAGATGATGAATTATAGAATATAAGCATTTCAGTCTAACAGCCCCTATAATCTAATAGTTTCATTTGGTAGTTATTTATTAATAATTCTTATAATCCATCCAGACCAAAGACTCTGGGCAAAATATAATTTAAAAAGTACAAAGATTGTCTGACGTTTAAACAATCCCAGGAGATGAGCACTGAAGACTATCAATTGATTAGAAGCACACTAGAATTAATCTGGCATTAATCACTTTACAAAATACCAACAAGGAACTCACTGTCCAGTCCAGACCTTGGGAGAAAGTGTTTCCAAAATATGGAGGTCACTACAGGAAAAGCCTATTGTCTTGCCAAGTCCCATCATCTCCACATAAGTTAAGATCTTTCAGGAGGCCCTCACAAAATGTTCATATCTCATGGGCAGATTTGATGCTGGTAAGGTAATGCTTGATATATGTCAGTGCTGAACTACTCTATTTCTCTCAATTTCAGTTTCACCCCCCTACTTCTAAGTACTTTCACTAACCACTACTTAACTTTTCCTTCTTCTGTCTAACAGATTGTTTTTCCCCTACGAAAAACCTATAAACTAGTACAACTGATGCTGGAGTTAACTAATAACAACAATCAGGAGCAATGAAGGTTAGGCAACAATCAAGGCTTAAAAACCACAAAGAAACTTCAAGTAATAAAGAAGCAGTCTAGATATGGATTAGAATAAGGGAAAATCCAATACAGGAGGTAAGGAAGGGCAGTGAACAATGCTACCTGAAATTTTTCAAACTCCAATTTGGGGCATTCTGCAAGACAGTGGGAAGGCCTTATTTTGATATGTATTGTGTTTTTAGTGTGCACTGTGCCTTTAGAACTGTTTGATTTGTAGCTTGTATATATTGTGATAAAGGCAGACAGTACAATGTTCTTTGTAGGACAAAAGATGTTTCATTGAATTGAGCTATAGACAGTTGCAAAATCTACAGCTATAAAGTCTACAGCTAGATTTTTCTAACATCTGTGGAATATTGTTCAGCCATTTCTGAATCTATATCAGTTTTGCTCTTAATAATAGAGGGGAAAATGTTGCTATCCATAATTGAGATTTTAATTTGTTTTTCGCTTTGCTCCCAATTGGCACAGAACTACTGCCAGGTTGTTCAAAGTGCATTGCAAAAAGGATGAGAGAAATCACTTAGGAATCACAAGGGGATTTTCCTTCTCAAACTCATAGCAGCCTCTGCTTTAAGACAGAGGTTACAAAGGGCTAAGTTAATGTAAAATGCACCAGAGTGGGGAGGTGTCTGCAACGGGAGAGACTGTCAAACTGGGTGATGTGACCAGATGATCAAAGCCCTGTCCCTTTTTATAGCCATGTGATTCATGTGACACATGTTAAAAAGGGTTCAGATTCAATCATCCGGTCATGTCTGTCATTTTGACATTTTTGACTTTGTCAATGAATCCACTTGGTAAAAAATAACCCCCAAAGCTAAAATTTAAACAAATCTGATGGCTTTATAAGAAATATGTTAAAATAGACATAGAGAAGTGGCACATCATTACAAATTTAATAAGACAGAAAGAATAAAAAAATAAAAAATAAAAAAGGTATGGAAAAGAATAATATTTTTTTTAAATCAAAAGAGAGGAAATAAGGATAGTAAAGCAAGAAATGTGAGTATTGCATGCCAGGCTCCGTTATAGTCAGAAATGAAGATATAATATTATGCCAAAATCAAAAGGAGAAAATATTTGAAAGAATACAATAGAATAAATCAAACTGAGTAATCTACATAAATAAAAATGTAGAATAGTTTGTGCAAAGCCGCTAATCTCAGAAAGTACTGGATCGATTGACACCAAATTTTCACACAATGTTCCCAAGAACTTCCGATGATATAATATGTACCTTTTTTGTGGCTGGCAAACGGGTGTCATGTGCACGGTACACAAACGTAATATGTACCCACTTGTGAGGTTTTCACCTCCCTGTAGCTTCTCCCACCAGGCTGCTTCTTATGATGCGTCATGCACACACCCCTCACATTTCCAACAGTCATTTCCTCAGCAACCATATAAGCTTCCAATGTTCCCTCACATATGGCACACTCCCATGTGGCCCAGGCAGACCTACTAGGCCAAAAACAAGATGCAGGGTGTAGCACACTCCCATGTGGCCCAGGCAGACCTACTAGGCCCAAAACAAGATGAGAGGGAGAAATACAGTAGGTAGGTAGGTAGGTAAATAGGTAGGTGGATAAACATAGAGAGAGGGGAAAATACAGTAGGTAGGTAAGTAGGTAAAGGGATAAAGAGAGAGGGGGGAGAAATACAGTAGGTAGGTAGGTAGAGGGATAGAGAGAGAGAGAAGGAAAAATACAGTAGGTAGGTAGGTAGGTAGGTAGGTAGGTAGGTAGGTAGGTAGAGGGATAGAGAGAGGGGGGAAATACAGTAGGTAGGTAGGTAGGTAGGTAGGTAGGTAGGTAGGTAGGTAGGTAGGTAGGTCGAGTGAGAGAGGAAGAAATATAGTAGGTAGGTAGGTTGGTGATTATACGGTGGTTGTTTGTACATGTTTGTGTGTGCAGGTGTAGATCTACACACACATTAGTTGGCCATTTAACCAGACTGGGCCACAGCAACGCATGGACGGGTACAGCTAGTAAAAGGGAATAGGGAACAAAATAGTTTTACTGATATCTCAGTAAAATTTGATTTGAAAGAGACTTTGATTTGATTATGTATTATTAAGTCAGTATTGGCTCTTAATTGTTACTCTAGGTAACTGACATTAGAAGTATATATCTTGGAGCCACTCTGTTTTGCCATGTATCATCCAGGCTATGGATTTCTTATCCATCCCTATGTTATATATGTGGAGAATGAGATGTTCTAGGATTCCCATTTTTCTACACACATTCTGGGTCTTATATGATTGACACCATAATATAATTATTATTTCAATAATACATAATTATTCACTTTTTTTAAAAAAAATCATGTTTTCAATTTCCATCATGCACTAACAGTAATATATTGTATTCTTCAGTCTCTGCTAATACCAGCTTTAATATCACATATCTCATTTTTTTATGTAGAGCTCTAATGTGCATTGAATAATCCTCGGTGTTATTTTCTGTATAAAGATGCATGTCTCTCTGTGTGTGTTTGTGTATGTATATACATATAAATGTACATATGTCTCTCTGTGTGTATACTGTACTTACCGGGGCAAAATATATATTTTAATATGTATATATTTAAATTGTTCATCTGATAAATCAAGATCTTTTGAAACAAAACGTAAGATTTGTTTTAAAAGATAGAATGTGTGTGATTTTTAACCTAATTTTTAAAATGTAAATTAGTCTATATGAAACCAATAGTAAATTCAGTATTTATAATCATTATTTAAGGACAAAATACATGTAACTGAACTGCATTGCAAAATCCAGGTGAAAGAGAGATCTTAATCGGAGGAGAAAATAAATTTAGTTATTTATATTCTGTCATTCAAATAATTTCCCAGGGCAGCGTACAATACAAATAAAATCATTATAAAACACAACAGATTAAAAACAGTAGGATCAAAAATCTAAATAGAAAAGTAAAGGAAACCCAGAGGGGGTTAAACATTATAGATTAAGTCATGAAATTTTAAGCAGAAATGGTTCAGCTATACCAAAATGGCTTCTTCATATGACCCAGGCAAGACATTTGGAGAAAACAATTTGCAGCACGTAGCCTTTTTTTTTTTTTGATAACCTGCCACATCTCAAAACTTTGCACTCTGTTAAAAAATTCATGCACAAATCATGTAAAGAAATACAAAGATTATTTCTCTGCCTCATTGCTGTTTAATCTGATGTGGTATGACAGTACACATGATTTTGATTGCTGGTATCCAAGATATTATTATATCATCTTGGTATCATCATCAACATCTTTCTGCATTTCACATTCTGAGGTTTTTATAAAAAATCAGAGATGACTAATGGTTCCATTAGCAGCATCCATCTAGAACTAAGCTTTGTGCCTTGTTAAGCCTTACACAACTGGGCAAGATCAAGGAAACAAGAATTTATATTGATTTCAATAATTTATCTTTAATGCTGAGGTGTAGTAAAGATAGAATGTTGGAAAATTTCCTGCCCTAATTAGTACTGTTAATTAAGGCAGATTCTCCTTCAATGATTTGAAATGCTTTAAAGCAATTCATTTCTGCCTAGGCTAAGTAGCCATTTAGTTGATAGATAAGCTGTCAACTGACTTACCCATTATCTTTTAAATGTTTGTGTCCAGCTCTCTTCCATTTCTTTCTGTCAGGCTCAAGTCCAGAGAAGAGATAGCGAGATTCAATCAAGATCAATCCTTTATTTGCTTATACCCAATAGACAGAATCTTGCCAAACTAAAACTATAATTTTCTAAGATACTAATATATCCTGAGAGATACTAGGGTTCTCTTCCTCTTCCCCGCTCCTGCCTCCAGCTCAGAGCTGTGCAGTCTCTTGATCTAAGCCTCCTTCTGGGAAAGTTCTGATTGTCAAAATCTTCTCCCTCTGCTGCTACAAGTTCACATTCCATTGCACTTTTCCAGACTCCTTACAGTCTCTCACAACTGAACCCACTTAATCCAGATGTGCAGTAACTTATGAATAGTCACTATTGAAAGTTGGGATTGCTGCTCAGCTCTTTGCTCCTCCAAAAGAGCCCACAAGGGGGTTTCCTCTAGATATGTGCAGTTTAATTCCCAGAATTGCTCTGTTAATTCTCATTAACTGAAACATTAACAGAATCTTGCCAGTCTGAAGGTACATCTTATCCCTACCATCTTCATAGTCCAAGAATAACAGAACAGAATAACAGAATAAGAGAGTTGGAAGGGACCTTAGAAATCTTCTAGTCCAACACTGAAGCAGAATACCCTGTACCATTCCAAACCAATCTATTCTTAAAAGCCTCCGGTGATGGGACACTGAAGGCAAGCCATGCCACTGGTTAATTGTTCTCACTGTTAGGAAATTTCTCCTTAGTTGTAGGTTGCTTCTCTCTTTGATTAGTTTCCATCTTTTGTTTCTTGAAGGTAGGGAGGGTCCCTCCTGAGACATTTGCCTCACCCTCCTTCCTTCTGCAGGATCAGCTACCACTTGACTGACTATTAGCTAGTAGAATAAAATAGATCTGGAAGATAGAATAGAGTCTATGGATCTTCCCAAGATCATTTCAACATACCATTACCCCAGTATAGTAGGTGCTGAGAATTCTGGTTATTGGTCCACATATGTGAAAGATACCAGATTGGAAAAATTTGGGAGTAGAGAACTGTCATGTTCTTTGGAAGCTGTTGGGATAACCATTAATTTCTTTTTTAGAATAGCTCTCTTTTGTCCATAACCTGTTTAGCAAACAAGCATTTTATAGATAGTTTCTAATACAATGCAACATTCAAGAGTGAGCAACGAGTGCCAAAAAGTCCATTAATAATATGAATGGGAGAAAGAGATGCAAGGTTTAAACCTTGGAACTGACATATACCCATGGCAAAGTGCCTTGATTCTTCACTAGCTGTTCTTCTTTGTTATTAAAGCTTATTCCACATCTGCAATTAAATCGGTTTCTCTGAGCTATTTTTCTTGAATCTTCCACTATTAAATGCATGTGTTTGTATTTCTAAAGAAAGAGTAATTGCCATTCCCAAGAATATTGAAACACTAAATATGTACGGTATATACTCAGACTACAGATCAAGATTACATGCTCTCGGATGGATTTGGGCATTCTCTGGTACCCTCCATAATATTTTAATCTTGATAACTAATTGCTGTTTAAAGTTCACAAAGCAAAACCAGAGGCAGCTGATTACATTGTGTTTTGATTATCAGCAAAGACTTGTAAATAGAGTATATATGCTTTCATCTGCATGTGTAGGGATGTGGTAGGTTGGGCATTCTGGCTCCCTCAAACAGGGATCTTAAGTCTTCACCCACAATTGCTACTGTTGCAACCCCTATAAACTGGTTTCCACAACCACTTTCATTCAAAGGAAATGTTACTTTTTTGCCCTTTACTCTGAGAGTAAAATCTTTTTTTTTAATTTCTATAAAATCAGAGTTGCAAGACATGCTAATTTATTCTCATGGAATGTACAAGTACTGTTTTTTTTAAATTTATTAAAATTATATGCTGCTCATATGACTATCCAAAGTGACACTAGGATTATTAGAGAATTTCACTGTATACTTATATATTCTTAGTTTAAAGGACAAATGGGAAAGAAATAAAGAAAGTAGGCTTCCTGCCAGTATCAAAGGCTTTATGCACATATGCATGTGTGCACATACACACATAGACACAAGTAGAAAATAATGATAACTAGGGCATACAAACAGCTCTGATCACTCCATAAAAACGAAAGTACAAAAATACATTGATCAGTCCTTATTTTAAGACTAGCTGTTCCCGGCCACGCGTTGCTGTGGTCCAGTCTGGTAAAATGGCCAACCATTATGTGTGTAGATCTACACCTGCACACAAAAACACATACACACAACCACTGTATAACCCCCACCTACCTACCTATTGTATTTCTCCCTCTCCCTCTCTATCCCTTTACCTACTTACCTACCTACTGTATATCTCTCTCTCTCTATCCCTCTACCTACCTACCTACTGATTTCTCCCTACCTCTCTCTATTCCTATAGCTGCCTACCTACCTACCTACTGTATTAGCAGTTTTGAACAAACTCTTGTTACATTTTTATTTATATAAGAAGATTGGGATGGTTGGCTGGGAAGATTATCAAAACAAAATAATATCCCTGGAATTTTATTCTCAACCCACTAATATATGTGAAATTGAAATTTCAGGAAAAACCTGAAAAAGGAAAAGATGATTTATCTTAACAGAATCCCTAAAATGGGAAATATCATACAGTTGGTGAACTTTGCTATTCATTATGAGGTTCCTTGCATGTGCCATGGGGATTAAAAATGTACAGAAAGCTGAGCTCCTCAAGCAATTGAATGGGGAGATGGAAAATCTCATATGCGTTTCCCAGATTACACTAACAGAGGTCAACAACACAGAAAGATATTCAACACAGTGGGGGGAAAAATCTTTAGGGAAAGAATAGTTGATATATCACCACTTTCTGATTGCCTTTGTTTTTAAATTATCAAGTGGAGCTCAGAAATACTTCCATAATCGTGTGAATGCTGAAAATTATCGCAACTCTTTTAAGATTCTGTTAAATCAGTGGCTTGTTATTGTTTCTTTATCTCTGGTTCTTAACTACGTCTGCTATATTTATAAGTTATAGGCTACATTAAAAAGTTATGAATTATCTTTTCTTTTACCCTTCCTTCCTTCCTTCCTTTCCTACAGTATTTTTATCTAAAACTCACTTTCATTTAAGATTCATATATTTTAATACATTAATCACTAGAGGACTTTATTTCACTGTCTATTAGTTTATATAGCGTTAACAATAAAAATCATTTGATTTGTTTTTTAAACTGTACAGGGGGTACAGGTTTGTATATTCATAATATTTGACTATTGCCCATTGGGGCTTTTCAATTTTATTTTTAATTTTGCCTCTGTATTTTATCATGCTTTCCTAGCTTGCCTGCAGCTTCAATATAGTCCAGATATCGCTTGTGGGTGTGGATGATATCATATGTACTTTTTTTCTTGCTCACTATTTTTTTAACGTTAATACTATCCAATAGCATTCGCCTTTATAATATTGAATGTGAAATGGTTGGTTGGGATCTCCAGTCAAGCATAAACAAATGCTAAGTTTAAAGTGATGGGAACTGAGACTGTTTTTTTTTCACCAGAGACTTCTATTTCCTCTAAACAGCTTTTATAGAAAGTTTAAGTAAGGGAGCAAGTAGCAAGTAGATAATTCTAGATATTCAAAAAATGTTACAATTTTAATTAGTTTTTAAAGCTGATTGTCAGAGAACAAATATCAGTGGAGACAGTAATAGAGGTAGAGTTAAAAATAAAAATGTTTTAAACTTCTTTGCAGTGCAACTCTAAAGTTGCACTGCATAGAAGTTTAAAACATTTTTTCTTATTTTTAATAAATTTCATTTACAAACATAAAATACCTATAAAATACACTCACACAAAACTTAGACATACACTACATTTACACTATACAATACGAACAGGAACTTCCTGTTCTTTCTAATAGCAATTGTTATTCAAAGCCGCTCATCTTATATTGTTTCCCCTTCTGTTATATTTCATTTGGATTTCACCATTCTAAACCCTCTTATTTTACTCATAACTACTGTTTTTAAGTTTTGCTGTAATCCTTCATTAGTTCTTGTTTCTTTCCTCCATCCACCTATATCATTTATCCCATATCAGATAGAATTCTGATTCTTCTTTTCCCTGGATTTCTTTAGTTAATTTGTCCATTTCAGCACAGTCCATAACCTTTCTTATTATTTCATCTTCGCTTGGAATTTTTCCATTTCTGGGCAAAACAATCCTTGCCGCCGTAATTATATGTATTATTAAATACTGGATTTCGTTTTTATATTTCGCAGACACTATTCCTAATAGGAAGACTTCAGGTTTCCATTCTCTTTTAACTCCTGTTATTGCCTCCAGCCAATTTTTGATCCTTTTCCAAAAAAATTTAGTCTCCTTACAGGTCCATCATAGGTGGTAATATGTTCTGTGTATTGATTCATATTTCCAGCATTTTGGGGAGGTATTTGTTGAAATTTTTGCTAACCTTGGAGCCAGGTGCCATCTGTAAAACATTTTGTACTGATTTTCCTTGTATGCAACTGAAAATGTTATTTTTAAGTTCGTTCCCCAAAATTTTTCCCATTTGTCTAATTCAATATTATAGCCAAAGTTCTGCACCCATTTTATCATTTGTTCTTTCACAATTTCCTCTTCCATTTTATACTTCAGGAGAAATTTATATATATTTCAAAAAACATTTTTTTAACGGTTTGCATCATCAAAGTATACACTGAGTATGTACAATTTAACCCCTCTTACCTCTCAGAACAAATACATAATTAGCAGTATCTACTGTGGGAGAAACTGCTGAAAGTAATACCTATCTTTTGCCGATAAGGTTGCTGAAAAATAGTCCAGGGACATCATCTTTGCATAAAGATTTCACCATCCTTGCACCCTGGACTAAAATAAATGGTGTCCAGTTTTTTTTCCTTAGAAATAAAAGCACTAGAAAAGTGTTTGGATTCTAAAAGACTGAGGAACCATTTATTTTTACTAGCATTTAAATGTTGTTTGAGGAGATGGCGAGAGAGTAGGGACTAAAGTTTGGCCAGGGAACAAATAATAAATGGCAAGATAACATACTGTCAATGGCTGCAATTTTGCCCTTGCAGAGAAAAGAGAATAGGTTGGTGACAAACCTCCATTTCTTTTGCAATGCTGTACCTACCGGAATCTCACAGATCAGAATCTCAATCTGCTACTAATATTGAATGCTTGCTATAGCATTTTGATAGTTAGGACACGTAGCAATACTGTTAGCATACTATCCACACCACTGCACTCCAGTTTTTGAAGAAACTATATCTGGCTTCAATGAACTCTAGATGTTATCTTGGAGGATTTCAATGTCCATACTAAAGCTGCATAACTGGTAGTGCCCCAGGATAGCAATAGCATTTAGTCTTATATACTGCTTCACAGAGCTTTACAGCCCTCTCTAAGTGATTTTTATAGTCAACATATCGCCCTTAACAATTTGGGTCCTTATTTTACCAACCTCAAAAGAATGGAAGTCTGAGTCAACCTTGAGCCAGTGAGAATCGAACTGCCGAAGTCAGCAGAAGTAACCTGCAATACAGCATTCTAACCACTGCGCCATCCGGGATATCCACAGAACTATTCCAACTGGTTATTTCCACAAATTACAGGGCACACATTGGACATAACATTTTGTTCAGTTGTGGCTGATGATTAGAAAGTGGACACTTGATTACTTTGTATGATTTCTAAGTGTGTTTGGGAACATTTGCACCTCATCTATTATCAAAATTCCAGAAACCAGAGGCTGGGAAGGTCTGGATGAGCTTAGGCTGAATTCCAGCATGGCAGAGTTACTGGTTGTTGATAAACACCTTAGTTTGTTGATGATCTTAGTAAACAATTTAAAGGGAGATTCTCTTCCTGTGAAGAAACAGCACTATAACTTCTGATCTCATGGGTTCTTTTGGAAGACCAAAAGGAAAAAAGGGGTGTAGTTTAGGTTGGGTGGCAGTTTCAGCCCTAAACAGATATTAAAGCTCTGGAAATAGTGACTTATACCCTCCTTACCACCCATTTGAATTACTGTACACTCTACATCAGGAAACTACCTCTGATTTAAGAACAATAGCTGGTAAGAGCCACTATAATAACAATTTTGGGACTGTCTAAACCTAATTCAAAATGCTGGTTTTCATCAATAAGGTGTTCTGTGGATTGGCTTTGAGCCCATCTTTAGGTACTTTCCACCTTCTTAGTGTAGACTCTTCCTGTGTTCAAGCAAGGAGTAAGTGTTTAGAGTTTCATCCACCACCACCCCCAGCCATCAAAAAGGCAATGACTTTGTCATTGACATTGAACAAGAAAAAATAAATAAGATACTAACATGCAGAGAAATGGACAGCCTGACTCTAAAGCTCAAGAACAAGGGTGAGACAGAATACTACGAAATCTGGGACAGATGGTACCAATGGTTAGAAACAAGGGATAAAGGTCAGGACAGAAAAACAGGAATAAGTTAAGAACTGGAAATATGGTATTAATATTGTATGATAGATAGGAATTGGATATGTATATGCACTGATAGGAACTATATAGCGAAAGGGATTAATGGGTAGATAATTTGACTGACACATACCTATATAATGGATATAAACTATTATTGTAAGATCTAAGAACTCTATGGAAATGACTACGCCAGAAATATCGCACTATGTCCAATGTTTTTAATGCTTACCTAATATAAATCTCTTTTTAAAAAAAGAGAGAGAGATTGACCTTAAGGGAATCCTTGTCATGGAAAACCTTGCAATGGAAGGTGTGCAAGGCACATTTCTTATCTGCTATTTACAGATCTGTGAAAATTAGTTTTCTTGTTGATTTGGCATTGTGCTACTGTTTGATTTACTGTATTGATGCTGAATTACATATGTATTATTTTAAGTTTTCACATACAGTCTGGAATTCTAGAAGCTGTATGGTGTATGATAATGCTAAATAAAAAACATCAAAATTATTTGCAAAATATGGAAATAATCTTGGATATTACTGTTATAGTTCTTAAACCTATAGCAGGGATTAGTTGGCATCTTGGCCTAGTAAGTAACTAAGAGCAATGAAGTTGATCAGTAAAGGGTTAAATCACAAATGGGAGAAATGTCACAATGAAATGGACAATAATTCTGCCTCCATTGCTTCCATATGAACCTGGTCAGCAGTGCTTTTCCATACTGTGTGGCATCTCTTCCACACAGTAGAATGTTAAAGCAAAGGAGATGGAAGAGTTGGAGGCTGATTTGGAGCAATTTTGATTCTTCAAAGTCCCAATTTGCCTTAAGTGATTACAATGCCAGTGGGCAATGCCCAGGGGAAGGGCCTTCTCTGTGGTGGGCCCTACCCTCTGGAACGACCTACCCCCCAATCTTAGAACAACTACGGACCTCCGCTCCTTCGGTCAGCAATTAAAGACCTATCTTTTCCAGCAGGCTGGCCTGGCCTAACCTATCGAACCCAGCCTTTAGTTTTTAGTAGAGAAATTATTTAATTGGATTTTATGTACAGTTTTAAAGGGGTATATTTTAGCATTTAATATAGCATTTAAAGGGTGTTAGCATTTAATATAGTTTTAATTATTTATTATTGTTATATGTATATGTTTTTTAAATTTCCTGTGTACCGCCCCGTGTCCCTTCGGGGAGAGGGGGCGGTTAATAAGTCTAATTAATAAAATAAATAAAATATATAAGTACTAAGATAGGAGATAGGGAGATAATCTTGGCAACTGTTTTCCAAGTTCATAAAGATTTTTTTTTCCTGCTTCAGAGCTCAGGGGTGTAAACAGGGAAATAAGGTTACAACCAACCTTTTCCCTCCCTTACATTAAAACTATGTTGGGATCACCATTGTAGCAGGTGATCAAACACCTCCTTGGGCATGGGTTGAGTTCCTGACTCCTTAAAGCAGGGGTCCCCAACCCCCAGTTCGTGGACCAGTGCCGGTCCATGGCTTGATAGGAACCGGGCCACAGGGCCGGAGAGGAAGAGGAGGGAGGAGGGGGCAGCCTCCTGGGCAGAGCGCACGCTGGATGTGGGAGAGCGCAGGTGCCATTCGCACCATTGGAGGCCCTAGAGGGCCAAGTGAGCCAACTCACCCCCCGCGTGCACATGCGCTGCCTGTTCCCCCTCCCCCCCATGTGCGCATGCGCCGCCTGTTCCTCCTTCCCCCCCCCACCCCCCCGCTCCTCCTCTACGCCAGCTGGTCCACAGAATTTTCTTTAAAATGAAACCGGTCCCTGGTGCAAAAAAGGTTGGGGGGCCCTGCCTTAAAGGACACAGTAGTAAGATTTTACTAAAAAGGACTCAGAAGACTATTCTAAATATGTCAGTTTATTCAACATAAGCATTTGTAACTCTGTTTTGTTCATATGATAATGTTACTTCTGAAGTTCAACAATAGTTGAAGGTTTTGGAAGCATTAATTATGGATTCTAAGTCATTAACCATTTTTTATCATAAGAAGTTGAGAAAAAATGATGGAATTAAAATTAGGTATTTACATGAGCTGGAATAATGAGTTTGAATAGCCTTTCCTGGATATTCAAAGGGAAGAAATGCTTTGAATAATGTGAAATTCATTTCCTGTGATCTTAAATTAAGGTTAATAGTAAAGTTAATGCTACGATGTTTATATTACTTGAAACAATTGTTTCTTTGTGTCAGAATTTGAATTAGGGTGCAACTTTGTATTTATGCTTTGCTTTGCTCTGTTTTATTGAGAAGGGGCAAAGAAGAAAACCTTTGAGTAATTGTAGATTTGCAAATAAAGGTTTTTTTATAAATATAAAATTATTTTTTAAATAAAGTACTTTTTATAAACAATTTCCCATTGTTTTATTTACTATTATGATTATTAATATTGGATTACATTCTACCATTAATGTTTTACACTTTTACATAGTTATTAGTCAGACATAAAACAAATAGTTAAAATGCAAGTATATTCACAAAGAGTACAGACTGCCTGAATATAAAGATAAGATTTCAACTTCACAAAAGGTTACAAAAGTAGACAGTTTCAATTAGACCCTAATTATTAACTGGCTTTCTTGCACTTCAAATATAGAGAAAAATATTGGGTTTTCCCTCTTAAATTTGATGATCAACCAATATTATTGAAGTGTTACTTTCATGTTAGTTGATTGGATAGTGAGAGTGTTCTTTTTACTTATCCCTTCCTTAACAAAACCAAGATAGACTTCTTAAATTAGCCAATTACATCTAGTGTTATTGATGCAGAGACTATATTTCAACGTAATAGGGGAACAGTGCCCCAGATGACTTTCCCAACATTTCACTAGTACAATATACGTTTGCTAAAGCTATGTGACAAATACAGTATCAACGGTATATGCAATTAGCAGAGAGACAGTTAAATAAATGAACAGAATTTTTATCCCCAACCTAGGAAAGGCTTTGCAGAAAATAGTCAGCTAACACTTTTATTACATTTTATTCTAATCTAAAAAGAACTGCTGATAATTGTTGTGCATTGAAATGGAACAACAGGATGTGTAAAATAAAAAGGTAAAGGTTAAAAAAAGAGACCCTTATTACCCATTGAATGAAAGAAAATGGAAGAACTGGAGCCAAACAGCTTCTGCTTCAGAATGGATTTGAAAACAACTATGCATTGTGGTATGTACTACGTATATCCATACTGGTAGTATTTATTTAACCAACTGAGAGGTCTTGGGGATTCTGTGTGCTGCCTTTTCTTGTTCACATGAGCTAAATGATAGAGAGCTTACTGAAGCTATTCAGTAGTGCAAAGCATTCTGCTCGTGTTCATAGTATTACCCCGCCCCCCACCCCCCATAGCTCAAGTCAGAGGACAAAAATTGGAGGGGGGAAATCTGGGACATCATGGATATGATTCTAAAATATATTAGTTCCCCTATATCCTAGATTAGCACAACATTCAGTAGGAATTGTAAGTATTGCAACCCAAACAACAAACACTTTTGGAGAAGACTTGGAATTAGCTGATCCAGAACAGCCAATCTTACTGTAGTACCTGCTGTGTGTTAAATGGTTTTTGCACTTCCTTAGGCAATTAATTTTGGACTAAACAAATTGGCTTCCCTCCCTCCACTCCATGTCCATTAACAGACTATTCAATTGCCAGCTTGGAAAAAGAAAGGCTGAGCTGTTTTTGTGCATCAATTCAATGCACCAGCTCTGTCCACACACTTCAAAGAATCAAAATGTTGAAATGGCTGCTAAATGTCTCTAATCATATCTATTTTTATATTGCTGACCCACCTCACATTAATTTAGTAAGAAAATGTGGAGCCCTTCTCCAGACCCAAAGCAAAACAAAAGCAAAAATACACTTACTGGGCAAAAATACTGAAATGAATACCCCAAATTGAAGTTCTTTAGTCATTCAAGTGGAATTAACTGCCAATAGCATTAAAACCTAATGAAACATTTTAAAAGGCTTGCAAGAGAAAACAAGTAAGATACAGACCTGGCCGAAAAAATCTATTCTTGCCCAATCAATGTCTGTGGTAGGGATTTAAAAGAATTTCCTCATGATCTCATAGTAAACCACCAATGGTTCAAAATACAGTTCAAAATGATCCATTCCATTTACTTCACATTCTCCGGGGGGGACGGGGGACAACTCATAGTTGTTGTAGATTATGCACGGTGTGGACAAAGTAGAAAAGGAAAAACTGTTTTCCCTATCGTACAACACTAGAACTAGGGGGCACTCCATGAAACTTTTGATAGCTAGATCTCAAACAAATAAGAGGAAGCACGTTTTCACCCAGAGGATCACTGGTCTATGGAACTCCCTGCCAGAAGAAGTGGTGACAGCTGTCAGCCTCGCCACCTTTAAGAAAGGATTAGACGAGTTCATGGAGAACAAGGGTATCAATGGCTATCATTATGGATGCCTAAGGACACCCTCCGGGTTGGAGAGATAGGCAGGATATCTCTCAATGCCATTTGCAGGGAATCATAAGCAGGTGAAGACATCTGCTTGGGAATACCCTGAAGCAAATGGGGAGCCACTGTGTGAGACAGAATGCTGGACCAGATGGGCTGTGGCCTGTTCCAGCAAGGCTATTCTTATGTTCTTATGTTCTTATGTAGATTAGAAATTTCACTCTTTAAATGTATAAGGAGAAGCTGGATCTCATCTTTAAAGCAAATATTCTAACAATACCTTGCTATTTAAAAAATAGAAGTTACTTCTCCATTGTCTCTGAAATATTTCAAAAACGTGTTGCTTGTGGTGTCTTACCTTCACTAATATAACACATAGAGTTTTAGATCTGACATCTGATTGCTATAAGGGTCACTTTTTTCATCGAGCATGTATGGCTACACTGATTTATTTTTTCCTAATACACAACACAACTATAATTATAGATGAAACTACTGTGATAATGACAGCTCCATAAACAAATACCTAGGTGTTTTTTTAAACAAAATCAACAGAACATAGTTAAAAATTGGATTAGGATTGAGGTACAAAGAAGAATTGATATAAATCTGACTTCTTTTATTTCTATGGCTTTGAAGAAGAGTACTCAAAGGAACATGAACAGAACTTTATTCAAGAATTATAAGGACTAAGTGATTTATGGGGAATCTTCAGCTGGATTCATATTTTTTTAGTTGCTGAGAATTGCACGTGAAAATTAGAGGAAGTTTGGGGAAGTGCAGAATCTGAAGACTAATTCCTAGAATTGTATAAAGCTTTGGAGGGGTGCTTTATTTCAGTGGTACTTTGAGAAAAACATACCTTCAGAATTGCTTTGCAACCACTCCCCTTTTAAAACATTGAAGCAAAGTATCATTTCAGATTTTAAGACTTCAACATTATTTTTATATGTTTCTCTTTTTATCACTTGTGAGAGTCTCCCAAAGGTAAAGAGTGGAGGCAAGAAAAGGGCTGATATCCATCTTCACGGTACTATGTTGCCAGGAAATGACATACAGCAAATTTCATCATTTCATTGCTATCATTTTTTTTCTGTTCAGAAAGTCACACATTTCCTTTATGAACTGGAAGTGAGGCAAGAGAATAGCAATAGTATTTAGACTTATATACTGTTCCATAGTGCTTTAAAGCATTCTCTGAGTGATTTACAGGGTCAGCATATTGCCCCCAACAATCTAGGTCAGTGTTGGCAAACCTTTTCAGCACCGAGTGCTGAAACGGGAGCATGCGAGTGCATGCAAGGGAGCACCTGAAATTGGAAGAGCAGCTCCCTGGTGCGTATGCGCGAGAGCACTGGAAACTGGAAGAGCATTTCCACAGCACGCATGCACACGAGGGAGCTGCTCTTTCCATTTCTGGCACTCCTGAACACGTGAAGACCAGCTGGCTGGCACACATGTGTGTGCCAGAACCCAGAAGAGCAATGGGCAATGGCTAGCATGCTCACAGAGATGGCTCTGTGTGCCACTTTCGGCACACATGCCATAGGTTCACCATCACTGATCCAGGTCCTCATTTTACTGATGGATGGAAGGTTGAGTCAACCTTCCATTCAACCATTCTATTCCAGTCAACCTCAGCTGTTCAGGATTGAACTTCTGGCTGTATAGCCTGCAAGACTGCATGTTAACCACTATGCCATCATGGCTCCAGGTGAGGTGTGTCTTTGGAGAATAGGTATGGGAAGTGTTGCTAATAAAACTGCATTAGAGCAAGAGGAAGAGTCAGGTGGAAAGATCCCTGAGACTTCCATGCTATTCACTACACAGTCATTCTAACTCTTTACCTAGAAAACTTTCTTAACCAAATAATGTAAACCTATTCCCAAATTTGACACAAGAAACAATTATGTAAATGAATTGTTTAGTTTAGTTTAGTTTAGTTGTATTATCACAATAATATTGTTTGGATCAACTTAGTTCTGACAAAGCTGTTTTTAAAATTCTTGTAAAGGTTGAGATTGATTTACCTGGATTGCAGAAATAGAGATTGATTTACCTAGTTTGCTTCTTGGTTGTTTATTATGTGCCTTTTCTTAGGCTGTTTGATCCTGATGCTGTTTATGCTTCTAAAGCAGTATTTTTCAAACTTGGCAACTTTAAAATTGACTTTAAGGTTGAAACTTAAATCTTGAAACTTAAAACTTAAATCTTGATTAAACCGAGACTTTAAGATTTAAAGTCAGGGAATTCTGGGAGTTGAAATCCACATATCTTAAAGTTGCCAAGTTTAAAAACACTGCAATTGAGGCTTCTAAGCCAGTGACTTACTTTTATAAGAAACTAAAGGAAATTTATGAAATTGGTATTCATGCTTTATGTGAACTTTGGAATAATGAAATTGAATGACCTGTTTTGTAAACCAATAGAAAATTTTGACAAAATATGGGAAATGGTTTATTTCATAAAGTTCAATTATTTAAAAAGTCAATCCTCTTTCCGTTTTGAACATCTTGGAAAATGTTTAGTAACAGTTGAAAGCTAATACATCACACACAGTACATTGCATCTAAATTCAGCTAAAAGTATCTTTTCATTTCTTCAGTCTGATCTATCAGGCTGCTAAGGGTTCCAGTAACTTATTAAAAATTACACATTATCCAGCACATTTTAATTACTAGTGAAATCATTAGTATCACACAAGAAAATGAATTAAAGTAAAAAATTATAATGAAAAAAATAAATTTTATGAAATCTAAACTTCTGCATCATGTAAACCCAAAAAATTGATTTGTAACATACCAAAAGCTTTTTCCACGTCCAACAGGTCACACTGCAGATTTATGTGTATCAGTGTACAAGTTTATTATATCAACCAGAAGTCTTATATTACCTGAAGACTGATGTCCTTTCCTGAAACTGGATTGTACAGAGTAACTTATTGTGGGTAATAGCTGCTGCAATCTCACCAATGTAGCTGTTAACGTCTTAGCATCAATATTTAATAGAGATATCAGGAAATAACTTGCACACTGGATAGGATCCCTATAGGGCTTCAAAACTGCAGTGATATAAGCTTAACAATATGAGGATGACAGGTTTTTATTTTTCAAGACACCTGTAATATTTCCAGAAATATAGAAGCTCCTTAGCTCTTGAATGTTTCTACCATTTAAAGTTAGAAGTCCTGGAGCCTTACTGAATTTCATTGTATCAATAGTGTAGGATTAGGTGGTGGTGGTTTGTTTGCTTGCTTGGTTGGTTGGGGTTTTTGGTAACATTAGAAGTGAGGTTAATTTGTTTTTATTCTTAATTTCTGAAAGATTTGTGTCAATTTATTTAAGAAAATCATTTATCTACTTGTGAGTTATATTTACCAATACGGAATATCAATTTTTATAAAATTAAAAAATAATGATTTCATTATAATTACTGAAATTTGTTTCAGATAAATCTCATTTCTTGCCAATGAGAAGCTTCTTGTAGGATTTTTTCTCCTTCATGTTCCCATATGTTTGTCTCATTTATTGTGTGTGTGTGTGTGTGTGTATAAATAATGGGTCGAATTCCAACTGAATAGATTTAAAAGTATAATAGGCTTCTTGAATCAGTTTTGTGGAAAATTCTTTCATTGCTTCTAGTTCATGTTTGTTATGTTCTGATTTATTCATCTCTTTCTATAAGGAAAGGCAGGCTATTATCTTGCCAAGAATAAAATGCTTTAAATATATCCGAGATCATTCACATATTTATTTGAAGAAAAAAGAAATCTGCATCTTTCTTCTCTTGTTCTACAAGCTGTGAATTTTCCAATTAGGTTTTTTTTAAGATATCGTCTTCCACTAACAGAGATGTTTTTATCCAAACTCAGTGATAACATTATGAATACATGATTGAAATTATATTTGAATCAACTTTGTATTTGTCAATTAAATTAACCACTGAATGCAATATGAATAAAAAAACAATTTGGTCTTAAATATATACTTCTTATGGAAATAAAAATATAGTACTCCCTAAACCAATCCCATTTGTCCAGTAAATTAAATTCCTGGATGTAAACATAGAGAACACTGTGACTTTGCTGATTAATTTTTCTTTTTCAAAAAAAACCCTAAATTAAAGTCTTCAGTAACTGTTACATGATCTACATTATCTCATAATCTGAAAATGTTATGTCAATAATTATGTAAAACATTAAATTTATTTTTCGCTGGACAATAATAATTTATCCATCCCCCTTGAATATTTCTGTATTGGACTACTCAAATTATATATCTAAACTCTGTTGTTGAATTATACATTTAGAAGTTGTTTTCACTAAAATTAGTGCTGATCTGGCAAAGTTTGAATGTATGTAAGTCTGCTGAAAACATTCATTAGTTAAAAGGCTCTCTTCATTTAGGAGCATGTATTTTTCTTGTAAAAACAAACATTCAATGGCTTCCAATGTTTGAAAGCCATCGAAATAGAGAAATACCCCCACAACATGAATAAACGTCATGATATCTCCCACCTACCAGACATCTGGAAACCAGCCCTAGTCAACAAACGAGCCCCACCCACTACCCAGGTCATTACAACACAAAAGAACAATGGACACACAGCCAGCACCTCAGCCACACAGGATGATATGAAACAGCCGACCAATCTACAAACATCAACTCCACCTAGATTCAACTACACAGTCAATCAACCCACTTATAGCAACAAAGTCAGCACTCCACCCCCCCCCACCAAGATTTATAGGAAGATGGCAGCTCCGACCTCACTTTACACACACAAGCACAAAGCTGAAAACACCAGCCTGAAGATGGTGAATGGGACCTCACTGAAACATTGCCAAGACAATCTCAATCTTACACGGGAAAAGACCCGAATACAACAGGACCAGCATATACGTGTGTGTGTGTGTGTGTGTGTGTGTGTGTGTGCATGCGTGCGCGTGTTTGGCAAGATTTTTATTGCAGCTATGCAAATTATTCAGATTTATCTCTTTTCTTGAAAGCTGCAAATTTAGAAAAAGTAGAAGAATGGGGAAAGTCACAAAAATATTCTGTGTAATTAATAGGGCATTTGAGCTGCCAATCCAGTAAATCATTTCTGAGTGAACTCATGTGGAACTTTTAATTAGGATGGGTAGCTGTTTGGGGTTTTTAATGTACAGGGTTTCTTGTGCCCTGGGTAAATCAAATATAGGATACAGAAAGTCTTCATCCCTTTTTGTCTGACTGTGAAGAAGGCTTGCTGAAATTCTTTGTGCTTCTGTGCCAGCCAGAAATGTAAATCTGGAAATTGCATAAGCTTTTTTCCCTCATACTCCAAATTTGTTCTCCTTTGGGTTGATTGTCATATTTTATCCTATGTTTCCCACCTTAAGCCACCCAAAAAACTACCATGAAAACTAAGAGAGCTGTTAACTAGATTGACTGATAATCTAGGCATCAGTAGATTCAACAGAATTTACCTGAAATAGCAGTTGCTGTTAATGCTGCAAATAATAGAATCAAAGGAGCCTATTCTTCCATGTCTTTTTTTCTTTGGATGCAATCTAAGACTTGTTGGCAAGCCACCTGCTGTTTAGTTATTGTTGTGGCTCAAGCAGGTGAAGCTGAAATTATTTTTTCATTTGTTGGGGTTTTGACATCTTGTTGCGTTAACTGCTTCTTTATCTCCTCTCGATCTTGCCAACCTTATCAGCAAATTCTCAGAATGAGCACTCTAGTGCCTGAAACATGATATGCATCTCAACATGGTTTACTTCCGAGGAGTAATTTCAACTGGAATGTCAGGTATAGATACAGCTTTCAATATATTTCACATCTGAATTGAGGGGTCAACCACAGTTCACACCCAGCAAATAAAGTGTTCTCTGAAGCCACAGTGCCCAGCTCTGCAACAGCCTCTCCAAAAGACAAGTCTGGGTGGGGAATTATGCAAGAGATATTTGTCTCAAAAGAAATAAAAGTGGAAAAGAAGACGTCTCATTTTAGGTATACAAAGCATTATTATCTTCCCCAAATACCAGACGTGACAAAAGTACTTGATTAATTTCTCATCTTTAAAGACTGTGCCTCAAAACACAATCCACAAATATTACTGGGGAAGAGAAAAACTAACTGTGACTTAGCATATCACTATTTTCCTGTAATATTTAGACTAATCACATTTTTAAAGTATTACAATTTCCTATCTTTTGTCATAGTTTCTGATGCACAGAAACAGCAAACAGTGAGGATTTCTGGATTTTATGAGATAGAAATAATTGCCTACCTGAGAAGATTATAAAAGAATTTTTTTCCCATATCGCTATGAATGTCAGGTCTTCTAGCATAGTTCTTTCATTGGTTAAAAAGGAGGGGGAAATCAGAATTCTTTCTTTCTTTCTTACAAAATAGGCAAAGTAGGGAATGCATATTTTATCTAATATCTCAGCTTGAAGAACTGCTAAGAGTAGCTAAAAGTTAGCTCTTTTAAAAATGATAGTTAGAAATTATGACTCACTAATTGGCCACTCAGTTCCGTGTCGCTGGGGAACAACTAGGTTTTTAAGATTATAAGATACATTATATACAGCAGAATGTTTATAAGAATGTTTATGGAAGGAAAAGTGTTTCTTCCACCAAAATTCTCTATACTACCACAAAACCCTGTTTTCATAAAATAACAGCTGAAGAGAAATACCTATATCTGACATGCTTTGCATGTTGAAGGTTCTAAGTTTAATCAGGCATATCCAAAAAGAAATGGAAAATCTCTAAAGCGTGCTCTTGTAAGGCATTGCTCAACAATTTAAACAATGGATCCTCAATTTTGTGTATCGTGGGCAACATTTTGACCACTAAGATATACAATGGCACTCCTCAAGCTAAGCTCCATGCCTTTCTTACCTGATTTTAATTTACAATTATAGATGAGTAGCCAGCATATTATAAAGCAAAGTTTTAACAATGCATCTGTAGAACTTAGTAAAGTGCTTAGAAAATGAGAGTGCCTGCAATTCTGTGCTTCTTTTCCTTATGGAATATGTGTGTTTAATTCAGTATATGTTCTTATATTCCTGTAAGAGGCATTAAGGAGTCACTGGGACTATGTGGTAAGAAATTGTTGTAGGATTAGGAACCAAGGAGAATCACTTTTCCAAATAAATGTAGGGAGGTCAGAATTGCTATAGTTATGCAGTTGTGCAAAAGCATGGGATGCAGTTGTGCATCCTCTGCTATCATTTGTGTAAACAACGGTAACTGAAAGTAACTCTGTTTTTGAAAACTTGTTGGTTCCACATTAACCTAATATCTGTCAGTAATGTAACAACATCCCTTTTCACAACATGCTTAGAATCAGTTATTGGGTTGTGAAGACCCAGAAAAGAAACCTAAACATCCTGCCACTGTAGACTGGACTAAAACTAAATTACTTTTACTTTGTCTGTAATCTTACATCCCCCCTACCTAAGCATAAATCACCTTAAATGCAATGTCCCTACTTGCACTTTTTCCTCAGTAGATATATATGGGGTTGCAGCCAGTTAAAGTGAAATCAATAGGATTTACGTTAATCGTGTTGATTTTTAATTTCATTTAAATGGGATTTACTATACTACTGTTAGATATAATTAGTCTGGTTCTACTTGTCTTGATTTTTCCAGCCATTGGAAAACAGCTGCAATGTTAACTGAAGGACAGTATCTTTGAATAATACATTTATCGTAAGATAGGTCACATATATGAACAGTTTTGTAAAATGTATGAACCACCTGGAGGTAAATATTTAGGAATAAAGGATTTCTACAGCTATACTTAGTGAAAAAATAAAGCTAAAGCTGTTTTTCCTCTTGGCTTGAATGGAAGGTACAGAATATTACGGTATATCTTTTTTTCTTTAAAAGTTTCAAGGTTTCATGATATTGATGTCCAGTCTTAACAGGTATATAGCACATCCTATCAGATTACACATTGCAGCTGGGGAGAAAAAGATATGCAAGCCAATATTTCTGAAAAAGACAGTAATTCAAGGAGAAACAGTTCCTGTTTCCTATTTTGTTTCCTTAAAGAATTTTGCTGATAGTTTATTTACAAGTAGGACTCACATTCACCTATTGCAGTATTAATTTCTTTATATTTGTATATATTCACTTGCTAGCTTCTGTAACAGTTCTCAATTATGTGGAAAAAGAAATTGTGTTTTATGAGTATAGCCTTTTTAAATATCTCCAAATTCATTATTTTACCAGTTTTCTGCAAAGTTTATGTTTGCCAAAATGTAATAATTTTACTACCAAATGTAAACAGATTACTATGGGGTGTATCTATTAGCAGAGTGCTAATGGAATACAGTAGTTCCTGTGGCCTGCAGCCAGGCACTGCCTAGCTCTGATTTTAGTCTTGTGTTTTGATTTATAATTTTGGCTCATAATGAAAACGCACAGTTACTTTTCTAAGTTACCATGCATATTAAATAAATGAACAATAGCTTATTCTTGCTCTTTGAATGCTTGGTTTGAAGTTTAGGTGCATTGCCGGTTTCTGCAGCAAATGTCTTTTCATAAATAAACATGTAAACACTTTAATTAAATATAATTGCTGAAGATTCCAATTCAATCTTTAAATTCTGGTACACACTGATTGCTCCAAATCAATCACGTTTTGAAGTAGAATGTTGTGACTACAAATATGTATGTAGTTATGTAAGGGTTGTAAGGTCTCTTCTAATATTCATCACAGCTGAACTTGGTTTCCAAGGTGTGGTTTCCTGTTATTTTTAGCCAACAATGTTACCAACATTCCAATTGGTAAGAATTCTCCATTCTCCATTGGTGAACTCTTATTTTAAGAAGTTTCTTTTGGTCATATACTGAAAAAAGTCTGATTATCCATTAAGTTCGTCATTCTGGCAACAAGACAGCAGCCTAAATAGCCTTTACGTCCAACAGGTCTCCTCATGTTCTTATCATTTGATCCAAATTTTAGACAGCTGAGAACAAATCTGTTGTTGCTGTTGTGAATGTGACAGCTCTATCTCAAAACAAACACCCCACTTTACACAGAGAGAGGGGGGAGGGAGAGGGAGGGAGAGATTCTTAAAATCTATTTTCTTAGCTTTTTAGCTATGAGTATTCAGGTTGCTTTGCTTTTCTCTGATGCTTTCCCAATTAAAAAAACTGGTTTCCAATGCAAAAATATATTTCACTTGCCCATAATTTATCACCGCAAATATTACTCACTGTATTTTTATAGAAAAACTATACATGTATTCTGGCCCCCATAATAGTGATGCATGTGGATTTGCATAAATATATCCTAATTCTGGACAAATGTATAACATTTTCACAGTTGAGGATTATTTTGAGTTATGTAGCTCTAAAATACAATCTTATTTATATTCTGATTATTAAGAGGAGCTGTAAAACTAAGCACTAGCTGTTACTAATTTTTTCTAAAAGATAAAAGATGAATGGGAAAAAACAGCTTTTCATCCATGGATTGATTATAGTACAAATTGCTTATTGTTTATGCAGTCTTATTGATAATTTTTTTCTTTATTTCATGCTGGCTTTCTTTTTCTTTTTTAAATGGATCAAAAACATGGCTCAAGGAACAATTAAGTCATATCTTTCTGGATAATCGGAAGCATGCAATGGGATTATAATTAGATGAATGAAACCTACTCCTTGCATGTCTAATGAGATGTATTATCCATAGGTTATTTGAGACACATAATCCATTTTAAAGCCTTAATAACAATTGTAGATTTTTACATAACTGATAAGCCGTGTCTATTCAGAAGTTAGCCCTCAAATAATAACATTCCTAGGTATATAGGTTTAAGATTGAAGCCTAAAATATCTGTCCTGAACAATATGTTGCCTAGAATAACAGTTTTATTTTCAACATTGTTATAAATAGTTCTGTTCGTGCATCTTGCATTCCTTATCAGCACACTGAATAATTATTCTAATTTGAATATACACATACTTATTACTCTCAGCCTTCAGTCTGTTGAATGGGAACTATCAGAATACTGAGGTGAATAAATAAAATAAAGAAAACTTTCCATTAATTGGCTGCTTAGGGAACTGAATGCTAGCCTAGAAAGGTTAGTGGTTTTATCCAGTCTTGCTTGCTATATATTCTTAGCTTTCAAAGCTTTGAATAAGGATAGAACTTTAAACAATCTCTGCAAAGGCTACAAGAGGGGAAGATAGAAGACAAAAGAAAATTAGATACTGTGAATACTGTGGTTTGTCTAAGATGACACCTCTTAGTCCCTTTCCAACTTTCTGGAACATTATACCCTTCATTTCAAGGGAATGGATGAGAAATTGTAACCTTAAATATATGCAAACTAAATTGTGAATTTACTGGGTGTGCAAGCTTAAAGAGTCCATACTGTTCACTGAAGGGTATTTCAAGTGGAGCTACCTGCAGAATCTCTGCCCCTAATCAAGCAGATGTTACAAAATCATTAAAAGTCCCTGATATTTTTCCACGCTTTTTAACAAAACAGACATGTAAAGGAATTAAATATATCAATATCAATTTCTCCTTTTTCCACATTTCAGAGTCTGCATTTTGTTTGCTACCCCCATTATATAAAGTGTGATTGTATTCTCAAAATCTGGAAACAAGCCATAACCAAATCCATTCAGGGATTCTGAAAATCTGCTCTGCTGGGTCAGTCCAAAACTACCTACTTCGGAATCCTTCACAAGAACCTAAAAGAGCCATGGTGGTGCAGTGGTTAGAGTGCAGTATTGCAGGCTACTACTGCTGACTGCAATTTGCCAGTTCAAATCTTACCAGGCTCAAGGTTGACTCAGCTTTTCATCCTTCCCAGGTGGATAAAATGAGGACCCAAATTGTTGAGGGCAATATGCTGATTCTGTAAACCACTTAGAGAGGGCTGTAAAAGCACTGTGAAGCAGTATGTAAGTCTGCTATTGCTATAAAAGCAGTACGTGGTACAGTGGAATTTGGTCAGTAGTCCAACACTAAACCATCTTGTCTTTTACATAAACACTCTTTCTTGTTTAGCTCTTCACTGTTGCATTGCAGTAATAAAGATTATGTAAGACATCAAGACAGATTAAGAGCCTTTCACAACAATTTTCATATAAAATTTAGATTTCCTCTCAAGTTCTCATGGCCTATGGAGAAATTTGCCTTATTCTGTTTTTAATAATGTTTTTTTTAAAGAAAAAGAAAATTATAACATTTTTCCTGAAGCATATTCACTGCATATATCATTTCTTTTTTAATTTTATGTTTAATGCAGGAACACAGGAACAATAAAGCCAGATCAGAGATGTTAAAACATTATCTTCAATGCACTCTTCTTCAACATTTTATAGTGTTGGAATTTTTACCAATCTACTTCTTCAGCTTTAACTGGGAATGTTAGAAGAAATCTATGTAACTACCATTCTCATGGGATGTATAAAAAAAAGAGTCCAGATTTTCACCAGGTGAAAGCCTAGTTGTGTTTCACTGACTTCAACAGTACCATGCAAAACAGAACTGCTGGGAATGCGGTTGCTATTTCCTGAACTAATGAGATGTCCCCAGTGAACCAATTTTAAAAGAAATAAAGCATAAATGTGATATTCTCCAAATAACCTCTGCAAATAACAGCCTTGGAATAAAGCTAGCAAAAAGCCTTTGGAGCAAGCAGGATACAAAGTGGAAAAAAAGTTTTGACCTAGTTATCTTATCTTTGCTCCACTCATTCTGTCTAAATATTTCAGTAAGTAAAACAAATGAATTTAATTAACAAGAAGCTTAGGATATGCTGGAACTGATTTTGTTTCTGTACCAAGGGGGGAAATGATGATGGGATTATCTAAAAGCATACATATTACCTGGTAGTGTAAAGACAAAATTTCTCACAGAGGATTAAGCTATATTCTGCTTAAATGGAAAACTAACTTAAAAATGCACTGCAAATAGCATTCCTGTACTGCATTTCTCTTCCTAATGATGCATGCTATGGTTACACTGCCAATGAAAGCAGAAAAGAAAAAAGAAAAGGTAGCACTCTTTTATATAGGGCTTGTGAGCAAAAATTGTTGTTATGAATCCTTTTTTTTCACTGAGGCAATTCTGGAGTGGAATAATGGTAATGTTTGCTATTTAGGGGATGGAGGTGGGAAAGTCATAATCATGCTATTAATGTTCAAATACTGATAACCTCTTAGAGTTGCAAGAAAACATTCTAATAATTTAAAATACGATACGATTACCAAATCATGTAGAATTTAATTGCTCAGTGATAAGAGTTGTTATGCCCTGTAGTTTGTTGACAGTTACAAAAGTAACCCTCTCTAGTGGACAGGGTTGGGTTTTTTTTAAACAAGAAGGATGTCTTTCCAAATGAGCAAGAGCTAAAAGGCCAATAAAATTAGCTCTAGCCGCAGACACTCTGCCTTAGGAACTCAGAAAACAATCTGAGAACAAAAAACAGCTGAGGATGCAACATTGGTAATATTGACAAACCAGTGGAGCAGATCGCTTTCTATTCTCATGAGCTTTTCATTACTCCAGAAAGCTTTGATTGGTGGCCAATGGTGGCTTCATTTCAAGAATTATTCCCCATCTGACAATACACAAATTCAAGATCACACACACACACACAGACAACCAATCTTAGCATTTTATGTCACTAACACTCTTTTTTTAATCCCAATTTATTGGTTGCAGAGCACCAAAGAACAGAAAAATAAGAACCAGATCTCCATGGATGTTGAACAGAACAGAACAGAACAGAACAGAATAGAATAGATTTATTTGGCCAAGTATGTTTAGACACACAAGGAATTTGTCTCTTGTGCAGAAATTCTTAATGTGCAAAGCAACAGAGTAATAATAACCATAATAATGATACCAATAAAAGAAGGTAGTAGAGAAGATGAGAAGGTTAATAATACTACAGCCATGCAATATGAGTGAATATACTTAGACATAATAATGCATGAGGGAGAAACTGTCTCGGTGTCTAGTTGTTTTAATATGCAATGCCCTGTACTGGCATCATGAGTGGAGGAGTTGAAACAGACTATATCCAAGATGGGAGGAGTCTGTATTTATCGGTTTAGAGTGAGGTTTCTGGAATGATGGTATTGAATGTTGAGCTGAAGTCTACAAAAAGGAACCATGCATAGGTCCTAAAACCAGTCCTTAAAACTTAGAATATACACTTCAATCACAAGCTGGTGTAAAAGGTTTTCTCACAATCTAAATACTATCAAACCCAATTAAAAATATAATGATCTTTACAGAGCTAATAACTCAGTACTACTAATTCTACGGCATGTCTTCTTCTGAATCTTGCTGAAAGGCAAACAACATTAGTAGCATAAAGTGAACTTGTGAAAGCTTTCACCTGCTGTGTCTGTCCCCATTTTATATACCTGCTGGTTTCTACTCCTGACCTTTTTGTATTGAACTGAATATGAATCATGCTCTACATGAATATAAATCAATGCTTATAGGGTTTGACTAAAAACCTGGCATAATGACAGTACTGTGAGAAGAGGATAAATGAATTTCCAAAAAGAGACATTTATTATCACACCTATCTTGATTATAAGAGCACATTGTTATAAAAGAATAACAAACACCCTATGCACGGATCAAATGTATCTATTTCTATTGGTTTAAATGAGAAAAATATTGTCATATAGATGTTACAACTGAAAATAGATAGTAATCTGAGTATAAACAGATAGATATTTATTTGAGAGCTGTTGTTGTTTTACAATAAAGGCTCTAAACCCCACAGATTTCAAATGACATGATTTGAAACTTAAGTCTCAGGCTTCACCCTACAAGGAGAAATGCAGCATTATGACTCTGTGTGTGGTTGGAGAACTAGAAGTGAAGCCCTTGTACTTCAGTTGACTGGAAAAATGATAAAATCATGCACTGCTGAACTTTGGAAAAGATTCATAGGAAAAAATAAAAGCACAAGGACAAACGAAAGAAAATGTTTTGTGTTTTCAATCAACAACTTTCTGTGTATCACAAAGAGTTATAAGTATGGTGCTATTATCGTACTCATGTTAAAAGTAGGTATAGAAGAAATAGGCTAGTAATGTTTTTAAAAATATGTTTATTACCTCTGCACATGTACATTTCGAGACTAATTTTGTGGTGTGTGTGTATGTATTTGATATTTTGTTTTTAATGGCTCTGTAAGAACTAACTTCACACTTAGAGACTGATTAAAGTTCTTGAACCTGAAAAGGGTCTAATGTTAAATACTATATGTAACCATGTGTAAAGTTTATTTACCGTCCTTCTCCTTCTCCTGAACTTGCTGTGCTAGAGAATTTTACAGCTCTCTTGCAGGTTAATATCGATTAACAATGCAAAAATGCTCCAAGATTTGGCACAACTCCAATAATTCAGACTGCTATAATGTCAAAGCATTGCACTGAAAAATGAAGCCCAATAGGTATAGGAAACAGAGAAATTGTAGTAATTTATTGGAAACTCTTCTAACAGAATGATTATATATATGAATTATTCACAAATAAAGGGCACTTCTATATTAAAATAGAAGTACTTTGTGTTTCTCTGGAAAAGTAACACATTTCCTTTTGTCAGTTTTTGTTAGTTTTAATTTCTTGTGTTTTGGATGTGTGTGTGTCTGTGTGTGTATAGTTTTTTTTTCATTTTCATAACATATAATCACATATATACTATTACATAAGCAACATCGTATTGTATTATTAAATGTTTACATCAATTCATCTTACCATCAACTCCCAAAAACAATTATTGGCTCTTCTGCTCTCCATACACCATATTTGTACCTTATCCATCACTTTCTTCTCCCTCTCTCCTCCTCCCCCCTACCTCCTTTCTTCCCTGTGTCATCTACTTCCCCTTTCTCCTCCTCTCTCCCCTTTCCACTTCTTTTATCTCTCCTCTTCTTCCCCCCGCCCCACCCTCTCTCCTATCTCCCTCCTTCCCTTATCTCTCTCCTCTACTTCACACTCTTCATCTCATTTACAGTGTATTGCTTCTGAGCAAGCTCCATTTTATGTTCATGGTATTTATAATTCCTTTTCAATATACATATTTAATTTTAACATATATCTTCCTCCTTTAAAAAAAATAGAACAAAAAAGTATACATATATAGTCATTGAGCTTTTAAACTCCCAGCTCCCAGCCTTATTTTGGCTGAGATGTAGGCCTGGTTACAATCCCAGCTATTCTCATCCTTATATTTATATAATTATACATCCTTACATGCCCCCAATTTGTGCTTCTGTCTTTATAATCTCAATAGTTTCCCATTGTAAGTATATTTCTTGTTCCCTCTCCATTTTTCCATATCTTGGATTAGATTACCCTTAATTGTCTACAAATGGTAATCCTTACTATTCAATGTTCATTACACTTCCTTTGATCTACTATATAGAATAACAAGTGGTAAGCATCATACTTTGTTCATCATCTTACATATGTCCATGTTTCATATATTTTAACCGATGCTTAATTGTCCTTCTATTATCATATTCAATAAATTACCAACTCAGTTTAATTATCATGTATAAAAGTGAATCACAAACTTCTGCTTTACAATCTCCCCATATCAGTTTCATATTTGTCCATATTCCATGTATTTTGACCTTTATTTAATTGTCTTTCCTTTATCATATTCAGCCAGTTAGCAACTAAATTTTAATGTCATATTTAGGAATAAACCCCTTAGCTTTATATTTTCTCATATAACAATTTGTTAAATGGATACAACAGCTGAAATGGGTAGTATTTGAATTGTAATCAAAATTATTTTCTCTACAATGTTAAATGTAGGGCCAGAAACTGCATCTTACAGAGTGACAGCAATTTATTCAATTATTGCTACAACATGATCTTGATATCAGATAAGCAAGAATTGAGATTAAGGTGCCCCATCCAGATGTGGTTTGACTCCAAGTGTCAAGAAGTTAGGAAAGAATTGGTTATCCAGATTCACATTTCAACCATAAACTTTTATTGCTGGGGGGGGGGGGGGGACTCACTGCAAACTGTTGTTTATTTCTACAAATTCAGGAAAAAATAAATTTTAAGGGCTTCTGGAAACAATGGCAACATTACAAGTAATAAGCCAGCCTTATTTTGGTACTTTAAAGCTTCTTATTTAATCATCATTCTCCATTCATCATTCTGTCTTCTACTGACAACAGTATTAAAACATTACTTCAGAGTGCTAAGTGCACAACAATTACACCTGGATTGGATCTACAGTCCAACAGGAAATAAGCTTTGTCAAACAATTTAAGCCTGGTAAAGTCTAAGGCAATTCTGATGTTCTATATAGTAATCTAGAATGGTAGGCTTCCATATATCAAATATGTGATGCAAATATCAAGAACTGTGGTATGGTTATTGTAGTGACAAAAGGGAGAGAGAGGGAGAGAGAAAAGTCCTTGTAAATATTAGACCATCAGCTTCTTAAAGATAGTAAGCAAGTTTTATGCTAAGTGTTGATTTAATCAACTTTTTAGAAGACAAGGACGTAGATTTCAGAACGGGAGGCTCAATTTTTGACTCTGCCTTATCTGGCCAAAATAGATTTCATATTGCATACTGTACTTATTGGTAGGTCAACTTTAGCTTCAGGACAAAGTTCTGAGGCTATTTCAAAAATAACACAATAGATAGATGGTTGTTTCTACTAATATAGGTATTCCATCAAAATCTAAAATAAAGGTTCACTGTTGTATAATTGTAGTAAAAAAACACCAAAGGTTAAAGAAGAATAAGGCAGGGATGCATCTTGTTTCCCCTGTTGTTCATTTTGTACACTAATTATCTTGTGACCAAAATAAACAATTCAGACCATCAGTCTCCAAAATTAGCCAATAAGCACATTACCATCTTACTATATCCAAATGATTCAAAACTCCTATTGCAAGCACCAAATGAATTAAAACATTCTAGTGCTTAACCTCTTATTATTCAAAGGAAGCATATGAAATCAATTATATTGAAGCTAATTTTTGCAGGCAACCTAGAGGACATGCCTAGTAGTCAAAGAGCCAAACAGAAGAGCAAGTTAAAATCTTTAATATTTGGGCATAGTTTTTCACATTTCTAGCAAACTCAAGCTGAATCAAAATTCTGTGGTCCAAAATGTGCAAGAATTAACGGCAGCAACATAAACCATTCACCTTACGAGAGGGTGGTAACCTTTATTTTGGCACCATATCACTCCTTGGACCAGGGATGTCAAACTCATGGCCTGCAGGCCAAATGCATCACACCTTGGCCACCCCCACCACAATTTAGGGAAGGGAGGAAAAGTTGCGATATGTCATGTGATGACAACATGTCATCATGAGTTTGACACCCCTACCTTGGACTTTCTGGAAAGGATGCAATCTCAGTTCTTAAGGAGTATATTTTACATGGTTCCACCTGCTCAAATAGGATGCTATGCAGCAAGGAAGATGTATCATAGTATAAAATCTAAATGCTCCAGAGAGTCCATTTTTAACCACAGAGCCTTGCATCAAATTTTCAGCATGACAAAGCCTCCAAAAGTTATTAAGTCTTCCTAGCTAATAGTTGTTGTTTTTTTTCAAAAGATCTGGGTTTTTAATTATAGCAGGTATTTAGAAATCAACATAGAAAACTGCAGCTTCTCAGAAGAGGTCATTTTGTCTGTGGGTTATTCCTGTGCAACTACTGCACTCAAGCAATGCAGTAGAAACTTGGAAGGCAGATGGAATCAATCTGTCCTACCCACAAATACATGTCGAGCCTCTTTTTCAGCCTGGCCACATATTTAAATCTAATCACCATTTCCAAACCTTAAAGAGCATAACATTAGCAGGTGTTAATGCCCTCTTAACAGCTGTTCTTAAGGGCAAATAGAGTCCCTTACATGCTCAGATTGTGCCATTGTAGAAAAGGGCCATTGAATCTATAGCCTATGTTCTGTTATACTGCACCTCCTTATAGGGCTACAAGGGCCAATTTTGTAACTCCCTACTGAAAAAGAACCAAAATAATTCTGGCTTATTTTATAGCTGTGCCTGTCAGGCCAGTATGATTCCATTTCCTTGATGTAGTAAAACTTTGTTATACTGTTTGTAAAACCCAACATGCTTTAATCATCTTAATGATGCCCTTTAAAGTACTTTTACTTGAAACAGAAGCTATTCGTTTACTTTATTAATTTCCAGAATTTTGGTCAGTGACCATAATAAATACTTAATTAACTAACTAGCAAAAGACATGCAGCATTTGCTATTCTCAAAGTTGATCCATAATACTTCTTTTATTCCAACCCAAGACTGATTGGGTTGGAATAAAGATACACACATGAGAAATGAGTCATCTTCTCCTTGTAAAGTTGCTTTATAGAGCAATTAACTAAATGCAGTCAATTAATCCAACCCTATCCTCTACAACAATCAGTGGCTTTCTTTAAAGAGTCATCTTCCAAGTTACACATTTAAGATGCTTTTAGTAAGAAATTGTTGGGACTGAACTGGGTGTATCTAAATACATCCGGGCTCTTTCCCTGAGCCATGACTATCCCATTATTATAAAATATATTTTCTTCTCCTAGAAGAAAGGGAAATAAACCAAAGCCACATGGCATTGTAGGATGCCAATTCAGATAATTTGTTCAGAATGAGGAACTGAACTACACCTTCCAGCTTTCCATATCAAAATCAGTGAGGGCTGGAGTTGTTGCAAGTCATATTTCAGCACCATCTGGAAGGACACTGCATTTAAACGTGGTTGGAGTTACACAAATCAGATGTGTGCTCATGGGCTATGATTTTCCTTTCCTGTTTAGTGGCAAATCATATTTTTCTGTGGCATTCAGACTCAGCAAAGAACAGCTTAGAGTTTCAGCTGGATTCATAGTTTCAAGGCTAATGAAGGATTTACACAATTGAAATGACCCATGGCAAGCAAAGGTTTTCACACAGTTAACAGTGAGATGAAAAATTAGAATGTCAAATCAGTGTGGAGTACTGTACTATGATGTATAACTCCTAACATTGAAAGCCATGGTGGCACAGTGGTCAGAATGCAGTATTGAAGACTAACTGTACCCACTGCCAGGAGTTTGGTCCTGACCGGCTCATAGTTGACTCTGAAGTTGGTAAAATGAGGACCCAAATTGTTGGGGGTAATATTTTGACTCTCTAAACTACTTAGAGAGGGCTTTGAAGTACTGTGAAGCAGTATATGAGACTAAGTGCTATTGCTAATACAAATAAATAAATAAATCTACTTTCAATCAAGTTAAACTACTTGCCCATCTGATCTAACATTGTCAGTTCTGAGTGCCAGTGAGGGCATAGGGATGTCATTTGGACTGGAGAAGTGTGGCCATTAAGAGATGAAACATAATTAAAAGTGATGAGATGGAACTTCTCTGCTATCTAGCAGACATACAGACTGTCTACAAGTACCTTGGTATCCCCCTTTCATATGGCAACCATGATGAGGAAGCAAGGAAGACAGCAACATCACCAAAGGATTAGACAGATCCTGAAGAGCCAGTTCAATAGGAAGAACAAGATCCATGACATATATGCCCTGCCAGTCATCAAATATCCTGCCGGTATAGTAAACTGCCCAAAGCAGGGCATGGAAGCAGCCAGTGTGAAGATTTGGAAACTCCTCACAATATATGGAGATTTCTGCTCCACGTCCAACACCCAGAAACTTTACATCAGTCAGAAAGAGGATAGTTGGGGTCTGGTGAGTATCAAAGCCACTATCCTGGATGATACCAAGAGCATCCAGGAGTATATCAATAAACTGGCACTCAAAAATGCATAGAATGGAGTGGGAGGTGGAATGGAATGGAATGGAATAGAATAGAATAGAATAGAATAGAATAGAATAGAATAGAATAGAATAGAATACTTAATTGGCCCGGTGTGATTAGACACACAAGGAATGTGTCTATATGCATAATCTCTCAGTGAACATACAAGCAAGAAGTGATAAATCATGATCATAATAATAAAATATAATCATCATAAATCTTAACATACAATACTCTGTGAAAGTCATAGTATATTAAATAAGCAATCAACATAAATCATTAGGATACTAATAAAAGCAATCAACAAATTCTAAGACACAAAGATATCTGTATTGTGTATCATTTACAGATGATCTGTTATGTGTATCATTGACAGTTAGCTGAGATGGCAATCATTGGGAAATTTTACCAGTGGTTGGAAAGGATTGAACAAAAAGACAACACTGAGGCACTTATAGAAGCACAAAAACAGGCATCAAGCACCAGATCCATAGAAGCAACATTCTGTCACACTAGACAGGACTCAAGGGTTAAACTTTGAGGGAGTCCTCAGAGAGAAGCCAATACACAATGGCAGGATGTAAGATGCAGACCGGAATAGCACAACCAAGTACTTGACTTTTGCATGAACATCTGCACATTGTATGGGCTCTTAGGTTCATATGGGAGATTGCACAGAAAGTTGTGGAGAATAACAGAGCTAAGATCCAGAGGTACAGACTGTCAACCAGACATTGTGGTACTAGACAAGAAGCAAAAGATAGTAGTGGTGCTAGATTTATTATTTCTTTATTTTATCACATTTTTATACCGCCCTATCGCCCTGGGAGGACTCAGGGCGGTGCACAGAAAAGGTAAAAACACAATAATATACAGACAATGAGATAAAATAGGATTAAATTTGGTAAGTCTGTGCTAAAAATCATTAAAAACAGTTTAAAAACGTCATATTAAAATTAAATTAAAATTAAATTAAAATTTAATTTAAAATTTAAAATTAAATCTATGCCAGGCCGACTAGATGAAAAAGATGCATTTTGAGCCCCCGGCGGAAGAGGCGTAGGTCTGTGGTGGTGTGAAGATCGGAGGGCAGGTCATTCCAGAGGGCCGGGCCCACCACAGAGAAGGCTCTCCCCCTGGGGGTCGCCAGCCGGCATTGACCGGCGGACGGCACTCTGAGGAGGCCCTCCCTGTGGGAGCGGACAGGTCAAAGGGAAGTATGTGGTAGGAGGCGGTCCCGCAGGTAACCAGGTCCCGTGCCATGGAGCGCTTTGAAGATGGTTACTAACATCTTGAAGTGCACCCGGAAGGCCACAGGCAGCCAGTGCAGCTCGCGCAGGAGTGGTGTTACGTGGGAGTATCGTGGGACTCCCAAAATCCCCCGCGCGGCTGCATTCTGTACTAGCTGGAGCCTCCGGGTGCACCTCAGGGGGAGCCCCATGTAGAGAGTGTTGCAGTAATCTAGGCCAAGTGATAGCAACATCAAGAAGGAGTATACATCCTCACGACCGATTCGCTCCCACAGAGAGGGACTTCTCCGGGTGCCGTCCACTAGACTTTGTCAGCGGGCGACGCCCAGGGGAAGGGCTCTCTCTGTGGCGGGCCCGGCCCTCTGGAACGACCTTCCCCCCGATATTATAACGACCACGGACCTCCGCTCCTTCCGTATGAAACTAAAGACCCATTTCTTTCGACTGGCCGGCCTTGGATAGTCTCTCTGTCTATAGATTTTTAAATGTATTTTAATGGGTCTTAATTTTTTAGCACGGGATAACATAGTTTAATGGTGTTTTAAAGTATATATTTTGTATCGATTGTTTATATTGTTTTTAGTTTCTCCTGTGCACCGCCCCGGGTCCCTGTGGGGAGAGGGAGCGGTTAATAAATGCAAAGTTATTATTATTATTGTATGAGAAGCTGAAAAAGTACCAGGGCCTAAAGGAGGAATTAAAGTAAAGGCCAAAGTGGTTCCAGTAGTGGTAGGAGCACTCAGGGCTGTGATTTCTAAGCTGGAAGAGTGATTCCAACAGACCCAAGGAACAAAAACAGAACTACATATACAGAAGGGTGAAGTGTTAAGAACAGTTAAGATGCTATGCAGAACCCTCAGACTTCCAAACCTCTGGTAGAGGAGCCAGAGGCGTAGCGTGGGGGGCGCAGGGGGGCCCGGCCGCACCAGGCGCAACATCTGGGGGGGGCACTCGCACCGCGCACCCCGCCTGCCTCAGGCCGGCCTCCCGCCTCAGCCCCGTCCCGCCGCCGCCGCCCCAACAAAGTTTTGACACTCGCGGGAAGGGAGGCGGAGGCACCACGGAGCTTCCCCTCCTGCGGCGTCGAGGGAGCGCGGAGAGGCGGGAAAAGGCCAGGCGGCGCCGAACGGGGAAGCCTGGGCGGAGGCGGCGGAGAGAGCCCAGGTGGAAGTCGCTCGCTCCGGCGGCCGGAGGGGTCCCCTGCTCAGCCCACCCGGGGAGGGTCGAGAATGCGAGCGAGGGGCCGGGAAGGAGGAGGAGGCGGAGGAGCTCCTGCTGCAAATTGACACCCCGGCCGAGCAGGAGGAGGGGGGAGGACGAACGCCCCCCCCCGCCAGACACCCCCTTCCGCTCCTCATCCCCCTCCGCCCCCACCCTTTCCCCCCGGGACCCTCCAGCGCCGTGCCCCCTCCCCGTGCAGGGCGTCCCCTCCCACTCCCCCCCCGCCCCCGATGCGCGCACTTTTCCGTCTCTTCCCACTTTTATTGTGGTTTGAAAGCGGAGCGAGGGACTATCTGGGGGAGGGTTAGGGGGCGCAAATTACTTGCCTTGCCCCGGGTGCTGACAACCCATGCTACGCCACTGAGAGGAGCTGAAATTGAGGAAGACAGATACCATCTAAAGAAGTGAGAAGATAATTTTTTATATATAGCAAGCTGTGTTCAGCCAAGTTAAACTAGTTGCCCATCTGGTTTAACATTACCAGTTCTGAGTGCCAGTACCAGTAGCTGTCCAAAAGCTCATGTCAAAGTTTTCAGCTGTTTCCTGTTATTTTTAGCTGAAGGTTCTTCAGATTAAACAAAATATTAACTGCTGATAAAAGCATGTCCATGAGCTGTGCTGTATTCTCAATTCTCCTGTTTCAAATCTAGTCTATTTCTCCAAAATTGCACACAAAGCACCACTGGGTAGCTACTTTCACTTCCTTCTGCCTTAAAACCTGATATTCGGTCAAAGATTGGAAAGGGTTCAGCCATTCAGTAGGGGATGAATCACATCCAATCATAGCCTCAGTAGAAAGGATCAGTCACGCAATCCAATACTAATTCTCTTTATTCTATAAAGGCAATCAAGATACTCATTATGAAGAAATCAGTAAGCTTATACATAGTAAATGTCCAAGAATTTAATTATGTTTAATGTTCTGTAATTTTTGTTCAGCTAATAAAATAGTGTGTTTATTTCTGTAAAAATAATAAGTTGATAATGGCATGTAGTTAATTAGTTGAAAATTTTAATAGGCTTTTGCTAGTTTCATGAGTGGCCACTTCTTAAAGCTTCATTTGCTTCTATGTAACCAAGCTATTCCTTAGCTAAATCATTAAATATCTCCTGGAAATATTCCAGGCAGTATAAGTATATTGTTGTGCTTATCTAGGAACAGAAAGATATAGATAACTCACTATCTGGTCTATTTGCATTCTTCAGTGTAAATTGATTGATGCTGTTTTTAAATAAGCATTTTATGCATACAAGGATGTTTTTATTCAGCTTTCTCTAACTATTTTGTGTCTGTGTGTATATAAAAATAATATGCAGGTTTTGAGGTAAGAACTGCGTCTGAAAATCTAAGACATTTTCAGATTACTATCACTAATAAGTCATTACTAACATCGCTATTTTCTGAGCTGTATCCAAGAAATACTAAGGAGAGCAAACAAATTGATTATATAAGAACTTGAACTACATGATTTACATCAATATCCCAGTGACTTCTTTATATGCAGCAGTAAAGCATTTTATATTATTCTGTATTATATAGCTTTTCAATACAATCTCATATTATTATCTATTTGCTAGTTGATTTCCCTATTTTTTATTTGGTTATATTTCTAGTTAACCCATTTTATTCCCACTGCTGCATAAGCACTCTTGACAATACAAGGCTACCTGCTGTTGAATAATCAGGCAGGTACTCTCCTAAACAGTGATTAATTTGTGCTAGAGCATTCCCATGTCCATCTTTGGCAAGATCTTGAAGGATAAGGACATCTTGAGGGCAACAAAGTTCAGAGCAGACAGACCTACTACTTCAAGTAGTAATGAATAGCTGTGACAATTGGCTACTGAGAAAGTGGGGGGGGGGAGAATTATGGATTTGGAAATAGTTCCTAAGAGGGCTATGGGTTACAAGATCTACTCAACCTGCCCAACTCCAAATGAATGCTGACTCTTTTGTTGAGATGATAAGAAAGCAGGAATTCACATATTTGGAGCATGTGATATGCTGTAAGCGAATAGGCTAGGAAAAAATATTTTGGTAGAGTTGAAAGAAATGGAAAGAGGGGAGATATCAGAAAAACTAGACTGAGGAGATCAAAGATTACAGGAACAACCTCAAAGCACTATAGGCTAATGCTATGTATAGGTTGAGATGTCTGTGCAGTCAATTGAAAATGAGGCTGACTCAACTGAATTTAAGTAATCTCTCTGGCATTTTTTTTTTATCAATTCAACCTTCATTTCTAGGATATATGGACAAAAAATACAGAGGGAATTTTCTTACCAGTAAACAAGTACTTGGGCTTAACTGTATTTAATTGGAATTGCTGAAGAATTGAATTTTTAATTTTGTGGTATGTAACATATATATACAACCAATAAATTATTACCTCTCTTATAGATTAGTCATTGAGTCAAGGCTGCCTTATTGGAGGAGGCGATATAAAAAAATAAGCATTTAAATAATTATATGAGTTTGATAAAATTTGAGTTTAGTCTCATTTACTATTGGACATCATGGTCATCTAGTCAAAAATGTAACATCTTTTCTATAGGGACCAAAGATTTTGTTAACAGTTTGTTTTTTAAAATATGAGAGCACAATATATACTTTTGCCAAAAATAAAAATCTCAAAGAGGCCTTACAAAGGACAGCATAATGTGCAGTCTGGAAAACTAGGAAGGGTCTTTTCTGAGATGCTTCCCACATCCTTTTGTTTACATGGGCCACGACACCTTTTACAAGATGCTTATCCAGTCTGTGGTTCTTCCTTCTGTCTACCAAGATCATCCACACATACCATTACTATCTGCTTAGTGAATAGCCAAATATATGGCAGAAACAGCCACAGAAGCCAAACTTGCATAGAACTATGAGCCCTAACAAGCAAGATATCATGATATAAGCAACTGATCTAGCCAAAGGTAAGGCAGAAAGTACCCCGCAGGACATTATATCAGTCAGAATAAAAAATACCAAAAACATGAAACCTATTTAGAAACTATTAACTATTATTAACCTATTTAGAAACCTATTTAGAAACTATTAAGCATAAATTGTGTATTTCTCTGTGTTCCTTCATAGGTTCTCTGCTTTCTTCATATTAAAGATCCAAAATATACTGCAGTGAAAGTGTAAATCATAAGGAATGTGGAGCTAGTTGGATTCTTATTGAGTGAATGAGGGACATAGGAAACTAAATTGCACAGCTTCATTCTCCAAATGAAATTTAGTGAAATCAACAACAATGTGAAACTAAACTGTAAGCAAAAGCAGTTTTCTAGACACTTTGCAATCTTATTCCTTTACTTATAGTGAAATGTTGATTGTTTGCTAACCAGATCATATAACCAAGCTGTTTCTTATTTAGTGTTTTATCTGCACTAGACTGGTAGTTTCTTACAAATATTTTATGTGCTTGCTGTCAGCTCCTACAACTCAGCCAGTCTCATACTGTTAGATGTGTTTAGTTTAATGAGGTAATGGGCCATTGCCAATTAACATTAAGTCATGGCAAAAATGAGTAATATCCTGATTTGTTTAAACAGAAAGACAGTTGAAGCCCACTGGGTCTCTTGGAGCAGACGTTTGTAAACAATCTCTAAGCTGAACCTATTCACACTTGAGATTTATAGCAACAGCCAGTCATCACTGTGGTTATATAAGACCTGTCTGCATCCATGATATACCACCATAGTGGCGGCTGGATGATACTATAAATTGCTAGTGTGGATTGCCTAAAGGCTTAAAATTGAAGTTATTCCAGAAGAAGCAAGTCATATTTTAAGATTTAAAATATATTGTTAATATATTGATGTGATGATTGAAGTAAATCTTTTAACAATGTGTAAGTCCTTCAGATTTCCAAATTAAGACATTTCATGAATTTCTTAATAAACATGACATCTTCTACTTTGACAGATGAGTATCCTCCATTGACTGGTTGATCTAGTATCACTCCTTAGGAGTCATGAGTAAAGCAAGATATATTAGATCTGTTTTGTGATAAGCTATTTTTTTTTTATAAAGCATAACCTTCTGATGCAGAAGTAGCTAAACAAAATGTAAAAAAATTGTTTGCATTTTAAACCATCTGTAAATGAACATATATAATGCATTTTAGTTGGAGGATAAAATCATATACCAGTAAAATGTAATTTATTACTTTGGTTAGCATCTCAATAATGTGTTGTTGATCACAAAACAGCACAAAAAACTCATCTCCTAAAGTACATGTGCTGGCAATTATTTCAATATACAGAAAACTGTTTCAGAAAGTACTCACAATTTGGAAATAGAACAAAAACACCTTAAATATGTATGTGTGAGCTGATGCTTGATTTTCAAAAAGAGAGTTGTTGGAGTTCAAGGCTTCTTGTAGCCTAAGGCTCCTATTTGCAAATGTATGTGGATTGGTTGCAGTTATTCAGCTGAGAGCAAAATGTAAAAGCAGGCAACATCTACAGGGAAATGATCACTTCTCTGATATTATTTTCTCTATTCCAGAACTGAGCTGTGGCACTAAAATAGATTGCAAGATTTAATCTTGGTGAACTTTGGCACCAATCAGCTCGATTCAGAGATATTTGCAAATGAAGTGAGTTAAAGATTCTAATCCCAGTTTGCCGAAGGGCACCATTGACAACATGTCTCCCAGGTTTGGTTAAAGAATGGTTTACCCTAACACACTGCATTGCATTCGGATTTTGAATTCATGAGATCCAAAGCAATGCAAGGTCAAATACACAACAAATAGGTACCCATATTAATTCGTCACCCTTTTCTGTCTTTCTTAGATTTATATCCCACATTTTATTCAGCAGCATGATGCAGTGTACATAGCACTAATTACTCAACTACTTTCATTTTCCCCACAACAAGGACCATATAGCCTCTTTTGGTAGTACTGGGTTGGTCCATACTGTTTCTAATTCAGTTACTCATTAGGCTATAACTGCGCAAAGTGCAATTTATGCATCTAGTATAGTGTATCAGTCTGACCATAAGCCACTGAGTATCCTTGTGTCAGTCATTCTCTCTCAGTTTAAATGCTCTTCAGAACATTGTTGTAAGAATAACATAAGGAACACCCATTCACACTATTTTAAATTCCCTGGACAAAACATAAAAGATAAAGAAAAACAAGACAAAGAGTATTTAATCATTGCTGCCCTGGCTGCTAACACTATTCCTGAATGGAGAGTTTACAATATGTTTTACAAAATGTGTGACAATGTGACACAAAATTATGAATATGATACAGTACTTTTTTGGGGAAAGTAATATTACAAGTCATAATCACAAACTGAACTGAATGCATGTGGTTTATATGTAAAAGTGAGGACAATAAAAATTGAAGGAAATCACTTATTATCTTTTTCTATATTGAAGTCACCCCTAGTAGGATGATGAAAGCAGAAGTTATGTCAGGTCATCATTGACAGCTAGCAGTTATTTTTGCTTTGTTGGATTACAGATAAGTAGGCCTATTTTATCACACTAGTCTCATAAAAGATATTTTTCTATGTAACAGATATTAAATGGAGGCTTTCATATTCAGGCTGCAAAAATGTGGAGGACTACTATGGCAACAACAAAATGTAGAACTCTATCTCATAGTCATCTAGATTTTTGCAGCCCAAATAAAATAGTTGTAATTCAAATCTGAACACAGACATTTTGTCTTCTTCCTGAACATATGATTGCCACCAGATTTTGCTCCAGATAGAATTCACATCTGATTTGATGACCATGTCTAGTGAAATATGAAACAAACTTTTCCGCAAGTGGACTTTTTTCTACAAGCTCTGATTTCAGCCTTGTTCTTGTAGGTAAAAAGTCCTTCATCTGCAGAAAGGTTTGGTGTAAATTTTTAAAAATAGACTGATGACTCAATCTAATGCATATTTACCTATGAGTAAACCCTGTGGGGATTACTCTTAGATTAGTGTCCATTAACCGGCCACTGGAGACTGCTGCTTATTTTAAAACTTTCATTTACAGTGTAATATATTTGCCTGTATTTAAACATCTGCATTATTTTGAAGCATAATATATTTCTACCAAATTTGGAAAAACTTTAAAAGGGTTTTGCTAAGGGATTATTTATATTATTTCACATTTACTACATGTCAACATAATTGATGCACTATATAGAGCATGATATTATAAGTATAGCAGATCTTGTAACCTAATTTTTCACATCCTTGCACAAATTTTAAAAACACATTTTGGACATATAATGCAACACTCCCATTTCATCCACTGACATTTCCAAAACAATTCTACAAACATAAAATCACCCAACCAATGCTGACTATCCTAAATCTTATTAATGTCTAATTTATTCTACCATTGTAAAGTCATGTGTTTTATGTGTTACGTTTGCAAGCGTCATCCATAAATATCTAACTGCATGCCTACTTAAATATGGGCTAAGGACATTTATATTTTCATAAAAGCTCAGATGGAATTTAACATTTGCTGTTTAGTTAAGTTGATGGCAACATGGACATTTGTAGATTTGACTTTTGGATAGGATATAAAACTGAAAATATGGAGACAACTTTAATGAGACATAATCAATAATTCCACAATAGAAAGACAGTGATTAGTTTTTAAAAGCCTGAGGAGTTATTTTGACTTTCCTTTTTTCTTGCTCAGTATATTGAAAAGCATTATTAGTAATGTTTCACAGGATTGCTTCAGAGTCTGCTCTTTCCATTGCCTAATGTTTGTTATACTAGATTTATCTAAATTATTTTCTATTATTCATTCCAAAATAACAGAATAATAGAATTGGAAGTGACTTGGAGGTCTTCTAGACCAACTGCTTGCTCAAGCAGGAAACGCTATACCATTTCACACAAATGGATGTTCAATCTATTCTTAAAAACCTCCAGTATTGGATCACCCACAACTTGTGGAGGCAAGCTATTTCACTGATTAATTGTTCTAACTGTCAGGAAATGTGCCCTTAGTTCTAGGTTGCTTCTCTCCTTCATTAGTTTCCATCCATTGGTTCCTGTCCTGTCTTCAGGTGCTTTAGAGAATAGGTTTACCCCCCCCCCTCTTCTTGGTAGCAGCCCCTTAGATAATAAATAATAATAATAAATTTTATTTATATCCCGCTCTCTCTCCCCAAGGGGACTCGAGGCGGGGCACAGGCGAATTAAAAAACAAATTACAACAAACAGAATACAGGTTAAAATCAAATTAAACATACCCTGTGCTAAAAACTTCTATAAAAATAGGACTATCTCTAAAAAAAACCTTAATAATTTAAAATTTGAATTAAAATTACCCTAGGCCAGCCAAATGGAAAAAGTGAGTTTTTAATAGCTGTCGGAAGGAGCGAAGGTCCGTGGTTGTTCTGATTTCGGGGGGAAGGTCGTTCCAGAGGGTCGGGCCCGCCACAGAGAAGGCCCTTCCCCTGGGCGTCGCCCGCTGGCACAGCCTAGTGGACGGCACCCGGAGAAGTCCCTCTCTGTGGGAGCGAATCGGCCGCAGGGATGTATGAGGCAGAATGCGATCCCGCAGATAGCTAGGTCCCGTGCCATGGAGCTCTTTAAAGATGGTAACTAACACCTTGAAGCACACCCGAAAGACGACAGGCAGCCAGTGCAGCTCGCGCAGGAGCGGTGTTACATGGGAGAACCTAGAGGCTCCCATAACTACCCGCGCGGCTGCATTCTGGACTAGCTGAAGCCTTCGGGTGCACCTCAAGGGGAGCCCCATGTAGAGAGCATTACAGTAGTCCAGTCGGGATGTCACAAGGGCATGAGTGACTGTGCAAAGATATTGGAATACTGCCATCGTATCATCCTTAGTGTTTTTCATTAAACTAGACATATCCAATTTCCAAACTATTATTCATATGTTTTAGGCTCCATTTCCCTAATCATCTTTGTTGTTCTTTTTTTCACTCTTTCCTAACTGCAGTCAGCATCAGGACGTGAAGGAGTGGCCATCCAGCAGAGCCGAGAGTGTCCCCCGGTTGGTGGGGTGGCGGGGAGGTTGTGCGGAGAAATGTTCACCATCTGGAAAGTATGTGTTTGTGTGTCAGAGAGAGAGATGCAGGGGAAATAGAAAGAAAGAAAGAGAAAGGAAGGAAGGGAGAGAGAGAGAGAGAAAAAAGAGAGAGAAAGAGAGAAAGAGAGAGAAAGGAAGAGAAAGGAAGGGGGGGGGAAAAAGAGAACATGACCACAACTGAGCCCAAAATTTTGGTTGCTACGCAAGAGCATTGTTAAGTGAGTTTCACCACATTTTACAAGTTGGCCATGCCCACCTGATCACATGACCACCAAGCGACTCCCACCAAATAGGCCATGCCCACAAAATAGGTAGTAAATTTTTTTAAAACCAACCCATGGTCTGTTGAGATCCTTTTGTATATCTGGCATGTTGGCTGTCATCTGCAAATTTGATGAGTTTCCCTTCTATCCCCCCAGATAAATAATTGATGAAGTTATTGAAGAATACAGGGCCTAAGATAGAGCCTTGAGGTACCCCACTGCAAACTTCCCTCTATGTAGATGCAGTTCCATTAAGGACTACATATTGAGTCTGGTTGGTCAACCGGTTACAAAACCATGTGGTAGTGATGTTGCCTAACCCACATTTTTCTATGTTCAAGTAGTAGATTTTGAAGTCCAAGTAAATTTAACTACAGCATTTTACTGCTCTACTAATTTTGTCATATTTCAAAGGATACAAGAAGATTTGTCTGGCATGATCTCTTTTTTGACAAACCCACATTGGCTTCCAGTTGACTTTGCTTACTGATCTGTGGCCTGTTAGGAATCTGGCCACACAGCTGGAGATGGGTGGCAGGAGAGCAAACCACCAACACCACCCTGATCCATGGAAAAATTGTCTTCCACAAAACTGGTCCTGATGCTTTAAAAGTGGCGGACTTCTGCTCTAGCTTTATATTCCATTCCTTGGCTTCATTCCACCAGGCTTTGGTAATGGAAACAATATTGTATCTGCCCTTGTGTATTTAGATTTCTAATTCATACTTTTTATTCCTCATACTTTGTGCATTGGTGTATAGACATTTCAGTCCTTTTTCAGTTACTTTGTGTTTGTTTTCTACATAGCTTTCTACCTAACTTTGTTTTACGTATATACAGGTAAAAACTGTACATAATTTGTTTTGTGTCCGTGTTCCCCTTCTTTCTCACTACCTGTTTGAAGACTGCATATGGTATGGCACACACTATCAAAAGTTTTTTTTTTAGCAGCTTCTTAATATTCTTAATCACACAAACATCTATGTTAGAAACATTGACAGCCTTATTAGTTTTAATTGCTGGGGACAGAAGTGTTCTGTACAAATTAACTCTCTGTCCTCATTATTCAGTTTAAATGCTTCCCCAGAAAGCCCCTGGATTTAATACCAAGTAGCTCAGCCCCTTTCTGTGATGGATGTAAACCATCTCTTTTATACAGCTTCTCACAGACCAACTGCAAATATCATGACTTACATAACTAGAGCATCCCACTTTACACCACTCTTTAGCCACCCATTGAATGCCACTATATGCTGGCATTTCCTTTTTGCTCCTTATGTACAGGTAAAACCTTTGAAAAAGTAGGACTACTTCAGTCTATCTTGCTAGGTTCTTGTCCCAAACACTGGAAAACCTCCTGCACAGAAACTACATCCTTTTTGGACAGATCATTAGTGTCAAGATGCACAACAATGTCAGCCTCACAGTCTTTACTAGCAATGCTCCTCTTTTCTCTGCTGGCAATAGCACCAGGCAAACACCTCAGCCCTTTCAAAATCTCCACATCTTTCACCTCTTACAATTGACTCAGCAACCAGATGGTGGTTTCTCTTTTTAGATGGCTGATTTCCAACACTTGATTTATACCTTCCCTTATCCTGCACAACTTCTTCTTCATGGACCATAATCCCCTGCTCAATTGAATCATCATCTTCACCACAAACAGCTGAACCTGCAATCTTAGTATCCTTATTAAGTTTAGCAAAGGCATTACATCTGTTATGCAGGGACAACAAAATCTTCATGTTTATCATCCACAGTTCTCACTTTGTCAGATCCAACCAGTGATGGTATTCAGCTGGTTCAGACCGGTTCAGGTGAACCGGTAGCGGCAACCTGCGGGTGGGCCTGCCCACCCAACCCAGCTCTATGCTGTCCTATTTAGCCACGTTTTCAAAGCTATGCACAAATGTGCAAGTTGTGCACATGAGCAAAGTTCATGCGCAGAAGGCCACATACATGCGCAGGTGGGCATGCTCATGAATTGAGCATGTGCGCATGCGGCAAACCAGTGGTAGACTTCTGTGAAACCCACTTCTGGATCCAACAGTTGTTCATACTGTCCATCTCCTGCAGAGTCTTTGTGGTAGAGCAGGACAGCTCAAAAGAACACATCGGCTGAATTGGCTACCTAATTTCAACCTGAAGAGCACAAACTAAAGACTCTAGAGAAGAAATCTGGCAATACAAAGAACAATCTGCTTACAAACAGGACAGTAACCAAATGTTGCACTGAAATAAAACAGTTATTCTAAAATGAAATTGCAATCACACACACACATTTCCCAAAGATGAATTACTGTTGTTTTCAAATTACTGGTGTTTTTAAGACTACACTTTTGCTCAGTTGCCCTCACAGAGTTCGAATAAATAGATATTCCTTCATAGCCTTTCTGTTTTAGATTTCTAGTGCATAATTTGCACACCTTTAGGTACACAGATCACTAGCTTGCTCCACTGGAGGAAGTCTGGCTGTGAGCTACTCCTCCCAGCAAGCTCTGGTGTTCTGCAAATACAATGAAAATACAACCAGGGATTCAGTTCCCAGGCGACTAGCTTGTTCTATATCATATTTTCTACAGAAAGGGAAAGAAACCAGATATGCATTCCTACATTACACATAGCACACACATGCACACAGTTTCTTTATGGTGCTTTGATAAGTTTAGCTTCTGGAAGAACCTTTTTTTTCCCTGTACAACTGTGGTAGAAGAAATACTAATCTCTATGACCCCCACTTATGTGTCAGCAATTTTTTGAGAGCTTGCAGGGTCACATCCAAATATTTCAGGGATACTCTGTGGTCATGGAGAGTCAGGTTTTCCATCCTCCATTCAGATGTTCTATGAGAGTTATTGGCATTATGTACCTGATAAAATAGCCATCATTCTCTGAGAATACAAGAAAGTGTCTGACCATTAAAGAAAACATTCCTGTATCCAAGAGAGGAAAGAAATGTGAAAAAGAATCATGCCACTTCAATTACGCTAGGTATAAGCTGTGATACAGAGTCATTTTGTCAGGCTTTCAAGACTTTGCTACAATACCCTACAAGCAATAAAGATATTTCCAGAAATCCAAGTGGTTTTTATTTCCTATGTTTGCTTGCCTCAAAAGGCTTGACAGTAAAGGAAAATTAAACCTGTATTTACTTAAAGTGATTTGTGCTCAGCCATTTCCTGGAGAACATTCTCTAACCCTCACTCTCTAGAATTATAAGTGTGCTTGAAATCAAGAATATAGCAGCACTTTTGATTAAATCTAGACAACAGTCAAATCAATTTTCCTGGGGTTTACAGGAATTCATAAAGTTTAACTCAAGCACAAATATAATAGTTCATTCTGTTTCATTCAATAACTGATGTCTAACAATTAGAAGTTCTTTTCATGTAGAGAAAACTGCACCATTGTCTCTATCTGGGTTGTGAAAATTTTGACCCAACAACCACATGTGCCCTAATTTCTTGCAACTCTCTACATCATTTGGCTCCCAAGACACTTTACATCTAAATAATCCCAAGCTCCAAAATAATTCATTTGCTGCATGTGTTATGCATATATCTAATGTCAAAAAGATTAGGTGACATTGGGGGGAAAGCACATGTAAATTTGCAGTTCTACAAGTCCTGTCCATTTAAATTCTTTGATTGGCTTTTTCCATGGGTGAATAATCCTTCATTGAATAAAATTCTCCCTTTCAGGCTCTGCACACCCACCTTCAGATAAATTCTAGTAAAATTAATGGCTTATTTTTTAGTAGACCCATAAAGGATGTTTCCCATGCAAAGCCGGTAGTAGATATGGAAATTTTAATAAATAGGCAATAATATTCAACAATCTGAGAGTAGACATAGTTTATATTTGTTCACCATCTGGCATTGTGAAAGTAGTTCTGAAATACACTATCAATTTATGGGCTGCCTTGAAGTTTTCATTTTGTATAAAAGTGCTATTGAGTTCAGAATGGGTAACAGATATAATAATGCTATGTTTTCTTTGCAGACATTTTGAGTTTCTTGTTGCACTAGGTCAGGGGTCTGCAAAGTCGGCTCTTTTAAGACTGGTGGACTTCAACTCCCAGAATTCCCCAGCCAGCTATGCTGGCTGAGGAACTCTGGGAGTTGAAGTCCACCAGTCTTAAAAGAGCCGACTTTGCAGACCCCTGCACTAGGTAAACTGCCAACTATCAATCCTCAAGGTTTGGCAGGGGGGGGTGGTTGTGTGTGTGAGAGGGGGGGAGGGAGGGGGAGTGTGTGTGTGTGTGTTCTGTCTCACACGCGTGCGCACACATGCACACACACACACACACACACACACACAGATAGGTAGTTGAAGATGAGACAAAGCTAATTTTATTAGTATCTTAATAAAAGGGGGAAAAGCTCAACAGTACACAAATTCTAGAAAGCAGTAATCACAACAGAAAATAATGACTATTCCTATACAAAGCTAATATGCCAAATTCTAAATAAGTGGTTCTAGATAAGTGGCTATGACTCTGCTCCCAGTGGACTTCCAATAATGTAGAGTGGAATAACAAGGTGGTGGTTGCTTTTTAAAGAATATCATGCTTCTGCAGGCAAAGAAGTACCAAAAAAATCTCAATTCCACTGTGCCTGGCCAGGCCCAGGGTAAAATTGCACAGGCAGAGTAGGGTTAAGACACCTGAATAATGGTCTGTATTTTTAGCTATTATTTCACATTTCTGGTCTTTTAAAAAGCAAAAACTTTGTTGAGGAAAGCTTACCAGTGAAGATATCACTGAAGATAAAAGAATGCATCAGTGCTCCTTGATTCTGGGTGGGAATGTCAACATTGGAGAAACAGGAACTTGCAATTAAAGGAAGACTAGGATTGATAATTGCAATAATGCATTTATTTACTACCAATACCCACTTCAAGAAGCACACATGCAGATGCTACCCCTGGACATCACTGGATGGGCATCATTGAAAACAAATCACTCAAACAATGGGAAAGAACAACTAAGAAGTACAAGTCACTCAGGGCACTACAGATTGTAGAAAAGACTATGGAATATTAGCCTCAAAAATATGGATTAAATTTAAAAAGTTAAAGAGAGTGTGACTGTGACATCCATATTTGCAGAACAAACAAACTATAAGAATATAAGACCCATGTAAGGAACAAATTCAGTACATGTACTTTATGCAAAAGAGAACCTGAGGAACTACCAGGAGAGTTAAAAGACATTTTGAAAAGTGAAGTTGAAAGCATATTCTCCAAATTTAAAAAGAAAGATCCAAGTGGCTTTCAGAAGAAGTTATCATGATAGCAAAGTCAAAACAAAAGACGAAAGCAAGGGCAAATAAGGAAGTATGATGATTGAATGCAGATATCTAATAACAAGGAAAAAAACAAAGAAAGCTATCTCAATCAAGATTTCAATGAATAGAGAAAAAGAATAAAAAATAAAAATAAGAAATGTTTAGGAAGATCAGAGGAATCTTAACATTTACATCTATGCTAGTGCTCTACAAGAGTAGTCATGAAAGAGAAATAATAGTGACAAATACATTTAAGGAAATAGACTATTTTAAGCCCTGCTATAAACAATATTATAGAAGGATGAAACTTGCTGAAAGAAAATGTATTCAATATCTAAGCATATTATTTTGATGTCCCCTTTACTGTGATTAATATCATCCTTTTTCGTGGCATGTGCTTTTAAAATAGTTTTTAAGGACTTTAATAATGATTGTTAATATGCATTCATTGGGGTTTTTTAACTGAGTGTTGCATGTCTCTCAGAGTAACTGTCTTGTGAGATGGGCAGCTATACAAATGTGATAAATAAATAATATATTATAAGAATAGTAAGATTAAAAGAGAAGAAAGCTGGAATAAGAATTGAAGATCAAAATATGAACAAATTGATATACCACTTTGTTAGCTGAAAGTAGAAATCTAGAAAAGCTCATTAAGAAAGTAAAAAATGTAAAATTATAATGAGGGTTTCTTTAGGATTCATCTCATCAAAGAGCATACAAGGATTTCTTTCTTTTCTTTCTTTTCTTTCTTTTCTTTTTTGTAAATCAGCTAAAAATGAGGCCTTTGCTGACATTTCAAAGATAGAAAAGGTTAGCTTTTCTTTTAACCACCTAAGACTAATTAAACAAGCACCATTCCACTAAAACATGCAGATTAATCCCACCCAACCATCCGGCCCTTCTTGTAAGCTCTGACTTCAGAAAAGTATAGAATGTGCAAAATTAATTCTTGGGCTAACTGCCTTACCATTTGGAGCTATCTCTTAGCTATTGTTAAGTGTGTAGTTTGTTACTAAATTCTCAAAGAATTAATCAAGGACTTTAGTTAGCACTTAGTGTATACAAATCAGTGGGGGTTTGCACCGGTTTTACTACTGGTTCACTCGTGTGTGTGCGTGCGCGTGTGCGATCTTTTGTGCACGTGACAGTTCTGCATATGCGCAGAAGCATCCGAAAAGGTGAGCGGAGTCTCCCACAGCCGCCACTACCAATTCAACCGAACTGGGCCAAACTGGGAACAACTCACCTCTGATATAAACTCTATTTAGAGGCTTTTACCATATTTGGAATTTGGGTTCCTCTTAATATAAATTATTTACTTTCTACTACAGGAACTACTGTAATTCTTAACCTTACATTATTAGTGCTATTTATGTTTTATAGCATGCTCTGCAAAGATGGGTACATTGGATCACAAGACCATATCCTGCCATACTGTGATCTTTACTACACTAAGATCTACAATAAGCTACTAAAACCTTTTCTTAGCCCACTGCCAGGTTGGATTGAAAAATTCTATGTGCAAGTTTTTGGTACATCAAAATTATTGATACTTTTGACAGATCAAGATCCCAATAATTTATGTTCTTGACAACAAGGTAGGCTATGTATGACTACATCTCTTTTTTTTAAATCATGTATATTATCTCCAAGCCAATCAATAGAGTCAGCTTTTGAATATGGTCAAGAAGATGGGGGTGGATCTCACCTCCAGTAGCATGATGTTCCAGAAAGCAAGAATGTGGCAGAAAAGGCTTTTCTCCTGGACCTTGCCATGCATAGTCCCTTGATCAATGGGTTCCACAGCATGCCCCTTCTGCAGGTGCAGGTGGCAACCAATTCTTAATACTCAGTGTTTTATGGTCTATTCCAGCGGTCCACAGTTTGCCTACACTGCTACATTTGTGCCAGTTATACCTTCTGAATAGTCTTCAAAGATAGCCCCATGTAGAGTGCATTTCAGTAGGCCAAAAATAAGATGACCAGGGCATGGGTGACTGAGTGCAGGGCCTCGCAATCCAGGAAAGGGTGCAACTAGCACAAAGACTGTCCTAGCCACAACTGTCACCTGCTCTTTGAGCAGGTGGGTTTAAGAGAAGCCCTCAGTTGCACATGGGGTCTGTCTGGGGCAGATTAATTGCTAATTGATAGTTAAGAAAATGAAAATACTTCATTTGTGGTCACCTTCTGAATGTACTACTATAATATGTTCTGCATGTGGCTACCCTTAAAAAGCATTCGGAAGTTTCAACTAGTGGAAAATACACTGGTATGGGCAGTTATATGTGCCCCTAGAATAGCATACAGTGGAGCTCTGCTATGTGAGCTGTATTGGTTGCCAGTTTGCTTCCAAGTTCAATTCAAGGTGTTGGTTTTGACCTTAATGCCCTACATGACATAACACCAGGTTATTTGGGGGACCATATCTCCCTGCTTATCCTCCCCATCCAGAGTGACATGTTATGGGTCCCATCTGCTAAAGAGTTTCATCTGACAAGATCCAGGAGATGAGCCTTTTTTGCCATGGCATCTGCCCTCTGGAACATCATCTCCCACCCCTAAGTGAAATTAGCCCCAACCCAATTAGCCTTCTGGAAAACTCTTAAAACATGGTTTTTCTAGCAGTTTTGGGGACACCATAGAAATAGATACTGTGAGGTGATTATATTATGTGTAAGATGTTGATCCATTCTCCCACACTTATTTATATTTGTTTTTCATGGCTGTTTTAATTTCTTATTAACTGTTTGTTTTATTGTATACCACCTATCATTTTTGAAAATGGGCAACTATAGACAGATTTTCTCTCTCCCGCCCCTCTCTCTCCCTCCCCTTTCTTTCTTTCTTTCTTTCTTTCTTTCTTTCTTTCTTTCTTTCTTTCTTTCTTTCTTTCTTTCTTTCTTTCTTTTTCTTTCTTGCATATAAGCCTCCTTTGTGCTGATCCATTTTTGATGATCTTATATAACAATGAAGCCTTTCTTTTCTGTGGTTTGAAACTGCATAATCTTACTTTTCTTTGCCAGCCATTTTTACCATCTTCTCCTTTTCTGAGTTTGTCAACAACTCGTTTTACCAGTTCTTTAATTCATATGAACTTCATTTTCCCGTTCCTCAAATATTTCTTGTGTATGAAAAAATACATTTTCTCCCAGTTTTTTTCCTTCCCCAAGTAATCAGCTGCAAATTTATATGTCTGCAACATCACAGGAGACGACAACCGATAGTAACTAACATCTCCATTCTGCTACAATGAAAACTGTGGGTCCACATTATATAAAAGTACGCATCATCTCACAACATGCTAATGAAATTCATTGTTGATGAAAAAAGTGAGGTGACAGATTGCTTTGTTTTCTTGTTCTCAAGTATAGATAAAAATGGATAATATGCTGGAGAAACAAAAAGAAGATTAATCTGACATAATTCTCAATAAAAATCAGAATAGTTAAAATAATGGTTTTCCTCAGTGATGGTGTAGAGTTGAGAAATCCTTACATTAAGAAAGAATGAGAGAAAGATAGATGCCTTCAAATTAAGGACATTGCTGATTATTAAGGGAACCATGAACTGCAACAATCACTAATCAGTCCTTGATTAAATAAATGCTGACTATTCCCTGGAAGTAATTATTAATAATCAAAAACTTACATATTTGGGGCATATAATGCCAGTGGATAATGGAAAAGCAAGTAGGCTTGGCAAGGCTGAGAGAAGTAAAAGAAGAAGACAATGGATGAAATAACTGGATGGGATCAGGAATATCACTGAAATGTCTTTGGAAGAATTTTGAATTGGCACATAGCATAGCTTGAAATGGGCTGTGTTTCTCTATGTAGTCACTAGACGTTATGCACAAGTTGACACTATTAAACTGTATTTATTCTTACTAAATCCTTGACTGCAAATCATGTGGCCTTGAAAACTCTTAATTTTGAATATTTGCATGATCCAACGCTTTCAACAAAAAAGGAAAAACAGTGGTGCATCACTATGATGAAAGGTTTACCCTTTCTATAAAGTATGTGATGTCATGTGTAACGATAACATTCACGCCGTTATCAGGCGGGCCAGCCCACGGATAGGGAGAAAAGAAACACGACACCATATCTTCTCTGAAACGGGATGGAACTGCGCCCAGACAAAAGCCTGCAAGCCCTTTTATTAACTTTATCAGAAGGCAGGGTTAAGCATAGATTGTCATAGGTAAACAATACATAAATCATGACCATAAAAGGAAATCAGACAGTAGAAATAGGCGTTACATGCTGTTTGTTGATAGTTAGCACGTTGCACGTAGTTAGCACGTTGCAAGAAGGTGGGAACTTTTCTCCAAGGTGTTAGGTGTCAGGGCATGACTAGTGACTTTTCATGCTAGCTTCCATGTTTGTGTCCAACCGGCCAAAACCAGTCTGCACTAACAGAAATGCTTAGCACGTGATGCAGCGTCATAACGCAACATCTCCTCTGTTTTTATTTTTTCAAAAAAGATGATCTTCGTCACCATACAGCAGCCTGAGGGGAGGCTTGATTCGATGTTTGGAAATTACCTCTTCCTCCTCATCGCTGCCCAAGATTAACGATTTCTTCTCCAGGGGGTCTCCCTGGGGCTCAGGAGCATACTTCTGTTCCCACAAAGCGTTGATGTGAGCTATAGCTCGTTTCTCAACAAACAAAGATAAACTATTAGAAATTGCACGAGCAAGAATAGGCAAAACACAAGGTAAAACAATACATCCTAAAGCAATGAGACCAATTAAAGCTACAATAGCTTGCAAACCGGGTAATTTTGGAAACCATGAACCAAACATTTCTTTTAAATTTAAACCATGCCAAGTTTGTACAGGCACATGAGCAATTTTTACCAATAAGTAATCAAGAGCTAAACGATTTTGCATAATATATGTTCTAGACTTTGCACTTTCTTGGGCTAATGTAGTAAAGCTCTTTATTGTCTATAATGTCTCTGCGGTCTCGCACATTGCCTAGTTCTTTGTAGACTGGTACTCCCAGATCTTGTCGTTGTCGTAGTGGGAGTAGGAAGAAACCAGGGCGAATGGTAGATAGGACGCAAGACCCATACCAGTTTGATGGCAATTTGTTGTAAGCAAAACGTCCACAAACCCAATACAGTCCGTCTGGGGTGGACCAAGCAAAGTCATTGTTTTCTGGCAGTGTCAAGAATTTCATGTCAACAATTTTTTCCAAAGATTTGTTTACTGTGCAGTTAGCCAGTTTTGTGGAACAAGAAAGGTGATGTTAATGGGATTGCAAGTGTATTGGTAACAGTCAGCTGATGGGGATAGTCTTGTTATGTACAATTCCTATCTTTTTCTTGTTTTGGGATGGTGTCTGGCGGAACAGTGAGTAAGTGATTTTGATGCAAGGTACACAATATGTGGTATCCAGACAGCATATTGCGTTCGGCTGTGTGAAAATGTTTATCAAGGTCCTGTTGCAGCCGCAATGGGACTGGAGGTATTGTAAAGTCAGTATGTTGGTGTAATGCTTTGGTACCTGATGTTGTTTTGTTGATGTCTTTGATTGAAAGTCCTTTACTGATCACGATGGTTGTCACAAACAGCAGTTGAATCTGGAGAAGTGACAGGATCAGAAGATGTATCTGCATCTTTGATCTTTGGTGGTAGATGACAGGGACGAACGTGTCGAGCAGGAATCCACAGAATCTTTTCAGGAAGGGCGATGGCAGCGTAGCCACGCCCCCACGTGATGAGCTCTGCAGGTCCTCGCCAGGTCAGGTCAGGTAGGCACCGATAGTAGACAAGTGGTCGCTGATGTTCAGCAGAGGGAGAAGAAGAAAAGTGACGACAAGCAGCAGACATTGCAGGTTGACCAGTCAGGTTTAGAAAGTTAAGAGTATAGAGACACAAATTAAGAGTATCTTGCACAGCTGGGAGGCCAGGGGCTGTTTTCCCCCGTGAGCCAATGTAACGGTCAAGAGCATGCTTTAAGGTTTGGTTTGCTCTTTCAACCAAGGCTTGTCCTTGGCTATTATATGGAATACCAAATTTGTGAATTATGCTCCATTTTTGACAAAAGGCAGCAAATGCAGTGCTTGTATAAGCAGGTCCATTGTCAGTTTTGAGTTCATTTGGGCGTCCCAACGATGCAAAAGTACAAATACAATGATTAATTACATGTTTTGTAGCTTCGCCCCTTTGAGGGGTAGCCATGATGAAACCTGAATATGTGTCAATGGACACATGGATATACTTCCATGGAGCAAAGGAAGCATATTGGGTAACATCCATTTGCCAAATTTGACAACATTCTGTTCCTCGGGGATTGACTCCCATAGGAATAGAATGCGCTTGTTTACTACAAGTAGGACACTGTTGTAATATAGCAGTTGCCTCTGCTGTTGTTATACCCAATTGTTTTATCAGTGCCTTTTTGTTTTGATGAAAGTAAGCATGACTTTCCCAAGGCGTAAGGGAAGAAGCAGAATAGACAGTTGATGAAGATGTAGCAGCCGAAGCAGCTTGATCTGCAACATCATTTCCTTGTTGAATAATACCTGGAAATGGTTGATGGCTTCTTATATGAGAAGCATGAAAGAGATTTGTTCTCTGAGAGATTAAGTGCTGAAGAGTGAGAAACAAGGACAAAAGTGAAGATTTAATAGAAGGTGAAAGGTAAGCTTGATAGATAGAAGAAATAATCTGTGTAACATAGAGATTGTCCAAAACGAGGTTAAAAGGTTGATCAGAAAATTGTTGAAAAGCCAAAATTGAAGCATAGAGTTCTGCACGTTGGGCAGAAGTCTGTGGTGGAGTAATTTTTGTGCAAAAACTGTAACAGCATCTGGAATTGGAAATGAAGAAAAAGAAGTTTCCCACACAAAGGTGTGGTTTTCAAAAGTTGTAATCTTGGATCAGGAGGAGGATGACAAGAGACAGAACCAGGCCAGTCAGCAAGAGCATACTGCAATGCCTCGCTGGAGGCCAAAAGAGTTTCCCAAGTAGCAAGAGAAGAAGGAACATAGATTGTAGTTGGTTCCTGTCCAGCAAGTGCTTTAGCACGATGACGACCCTTATTGATAAGGAGTGCCATTTGCGCTGGCTTTGTAGTTAAAGTAGAGCGAGGAGTGTGTGAAAGATGTATCCATTCAAGAATTAAGAGTGAAGGTGTAACTTGTACAATTGCAGCTGTAGGTAATTGAAATGTGTTAATTATCAAAAGTGCAAGAGGAAAACCATCCAGCAATCTGTCAACCCATTTTGTTTTCAAGGCTTGGTTAACTAAATGCATAGTGTCAAAGTGTTCTTTCTGCAATGGGATTTTGTCTGCTGGTTGCTTACCTTTAGTTAAGGCGTTGAAAAGAGGTGAAAGTTGAACAGTAGTAAGACCTAGATAAGGACGTATCCAGTTAATGGAACCCAAATATTTTTGCAATTGAAGTAAAGTTGGTTTTGGAGGTAACTGTACCTGTGGAGATGCAGGAACAGTATGAGATGAAAGTAGTTTGTGACCTAAATATTGAAAAGGAGGAAAAGTTTGAAATTTGTCAGAAGCTATGTAAGGACCACCCTGTTGTAAAATTTGTTGAAGATGAGGTAAAGTTTTCAGGACTGATCCTTCGGGCCAGGAGCAGCCACTAGGATATCATCCATATAATGATAAATCAAAAAAATTGGATATTGGATTCGATAAGGATTTAAAACATGCGCTACAAAAAATTGACACATGGTAGGACGATTGAGCATTCCTTGAGGTAACACTTTCCATTGATAACGTGAAGTGGGCATAGAGTTATTAAGCTCAGGGACAGTGAAAGCAAATAAGCATCTGTCCTCAGAATGCAGAGGAATGGAAAAAAACAAACTGTTAAATCAACAATCATAGTAGCTAATCCACCTTATAGCGCCCCCATTGGTTGTAAAAATCTGCCATGGGCGTGAGGTAAAGAGGCTTCTGGGAGCAAAATCATTTGGCAACCAATTCCCCTTTTTTTTTTGTAATTGGAGAATTGATCATCATAACAAGAGCAAGATCTGAAAAAGATTCTGAACTTCGCATGAAAGGTGAGGCTAACACTCCCCTAAATGTAAGTTCCAAATGTGGAAAAATTATTACAGACAAAGCAAGAAGTAATGGGTAAAACAAACTATCAAAAAACTTGGAATCAACACTCAAAAAATTAAAAAAAACAATACAGATGGAAGGAAATTTTTCCAAAGGCAGATATCAGAAACAAACAAACAAATAACATAGGATGGGGTACATTAAATCTGACATCAAAAAAAGATGTGAGAAAAAATCAGCTTCCTTGTTATGGAAGCTAGGTAACTCTCATTAAGCATGTGGAAAAATTTGAAAATGCAGGCAAAATAGCAGAGAATCATTCCTGCCAATGGATTAAAATAAACGTAAAACTCAAAAAATGTCCAAAAGAAAAATCAAAAGTGTTGTGAAAAAGAGTGAAATGGGATTAATTGTAGGTAAATGTGGGTATGTTGATGATAAAATTAAGGCGAATGTACTTTGAGTCCCCTTAAGATGTGTGTGTGTGTGTGTGTGTTATGTGTGGTGTGGGTGATCTCACCCCTCCCTCTGTCCTCCAGAGAGACGCAGGCAAGAGGGGGGGAAGTTTGTGGGCAAAAGAATGTGTGGGTATCTGCTTGTTTTGACTGTGTATGAATGAGAGGGAGGGAGAGAGGCTCCAGTGGGCATTCCCTCCCACCTTTCCATTGAGGCTTTTCTGCTCAGTTTAAAAAGTTTTTCTTGCAACCTGAGCAAGCAGTATTGGAGCGGAAGGAGGGGTCCTCCTTCACCCCCACTTGGAGGAGGGCAGTAATTTTTAACATGGCCACTCCACCCACAAGTAAGGCAAGTTCCGGTGGTGCTCAAGGAAGAAGCAGGAAGTGAGTTCCTTGCAACGCCACAACCAAAAATCTTTTTGGCGTCCATTTTTCAGACTCAGGGTTTGGTGTGACCATTCCCTTACAGTTAAAATTTCACATTTATTCCAACAGACACACATCTTTCAATGCAACACTCATTCACATCAAAGGCCTTTCCTCACATACACACATACAAAGCAAAAGAAAAAAATTATCTATTCACCTAGTACAGTACAATCTTGTTCAAGCCTCTTTGGCATTCAGGTCTGAGTGTATTCAGGGTCTACTGGTGTCCAGCCAAGCCCATGTCACTGGTGCAAAAAAATGACCAGGAGCGCTCTTTGACATCGTCTGTGGCCCACACCAGTGTCTCTGGTCCACCATATTGAATGCCTGTGAACCTAAAAGGAGTTCAACTGTGTGGGAAGCCAAATATGGCTACCCTTAAAAAATCTCATTGGGCGAAAATTTATTGAAACCCATAGAAAACGTTCAAGTCACAATATGCCAAACAATAGACTTAAACGGAGGCTTGAATATAATAAAGAACACACTTTACGCTTTGATCAAAGTTAAAGTTCTGAGAGAGAATTTCCATACACATGTGCAAAGGATATAAGAGGAAAATTCTACAAAATTCAAAAGTGCATTATCCTTACTTATATACAAACAATCTTTAATGTTCAAAATTCCTATTACTCTATAACCTTATATCTAGCAGCATTTCTAATATATTCCAACTTTTATGTACATTTAAACAGAGACACTAACTAGAGAGAAAAAATTAAAACATTCTTACAATGTAGTTTTCCTATGCAAGAAATCCTTTTGCATTCCTGAAAGCCAATTACATGTTGTCTTTTGAAGTTCCAATTAAAACATTCCATGCAATGATTTATCAAGGCCAATAGATAACGCTTGCAAAAAGGATTCTAGCGTGCATCAAAAAAATAAAAAAAATAACACAGACTGTTCCTGATAGCTGAAAGAGCTGAAAGAGGTGAAAATCCCTCTCCCCCCGCTTTTCTTTTTTGTTATAGCAGGGAGAGACAAAGCTGATGGTAAGGGGGGGCAGACGATGTTACTGTAGCCACCCCCTGCTTTGAGGAAGTTTTGACGGCTCATTCAGATAGTTTAAAATTCTATGCCAGATTGTTACTTTTGTTGATCCATCTACAGAATAGATCGGACATTTAAGCCAAACATATTTTAGGAGTCCAATTAGTTGAGCCTTTGTAATTTGCGACAAGGGAGTGCCCTTATCAGAAAAATTTTTGGAAGCCTTCAGAGGGCCTCCAAAATCACAGATGTGTCAAATCCGCTTTTTAGAACGACCACTCAACATACTTACGAAGGGAACTGTAAAACAGTTGGCTCGAGAGCCCCGGAGGCGGAGGGTAAGCATGAGGAGTTTCTGAGGCTGGACGTGAACGACACCGACACCAAAGGCAGGCCGCACCATGAATGATGAATTGGAATCCACGTCGGGGTTACACCAGTTGTAACGATAACATTCACGCCGTTATCAGGCGGGCCAGCCCACGGATAGGGAGAAAAGAAACACGACACCATATCTTCTCTGAAACGGGATGGAACTGCGCCCAGACAAAAGCCTGCAAGCCCTTTTATTAACTTTATCAGAAGGCAGGGTTAAGCATAGATTGTCATAGGTAAACAATACATAAATCATGACCATAAAAGGAAATCAGACAGTAGAAATAGGCGTTACATGCTGTTTGTTGATAGTTAGCACGTTGCACGTAGTTAGCACGTTGCAAGAAGGTGGGAACTTTTCTCCAAGGTGTTAGGTGTCAGGGCATGACTAGTGACTTTTCATGCTAGCTTCCATGTTTGTGTCCAATCGGCCAAAACCAGTCTGCACTAACAGAAATGCTTAGCACGTGATGCAGCGTCATAACGCAACAGTCATGACACACAAACATATGGATCAATGCTTGCTTGCAAGCTGCTTTCTAACTTGCTCCTCACTGCTGAGGTTTCTTAAAGTATCATCATCATCATCATATTGAAATAGAGTGAGTGAAATAGTGTCTAATAGCAATAGCGCTTAGACTTATATACCACTTTACATTGCTTTACAGCCCACTCAAAGTGGTTTACAGAGTCACCATATTGCCCTCAACAATTTGGGTCCTCATTTTGCCTGCCTCAGAAGGATGGAAGGAAAGTCAACTTGGAGAGTAAGATTTGAACTACCAAATTGCAGGCAGACAGCAGGCAGCAGAAGCAGCCTGCAGTACTGCACTCTAACCACTGTGCCACTGTGGCTGCCAACTAAGCATTATGTCACAAAAGCATGATTAAATTCAGGGATTTCTTGATCATACTTCAGTCTCTCATCCATTAAACAATAGCTGAGTAATTGTTCTTGTGTGTCATGCAAACGTAATTGCATTTTCCCTCCACACCCCATCCATAGCTTTAGGACAATAAAATAATAAAATAAAATTACAGTATAACAATGTACAGCACATGATTTCATGCATCAGAGCAATACATCTCCTTGTATATTGCATATATTGTAAAATTATTGTGAATCATATATATATTATTATAGATATCTACCGTGTGTGTGTGTTCATAACAGACATGCACACAGAGGGTGGGAGGGAGAAAAAGAGAGATTTTGTATTTGTGTAACATATGGATGGAAAGTTGGAATGAGGACAAAATATTCTTAGTGTCCAACAAAATATTTATAAGGGTTGATTTGTAATTACTTGGCCTTTATTTTGTAATATAATATCTGAACTTCATCATATTGGAAAATCAAAACTCTGACAATTTATACTCAAATGTTGCATGTATATATGTGGATAAAGAAGAGTAATTTTATTATTAAATAATGTTTTTATTCCCAAGATTTTATGGTAGTGTTATATTACCAAGGACTACTGTATAAGCTATTTTATTGCAATAAATATTTTTTACTACAAATGTAAAATACACAGACCTTTCATATCTGTATTTCTTGGAATTTAGTAACTTCTTTTCTTCAATTAATCTAAAACTGATGTGGGGAAAAATTCAACAGAAAATTTTTTAAAATCTCAACATTGCACTTCAAGGTTTTAGTGACCATCTTTAAAGCGCTCCATGGCATAGGTCCTGATTATTTGCGGAACCGCCTCCTACCATATACCTCCCTTCGACCTGTCCGCTCCCACAGGGAGGGCCTCCTGAGGGTGCCGTCGACTGGTCAATGCCGGCTGGCGACTCCCAGGGGAAGAGCCTTCTCTGTGGCAGGCCCCGCCCTCTGGAATGACCTGCCTCCCCGACCTCTGTACAATCACGGAATTACACCTCTTTAAAAACATACTTTTTTCATGTGGCCGGCCTGGCATAGTCCTTCATTAGTGATTTTTAACTTGGGTTTTAATTATGATTTTTAGCACGGGTTCTTAACTTGATTTAATTTATTTTAATCATATTTGATTGTATTTATGACTTCTGCTTTTATTATTCCTGTGCACCGCCCTGAGTCCCATTGAGGAGAGAGGGCGGTATAGAAATTTAATAAAATAAATAAATAAAATAAATAAATTTATTCACTGCTACAAATGTTCTAGCTCTCCCTAGTAATGTACCATTATTACTACAGAAATGGCTGTAGTTTGTTCTGGTTCCCAAATTCTCCACACTGTGTAAAAAGATGGCTCATCACATTTGTGAAATGGCCTGCTAACCCAATTAACTCTCTTCAGAAAATTAAAGCTGTTAGTTCTCAGAGGGTGGCAGTCATTTCTTCTTGTTTTCTAGTGCCAACAAATCTAAGACTATGACAGATAAATATTTTAAAGGAACAGTGATAAAATAAACATTTCCAGTCTGGCAAAAGCCAAAATAAAAATGTTATTTTTCTGCAATAAAAGGTGTGACTTTTCTAAAACAAAAAGGCTTTCTATGGAGGGGTATGGATGATTCACTTTGTGCGTTTTTTTCTTTTTTTCTTTGTCACATAAAGTCCCAGCTACATTCTTATCATTTTCTTGTCACCTCGTGTGGTTTTAGAGCTTCATTCATTGTTACTTTGACTCCCTGTTTTTCTTTCCTTGCCTTGTCTTCTGTCAAGAAGCAGCCTTCAAAAGGCCTTTCTGCACCATGGATTCTTGCTCTAAGATGAATAAAATCTTTTCTAAGTCTCTGGGTTTTTGTTTCTTTTTCTAAAAAGAAACCCCTTTGGCTTAATAAAGAAAGGGTATGTTGGTTATGTTAAAGTTCTTTTTCTATTCTTACTGTGGAAAAAGAAAATAGGCGTTGTTTTAAAGCCGGAGGAAGGAATATCAATAACCTGTAGTACACTGATAAATGCTTTTCTGATAGCTGAAACTGTAAATGATCTGAAAGCTCTAGTAATGAAAAACAAACAGTGAAAAGAATGAAAATAAATGAAAGACAAAGATGACCAAAGTAATGACAACAGGTGGACAATAGGTATAGTAACCAGCTTTCAGACAATTAAATGGTGGAAAACATCTGCGATTTAGGAATGGTAAAGGAACCAATAGTCAAGAAATATACTGCAGGCAAGCTTTTGGGGGAGAAAATTATTATGGTTGGTTGCACAGCTAGCCAGATGTTGAGACTGAATTTAGCATTTTTATTGTTGAGGTTGTTCTCAATCACTATCAACTCAGGACGTGTCATGAGCACCCATATCACAAAACATTCCCACAACCCAGATTTCAGTCCATAAAATAAAACAGAGTCTACATCACTAGTTTTACTAACTCTAGTATGCTATCCAAATTACTATCACTCACAAGTGAGGGAGAACCTAGCTTCAGTTGGCTTCGAAGGTGAAAACTCAAAATCCCAAAAGAAAAGGGCAGAATAGAGGCTTCCCTCTCCTCTTTCCACCTGAAAGGAGAAATCATTTTCTCCTCATTGAGGCCTCCATGGTTGATTCTCCCACACTTCTGTTGTCTCTGTCTATTACCTGGATGGACAGATCAGCAGCTCCTTGCTGTATTTCTTGAAGTCATATTTCCCACATTCACTGATGTGTCATCCTATATTATTTTCTTAATAGAAAAATCATACACAAACATCAAGTATTTTCATATGTTATTTGAAATTCCAGAATTAAGTATTGAGATGACTTGATGGTTTTATGGCTGACAGATAGAAACAATAGAATGTTGGGGATATTATCTGGAATAATACCTGATATATTTACAGTATATATGAAATGTTAGAAATAAGATGGGGGAATATTCATATTTCTTATATAAACATAATGCATGCACTATGATGATAATAAACAATCAGTGTCTTGAAGTTTTGCAAGCTGTCTAAAGATCAAAGGACCGATTATATTATTCTCTTTTTCTGCTTATATATTTCTGCAACAAAAAAGGTTCTCTGCTTTTCAGATAAATGTTTTCTAGAACTCAAATACAATATAAAAATAAGAGCCAGGAACATCTTATTTTAAGACAAAAGTGCATTAAATTTATTGACATTTTTATATGTATTATCATTGAGACAAGATGACATTTGCTGTACACCTAACAGCACATTAAATAGCAAAAGAACTGAAACAGATTCATTAAGCACAATAATATTTTTCTTCTCAAAAGGTTTGAAATAACTGATTTATGTAAGAGTTTGGAATAAAAATCGCTTTTCACTTCATTAAAATAGTTAATTAAATTATGTGTCCCTCAATGTTGCTGCTAATATTGGACTGGACTATTCTCTGTATGTAATTCTGCCTTCTTTCAAGCCAAAAAAGCAGATGGGAAAAGCTATGATCTTTTAAAAAGTATCCTTAGCAAATATATGACATAATGTCTTCATTAATAAGAAAAAAGATTCAGTTATTGTACTGAAAATATCATTTCTCCACTTCTTCCACTTCCATTTATGAGTATATAACAATGTTTCATTAACATCCTAACTTGCCAACCTGGATTCAACCAGATTGAGATACAAGGATTAGGAGCAAAATTGGAGATTCTAAAACAGCTATGCTCAGGGCTGATACGCCATTATCTGGATCTTAGTCAAATTATCTGGATCTTAATCAAATCCTGTCATGGGCTTCGATTGCCATATACCTCAAATACTCCACTTTTGCTTTCACTTTTCAAATTCCTGTATAGATTATAAAGTAGAAGAATTAAGAACTATTCCAATAAAATACACTCATGTTGGGTTTGGCCTAGGGATCACTGATTAAAAAGGATTATATAATAACCAAAATAAAAACACCCAGATCATGAATTGCTAATTTTGGGGGAAAGACCTAGTTTATACTTCCTTGTTCTGTCTGCTATAAATTTGTTTGTTTGTTTAAAACATTCATATAGCCACCCATCATACAACAGTGGTACTGGGGGATGCACTAAAGGTTAATACCCCCACCCCCAGAACACAATGTATAAAACAACTCAATTATTAAATGATCACAGTAATAATAATAATGTGACCAGATTTTAACATTGGTAAAGCCGGACACCATTGACCGGGGGGGGGGGGTGTTCTTCATTGGGTAGTCTCTTTTTAGGTTAGGGTTTTTTAGGGGTAATTTTTAGTTTAGTTTATGGGTTTTAGCGCAGGATCTATTTAATCTATTTTTAACTCTGTATTTTGTATTTGTTTGTGGTTTGTTTGTATTTTTAATTGCCTGTGCCCCGCCTCGAGTCCCCTTGGGGAGAGAGAGCGGGATATAAATTAAAATTATTATTATTATTATTATTATTATTAAAAATTTGGTCTATATGGAGCAACAAAACATTTGGACTTATGGTTCGCCAATTGCGCCCCCTATTGGATCGGGACGCCCTTCGCACAGTCACTCATGCCCTCGTGACATCCCAACTGGACTATTGTAACTCTCTCTACATGGGGCTCCCCTTGAGGTGCACCCGGAGGCTTCAGTTAGTTCAGAATGCGGCCGCGCGAGCAATTATGGGCACTTCTAGGTTTGCCCACGTAACACCGCTCTTGCGCGAGCTGCACTGGCTACCTGTCGTCTTCCGGGTGCGCTTCAAGGTGTTAGTTATCATCTTCAAAGCGCTCCATGGCTCGGGACCTAGCTATCTGCGAGATCGGATCCTGCCCCACACATCCTCACGACCGATTCGCTCCCACAGAGAGGGGCTTCTCCGGGTGCCGTCCACTAGACTTTGTCAGCGGGCGACGCCCAGGGGAAGGGCGCTCTCTGTGGCGGGCCCGGCCCTCTGGAACGACCTTCCCCCTGATATTAGAACGACCACCGACCTCCGCTCCTTCCGTGTAAAATTGAAGACCCATCTCTTTCGACTGGCCGGCCTTGAATAGTTCTCTCTGTCTTTTAATTACAAATATTTTAATGGGTTTTTAAATTTATATTTTTAGCACGGGTAATTCTATTTAATTTTATTTTAAGTAATGTTTGTATTATTGTATATTGTTTTAATTATGCCTGTGCACCGCCCCGGGTCCCTGTGGGGAGAGGGTGCGGTTAATAAATCTCAATTTATTATTATTATTATTATTATTATGACCACTTATGTGGTCATGTCTTTCTTTCTTTCTTTCTTTCTTTCTTTCTTTCTTTCTTTCTTTCTTTCTTTCTTTCTTTCTTTCTTTCTCTCTCTCTCTTTCTTTCTCTTTCTCTCTTTTTCTTTCTGTCTCTCTCTGTCGCTCTGTCTCTCTGTATCTGTCTCTCTCTCCTCCCTCCACCCATCTGTCACTGTGTGTGTATCTGTCTGTCTGTCTCTCATTCACTCACTTAATCACTCATTCTGTGTCTCTGTCTATCTTTCTCTCCCTCCCTCTCTGTCTCTCTCTGTCTCTCTCTGTGTGTCTGTCACTCTGATTCCCTCCCTCCCTCCGTCTCCAATTCAATCTCTCCCTCTGTCATTCTCTCTCTGTGCCTCTCTCTTTCTCTCTCTCTCCCTCCTTCCCCATCTCTGTCTCTGTCTCTTTCTCTGTACTCTGTGTGTCTGTCAGTCTCTCTCTGATTCCCTCCCTCCCTGTCTCTCTCTGTCTGTCTGTCTCTCCCCCCCCCACCCCTCCCCGGGAGCCTCTTCAGCCCCTGGGAAGTGCTCTGGCTGTCTCAAGGCGAAAGAGGCAGCTGTAGCCTCCCCAGACAGCATGCCGGTCACTCGTCTGCTTCCCAGGGGCTGAAGGGGCTCCGCAGGGGGACGGAGGGAACTGACCGCTGGTGGGTGAGCCAGTGGAGCAGGCAGGCAGGGAATGTTGCTGGGCGCCTCTACAGCGCCCTGCCTGCCCGGCCCAGCAGCCAGTTCCCTCCCTCCCCCCGCGGAGCCTCTTCAGCCCCTGGGGGTTGCCATCTTGAAGCAGATCCCGAAAAAAATTAGAGAGGTAAGAAGGAAGTATTCCTTCTTGTCTAAAAGATTATTTAAACAGGGGGTTTGGTTCAAGTGGGTGATGCCAGAGGGAATGTTGGTGTTCTGGGAGGGGGGAAGAGTAAGAATTAAAACAATTGCAGAGGCGGAAGCCTTTCTTAAAAAACATTCCTCAATCCTGGAGGGTGAAAATGGGGGAGCAGAGGGTGCCGCGGCCCCACCCACTGGGGGCCAGGGAGAAGAAGATACAATTGCCAAAAGACTTAGATCTCAAAAGTGACTTTATTTTAGTACAATATAACTTTTGTTTGGATGTTTATACATGATTGCTAGCATAGCTTTTATGATGTTATATTTGCATTTCTTTCCACCTTGTAGTACAAATGAAAATTTCATGTATTATCTATATTTTGTTATGAAGCCTCGGAAGGGGTTAACGACTTCGACGTGAAAGTTCTCACAATATCTTTTACACACCTTACCCTTTACCCTACTTGTAAAAAATTATAAAATTCAATAAAACTTTTTTTCAAAAAAAAGAAGAAGAAGAAGACCAGTGGCCGGCATGCTGGCTGGGGACAGCTGGAGTGCTTCCCAGTGGCCTAAGGAGTCCCACTGTCGACGAGGGTGGAGAAAGAGCCGCACTCGAGGAGCCAAAGAGCCACTTGTGGCTCACGAGCCACAGTTTGCCGACCACTGACCTAGCTTGTCGTGCAAAAATCGGGACATTTTTAAAACGCTGTGGGACGTGGGACAAATTGCTAAAAATTGGGAATGTCCCACCAAAAGCGGGACGTCTGGTCACCTTAAATAATAAGTAACATATGACAAAATCTTTAAAAATTCCTTTTTCAATCCATAAAGACCACAACAAAGAAATAGGGCATTTTTTAACTCTCTTGCCAAAAAGCTGAGGAAACATCCATCAATTCATAACAAAGGAAAAATAAACACACTGAAATATCCCAGTTCATGTAAGCTGCCTGATATAGACAGTTACATTTTATACATAAAGGTGAGCTCTTCAATGATATCCTGAGCACAACCTGCAGAGGGGAAAAGCTATTTACCAAAACATCTCAGATGTTTAGTTACACCTATGAACAATTGCTTGAATAGGTCTATTGTGCTTTTCTGTTTGTTCACTGTAATCATTATCACAGATCAAACTTACAAATTTACAGATACAAATTAAATACATATAATCTAACAAACTATTTTGCAGGAGAAGATTCCACACAAAAGGGAAATGGACCGTAAACATAGTATTTCTGTAAACTTAGAATATGCCTAAAGGAATAATCAGGATGTGGAGGCTGATATAGTATATCTGTCTCCTTTTGATGGTCCTTCATGCATTAGCCACACTCACATTAAGAAAATCTGTAAACAGAGCTGATTACTTTTGCTTCCTAAATATGGAAACTTGCTTTGTTTGATGTATGTTTCTGGACAGTAAATAAGCTCATTTATTGTTAACTTGGAAAAAAAAGTCTATTGAGTCTGTGAGATAAAACAAATGCTTTAATCTTTTTGAACCATTTATATTATTGGTCTCTAGGAGCTACTTAGCAATATGAAAAAAATCGCTCCAGCGGCGACGGGCGAGCTTAGCGCTCGCTCGCCGTTTTGTTGCTTTTTCTGCCCCCCCACGGGGGCGAGACGCCCCTTTTTTGGGGGTCTCCCGTAGAGCCGGCTCGCCTGGGACGCTTCCCCCCACGGCGGTGGGGGAAGCGACCCTTGTCCTCGGCTTAGGTGGAAGAGAACATGCTGCGGGGGATTTTCCCTTCGCCAAAGGCAGACGGCGCCATTCGCGATCATGAAGAGAGCTGATCTAATGAGTCGGAAGGCTTCCCGAGGCTTCAGCTGCGAGGTGAGAGTGAGTGTTTAAAAACTTTTTTTTTCTGCTGTCAGCCGGGCTGAAAGGACTGGGAGGGGGGTGTTTGTTCCTAAAAAAAAACCCTCGGACTTAAGCGGCATTCGGAAATAGCTTCTCACGGCGAGAAAGCGGAAATCTTTAATCCTGACTGTTTGCAGCAAGGGAAAGTGATCTGCGGTTGTTTGCAACAATGTTTCTAGGTCTGGCTGAAACAATTTATTTTACCACTCTCTCCTCTGGGCTCTGAGCTTGGGCGGCTGGAAGATGGCTTCTCTTTGTCCCTGCCTGACTATTTCACTTATGGAAAATTCCCAGCGTCTCTTTGCAATTTGGACTTCCTCTGGATATTAATGAAGAATTTTTTTTCTTTTTGGATTTGTGATTTCCTTTCTGGAGTACCTTCGCTATTATACTTATTGAGTTGGAAAATTGTTTCTCTCTTGGTTCCTGAACTTTACAACTTTACAACCCTGAACTGAACTTTTGGCTCCTGAACCTCCTCACCAGCCCCACCCAAAAAACGCCATTTTAGTGGCATTGATTTTAACAACTAATCATGGCACAAGAAACAGCACTGGCAAGTTTAGAACAAAGGATGGCTTCTCTTGAATCTGTTATACAAACTTTGGTACAAGAAATTAAGGCCCAGAGGGCAGAAAATATTAACTTTAAGAAGGAGTTATTGGATACACGGAAACAACTGCTGGAAAACACACAGAAGAACGAAGAATTGGAAGGGGGGCTGGTGGGGGCTAAGGGAGAGATTAAAAATGTTACTAATGAAGTTGTGGAAATAAATGGGCATGTGTCTAGGATTGATATGGAAAGAATGACATATTTTTTGAGATTTCAGAATGTTTTTGAGGAATCTGGTGAATGCCTCCCTGATCTTATGAGCACAATTTTAGCAGACTATTTACATAAACCTAAGGATGAGATCAGGGGGGACATTGACCTAGCCTACAGAATTAACTCAGCATATGCCAGGATAAATGAAGTACCTAGAGAGATACATGTGAAATTTGTTAGAAGGTCAACCAGAGAAGAAATCCTGAAAGTGCAGAGAGGTAGTCCATTAATCTACCAACAAAAAGAGGTTGCTATCTTGAAGCAGATCCCAAGAAAGATTAGAGATGCAAGAAGGAAATTTTCCTTCTTGTCTAAAACATTGTTTGATCACGGGATTTGGTTGAAGTGGGTGACACCCGAAGGGATGCTGGTGTTCTGGGAAGGAGGAAGAGTGAGGATTAAAACAGTTGCTGAGGCGGAAGCCTTTCTTAAAAAACAATCCTCTATCCTGGGGGAAGATCCAGGGGGGACGGAGGGGGCCACGGCCCCGCCCACTGGGGGCCAGGGAGGAGAAAAAGAAGATACAATTGCCAAGAGACTTAGATCGAAAAAATAACTTTGCCTTGATTTTTCTGATTAATTTTGCATAATATTTGTATTTGGATTTTTTGTAAATGTCTGACAGCATGGAACTGAGAATTTAGGTATATGTACTTGCTTTCACTTTGTAGTGTTATGAAAAATGTTTTTTTTTAAATTGTTATCAATGTATTTTGAGGTCCCGGAAGGGCCGACGACTCTGACGTGAATGCTCTCAAAATTTCTTTGTATCCCTTACCCCACCCTACAGAAAAAATGTAAAACCAATAAAACTTTTTCAATATTAAAAAAAAAGAATATTCAGCATAATCCTGTGTATGCAAACTCAGAAATAAACTCCTTTACTTTCAATGTGTTGCAAACTGAAACTTGATAGCAACAATCCTAAATAATAATAATAATAATAATAATAATAATAATAATAATAATAATAATAATAATAATTTTATTTTTAAACCGCACCCTCTCCCCACAGGGACCCGGGGCGGTGCACAGGCAGAATAAAAACAGTCAAAAAATACATACATTTCATAAAAAACAATTAAACCAACCCTGTGCTAAAAATTCGCTAAAAATGTGCTACCCCATTAAAAACCCCAAAGACAGAGAGACTATCCTAGGCCGGCCAGACAGAAGAAGTGTGTTTTTAGCTTGAGACGGAAGGAGCGGAGGTCAGTGGTCATCCTGATATCGGGGGGAAGGTCGTTCCAGAGGGCCGGGCCCGCCACAGAGAGAGCCCTTCCCCTGGGAGTCGCCCGCTGACAGAGTCTAGTGGACGGCACCCGGAGAAGTCCCTCTCTGTGGGAGCGGATCGGCCGTGAGGATGTATGGGGCAGGATCCGATCCCGCAGATAGCTAGGTCTCGAGCCATGGAGCGCTTTAAAGATGATGACTAACACCTTGAAGCGCACCCGGAAGACGACAGGTAGCCAGTGCAGCTCACGCAAGAGCGGTGTAATGTGGGTCGACCTAGTGGTCCCCATAATTGCTCGCGCGGCTGCATTCTGGACTAGCTGAAGCCTCCGGGTGCACCTCAAGGGGAGCCCCATGTAGAGAGAGTTGCAATAGTCCAGTCGGGATGTCACGAGAGCATGAGTGACTGTGCGAAGGGCGTCCCGATCCAATAGGGGGCGCAATTGGCGAACCAGGCGAACCTGGTAAAACGCCCTCCTGGCCACGGCTGTCACTTGATCTTCCATGGACAGCCGGGTATCCAGGAGGACACCCAAATTGCGCGCCCCATCCACAGGGGCAAGATGTTCGCCCCCTATGGCCAGCAATGGAGTGAGCTGGTTGAATCGGGCAGCCGGAAACCACAGCCACTCGGTCTTGGTCGGGTGTGTGTGTGTGTGTGTGTGTGCACGTGCGCACACACACACACACTCTCACACACACACACACGTCAAAACAGAATCCATGGCAGGAAAACCAGGTACATAACATACAGAGATTGGCATCATCCATCTTGAAATAGTTCTTGTCTCAAAATAGAATATAAAATGTATACATCTTAGAGAAGTTACATAAAATGAATATATTAAGGAAAGATGTATTACAGATAAATGTTTATTGCATATGTTAAAGAAAAAATGTATATAAAATGTGGTTTTTTTCTGGTTTAAAGAAAGTGCAAAAGATATAAGATTTTGAATATAAAAGGAGTATATGATATATTCAATATGTATTGAATATGAAATTTGAAATTCTTTCTGGAGACCAGAGGCAAAAACACACACACACACACACACACACACACACACACAGCAAAAGTGTCTGGTTTTGAGGGGGAGGAATAGATATACATTTTGAATTAACTTGGGAAGAAAATTGCTAAAATCACTTTTAGCTGTGTTCTACATTAAGGATTCATGCAGTAGCATTTCTTGTTGAATTAGCCGGGTAATATTTACAACAGCCAGCTAAGATAGTTTTATCTGTCTTATAATGTGCATGGGTAGAGGATTTAGGCATAAGTGCAATGTTTGGCTGTTATTATATAATAAACTCACAGCTTATACATTTGAATTAGATGTTTTTCAATTCACATTTAACCTATGCTGTATATACTTGTATTCAATACATAAGGTGTTAATTATGCCAATGGAAGAGATAGGAAACTGTATTAGTGATATATATATATATGTCAATGTGTTGATTTATACTAAAAATGTTTAGCTTAAAGAAGTTATAACGAATCACAAATATGGGTGTGGAAAATGTAATGTATGTGTGGATGACCCCTTGCATGAGTTGTATTGGGAATTTTTTTTTAAAAATCATAAGATAGCCATTTGATAGATAGCCATTTGTCTGAAATGGTATAAGGTTCCTGCCCACGCAGGGGGTTGGACTAGAAGACCTACAAGGTCCCTTCCAACTCTGCTATTGTATTGTATTGTATTATAATAATAATTTAAAAAAGAAAATGATTCCCCAAAGAGGTAAAAGGCTACATTTTGCTAGAGTTATGCTTTGCTTCCAATCTGTTGAGGAAGGGGATTGGACTCCATTCTCTATATTTCCCTTTCCATCCCCATGGTTCTTTAGTGAAAATTATAACCCAAGAACATATAGATCTGTTAAAATGTTCCCATTCTCACGTTCCATATTGGGAATCCCTAGGTTCCATGCAATAATCTCATCAACTAATTCACGAGCCATATTGATGCTTTTTTTAATTACATCAATGCAAACAATGTGCCCACAAGGGTAGCCAGTGCGGCTCTGGAGCAAGCGAGCGATGGAGGATCAGGCAGCCTGATCCTCCTTCGCTCGCTCACTCATCCACTTCCCCCCCCAGGCTGCCCCCCCGGGCTACCTCCATCCGTCTGCACCCAGTAGCTGTGGCCACCTCTTCAAGACAAAGTGGGAGCATGCCTTCTCTCCCACTTTGTCTTGATGAGCTGGCCACAGCTGCCAGGCATGGATGGACAGAGGTGGCTGGGGCGGCCCGGATGGGCAAGTGGGCGAGTGATGGAGGATCAGACAGAAATCCTTTGCTGGCGGTCAGACCTCCCTTTCCAAACTTGCAGGGCGACGGGCAGTAGTTTGTGCAGTGCAACCGGCACCTAGGAGGTAAGCTCCCACCGTCATCCCCACACCCACACCCATGCTTGCTGGCAGCCCTATGGCCCTGCACTATAAGCAAACCAGGGATTTTTGCAAGGCCGCAAAAGGTCGCCGGACTCGCTTATAGTGCAGGGCCATGGCAGGCCACTCCAGCTCCCCCCCTCCCCTGTGCTTAGTTGCAGTTTACTTATCTCCTCGGAGCCAGCAGGCAGCAAATAGAAAGCCAAGCAGGAAAAAAGGTAAGTGGGTTTAGATAGGGTTCTTAGAGGTGGGCGGAGCAATTGGTGAGCCAGCCAATCAGTGAGCAATGGACAGGGCTAGCATAGGCAGGGGGAGTGAGCGATCGAGCAGCTTCCGGATGGGCGGAGGAGAGCTAGTGAACTGGTTCTAATCTAAATGGCTCGCTAGAGGGGGGCCACCTCCAGCACTCCTCTGCCGCCCCCCTTGCCTCTTACTGCCCCCCTTGCCTCTTACTGCCCCCCAAGCCATCCCACTGCCCCTCAGGGGACAGTACCACCCACTTTGGGAACCACTTATATATTGTATCTCAGTAAGCATTTGCTGCAAGGAAAAAGCTGTTCCTCTTAAAAACCTCCGCATTGAGTTCCATAGAATTTGGCACATTTAAAACCTTATAGTGGCTTAACAGCTCTGCAAATCTTGTACTACTCTCATGAAACATAAGTAGGTACCCTTACCTGTACTGTGCTTTTTTAAAATACAAGATAAATAGGAAATCAGAGTTCTGTTTTTCTCAGTTGATATTCCAGAATAACAAAAGGAATGCCTGACTAATTATGACACTGTGGATCAGGCAAAACAAAAATAGTCAAAGTGGTCCTTCACATCTTTTCACAGCATTTGCAGTTTTACTGGAAAGGAAGGAAGGAAGGAAGATGGTTGTGAAACCAAAAGTAAAAGTAAGGATGGCACAGTTCTAAATAAAGTGGTCTGATCTTGTGGAGATGCAGAGAAGTAAAGCATAAGTAAAGCTCTTATGTAGGCATAAGAGCTTAAATATGTGTCAGAAATATGAATTACTATCATCTAAGTTTGCGAAGTCATATGGAAGTGTGAATGGGCAGGTTGCTTAAAGTTACATGTGATCACCCCAGTGAATGAATAAATATGGCAAGCAACATTAGAAAAATCAGTTAAGGTTCTAGTCTGCTTACACCAGCAAATCTGAAAAATAACACAATGGCAAGAGGATTGGAAGAGATTAATCTACATTCCAATACCAAAAAAAGGAGACTTAATAGAATGCGCAAATGATTGTATAATATGCCTAATTTCACATGGTAGCAAAATAAAGCTTTGGCTCACCCACTGAAGATTAGTACCCTACATGGGAGAGAAAAAAAGAATGGGAAAAAACAGACATGGAAGAAAAGGAGATAGAAAATAGAGTGAAAATAGAATGAATGTAGAAGAGAAAGCAGGAATCCTGTATGGAAAAGTAATTAGATTAATTTCCCAAGCCAATGAATGGAAAGAGGCTGTAAGAAAAGAGAATGTGAAAGCTGTTTGGAACAGTGTGAAAAGAATGATGTTACCGAGTGCCAAAGAGTGTGGACTTATGCTGACAAAAAGGCATTTGGTGGAATGATAAAGTGAAATAAGCTGGGAAAGGCATATAAAATAATGATTGTAGCCAAACATGAGGATAAGAAAAAAGATATTGTGTAATAAAAATAGAGTGAAAAAGACAGCTGCAATATATATATGTATATATATATATGTATATTTCAGGCGATCAAGTTCAACTAAGGTTAAAAGAAGCAGAAAAATGCAGACTAATTTTGATGGAAAACATAATGCAACAAAACATTTGTAAAGTGAAGGAAGGAAGTATTTATTTATTTATTTATTTATTTATTTATTTATTTATTTATTTATTTATTTATTTATTTATTTATTTATTTATTTATTTATTTATTTATTTATTTATTTATTTATTTATTTATTTATTTGGATTTATTGACCGCCTCCTCGGGGCGGTGTACAAGAATTTAAGAGCATATACATATATAACAATTATAAATAATAAAACTAAATTAAATGTTTTACCCTGTGTTAAAATATCTCGTTTAAATTTATAATGTAAAAATCTCACACATCTCACCCATCCCAAGATGATTCTTAAGAAACATTAAAAACATTTAATGCTTAGAAACATTAAAACCAGTAGGCATTAAATTGATAAAACAAAAATAGCAACAAAAAAAAAGTTAAAAGATGGGAAGAAGGGGAGCATGATGTGCATGGGAGAGATGAAGTCTTTTCTTAATCCAATAGCTACTTCCTGAATGGTGCATCCAAGTTTAGCATGTCATGCCCCAAATGGAGAGTCAGGTCTTCGGATCCTTACAAAAAGGATGGGTGAGGACCTCACCTTGGGAGGTACAATGTTCCAAAGGGCAGGAACTGGATCCCACCAGTTTCCCACCAATATGCCCCTTCTTCAAGAATATTTTATTTTATTTATATAATACTTATATTAGTGCCCAAGAAGAAAAAAAGAAGCCACAAATAATGTGAGTATTGAAAAATAGTAAAGTAACAGGTGGAACTGGAAAAATGTTGACTATGAATATCTTTATAACATACTTGATTGTGATCACCCCTGTGATCATACTTATTATTTCTCTTTCTTCTGTTCAATTGTGTTCAGTTCTCCAAGACTGCCTGGACATGTCCCTACAGTTTTTTTGGCAAGATTTCAGAAGTTGTTTGCCATTGCTGCCTTCCTAGGGCTGACAAAAAAAGTGACTAGCCCAATGTCACCCAGCGGGCTTTGTGTCTAAGACAGCAATAGAACTCACATTCTTGAAGTCTCTAACCTGTTGGCTAAACTGCTACATCAATCTAGCTCTCCCTTTGCTATTAAAAACACCCACATTACAAGTTATGGTTAATTTAGGAATGGAAGAATTATGTTTAAAGATTTGAATATCTTATCTGCCAAAGCAAGCAGTACATTGAATTTTTCAATTCATTTGGGAAATAGGCTAAAAAGAGATGTTAATACAAATATTTTGATTAAAAATACAATAAAATAAGACATGAGCCTGTGAGTCAGTACTCTTATTCTTCACAAGGTCAAAACCTTTAAGCATAAACAGATTTTCAGAATTTACAACTAGCATTTCTAATAGCAAGATAAAGTGAAAATCTAACATTTTTTAAGATGATCAAATTATAATGCTGGTTTACAATAACATTTACTATGGGAAGCTGTATTTGGGATAACAGCTTTCTATACTTTGTAATTCTATTTTGAGAAACCTTTGTCTGAGAACTCCATAAGTGGGTTGCTCCTGGTTTGGCCTGGTTCAGCCAAACCAGTAGTAGCGGTGGCGGGAGGCTCCGTCCACCAACCAGACACTTCTATGCATGCGCAGAAGCATTGTGCACACGCACAACCATGCACAGGGGTGAGCCCGAATCAGTAGTGAAAAAATTGGGAACCCACCAGTGTTTATAACATGTTATTTTCTTAGGAACAGCTGAAAATCTCAGTTTTTTTAAAAAAAAATATACCTTTGTTTTTGTTTTTAATTGTATACCTTTATCTGTCAAAATAAGTACAGGTAATGCTGAACCTTCAATAATTAAAAAGAGTTTTAGCCAGTACTTGAAATGCATAAAATCATATGTCCATTTCAATTTTTATGAGCCCTATCTCCAGATATAGGGCAATATTAAACACACAATTGACCCCTTGGAATAATTTAAGAATCTGGTAGAGACTCTTTAAATTATCATAACTGATCCCTCGATTTAATAAAGATCTAAACTGACTGAGCATCTTGGCTTCAAACAATTTCAATGCAGCTGATATATACTGGACACCTATAGAGAAGATAAAAGAAAGTTGCTGCTACTTGAGCAGCATACTTAAAAGAGATAACCTATATTTTATCCTCTTGAGAGTCTCAAATCAATTTTAAAGCATAGCCTTTATTTTCTTATAATTGATTTGTAGTCCGTGTTCAGAAATGGGTCACAACTCTCCTAGTTTTGCTGAGGCCAACAGGTATTAGTGGCGGAGTCAGCAAGAAGGTCAGCATATAAATGTAATAAATAATAATAATTGGGTAAAAAGGATTTGCTTCTATGACTACTACAAAAATGTTGTAAAACTGGGTCAGTTACCACGTGGTCATCATTATTTTTGAGAGGTGACCTGCTGTGGTTCATCTTATCCTCAAGCTGGTATTCTTATGGAGTGCCTATGTGTGTAGTTAAGCAACAGTCCACCAATTTTAGATACTTTAACTTTGATCCAAAGCATTTTGGTAATAAAGAATCAAAGGGCTGCTTAAGATCTACAAACGGGGAGAAACCAATTGATTCAGATAGCTGAGTTTTTTTTTTAATAAGATAGGTAAGTGTCAGTCTCTGATCCTAGGAATATGCTCTAAATTCTCACTCTTCCTCAGTTAGGAGGTTCTTCCAGCTAGTATAAACATTTTCAGTGGAGATGTCTAGCACAGATCTTGCTGATTATACTAGGAAGGTTCACTGGATGATAATAGGATGGAACAATTGGAATAAAGCTGTTAATTTTTTCTAGATAAAGGGAATGAATTTATTGGGAGGGGAAAAAATCAAGGGGATTATTGAAAAGATGTTTGGCTGAATGCTGTTTAAAAAGTATAATGGTATAAAAGATGATAGCTACCAAAATTTGGGAAGTATACACAACTTTATGCCAGGATTGGGAAGTTTTGCTCTGGAGCAGATCACTGAGAAATAATATTAATAAAGAAAACATAATACTCCATATTAGTTTGGCAGAGAAAATATATGATAGAAAAGGCTTGAATTATGCAGTAGTTTGCACAATATTAAAGCTGTAAGTTGACGGCTAAATTTGCTAAAAATATGTTAGAAGTAAACCATGCATGAAAGTAAATAGAATTGTTAGCAAACAGTTTAACACTGAGCAGTAAATGAAAGAAGGATGCATGATATCTCCTTGGTTATTTAACATTTCTGAAAGAAATGTATAAGGAATGTTTATAGTGACATTAGATGTGTTTTTGTTGTAGAAGTGAATGTGAGAATACTATTTTGTGTAGATAGCATCCTGTTGTGAACTAAGAGTCTTTCTTTGAGACAAATGGGAAGTTCAGAAATGGGATGAATAATCAAATAATAGCTGAATTATTTTCATTGAATAATATATGATGCAATGAAAAATATGAATCCGAAAATTAACATTCAAAAACCAAGGTAATGTCAAGCTCAAGTAACCGGGAATAGGAGCTGAGTTCAAAGCACCATAAATCTATTACAAGCAACCTATACACATGAATCTGGTTTACTAATGGTGAAATCAAATTGATGCTAAATAAGGGTCAACAGAATTCATGGAGCACTGGACTGGGTCTCTTATGGGAGTGTATTGTCAGTTTGCCCACACACACATACACACACATCTATCAATCTTCCTCCCTCCCTCCCTCACTCCCTCTCTTTCTGTTTATCTCACACTACATACTCTGTTCCATAATCTTCTGGTTCCTCCCTTGTATGTTTTTTTAAAAACTAAATTATAAGCCCCTTTTGAATTTTTGGAGGACTCTTAGTACTAATATGCACAGTAATAGAAGAGATGAGAAGATCTTCCAGTATATGCATAAAATGCTGTGTGAAAAGGGAAGTGGGAGAAGGAAAGCAGGATTCCATGGTCAACAGGATCACCTTGTCAGCCCTTTGAGATAGGCCACATTACTGAACAAACTGCAAAAATTGCTTGGATTATTGTCACAGGAGATAATAAGGTATTCTTCTACTATCTAGCATCAAAATGAAGCAATCTTGAAGTTCTTCCTTCATGAACGCAGAATGTATTGACTTCAAGGATATTTAATTTTTAAGTGTGCACACAGTTCATTATATTAAGTCTTTTACAATTGTAATGGAATTTTCTTGGTTGCCCATATAACTACCAAAGAAACCTTTGAGAAGTGCCTCCAAGCTTTAGTGGATATCTCTGAAACATCATAAGAAAAATGGTTCTGTTCCTTATTTCCATCTATATTATGTAAAGCAATATCTTTGTCTCTCAATGTATCCTGCAATTATTCTCCAATACATACACATATATTTTGGAGACTCAGGTTGAAGAAAATGCATGGCTGTTATTCTGTCAAGGTTATCCCGGACCTTACTATAACTTACATGGCTCTATTTCATAGACCACTGCATAAACTGATCAGGAATGGGTCTCAGCCATACTTCAAAATTACTTTCATTATGCAAATAATTAAGAGTCCCATAGATTAGATTGCTCTAAGGATGGTGTCCCTTCATCTTCTTCATCATACTGAACCATAGCAACCATTCAGAGAAGTTTTCACCTAATAAAGGCTAATATAGAAAATCTTCAGAACTGAAATACACTTTGGATAATCAGCATTAACTAAAAGGCAAGAATTTTTTTTAATTTAATGCTGAAAGCACATTCTTTTGGCAATATTACTGTATCATTTAGAAAAGCATGATAGCTGAGTGTATGTGGTATGTTGTATCAGGTTACTTTTAACCACAGCTATTGCATAAACAGATTAAATTTTTGTGCAGTTTATGAATGAAATTTATTATCTGTTTATTTTATTTGTTTATTTGTTAGATTTTTCTCCTGCCTTTACTATTTTATAAGTAACTAAAGGCAGTGCATATACACAATACTCCTTCTTTCTTCTGTTTTCCATACAACAACAATCCACAGTTGGTAATCAGCAGGTTCTCACCTGTTCTGGATAACCGGCAGTGGAAATTTTGAGTAGTTTGGAGAACTGGTAAATACCACCTCTGACTGGTCCCGCCCATCTATTCTCTACCTCCCAAGTCCCAGCTAATCGGGAGGGAATGGGAATTTTCCAGTATCCTTCCACTGGAGTGGATGGGAATAGAGATTTTACAGTATCCTCCCAAGCCACGCCCACCAAGCCACAGAACCGGTAGTAAAAATATTTTGAATCCCACCACTGCAACAATCCTGTGAGGTGGGTTGAGCTGAGAGAGTGTGACTGGCTCAAGTCACTCAACCAGATTCCATGCTTAAGATGGGACTAAAACTTACAATACCAACACCAAATGGGCTCTTTTGTTTCACTAGGATGGTACCCAGGTTGATATCTATCTGATATCAAATTTATTTGAATTTGGAAGTTTCCATCAGAGTCATTTGGAGGGAGATTGAATTACTTCATCTCTCATAGCTGGAGCAGAAGCCATCAAAGGTATGGTTCAGTATTTAAATTTAGTATCAGGCAGGTTTATATCAAAGAAAACTTGACCCAGCTTAAAATGAGAGGAGAAATTCACATTTTGAAGTCTTTCCTCAGAAAAATATAGTCACAAACACATAATTAATTGTTTTGCATTTAATATGCTATATTTTGTTTTAATTTATTAGATTTCAGGAGAAAAGTGTCACAAAGTTAAATATATGGATGCTTTCTATGTTATAAAGAATTGTATTTATTAGAAGTCAAATAAAGATTATTATTATTATTATTATTATTATTATTATTATTATTATTGTTATTGTTATTGTTGTTGTTGTTGTTGTTATTATTATTATTATTATTTATTCGATTTATATACCGCGCCTTCTCCATCGAAATGGACCCAGGGCGGGATTGAGCGAGAATGACTGTAAGTAACTCTAGTAAGTGCATTTATGACATACTAATAAGGTGGAACACTATACAATAAAAACATCTATTTATATTTTCTATAACATTTTTCCACTTAGTGCATAATAATGTAATTTATGTCAAGCTATTGTGTAATTTCAACTGGACAGAGGACTCCCTAAGCCTTTGAATAGAAAATCAGGGGCTTCACTGAAGCAATGAACCACTGCAAAAACATTTTAAAACTAAAAATCAACATGCAGAATATGAATATTTAAGACCATCTCCCTTTAAACCTCCTGCAGTAAGATTAATAGATTAATTAATTGAAATAGAATTAATTCTCCTCCCATTCAGACCCTCTCCTTTTAGTTCCTTTTCTATTTCAAGTAGAAATCTCAGTGAAATATGATTACTGAAGTGGTAGACTTAATGAAGTAAAATCAATTTTTAAAACACTCTTAATTTCCATAATGGCCTCTCAGATAGTGTACCTCATATATAAAATTAAATATTGGTCTGTCTCTTTCACAAGTACATAATCAAATCAATCAGAATTACAGTCATTGATTGGTGAGAAAGAGAGACCTGATCACCACTAGCTGTCTGTTAACAAAATAAGAAATTGGCATATATGAATGCACATTGCCTTTCTAATTCCAGAAAAGCCACGTCCTAAATGAATTTTCAAAAACCACTCAACATTCCATGACATCATTTCCTCATCATTATCTCTATACGAAAAACTATTTTAAAAAGAGTCTACCTATCAGTGAAACAATTTACCCATTACTTTTCCCTGTAATCAGTTTTAAACAGTGTGCAATCACTATTACAAAAATTACATTTATCCTAAGAGCAAAAGGTTATTTAATTGCCTGAACACTAGCAAAGGAAACCAGGCCAGACTGACTTTGCAGGGCTCAGGAACAGGAAATAAAGAAAAAAGATGAGAGGAAGATCTAACCAACCGATAGAGAGACAAAAACAGCAGAAGGCAAGGATGGAATTTAAGGATGGGGGACAGCATAGAGAGGCAGAGTAGAAAGGAAGATGAGAAAGAGAATGACTGAAGTTTAAAAATGGGGATGGGTAAATGACAAAGAATAAGATATATGGGGGGGGGGGTTGTTGTTGTTGTTGACTAGGATGAATGTTGAAAAGAGGCAGTATGGAGATTTGGGTAGAACAGGGTGAAACAGAATGGGGCAACAAAAGGTGGAAAGGCAACGAGGAGTAAATGTTTGAGGGGTATATAAGAGATGAGAGGAGGCAGCAGTATGCATTTATGGATTTATGCATTTATAATACATAGTGGTCTAATACAGAGATAATGGGAGTTGTATGAGAAGAGCAATCAAACCTGGGGAACAGAGTTAAGCATACCATCATGCTGTTGTATTTCCACAAGCACTCAAGTCCAATACCTTCTGAGTTGGGTGGATAGACAGATAGATAGACAGACTGACAGACAGACAGACAGATAGATAATTTAGAGAGAAAATCATGGAGTAATCAGGTGAATCGCCTTGAGATAGTAAGGCTATATTATACCAGAAATATAAACAGAGACAAGAAAAAGACAGATACTTTAAAAAAAACACAACATTTTTAACTCAATGGGCATATTGAAAAGAAGTTATGTAAAACAGCTAAAGTCTCTATCCAGCTGTCTATTTGTCCATTAGGGTGATAACTCACTAAAAGAAGAATGAGGGGAAAAGCTGGAAAAAGAAACATTAAATTTTAAAATGGGCCAAATTCTGAGCTCTAACCAAATGCTTTGAAGAAAATGTCCTGGAAAAATAATTAACAGATTAACAGAGTTGGAAGGGACCTTGCAGGTCATCTAGTCCAACCCCCTGCCCAAGCAGGAGACCCTACATCTGTCTCTACCTAGGATTGAACTCACAACTCACAAGCTCCACATCTTAAGAGTCAGGTTTAGAAAAGCATTGATGGCTCTGTCCAAATTCTCTAGGGCAAGGCTACTATTAAGGGGTTGCAATGAATTCCAAAAACACTGTTCTCTGTATGTTTTCCTTGCCTTCCTGTAGGTACATTTGTTTTGAGTTTGCCCTTTCACCAAGTTTCTCATGCTTGTCTAAGTTACTTCTGCAATGTCATTTGATGACTGCTAACTGGATACTTCACTATTTACTGCACAATAAACTCTGTTAATAGAGGCCACTGCCTTCTAAGTAAAAGTCTCTACAAAACATCCTACAAGAAACTAGTGATATAGGAAAGCCTGGAAAAGTTATGAAGCTTTAGGAATGTGTCTACTATTATTCGACAGAGAAAGGGCACCAATCATTGGCCAAAAGCAGCAGTATAACTAGGAAACCAAAGGATAATTAATTTGTAGATCGATACACTTTTATTTATGAAAATAGCCTGGAAATCAAAGCTACACTGCCAGCAAAAAATACCCTCCAGGTATGAGTCACAGCTTACACCTTACCAGTTCATCTCCTATTAGCGCTTCCTGCTTGTTATGGCATAATGCTTGGGTGCCTATCTCCATGGGAACAGATAAATACAGATGCTTTGAAGTTAAGGCTCAGTGTGAAAGCAGCAACAGTACAGCCACTGATTTCAGCCTACAGTGCTTGACTAAGGATTTCCTGATCCAGTCAGCTTCAAAAAATATTAGATTGCTCTTACACTGGGGAAGACAGCATCTCAGGTCTCCATGTCAGAAACAGAAGGGAAAGCTGCTGCTTCAGCATCACATCAGGAAAAAAGAACAAGGCAAGGGGCCTAGAGAAGGCGGCTTAGAAACAGAACTGACACCAGAAACAGGTATAGTCTAGATGAATGATTAATAAAGATATAGCCTTTATTTTATAAAGTAAAAGAAAGGAGAACAAATACAAAGAGAGGAATCAGCTATGCTAACTAATCTGAACAATCAGCAGAAGGATAAGTGTATCATGAGAGCAGTGGACATATGATTGGAAGCATAGCTTAGCGTATAAGAATTTGGGAAGAAAAACTTTGTTGTATAAAACAACTGAGATCCCAACACTCTTGTATGTTCAACACTTCAAACAACGATAGAAAAGTAGCTTTCCGTGTCCAGTTTCTCTAAGCTGTACATACAATATTATTATTTTACATCAGACGTAATCCATTTTGAGGCTCCTTAATTCTCTAATCTTCTTAATTTTTTTTCATTACTTTTGGATGTAGTTTTATATTGACAAATAATAAGATTTTTTTTAAAAAAATGTATTCTACCTTTCATCCTCCAATTTGTTCTTACAGCCCTGTTGAGGGAAGTTGGGATGAGGGTCAGTGACCAGCTCAAAGTCATTCAATAAGCTTCCATATCAGAAGGTGAACTTTAAGCTTCCTCTATGGACATGGATAAAGCCTTAAGCACTTTAGAGAACCATTGGCTCTCATGGTTCTGTTCCAGAATGAGGAGTTACAACTAAAAAAGGCTTTCCACTTTTTATTATCTTAGGGTGGAAGAATCCACAACATTTCTCTTGGTGTACATATATTGAACAGACAGATTCTACATATTTGAGTGACTTAAAATATTTAATGTAGTCGATTGTTCCTTTATTATGAATGCAAGGATAATTTTTCTTCAAGGAATGAGTCTCTTCTACATCAATTCTTCTCTGTTGATGAAGACCAGCATAGCAGGCCCCTTTCTTTTTTCTCCATCTTTTGAGAAATCAGACTGTCATCAAGAGAAGGCAGGAATTTGTTGGACCTCTGATTCTTGGCAGAAGTAAATTCCCAGAGGCTATCAGGATAATTTGAAATAAGAAATGTTCATTATTCCTTGCCTTTTGAAACACCAGTTAATGTAGGGCATCAACAGTATCTCTTGCCTTCTCATTTTCATTCTCTCTACTTTTATTACTTCCAAAATACTTTTAGTGAGATTTCTATCCTGTAATTCCTGAATTTCTGTGCAAGTTTATTTTTCGGTTGGATTTTTGTTGGATTTCTTTTCCTTCAGAAACCTTTCAATGCTATGTGCCAATCATGAATATTGTCCACCATGTTTCACTGCTGCCAATTATAATAGGTTGGTATTTTTCAGGAAGCATCTCTAGTTTTCCTGAGTCATTTTCTGAGGGTGTTTTAGTGTTGAGACAGTTGAGGTTCTGAAGAACACAACCTAAGTAGTTTCTCCATTGTAGTTTCCTAAAACTCTGCCCTTCCTGACTTCCAATGTTTGCATTCTTATTTCTTATCCTTAATCTTTGAGTGGGTATTGGATTATGGGGTTTTGCTGCCCTTCTTCATTTGTTTTAGTTTAATGTCCTCCTGAAGAGATCAACGAAGCACCTGCCAAACATTTCCTTCGCTGTTTTTGTAAGATAAAATGGCGAACCTATGGCACGCATGGAGCCACTGACCAGCTGATTCAGCCATTTTCCACTCAGCTCCGCAGCATTGTTTTTAGTCCTCCGCAGCCTTCAGAGACCTTCAGGAGGCCTTGGGGGGGCTGTTTTTGCCCTCCCCAGGCTCCTAGAAAGCCCCTGGAGCCTGGGAGGGTGAAAAAAGCATGCAAAAAATGGGGGGGGGGGGAGTGCCTGTCATGCATGCATGTGTACTGGTGGGGTGGCATGCATTGCATTATGGGTGCAGCACACCCGCACATGACCTACCCTGTGCTCCCCCCTTATGACACGCGAGCCTAAAAAGGTTCGCCATCACTGATATAGCCCATCTCTTCCCAGAAATAAAGATAACATAAGCCATGATTGTAAAATACAAATCCTTCTTGGTTATTTGGTATATACTAGTGTAATCGTTGTTTCCTAGAATCCAATTTTCTCTTTTTTCATGAAAATGCTCAATTGCAAAAAAATAAAAATAAAAAAACTACATGTGCTACTATTCCTTTACCTTACTTTTCAAGGTCTCATAGTCTCTGATCATTCTTTAAAGATCCCTCCTGGCTATCATCCATTCCACCATGAATCAAGAGGGAAGAATGGTTGCTATGGGTTTGAATAATACTGTATAATATAATATTGAATATTATGTCCTTTACGTAAGCACCTAGAAAATCATATACCTCCTCAAATATTATATTGAGCTGTCTGTGTTTGTTTTGAAGAAGGAATCACACACTGCCATAACATGTCTTTTCTTCTAAGGGAGACTCAATCCATGGAGGCCAACATATCTTCTATAATGATATGTGATATCATTTGCTCAGGTGGCTGTTGATCATCATCTAACAGGGCAGCCTGGAACTGGTTCCTGAATTTCACTGGCAATGAGTGTGCCTGATTGTCTTGCTTCCCTCTGTTGTCCTCTGCCAAAGACAGCTTTTTTTTAAATTCTGTGATATTCTCTTTATTTTCTTGCCTCTTCTTAATTTCAACTGTCCTGTCCATGATCCTTTTATCTTCATGATGCATTGTGGAATAGAAATTCTCTCCCCAGTTTCCTTCATTTGCTCTTCCAGATGCATTTGTAGTAAGTATAGTTTGAGTTAGATTAGGGTGATGCTTCCTCATTGTCTATGCTCCTAGCAAAGATCACACATAAATCTACTCTGTTTGTTTCCTATGTTGTGAACTCATATAAGATGCCTTCCCTGGGTCAGGATTAGTCTAGATTGGAAAGAGGAAGAAAGAAGAAAGGAGGGGGGAGGTTTTTTGCTCAGTGAATAAAGATGATAGTCTTTTATTGTGAGAGTGAGGTGCCAGTTATAAGCAGATGGGATTGAATATGCATATTTTCACTAGAAATGCTTAAGAATTTCATTAAGTGCCCATTTTTATACAAGCCTGCCAAATTTGCACTTCTCAAAGTTGATGAAACAGTTATTCTTTGGTATTCACACTTCCACAAATGTTGATGTAAAAGTTCATAGATTTTTAAAAATCAAAGACATATAAAAATATGTGCCTTAGCATAAAAGTATTAAAAAATTTAACCCAGCAGAAGTCTATAAAATATTCTGTGCGTTCAATGGATCGCTTTTGATATTTTATATTTTAATAATAATTTTGAATCTTAGCTCTTAAATTAAATTATTTATTTTATTTAGCTGATTTGATAGTAATGCCTTCAGCACTAAAAAATAAATAGTTGTACTGGGCAGGATGCAGTAATGTGATATTTTCAATTGCACGCAATTCAGATATAGGAAGGAACTGACTTAGAAATAAACATATTAAAAATATCCAAAATAAATAAATTCCTGTATTCTTCATTTGTACAAATTTTGGTTCATGTTCCAAATTTTGTGTTTTAGTGAGCTCTTCTATTATTTTATTTATTTATTTATTTTATTACATTTATATCCCGCCCTTCTCCGTAGAGGACCCAGGGCGGCGATTATTATTTATCATCCTCTCTCTGATACATGTGCTATAGTCCATGACATTTTGGAGGTTTCTCAATCTCCAATATTGGGGTTTTGGGATGTATTTGGGAGCTGCACATAAGGAGAAAGGAACAAGAAAATTGCAGCATGTGAAGAAAGTTCCATTCACGTAACTCAGAATCTAGTCTTATGAAATGAAAAAAAATATTCCAGAAGCTACTCCATCACTGAATATCTGGTTTGAAACTACAAGCTGCCAATTCATGTTGCCAATTTATTTTGGACTTCCTACAAGTCTTTTTTCTTCTCAAAATCATATTGCAAAAACCAAAATCTGTTGTTACGCTAATGAATTGCCTTTCTTTTCTTCCAACAATATGGGGATCCAGGAAAGAAATAACTGAATGCTGTGAATGAAATGTACAGCAATTACAATATTAAATGCAGGATGGTGTGTGTGAAATGCAACTTTACAAAAGGGCATTCTCACATGGAAAGTCATCTTGAGATACTTTGGATTTATGATAAAACTCTTCTGGGTATTTCATTAAAAGAATTCTACATTCCCATCTACCTGTAATAAAGCTGTAGGTCACTCCAATTTCCAGATGGATGACTGACACTTAATTACTACTGGCTACAATTTAGCAGATGACCTTTTAGAAATAAAATAGTTCTTGAGAATTTTCTGAAAACCTCCCTTAAAGATTATGGCCTGACATCTCTATTTCCATGGAAGTAATTCAGCCCCTGCAAACCAAGAACAATATTACTCTCTAAAATGGGTGGAGTTTCCTATTGAACCTTTTGTCTCTCATGGGACATGTTGTCTATAATTATAAAGACAGGCTGTTTCCCAGTATTTGCAATTATTGCTTCAGCATACAATACAGAGTAAAAGTTCATTCCTCTATCCAAGAAATCAAATGCTATTACAACTAGTAAAGATGACTTCCAAGAAAACATTCTGGAGCTTGAAGTTTCATAGTTACATCCTTTAGAACATAGTAATTCCAAAAGAAACAAATAAAGCTAACTGTAATACTTTCAAGTGAATAGAAAGTAAGAATATATAATAAGTATTTCCATGAGTGATTGTAAGTTATCATTACCACTATTATTTATATCCCTTCTTTTTCAGATAAGACCTTGATTTTAGCTCAACAACAATCCTGTACAATTGATTTTGTTAAGAAGCAATGACTGGCCCAGGATCACCATGGATAAAATGGATTAGAATATGGGAACACATAAAATACCACACTTCTTCCTATTTATCCATTTTAGAATAAAAATGCCTGTTTCTTTTTCTCCTTAAAACCCCAAATTTACTGTTAATTCAAATTTCTTTTGAAAACAAAAGAATACCAAAGAGAGTCAAGACAGGCAGTGGTGGGATTCAGCCAGTTCGCACCTATTTGGGAGAACTGGTTATTAGCTTTCTAAGCAGATCAGATAACTGGTTGTTGAAAGAAATCTCATTTTGGTTTTTTTCCACTTTACAGGGCTAATCCTGTAAGGAAGGCAGGAAGGAAATCTTCTGGAGTTGTTTCTAGTCTTATTACATTGTAACAGCTAAGGTGAAGTGCCCATCAATGTGAGTGATGTTGAGTTGGCCACACCCAGCAGTCACGTGACCACTAAGCCACGCCTACCCAGCTGGTCATTAGGGCAGAAAACCAGTAGTTAGATTATTTGAATCCCACCACTGAAGAAAAGGGCAGTCTTGAGTCTCACAACAAACTACATGCTAAGCACTAAATGTTAGCAGACATTGTACATGTTAAAAATCTCTACCCATTTTTGCTCTATGTTTAGGAAACTTTCTACCAAAATACACAATTACATCAATGTGCTCTAGTTTTCTATCATTTCTGTATTACTTGTAATTGTCTACTCTATTTTCCCTATCAAACATAATTATCTTTGAAAATTAATTTTCAGATCTATAGTCGTTGCACTACACAGGCTATTTGATGTGTGCTGCAAATCATTTCTCAGCAACATGATATCATCTGATATCATCTAATGTGTACACATGTTTGGATCATCTAATAACACATCTCTAATGACACAAGCATCCCTTATAGATTTATTTACAAATACATTAAGCAACCATGCAGATATCACACTTTCATATTGTAATCTTTGTTCAATATTGAATAAAGTTTTCAATTTTCTTTCTATCATATACCACTCTTACTGCATTTAGTGAAAAACATTCCATTATTCAAGCCTATTAATTTTAACACCTTTCTCTAACTCAACAAACATGGAAAATATTTTCTACTTTAATACATTTCTGAATAGTTTGATGAAATACAAAATTTGGCCTGGTGATCCATGCCCGGCTTAAAGTCAGACAGCATTTCCCAGATTTTGCTGACTGTTTCCTCAAAATTCTGTCAAACATCATTGACATTACATTTAATAAAGCAATCTCCCTGTGGTTTTTCCATTAATTCCTTCACTCTTTTTCTTTGTATAAGGGAACAATGTTGCAGTCTTCACAATTACATTCAACACATCCCACACCATCACAAAGCTACATTCTACTGCAATATTTCTTTGGTTACATCTATCATGATCTATCATGATGTCATTTTTCAAATTTAGTATATTTAGTATATTTAGCATTTAGTATGTCCATTTTTTTCAACAATTTTATAAAAGATTATGTATATAAAAAAGATATACCTATTATAGAAATATATAAAAAAGAGGGGGGACATTAACATCTTATCACTGTCTCTTCTTCTTCGTTTTAAGCCTCACCCCATTTTCTATAAACTCATATTTAAATCTTCAACTCTCATTAATTAGCATATGTCCAGGAAGAGTTAACAGAAATAACAAATAATTATATTTCCATTTCCATTTAAGCGAATTTCCACTAATCCCTCTCTTCAAATAATCAAAATCCCATTTCAATTAACAAGTAAACACTATGAAAAATACCCTTAATTATTAATCCATTACACACAATTAAGTTTCTAAAAAATCTTTCCTCCAATTCCAGTTTTTTTAAAAGAAACTATTAGGCATCACCAAAGATAACAAATCATTACTCTAACCATAATCAAATAAACCATTTTTGTGTTTATCTTCTGTCAGCAAACTCTAGGTCCCACAAATAAAATTCCAATATCTGCTTTCTGATTGTCTTTTTGTCCCCCTTTAATGTCCATTTTGTTTCTATTCAGTGGGGCTTTTCCCAATAACACATTTTGCTTTCATTGTAAATAGCTATAAAAAGTGCTTTTTATACCAATCCATGTGTCAAAATTTCTTTTAAAATAGCCATCTGGCCTTTAGTGACCAGAACTCAGGATCTTGTTATCAGCTCATAATGTAAACAAACAGATTTTTCTCATGGGAGAGGATCCATTAACTTCAAGGTCTTTCTTTAATTCAAATTCACCTGAACACTTAAACTGGTTTTTTTAAAGTTTTAAAATCAACGTAAGAAGTCTTTTGCTGTGTATTAAAAAAAAAAAAAAACACTTACAAAACTATAGCATATAAATTTCTTTCTTTCTAAATGGATAGACATAAGACTTACCCAGCAAACCCCAAACCTCTAGTTCTGAAACTTTTTTCCAAACAGTTACGTAGTACAGTCTATGTTGACCCAACCAATGACCAAATCTCTATTTACATCTCACCATATTGTTTATGAGGGAACCAACCTTCATCTGGCAACATTCTAGTGCTGTGGCCATGAAAAACGTAATCAAATAAGCCAATTGATCAATTCCATATCAACCTGTGATATCTGAGTTCAATAACAAAGCCATGTCTTCTGAACCTTTTGGAAAACAATATTGCTTTTTATAATTTTATCTCTGGGGTATGTTGTTCCAGAGGGAAAGAGCCACCAAAAAGAAGGCTCTTTTTCTTAGTCCCACCAGATAATCAAATTATAAGTACTTTTCTTTGAAGCAAATAGGTTAGCTACACAACTCAAGCCAACACAACCAAGGGCAATATTTACTGCAAATGTGGGAAGGTACAATCCCACCAGAGGTGGGTTCCTGCCAGTTCTAATCTTTTCTATAGTGCCATTTAGAACCAGTTCCAACTCCTTCCCCCCACCTGTCCACACATCATCAAGATGAAGAGCAAGAGAAGGAATTCTGGGTGTTGAAGTCCACAAGTCGTAAAGCTGTCAAGTTTGAACACCCCTGGAATTTTTTTTCCTAAATTTGAATTTGAATTTGAATTTTATTCAATTTATATCCCGCCCTTCTCCAAAAGGACCCAGGGTTAGGGGTGCAAGGGTCTTGTAACTTGACAGCTTTAAGACTTGCATGCTTCAAATGCCAGGGTTTCTGAGCCAACATTTTGGTTGCTAAGCAAGAGCATTGTTGAGTTTCACCACATTTTACAAGTTGGCCACGTTCACCCAGCCACACAACTGCCAAGCCACTCCAACTCGGTCACGTGGCTGGCAAGCCATGCCCACCCGGTCACATGGCCGGCAAGCCACTCCTACCCAGTTACATGGGCCGGCAAGCCACTCCCACAAAGCAGGCCATACTTACAGAAGAGGTTCTAAAAAATTTTGAGACCCACCACTGAATCCCACCCATCTGAAACAATCGATTGCTCCATAGTTGCAACATGTAAGCTTTTCCTATGGTTATAATCACCTAAAAAACACATTTTTCTCTATTCAGCTACCTGATATATAGGTACAGCTATTATCCCTGTGTTGAAAAAAAATGAGATGTATATTTTGTTTTCCTTGAACTAGGAACCTTCAAGTATCAAGTGATATCATGTCAACAGTTGGCTGGCACATTATTTAGGACTGCTGTTTCCACATTTTTCCTCTTCCCCCCCCCCCAAAAAAAAAATTAAGCCATTTTACAGGAAGGGAAATCACTGCCTGCACAAGGAATTTATGCTGTCATTTTATGTACAGCACAACTAGATGAAAAGTAGTTAGAACAAGAAAATGCCTCCAGTAGAAGAAATCAAGAAAATGCATGTCTCATCCCTCCTCCTTTTGCCAAGCTAGATATTTTTAAAGTTGTGAAATCAACAGGGTTCCTTTAATTGGGCACAGTGCAGTGTTATTTGAAATGTCAGGGGACTGACTGAATCAGCTAGTGGTACTAACAGAGTTAAATTAGTTGCAAAATACCAATAGGAGGCAGTTACAGAAAAACACATCAGCCAAAATATTGGCTGATTCTACAGCATCTGAAACTTTTAACTGGGAGATTTTAGACAGAATTTCTAAAAGAAGGTGGACCTCTAAGAGCAGAGGTGTCAAACTTGATCCCATTGTGGTCCTTATCAGGATTTTGTTTGCCATTGAGGGGCCATGGTTGGCCAGGGCCGAGGTTGCATGGACCGGATAGCCCCACAGGACAACACTGGGCCTATCATGGGCCAGATTCAGCCAGTGGGCCATGTGTTTGACACTCCTGCTTTAGAGGATTGTTATGAAAACTATACAATAAGAGTGGAAAATCAAGGTCACTATAAACTGTTCACATGGTGGCTTTATTTAGATCTTCTGTAGGCCTTTACAAGAGCAAATTCTACCTGTCACAACAAAAAGGACTATTTTGCTCTTGCCGTAGCACTTTTCAACTCCACAAATGTAATTGCTATTGCATTTAAAAAGCTGTAATATACATACAAATAGACATGCACATAGCATTCTATTTTCTGTGATGTAGTGGTCTATCAGCAGCTACTATGAGAGTCAGAATTTTAAATTCCTAACCGTGATGTAAGAAAAGATATTAAATTATTTTTGTCTTCTCCTCCCCCAACGCCTAATGAATCCAAGAATTAGCCATGTGAATATTCGTGTTTCTAATGATAGGAGTGTGTCCAATCAAGCATATCCTTTGCCATATTGGCAAAAATAAAAAACAAAATAAATTTGGTTCCAATTTTGTTGTAAGTGAAAAAAAATCTAAGAAACCCTAACCCTAATGAACCCTCAATGCATTGCAATTTTTACAAATTTGATTTACTTTCACGTGGTATATAATATCATTTTTCTGAATCACTTTTACTTCTAATCCAGTTAGAATTTAAATAGACTTCTGTTTCTGGACAGATGCCTTGGATTAATAAATGTATACTTAATTTTCAGGGCAACAGGTTTATGAATGATTAAAAGTATTTTAAGATTCAAATAAAATATTTGAACATTGGTAGTATATTAGTGAAGGGCTAAATTATGCTCATAACTTTTGGTATATTCTATATATGATCCAAAACTATATGCTTGAAATAGCAGTTGAACAGCTATATATTGCCCTGAGTGATGGTCATCACATTAGATTGTATAATGGTAACATCAATAAGTAATCCCCATCTTACTTTTGGGAGGGGAGGGGAAAACACATACATACAGACCAGGCATGAAATTCTCTTACTTATTTGGAACTGGAATCATGTGTGGCCCTTCTGTGCATGTGCAGAGCATCTGTGGTGATGTGTGGGCAGGTGGGCGGAGCCTCACACCACCACCGACGCTACTGGTTCATCTGAACTGGCAGAATACCACCCTTGACACAGACCATTCAGTATGTAGCAATGCAGTTGTTTCTATTTGATGTCTACCAAAATAAAATTTTGTTTTATTTTCAATTTAAGGCTTCAAAAATAGGCTTACCTGAGCTGTGATCAATTTGCAAGTTTCCTGATTCAGGTTAGGAGCTGAATGCTAAGATCTAAGCTTAGAAATTCAGGTATCTGTCTTTGTTATATGTTGTCATTAGATCCCAAATTCTCTCTCCTCCCTCCCGTCTCCCCCCCCCCAACCTCAATTCATAGCCGCAGAAACAATAAGAGAAGTGAAAAGAACTAAATTTCAGGTAAATAGAATCAGGAGTGTTTGCAAGAAGCACCTTTATGTGTTGATATCTACTGTTACACATTTAAAGAGAAAGGCTTTTTGTTTTCTGTTAAATTTGCACTAAATCGTTTAGGATAGTGATGAATAATGGACATAGACCATTATGCATTTGTTGAGGCAGAAAGACAAACACTAAATATGGCCAGGCAAATATCCAATGCTGCACACTTCGATCTCACACATTCCCCAGAACCTCTTTTACCTTCTCTAGAACAGCTGGATGATCTATTGCTTTAGCATCCGCTCACAAATTACTGTAATTAGGAACCCTTGATAATACCTTTAACAATGACCAAAAGCTAGTGCTTCCAATCACAAAGCTACACCTGTTCTCTCCATCTCATGTTTTTTTCTTACTGGGAAGAAATACATCAACATTTGTAGACAAGTGTCTGGCTTTATATAAACTGGGATTTTAAAAGTCTGGTTAAACCAGGCAGCATAACATTGAAAATAACATTAAACCACAGTACACATAACCCCAAAGCAAAAAAAGTCACATTGTATTACTTGTAAACTAGACAGGTAGACCACTAGTTTGCTTCTCTGGATGGATTCACACATCATGCTAAATTACAATGTAATTTGTTGGTTTGGGCTTAGCCAATGTAGCCATTATAGCTTTGGAGGCCTTTCTGAGAGGTTCAGCAAACCTATTAAGAGGTAGCAAGTTCAGATCCAGGTCTCCTGTGCCTAGTTTATTTCTGGATTCAAGATTGGCTGAATTCATAGCATTACTTTAGCAACTTCCGTTATATAAAGCCATACATACAGAGACACTACAGTTCACCAAGCCTGTGGCAATATATATTCATGGAAAGAGCTGCTCCAGCAAAGATGTTTGGATTGCAATAGCTAAATTAAATTATCACTCATGAAGCCTAAGGAAAATGATTGTTTTAAGCAGGATAAAGATGCAGCATTCTCTTCACTAAGTATTTTATGATAGATTTCCAGATCTTCTTTCTTTATATTATCTGTATTTTAGAATTCTTTATTATAGGTTGCTTAGTCAAAAAATGAAAAGAACAGCTGAAAATGCTTCACCTGTTTCAAATTCTCAGTTATTAAGGTTTGAAGGAAGAAATAATCTTGCTCAAGCCTTGACCTGATGGATTTCAAGTGCACAGAAATACAGGGAAGGTAGTATTTGAATTCATTTATAGCCTTGCCTACTTAATTCATTCAAAATAATCGGATAAATACATGCATTTCTTCGGAGCACATGAAATGTTCCATTAAAAAGTTGTAATGTTCAGCAATGTCTGCACAATTCTATTCCTCATTCCATTTTATTTGACTTTGTTTTACTTTTACCAATCTCCCAAAACTAGAAATAAGCCAATTTTCCTTTATAATTATGGCTCTTCTGAAGTATGGCAAGTAGGGTCAAAGACTGTTTGGCACCTTTGTTTCTTTTTACTGGAGAATGAGTTAAATAGTAATTCTAAACTTTTGAAAATAGAACTGTACATTTGGGATGTATTCAAGATGGTCCTATCTATAAGGAGGTAATTTAAATATCATTATGTAATGTTACAAACTAATTTTGCCCTATACAAAATTCATTTATTTCACAGTAAATTGCAAAGAAAACGCACAGGGATTGCACTATTATTTATCAGTTACACCCCCCCCCCATTTCCTAAGAAATTATCCTTCATTTTTCTCCATTTCAAAAGTAAAAATCTTAACTATTTCCCATTGAAACCACTAAATATACAACATTAAAGTTTAACACTATGTGGGAAAATGTGCATAGGGCACAAATTGGAAACAATGACTTTGAATTTCTCTTGTGTTAAATTAAAGTCTTTATATGAAATATAGATTTGGGCTATTACCATTGCTTTGTATTGCTTTGCCCTATAACAGGGGTCAAACGCACATCATCACGTGACCTATCACAACTTTTTCCCCCTTCACTAAAATAGGGGTGGGGGTGACCAGCGCATGATGCATCTGGCACACAGGCCATGAGTTTTGACACCCCTGCCCTATAATGACATTTTCTTTTATATGTTTTCCTATTATTGTTCAGCCATATTTTAAACTTATTTATTTTATTTTATTTATTTATTTATTATTTAGATTTATATAACCGCACCCTCTCCCCAAAGGGACCCGGGGCAGTGCACAGGAAATTAAAACATATGAATATCACAATTATAAATAATTAAAACCGAATTAAATACATTATCCCTGCGCTAAAATTTAGAATCATTTAAAACCAATTAAAACAATTTAAGGTACAGACTATAGGCTAGGTAAAATAAATTAGGCCAGACCGGCCTGATGGAACAAATGGGTCGTTAATTTCTGGCGGAAGGCGCGGAGGTACGTAGTTATTCTAAGATCCAGAGGGTTGGGCCCACCACAGAGAAGGCCCTTCCCCTGGGCGTCGCCCGCTGGCATTGCCTAGTGGACGGCACCGGGAGAAGTCCCTCTCTGTGGGAGCAAATCGGCCGGAGGGATGTATGGGGTAGGATGCGATCCCGCAGATAACTAGGTCCCGTGCCATGGAGCATTTTAAAGATGGTAATCAACACCTTGAAGCGCACCCGAAAGGCCACAGGCAGCCAGTGCAGCTCGCGCAGGAGCAGTGTTACATGGGAGTACCTAGAAGCTCCCAAGATCGCCCGCGCGGCCGCATTCTGGACTAGCTGTAGTCTTCGGGTGCACCCCAAGGGGAGCCCCATGTAGACAGCATTGCAGTAGTCCAGCTGGGATGTCACAAGCGCATGAGTGACTGTGCGAAGGGTGTCCCGGTCCAATAGGGGACACAACTGCCGCACCAAGCGAACCTGGTGGAACGCCCCCCTGGCCACAGCCGTCACATGGTCTTGCATAGACAGCCAGGTATCCAGGAGGATACCAAACTTGATTTGGCATTTTGTAAAGTATGTTTATGCATATTATTTTATGACTACTGAATGTGTCAATACATTGTATATTTAGTGTATCTCCTACTTAGCAAGATATGGCAAATATGGTGACTATCTCTGAACTTGGATTATGAGAGAACGTTTTTGAATGTTGAACAAAGCAGTGGTAAACCGCATTAATGAAGTAGAAACAGATCAGAATGAAGGTGATGTTGAGTTGATGACTATGTATAGAAATGAAGATGTAGATTTAATAATTGTGTATGTCAAAAATTATAGATTGGTGTCCTTGAGTCTGTTCAGTTTGTGTATGAAAATAGGCATCCATAGATTGGTGATAGTTGTATATTATGTATGTTATGTTCCACTAAATGTTGATAATGAGTCTGGGGGGAAATTATATAGTGCAGATGAGTGGAGTTTTCCAACAGAAATGTTTTGGAAAAATATTCCAGAAATTGGCCATATTCTTCTGACTGACAGGAACAGAACATTAGTGCCAGACATTGACTCTTTATGGTATGACTCAGCTATTAAACTTGAACTCAGCTAAAGACTATAAGACTCAAAATATAGCACAGCTAGAGAAAAAAATTATTGCACACTTGATAGACACTCTATTATCTCAGTGCCCAAGAAAGCCTCCACCAAGGAGCTGAAGGACTACAGACCAGTTGTTCTGGCATCTGTAGTTATTGAAAACCTTTAAAAAGTTAGTGCTAGCCCACCTGAAAATCATCACGGATCTACATCCCTTCGGCCAATTCGCTCCCACAGAGAGGGACTTCTCCGGGTGCCGTCCACTAGGCAATGTCAGCAGATGACGCCCAGGGGAAGGGCCTTCTCTGTGGAGGGCCCAACTCTCTGGAACGACTTACCCCCCGAACTGAGAACGATCACGGACCTCCGCTCCTTCCGCCAGAACCTTAAAACTTATTTTTTCCAACAGGCCGGCCTGGCCTAACTCACACCACCTAGCCCATAGTCTGCAGTTAAATTGTTTTAAATTGGTTTTTAGGGATATTGTTTTAACATATTTAAAATTTTTAGCACAGGGATACTAATTTAATCCGATTTTGTATTTTGTATATTGTTATGTTTATATATGTTTTTAAATTGCCTGTGCACCGCCCCGAGTCCCTTTTGGGAAAGGGTGCGGTATATAAATTTAATAAACTAACTATAAATTTAATAAACTATACTGCTTAGACCCCTTGCAATTTGCCTATCATATAAATAGATCAGCATATGACACTGCACTTCATTTTATAATCCTTGAATCCCCAAGGATCTATGCAAGGGTCCTTTTTGTAGATTTAAGCTCGGCATTCAATACCATCATTCCAGAAATGCTTTCCTCCAATTGAGGGAATCAGCTAGCTGTGCCTGAACACACTTGTAGGTAGATGATAGGCTTTCTGATAGATAGAAAGCAGCAGGTGAAGCTAGATAAAATCACATCAAATACCATTCAATTAGCACAGATACTCCTCAGGGCTGTATGCTCTGTCCATTACTCTTTTTTCTATATACCAAGGGTGTCAAACTGGTGGTCCATTTGCAGGCCATGCCTACACCAGCTCCACAAAGGGAAAAAAACATTGTGAAATGTCACATGATAGCAATGTGATGCCATGAGTTTGGCAACTGTGCTCTATACCAATGACTGCATCTTGAAGGATCCCTCTGTTAAAGTACTGAAGTTTACAGATGATACAACACTTATTGGTCTCATTCAAGATGGTGATAAGTCTACATCCAAATGGGAGGTTGAACAACTGGCCCTGTGGTGCAGCTGGTACAATCTAGAGCTAAACCCAACTATAGAGATGATTGTTGATTTTAGGAAGAGCCTTTCTATTCTACCATCTCTTACAATTTTAGATAACACAGTTTCAACCATAGAAATTTTCAGGTTCTGGATTCTATAATCTCCCAAATCTTGAAATGGACACCTAACATAAGAATCATCATTAAAAAGACACACAAAGAATGTACTTCCTGTGTCACCTCGAAAACCTCAGATGCCCAATCAGCCCAACTGCTGATACAGTTCTCCAGAGGAATTATTGAATCTGTCATCTGTACTTCTATAACTGTCTGGTTTGGTACAGCAAATAAGACAGGTATAGACTTTAACAGATGGTTTGGACTGCAAAAAAACAATTGCAACCAGCCTACCTTCCATTGAGAACCTGCACAATATACTACATGAACTAGAAAGAGGGCTGAGAAAATATCTACAGACCCCTCACATCCTGGACATAAACTGTTTCACTTCCTCCCCTCAGGACGCCACTATAAGGTATTGCATGCCAAAACAACCAGACACAAAATGGACCATATTTGCTTAGAGTAGGGCAGTAGAGGGCTTGTACCTGTCTAACATTTGGTGACAGAATTCAGGGGCACTCATGATATCATTATGATGATCAATGACCCTAATTATCTCTTTTACTATTGATTTCTCGAGATATATTTAGGAGAGAACCCAAGACTGCAAAATTCTTCTGTATAGATATTGTGCCAATGATTGCAGAGGCATCACACCTGTAGAATCAAAAATGATTATAAATCCTGAGATTAGAATCCTAGTCAAGACTTAAGCCTTAATGCTTGGCACATTAACTTCAAACCTCAATACTGCATTGGGGTGCATTTTGGGGAACCACACAAGTCCTAAGGAAATTTGATTATATGGCTTCATGTGCCCTTAAGCTTGTGTATGGGCCAAGTTGTATGCCATACAATAGTTAGGCAACTGTTTTAGCCAAAAACAATTTAACTGCTGCTGTGATATAGCTTGCCCCCTGTTGCCTATGAAATTTAATTATTGCTTGTGTGTGCTCTTTTGAGCAGTAAGAGTGACATAATTTACGTGGGCTGTTAATTTTCTAGAGGCCTGAAATACTGTTCAAGAATTTAAATCATTTGAGCAGCTCTAATCCATTTGCCCACTTGTGCTTTTGTTAGAGAAAACTGGAATTTTAGATTTATCATAATTGATTATTAATTGTTCATCATTGCAGTTGGATGTCAGAGTTCTTATTGCCCACTTTATGCCTACAGAAGACAAGAACTGCATCATCAGCATAGAGTAAATTAGTTATCAGCTAATTTAGGTGCATGGAGATCAACCCTCTGAAAGGTTTTAATCAGAGAGTTAATATATATGTTGAAAAGCAATGGTGCTAGAATAGATCCTTGTTTCACCTTCTTGATAGTGTGAATAAAGTTTGAAAGATCTCCCTGATTATAATCTTTTATTTTATATTTATGGATTTAAGAGCAAGAGTCTTTTGTCTATAAAGGATCTGCTTAGAATGTCCCAAAGCCTTATCTTTGAAATTTTATCAAAAGCTGCCTTGAAATCAATAAAGGCTGTATATAGATTCAAGTAAGAATGCTTTGTTTATTTATCTGTCAAATTGCACTAGGCAATGGTCTATAGTAGAGCATCCCAGTTGAAACCCTGCTTGCTCTGGGTCAGTTAATCCCTCCTCCCTTGCCCAAGTTAGGAGTTTAATAAACAAGTACCTGGCATATAGTTAGGGCTAATGAGTTCAATAGGCTAATTGACTTATAATTAACCAGATCATTCCTATCATCCTTTTTATATAACAGAACTATTATGATATGCTGCCAGTCTTCTGGAATTTTGACTGTGTGGTTAATGTATAAAAATAAACAAGCCAAGACAGAAGCCCACCTATTTGAATTTGATTTAATTAGCTCCTGGGGGGCTTTACCATACATAGGTTGGTTAATGAAAGTTTTTACTTTCTTGCATTTGACTGAGGATCACTGCGGTAGTGAAGATAATGGTATATCCATCTCTTAGGTGTCATCATGCAGATCACCATAAAAGTTTTGGAAGTGGTGTATAGAGTTGTATAATGTTGTTATGTGAACAGTTTATAATAGTCTGTAAAATAGGGAAAGATTTATGAACTCTATGGTGTTGATTAGTTGTGACTTTTTCCTCTGATCTTGATTTTCTGAGCAGGGTCTTATATTGTCCTTTATGCTCCTTTAAAATTGGGTGGAATCTGGTGAGTGGCCTGAGCAAGTAACATAGGATGTCAATAATGTTCATTTGACAGCAATGCAAGATCTATCAAAACAACACTTTGAACCATCCCCTCCTGGTCAGATTGCTGTTTAGCCTTTTTTACAAAAGGTTGAAGCTTAACTATGAGATAATGGTATACGTCAAGTATTCTACTATCTTGTGGGATGGTTGTGTCTGTTCCTAAATTACACAGGGTTGAAAAGAATGCAATCCCTTCCTCTGAGTGAAACCACTGGGCTATCCTACCTTAAAGCAAGTAATTCCATCTGACCTGATAAGAGCCACCTTGACCAGGCAATTTAAATAGTCTTAATTTGGTTCCTAACAAACCAAAACAAAGTTAAGGGAAGGCAATTACTTTCAGTCCTGGGGACTATGCCAAAATTCTTAAGGCAAGGGGCCAGATCTTTAGAAATTATTAAATAACCTATGGTGGATAACTTGTAAGCTGACCAAAATGTATATCATCATGGGTAATCAATTTGGACAGGACCATTTAACATTTGTAGGTTAGGTTTTTTTATGAGATGAATCAGCCTAAATCCAGCTGGGTTCTGATTTGTGTCTTTGAAGGATCTAGGCATATTCTAAATAGTGGCTCAATTACTTCTTGAGAAGGACACGCATTGAAGTGTCCATAGTTTCATCATTACAACCTGCTCTTGCATGCAGTGCAGTGCAGTGCAGTGCAGAGCAGAGCAGAGCAGAGCAGAGCAGAGCAGAGCAGAGGAGAGGAGAGCAGAGCAGAGCAGAGCAGAGCGACAAGAGTTGGAAGGGACCTTGAAAGTCTTCTAGTCCAACATCCTGCTCAGGCAAGAAACTTTATACCCGTGATGGTGAACCTATGGCATGTGTGCCGGAAGTAGCATGCAGAGCCATCTCTCCAGACATGACAGCTGTCACCCAATGCTCTTCTGGGTTCTGGTGTGCACATGTGTTCTGGCCAGCTGGTCTGTGTGCATTTGGGAGTGCCAGAAACCGGAAGAGCAGCTCCCTGGCATGCATGCATGCACCAAGAAACTGAGCTTCCAGTTTCTGACATGTGCATTTGCGCTGACCAGCTGGTCTGCGTGCACGTAGGTAAACTGCTCTTCTGGTTTCTGGTGCTCCTCTACATGTGCATGCTCCCATTTCGGCACTTGGTGCTGAAAAGTTTCACTAACATTGCCCTATATCATATCAAATAAATGGTTGTCTAATCTCTTCTTTGAGCATTCCCAACTTCTGGATGGAAGCTGTTCCACTGATTAATTGTTCAGTCAGGAAATTTCTCTTTAGTTCTAGGTTGCTTCTCCCCTGATTATTTTCCATCCTTTGTTTCTTGCCCTGCCTTCAGGTGCTTTGGAGAATAGCGTGACTTCCTCTTCTTTGTGGCAGCCCCTGAGATACTAGAACACTGCTATCACACCAACTCCTTATTTTCATTAAACTAGATATACCCAATTCCAGCAATCATTTGTGATATGGTTTAGCCTCCAGTCCCCTAATCATCTTTGTTGCTCTTCTCTGCATTGTTTCTAGAGTCTCTTTTTTTTATTGTGGTGACCAAAACTGGATGCAGTATTCCAATGTGATCTTACCAAGGCATTATAAAGTGGTATTAACACTTCACATGATATTGATTCTATCTCTGTTAATGCAGCCTAGAATTACAATAAATTGGCTTATAGTATAATATATGTAGTAGCAAATTCATTCAGACAAAGATTAAGGAAAGTATCCATCTGATTCTAGGTTTGGGTTTCCTGTAACTGGAGTTGAGAAGGAAGATAGAAATTAATGCATAATAAGAAAAAGTGGTCAAAGCCTAACAAAGCTGAAGCAGCATTCTCAAACTGAGGTGATTGTTTTACAATTTAAATACATAAGTTGGAGACTGTAAACATATCACCAACACCCCTATTTAATGTTTGCCACCTTCAAGATTGTGAAGGGGGTTAATAGAAAAGTAGTTGGGAACTGAGAATTTCCCCAAAAGCCATATTTCCTGTAAGAAATTACATCAAATTTGGACAGGAATACAAGAAAAGATGAGTCTGCTTTTTGGGGGCCGGGGGGATGCTATCCTGCTATGTTCCAAGTGTAGATTAGGAAATTATCAGCAGGATAGCGTGGGCAATTTTCTGGTTCTCTTGGAGTGCAGTCTTTGGATAATTGTTTAGAAGGAGCAACGTATGGGATGAACAAGTTGGTGTCTGAGAGCAGACCTATGGCTTTAGTTTAGTGGGCTGGTATTCTGAGTTTGGGTTAAGTTCATAGGAGATGTTTTATGGGCATAACAAGTAGGCCAGAATGGGATTGGAATCAGGCTGTTGGCAATGTTTAGGGTTTCTATGGAAGGAGTTCATTTGCAAGGAGGAATAGCTGGTTGTAGATGGGGCAGCCATAGGATGAATGCATGAATCAGGATCTATGTAGGAGGAAGACAATGGATGCAGGGCTGTAGTTTGACTAGTCTGTTCTTTGAAGTCCAATTATGAGGGGCAATCACCTGTAGAATGAACAGTTGGAAGATTATAGAAAGATTGTGTCATACTAATCAGCTTGACCCAAAGATGCTTTTTCAGGAAGCAACTGGACTTTATTTTTCTTTTGAAGATGTTTTGCTTCTCATCCAAGAAGCTTCTTCAGTGCTGACAGGATAGTGGGGAAGCTTCTTGGATGAAAAGCAAAACAACACAAGAAAAACAAGAAAGTCCAGTTGCCTCTTGAAAAACATGGGACAATCATGGGACAATCATGGGATAACCATGACCTGGATGAGTGAGCATCTCTACAGACTAATCAGCTTGGTATTTCCTTCATTTGTCTGAATGGGTTTTGGGCTGGAGCACTTTTTTTGTTTTTGGAGGTGCTAGGCACTTAGAAAATGAACTTGTCAGTTTTTCAGCAGAAGGACAGCTGGAGGGTAGTAAAATGTTGACTTAGTTGCAACAGTCATTGATTGGAGCATTGAATTAAGAGTTTCAGGATTGTGTATAATTGTTAATATGCAGTAGAGAAAGTGTGAAACAACTGAGCTTCCTCATCTTTCATCAGATCTGTATCTTTCCTTTAATTAAATTAAGGATGTTATGCCTCCTGTGCTTATCTGGACCTGACCTTGGAATTGATGGAGCATTCTTCTGTGTAGATAATGGCTGGATGATGATATGAGCTGTGGGGCTAATGCCATTCTCATGGGCTTGGCTCTCCTCCCAGCAGAAGCTATACACTGCTATTATGAAAAACACGTATAGGTGTAATTTGAAATCCACTTAAGACATGCTCAAGTTTAAAGATCATTGCAGGGAGTGCAAAATGCTTAAAAGTCAATATTATTCTTTCAAGACCTTGCTATTTGGGAAGCCAAGAAGTTTCTGTAAGCTCTCTGGAATACACTCTGTGATGAAGGAGTTTTGAGAAAGTGAATGTAGTATCACTTGGCTTGGTCTCCACCTGCCCTCCTTAAGAGAATTAATTGCAGTCTTGGGCAAAATGATTTGTCCCTGCAAGACTATCAGTAGCCATCCTTGGCAATTTCTATATGTGTGGAGTCTTGTGCAGAATAGGTTTTTGAGTAAGTTCTTGGAGTAACTGGTTGGCTGGTAGGCTCCATAATGGGTTTAGCTACTGTACATGCTTTTCGCTTCATTTACTTTCTTTTTTTTTAAATTTTTTTATTAAATTTTTTGACATACAACAAAATATACATATACAATATTTCACCCTGTGCTGTACATAAGAAAGGAAGATTTGGTTCTTCGGATATATCCTCACGATCTCCAAAATCCACGTTCTCTGGGTACAGGTATCGAACGCTTCATTTACTTTCTGACTAACATCTAGCAGCTGATTACAAATTGCAATAACCATTTTAGCAGTCAAAAGACAGAAACCAAGTCTATACCCATGTTTAAATTACTTACTGTTTTAAAAGTCTCCTGCCCTCTGTCTCCTACAGAACCCTCATCTTTGGAGAAAGGAAAAACATCCATATCCCAATCAAGTAGGATTTATTGGTGGAGATTGTGAGGAAGTGGAAGGGAAAGGACAAGGAGACTTATATGCTGTCTCCTTGTGCTGGAATAAATCCTTTAGTTTCAACAATGTGGAGGTTATTGCTGCCTTTGAATATATGGAATGCTTAGCATTTTCTCTCCACAACATCTCAGGTTTGTTCTTTCCTTTTATATTTTTGCATTCTTTTTTTTTTCATTCTTGCCACCTTGCATCATCAGCAAATGTCCAATGCCAGCTAACGAATTATAAAGTTCTAAAATTATTAAAATCCAGGAAAGGCAATTAAAATTACTAATAAATGTTAATAAAATCACTAACTAAACTGTTTTAAAATGAAATAAAAAGTAACTGAAATAGAAGATGTATGTGCTCACTAAAATATGATTCTAAGACCATATTTCTCCACTCTCCCTGACAGGCATGATTAAAATGAAAAACCAAGAATATCTTGCCTCCCTAAACTTGTGGATAAAAATGGCACATAATCATAAATGTTCGAGTGATCCTCTAGAATATCTAAACATCTTCCTGGTTAAGGTGATTAAGTCTGAAATTAAACCTCCTGGGATACTCCCTTCCAGTAAACCCTAGTAATGGGCCCTGATAGAGTTAAGTTGGCCATTAAACACAGAATCCTTTATGTAAACCATCAAAATATTGGGCAGATACCAGTGTTTTTAGATTCAATATTTAGATTCAATACACTGGAGGCTAACCATCATAATCAGGATTATGGAGAGACAAAAATGGAGCTTTTGCACTGGTGAGATGCTGACTACTACTTTCCACTGTCCTGGAGGACAAGGATAAAAAATGTTCAGTGGTTGAAAGGCTTTGTCCTTATGACTTGTAGCAACTTGATATAGCAACTTAAGAACATGTCATATTCTGTTTTCTATTCTACAGAGATATAAGAATTAAGCTTCTCCTCCTCACTGGCATTCTCATAAACCAGATTCATCCTATGTCCAATTTCTATTAGAGATTGGTAGCCTCTGCATAAAGGCTAATGTTGAAAGATTCTATCCAGTTGCTTACAAAATCCAGAAGGCATTACTAAATGTACTATCAGTTAAATACATTGGTTTTTATATTTGCTTGTTTCTTGTGGGACTGTGTCACTTTTTCTTCGTTGTCTTTTAGCCTTGATAGAGCTCACACAGTTCTTGGTGTTTTTTTTATTGATACTTGTATTTTAGCCCACAGCTGGACATATAGGCTTAGAAATTTTAGTGCATTTTAATTTGACTTAGTGGGCAAATGGGATCCATTTTTATTGCTGTTTTTGTCCTATTTCTACCAGTCAAAGACCATAATAAAGATTTGCATTTGTAAATAAAAGGTAAAGGTAAAGATAAAAGTTCCCCTTGCACATATGTGCTAGTCATTCCTGACTCTAGAGATCGGTACTCATCTCCATTTCAAAACCAAAGAGTCAGCGCTGCTGAAGACATCACTGTGGTCATGTGGCCTTCATGACTAAATGCCAAAGACGCATGAAATGCTGTTACCTTCCCACCAAAGGTGGTTCCTATTTTTCTACTTGCATTTTTTTATGTGTTTTGAACTGCTAGGTTGGCAGAAGCTGCTGGGACACGTAACGGGAGGTCATTCCATTACACAGAGCTAAAGATTTGAACTACAAAACTGCTGACCTTTCTGACTGACAAGCTCAGCAACTTAGCCGCTGAGCCACCATGTCCCTAAGTACAGATGTGCAAAAAGTTCAAAACATAATTCCATGCATGGAACAGCTGCTCTTGTGTGTTACGCTTGGTCCATGCAATAAACAAAACAAGGCTCTTTTTATCCAGGTGTGGACCAAAGTTCGATTAGTCTGCAATTAGTACTCCATAAGGAAGGGTTAAAGAAGGCTGGCAGTGGCCTATGAAGGGAGGGAAGGAAGGAAATAAAATAAAAGGTACCATACTGGCAGCATTTTTCATATTCTTAAGATTATCATAGTAAGAAAGAAACAAAGAAATCAAGGTTTATCAGGATTTTCATTCTGCTGAACTACCTCTCTGCAACATTGAAAAGTAAACCATAGAATGGACAGTGAATCACAGAACATCGTGAATGCAATGGTTTGTTGTAGGTTCAAAATAAATTGTTTTTTCTATTACATGTATTTTCATAGTTTTGAAGAATGTCACTTTGAGGCAGCAGTTTTGGTCTCATGGCCACTGCCTGGTTTATATTGGGTCATTTTTCCACCTGATTGTTTCCTTCAGCCCAAACAGTCCCTTTTCCTTTCCTTCTGGTCTTCAGTTGTAAATCTACACAAATGATTTTGCAGAAAAATCCACAGTTGAACTTAAAGCAGACTTAATGAATAAGAGACCAGCCTTTAATAAGCAAGATGAGATACAGAAATGATGGTCAATTAAAAAAATGATACTCAACCAATATGGTTAAGAAGTGCAATCTTTTATGGGAAATGGTTCTCGAGATGAAGGACAATAACCTGCTTTCTTTACTATGGTGGCTTATTGAAAATGAACTTTTATTTTATTTAGTTGAGAGCCAATAAGAACACTTTGCTTCTTTCCTTTCAACATCTACTTCAACAATTCAGCCCCAAATGCCAAATAATGATCACTAAGAAAACTCACTTCAACCCCTCCCCTCTTACCAAAATGTAAGAAATGAACACTTTAGCAACTACAAACAGTATAGTCCTATTCTTCATTACAAGCCAAAGTTCCTTTGTTGGACCAATATGCGAATGAAATGTGACAGAACCCATCTGTCATAAACTAAGGGTACATTTATACAATATTATTAAAATAAATATGGTCTAATTACATCTGACATCCTAACCCAAGTAATATTCTAAGTGTGATGTGGCCTATGGCAATACAGCTGTCCCTGTTTTGTGCTTAGCAAGTAGGGTAAGCATGCCATATTACCTATCTATGGCATTCTTATGATAAAAGTAAATTATAATTTCCGAAGTGTCTATAATAATTGAGTACTTAACATAAGACAAACTTTCCTCACCCTTACAATCTGCTAGAAGTTTCTTACTAACTGTAAGAAAATATTTCCCACCAATGCTGAAGTATCCCTTCATCTATTACAAGCAAATTTATGTATACTGAGCAGCATTCAGAAGATCTGATAGTTCATTATTTTTTTTATTTTTTTTAAATAGATATTTTTATTTTATTTTCGGTTTTCAAAGTAAATAACAACATATATACTGTTACTTAGCCAACATCATATTATATTATTAAATGTTTACATCATTCCATTTTACCATCATTTCATTTTACCATCAACACCCAGAAAACTCCCAGAGGGCTCTTCTGCTCTCCATACACCATATTTGTGCCTTATCCATCATTTTCTTTCCCCTTTCTCCTCCTCCTCCCTACCTCCTTTCTTCCCTCTAACGCCCTCCCCTTCTCTACTTCCCCTTCTTCTCTCCTTCTCCTCTCTCCCCTTTCCACTCCTCCTTTCTCTTCTCCTCTTCTCCTCTTCCCCCTCTTTGCCCTCTCTCCTTTCTCTCTCTTCTTCCCTTACCTTTCTACTCCACACTCTTCATCTCATTTACATGGTGTATTTCGGCCTCAGAGCCAGTTCTATTTTGTGTTGATGATATTTTATAATTTCAGATTTAAGATTTATCGCTCAATTTTCATATCAATTATTACAATTCTTATGTCTCAGTCCCAAATCTTGCTAGTTGTTTTAATACCCTTTTAAGTAAAGCCTAATTGTATAATAACGTTCTATTTATAAAACCAAACAAAAAAGAACAAAAAACAGTATAAATAAATTTAAATAAATTTAAATATAAGAAGGCCTAATCGGGTATCCATAAATTCTGTGCCTTCCAGGAGTGGTTATTATTCATGGGTTATCTCATTTTATTAATTTTAAATCTAACAATTTATCCTGTGAGTCAATATCAGTATCCACAAGTCTTATCAAGTATTCTAGCCTCAATCTATTTTTTCTTTAATAATATCTTTAAATCCTATTTACATTAATATCCCTTATTTAATCCCTTCATATCTCTATAGATTCCATATAATTATCTAAAATTTTATGTAACTATTAATTGATTGATCATTTACCAAGAGTGATAGTATTCTATAACCATCTTAATCGCCTAATTCCCCATCTATAGATAAGCAAATATATATCATTCACTAACACATAATCTTTCTATAACCATCTAAATAGCATAGTTCCCCATCGATAAATAAACAAATATATATCATTAACCAAAACATTTACCAAGAGTATTCTATAACCATCTTAGTAGCATAATTCCCCATCTATAGATAAGCAAATATATATCATTCACTAACACATAATCTTTCTTTAACCATCTAAATAGCATAATTCCCCATCGATAGATAAACAAATATATATTATTAACAAAACCTTTACCAAGAGTATTCTATAACCATCTTAATAGCATAACTCCCCATCTTAGATAAGCAGATATATATCATTCATTAACACATCATTTTTCTATAACCATCTAAATAGCCCAATTCCCCATCTATAGATAAACTAATATATATCATTATCAAAAACCTAATCTTATTATAAGCATCTATAGTTATTACTAACAATCAATTAATTAATAATCCTTGATGGTAATTTAAACCCAGCCTAGTTATTGCTCATCAAGGGATAAAAGTTCCTCTTTTCAGCCGTTGTCTCTCCAAGGATGAATTAAATTTGCCTCTTTTAAAGTCCACATTCTCCATCGACTTTTTTTCCTCTTCTCATGTTCTTTATAAACTTCCATTGGCACATTGTGATCCTGTATAGCTGTACAATCATAGTGCTGACCAATTCTTTTCCTCAAATTTGATTTATTTTCAAATATCAAGTGTAACTCTGGTGTGATTTCCTCTATCTTTTGTTCTCCTTTTCCTTCCTTTTGCCAGACAGGTTGAAATTCAAATTTCTGATGAGGTCTTGATCTTATCTCCTCTCCTGGATCTTCTCCCTTGTCTTCAGTTAAATCCAGTCCACAAACAGCCTCATTTCCATTTTCTTCTTTAATTTCTCTAATCTGTTCAATTTCTTCACTTGGTGTAATGTCGAGTATTGCACGAAATTCTCTCAATTCCCTCAAGATTTCAGCCAAAAGCTCCTGGTTTTCTGCAGTGTATATATCTATGTGCGTAGACATTTTGGCGAATCCGCAAACTAGGAAAAAGTACCGTATCTGCCGGCGTATAAGACGACTTTTTTGCCCTGAAAAACATGCCTCCAAGTGGGGGGGTCGTCTTATACGCTGGGTCATCCGCGAGGTCCCCTTCTTGCAAGTCTCCGCGATGGTTTCCTCCTTCCCCCGTCTCTTTCCCTTCCGTGCAAGTCTCTCTCGCGCGCGCGATGGTTTCCTCCTTCCCCCCCCGTCTCTTTCCCTTCCGTGCAAGTCTCTCTCTCGCGCGCGCGATGGTTTCCTCCTTCCCCCCCCCCCGTTTCTTTCCCTTCCGTGCAAGTCTCTCTCTCGCGCGCGATGGTTTCCTCCTTCCCCCCCCCGTTTCTTTCCCTTCCGTGCAAGTCTCTCTCGTGCGCGATGGTTTCCTCCTTCCCCTCTGTCTCTTTCCCTTCCGTGCAAGTCTCTCTCTCGCGCGCGCGATGGTTTCCTCCTTCCCCCCCCGTCTCTTTCCCTTCCGTGCAAGTCTCTCTCGCGCGCGCGATGGTTTCCTCCTTCCCCCGTCTCTTTCCCTTCCGTGCAAGTCTCTCTCTCTCGCGCGATGGTTTCCTCCTTCCCCCCCCCGTTTCTTTCCCTTCCGTGCAAGTCTCTCTCGTGCGCGATGGTTTCCTCCTTCCCCTCTGTCTCTTTCCCTTCCGTGCAAGTCTCTCTCTCGCGCGCGATGGTTTCCTCCTTCCCCCCCCCCGTCTCTTTCCCTTCCGTGCAAGTCTCTCTCTCTCGCGCGATGGTTTCCTCCTTTCCCCCCCCCCCGTCTCTTTCCCTTCCGTGCAAGTCTCTCTCGCGCGCGCGATGGTTTCCTCCTTCCCCCGTCTCTTTCCCTTCCGTGCAAGTCTCTCTCTCGCGCGCGATGGTTTCCTCCTTTCCCCCCCCCCCCGTTTCGTTCCCTTCCGTGCAAGTCTCTCTCTCGCGCGCGATGGTTTCCTCCTTCCCCCCCCATCTCTTTCCCTTCCGTGCAAGTCTCTCTCGCGCGCTAGGAACGTGAAGGGGACAGCCGTCACCACAGAGCGCGCGAGACAGTGACACAGAGAGAGAGAGGCCCAGAATGAGAGTGTAACAGACACACTGAGGGGAAAGAGACAGAGGGGAAGGAGGAAACCATCCGCAGCCGCGCGGAGATTTGCTGCTTCTCCACGCCGTGCAAAAGATAGCCTCATGCATGCGTGGAAAAGCGGCAAGTCTCTGCGCGGCTGCGGATGGCTCTGGACGCCATTCGGGGAGACGAGGAACGTGAAGGGGACAGCCATCACCACAGAGCGCGCGAGACAGTGACAGAGAGAGAGAGGCCCAGAGAGAGAGAGAGAGAGAGAGAGAGAGAGAGAGAGAGAGAGAGAGAGAGAGAGAGAGAGAGAGAGAGAGAGACGAAACGAAACAAAACAAAACAAAACAAAAGAAAGCAAAACAGGCCACACCTTCCGGCTCTCAAAATAAATTCCAGTCATTGTATTGTTGATATTTGTCCAGCAGTCAAACCCCTATCAACTCTATCATGGCACCAAAAAGAAAGAAATATGAGGCAAGTTTTAAACTTAAAGTTGTAAACTTTGCCATGGAACATAATAATTGTGCTGCTGCAAGACAATATGGAGTAACAGAAAAGATGGTTCGGGACTGGAAATCAAATGAAAAAGCATTAAAGAGTATGCCAAGGGGTAAGTGTGCATTAAGAAGAGGCATCGCACACTGGCCAGAACTTGAAAAACATGTAGCAGATATGGTGGCTGAGCATCGCCAAAACGGTTATGTGGTGACACGAAATAAAATACGCTTGTTTGCACTTCAGTGGGCCAAATCTAACCCCGATCACAGCAACAATTTTAAGGCCACTATATCCTGGTGTAGTAGATTCATGGCAAGGCATGATCTGGTACTAAGGCAAAAGACAAAAATTGCCCAAAAATTACCTGCAGATCTGGATAATAAAGTGGATAGTTTCCATCGATACGTAATAAAACAGCGCACTAAACATGGCTATGCGCTAAGTAATATTGGAAATATGGATGAAACTCCAATGAATTTTGATATGATTGGAAATAAAACTGTCCATCATAAAGGTGAGAAAACTATTTTGATAAAAACAACAGGACATGAGAAGTCAAGTTTTACAGTGGTACTAGCATGCACAGCTGATGGCAACAAACTGAAACCTATGATTATTTTTAAAAGGAAAACCATGCCAAAACTCAAGTTCCCTGCTGGTTGTTTTGTGCACGTGCATGAAAAAGGCTGGATGGATGAGGAGGGTGTGAAACTATGGCTGGATAATGTATGGAGCAGACGACCAGGTGGTCTACTTCAAAAACGTAGTCTACTTGTGTGGGATATGTTCAGGGCTCATTTAACTCCCACCACCAAGGAAAGGCTTGCGAGAATAAAAACAGATGCAGCAGTTATTCCTGCAGGATTGACATCATTGGTACAGCCCCTGGATGTGTGCCTAAACAAGCCTTTTAAAGATCGCATTCGAGAACAGTGGAATGAATGGATGGTTAGCGGCGAAAAGTCATACACAAAAGGAGGAAACATGCGTGCTCCACAGTTGGATGTTTTGTGCCAATTTGTCATAAAAGCCTGGAATGATATTGATGCACAAACAGTAATCAAGTCTTTCAAGAAGTGTGGCATATCAAATTCATTAGATGGTATGGAGGACGAGTACTTGTGGCAAGATGAAGATGAAGAGGAAGCTAAAGCTGAGGCCACATCATCTGACACGGAATTAGATCCATACGATGACTGCCTTACAACTGTATCACAAGATGTCATTGATGAACTTTTAATATCAGATGACGAACAGGAGTTTGAAGGCTTTTAAAGGGAAACTGTCACGCCAGCAAACTTGCCCGGCACTTGCTCTCTCCCTCTATTTGTTATCTTCCTTCTATCATTGACAGTTCCAGTTTGGTTAACAGCTTAGAAAACAAACAGCATGGTAGCTCCCATAGGTTTATTGTTCCATTCAGCTTTAGTGAATTAGCCTCTGGCATTTACTATTGGCTGGTATAATACAGGAGGGGGTGGGGTCTTAGCCACCCTCACACTATTTACCTTATGAACATTCCTTTGGGAGCTCAGCAAGGTCTGACGAAGGGGGCATGTCCCCAGAAACATGTTACCTATCCCGTGGTTTTGCTGATCCAATGTTTATGCTCTTGATGTGCAACTTGCACTGTTTTATGTTTACTGTACGTGTTTGATAACATACAGCCTTGTGACAGTTTTCCTGCATGTCATAAGCATTTGAATATAAATTAACATGTTGAAATCAAATCTGATGTTCTTTTACGTTTTATTTGGGGTGTGGAAGGTGTGCGGAAGAGGGGGTAGTCTTATACGGCGAGTATATAACAAACTCTATATTTTGAGTGGAAATGATGGGGGGGTCGTCTTATACGCCCAGTCGTCTTATACGCCGGCAAATACGGTAGCTCCAATTACCTTGTTAACACTTAGTTTATCTCTGTTAGTTTGTTTCTAGACAATATTTCCAGTAAATCTGTTCATATATGTCCGCCCACTGTTTTTCCAAGAGCGATACGATGTAGGAAATAGTTCAAATAGTTTCAAAGTGTTACAGTCCTTTTTGTTGGAAGGAAAACAGAGACAAAAAAAGGATAAGATATAGTCCTTATTTAAGTTTAAAGATGCGCAATAGAGTGTCCAAATAATTATAGGATTGTGGAAGTGCTCCAAGTTTCAAAGTTTTGAGTGAAATAAATCAAAAAGACAGAAAAAAAGAATTAGAAAAGTCAGTCACAATCCAATCCTTTTCAGCGCAAACATAAGTAACTCTTATCAGTTCAGTCGGCCATTTCAAAACATTCTGTGAAGCTGAGGAATCTCACACTTCAATCCAAGCTCGCCGCTTATCTTCAACTTCAAAGCTGTGGTAAAAGAAAAAGGTTTCCCAGCAGAGTGTTTCAGAGACCAAATAAAGTACCTTCCCGAAGTATTCCAGCAGATTTTTCCCTTTCTTGTTTCAAAGATTCTCCTTCGCCTATGGTCCACCCTCCAGAAAGGGGGGGGGGATGCGATTCGTCTCCCTTCAGAGATGTTGCTTCGTGTCGGGCAGGGATCTTGCGTGGTCCCTGCACCCAGCGAAGATTTATCTCCTAATCACCACCTCTCCGGGGCGGCTTAGATTCCTTATAGAATCACAGGGGAGGCGAATTCCAGCCGGGTCCCTGCAGTTTAGGGAGCCCGGTTGTGTCGGCTCGGGAGGCTCCGCCTTCATAGTTGAACTTAAAGCAGACTTAATGCTTTAAGACTTGATGGATGAGAATTGATTAGACCTCTTGGGCCAAAATGTTGTTCTGTTTATAATGACCGAGTGCCCTAGAACATACATAGGCAAATTTCAAATTTCTGACATTTATTTCACTTTCAATTAATATTATAGGATATCCTCATTAGTGTAATTTTAATGCAAAGAAATATCCTGTTATGCAATTTTAAAGACATCTTTAAACAATAGTGGAGATGTATCTTGATGAACTTAGTCACTTTTCAACATATGTTTATTAAAGATCAGTAGTGTATCATCAGAAGATGTCTTAGAGCCTATGATCCTCCTAAAGGGTTTCTTCTGAGATCCCTAAATGAATAAAAATCACTTTTTAAAGATAATGACAAATACTAAAAGATTGGCAATTCTCATGGAATTTTGGCACTCTTCCCAATTAGTTTCATGTTTTCAATTGGAAAAAATGTGACAGTCCTAGACCAGGCCAAAGTCCAAAGATGCTAGGGAATTTCTAGAAGCCTGACACTCTGACAAATCAGCCATCGATAGACACATAGAAATTAACAACATCTATAGACTATGCCATGGGTGTCAAACTTGCCATATTACGTTGTCATCACATGACATTTTGCAATGTTTTTCCAATTCACTGAGCTGGAGTGGGCATGGCCTACACATGACAGATGAGGCTCACAGGCCGCCAGTTTGACACCCCTGGATTATACAAAAGAGAAAATAAACAAGGCCCAAAGAGAAAAAGACTCCAGCACCTATTCACTAGTAATCAGCACTCAGATCAGTATAAATTAACTCCAAGGATAACCTCAGACTAACAATCAAATCAATGATACCCCAATCAAGAAACTGCCAAAAAGCCATCATTAAACAGCCCAACCACCCACGCAGATAGGCAAGATACCAGAATATTAACAGACAGCAAATTGCACTCCTTACTAGTACTGATGATGTTACCTAGTTAGGGTAATGAAATGTTTGCAAGAAAACAAGTAAACTCAGAGAGCACCAAGGACCCCTCATTTCAACCCTGAGCTATAAATATTCTACTTTATTGGTATGAGAAAATTATATGTTTTTATTGAACAGCTCATTGGACACCACAGTCAAAAGAGAAAAGATATAAAGAGTTAATATTTGCTTATGATGTGCATTTCAATCTTTATCCAGCCTTCATTCTTCTTCCCTCTAATATTCTATAAGCAACAGCTGCCAATTAGTAAGACTCCCTAATCCCCCAAGTCAGCCTAAGGAAAGTACAACGCTCCATTCCAAAATTACAAATTCATTCACATATAATGTCACTAAAGTGATCGCTATTAAAGTGCTTGCCAACTATAATCAATATTATTACATTAAGAAATGCAGAAATGTTCCTAACATTAAAAGTCAACCATGCTGAGAGTGACCATATGCAGAAAGAATCAAGACTATCCCCATTATCCTTAGTTAATATGTTCCAGCTGTTACAACAAAATAAGCTATTTTGAATGCTTCCTTATCCCTATTAGTAAGTAGCTATTTTTATCTCTTTTTAAATGCAATTTGTAAAACCAGCTAAAGAGTTTTTCCCCAACCTCCTCACAACAAATAAAACCTAAAAGACTGAGTCCATTATGAACAAGCTGAACCTGTGTTCCACTGGATCAATACTTTCCCAACTTTTCATCAAAAAGACTTCACAGCATTTTCTCTTTTTCCCAGTAGGTAAAAACTGGTGAGAGAGATCTACCAAGAGAGAGTAACTGGTTCAAACACACCTACCAGTGTTCCATGGCTGAGTGTAGCCCAGGAGGTGGATCTCCCTATTCCCAGTTCAACATTTTAACCAAAAAATGACATTGATTTCCACAGAAACAAATTATTAAAATGAAATTGTACTTGTTGAAATCCAAAGCAGAATGATCCTAAGTGAGATGAAAGAGAAAGTGATAGAATGCTACCATGTCCCAAGCATTGCTGGCTTGTGATAATTGGAGAAGAAAATAGATAGATAGATAGATAGATAGATAGATAGATAGATAGATAGATAGATAGATAGATAGATAGATAGATAGATAGATAGATTTTATTTTTCTATACCGCGTCCTCTCCCCAGGGGGACTCGGAGCGGTGCACAGGGAAAATTAAAACAACATAAAATATATACATAAATAAATACAATAAAAACAAATTAAATCAACTGTCCCTGCACTAAAATCCCCATTTTAAAATTAACATTCCCTAACCCCTGAGGTAGAGACTAACCTAGGCCGGCCAAGCAGAAAAAGTGAGTTTTTAATTTCTGACGGAAGGAGCGGAGGTCCGTAGTTGTTCTAATGTCGGGGGGAAGGTCGTTCCAGAGGGCTGGGCCCACCACAGAGAAGGCCCTTCCCCTGGGCGTCACCCGCTGACAAAGTCTAGTGGACGGCACCCAGAGAAGTCCCTCTCTGTGGGAGCGAATCGGCCGGGAAGATGTATGGGGCAGAATCCGATCCCGCAGATAGCTAGGTCCCGAGCCATGGAGCGCTTTAAAGATGAGAACTAACACCTTGAAATATATTGGAGGGTCTTCGTAAGACTTTTCATCTTGGTATACAAGGGACGTGGTGGCTCAGCGGCTAAGATGCTGAGCTTGTCGATCAGAAAGATTGGCAGTTTGGCGGTTCAAATCTCTAGCGCTATGTAACGGAGTGAGCTCCTGTTACTTGTCCCAGCTTCTGCAACCTAGCAGTTCGAAAGCATGTAAAAATGCAAGTAGAAAAAATAGGAATCATCTTTGGTGGGAAGGTAACAGCGTTCCATGCACCTTCAGCATTTATTCATATCGGCCACATGACCACGGAGACATCTTCAGACAGCACTGGCTCTTTAGCTTTGAAACAGAGATGAGCACTGCCCTCTAGAGTTGGAAATGACTAACACATTTGTGCGAGGGGAACCTTTACCTTATACATTTCTAGTCCCGGTACCTGCTGATACCGGGACTAGAATATTACTTAGTAATATTAAGCAAAATAGGAATCCAAGCAGTAGGCTGATATAACTGACAGGCCTGGATTGACTCAATATGGAGGAAATTGAGGGGGTCGGGATTCAGCAGTTCAAAAGCTATTCTTCCCATGCTGTTCCCATCCAGGTACACTGAGGGACTGAGCAATTGCACTCTCCTTGATACTGCCCTATTCGCACCAATATCCCCTCCTTGCTACTTTCAGCAATCAATACATGGCATTTCACAATGCATTCGGGTTTGATCCAAGGTATAAATTACATCAATGGGCATTGCTGCCCAAAAATACACTGAAAAATAGTAACAGAAATAAATGCTGGAAACAGAATTTGTTTAAAAAAAACACCCTTCCTAATTAACAGACTCTTGTTAGACTGAGAGATATGCTAGAGATCAGAGCTTTGAGGTAATGCTACACACCATCTTCAGTAATGACTTAGCTGAAAAAATTTAACAGTACTAACAAATTAAAAGCATCAAGCTTTACCGAAGTGCAAATGCACTAAATAAGCTTAAATTATTGCAGTGACGGAAATATTTTTTTGTAAATCATGGTTGGTTCCATGAAACATTTTTGCTGCAAGTACCATATTTTTCAGAGTATAAGATGCACCTTTTTTCCTCTAAAAAGAGGCTGAAAATCTGGGTGTGTCTTATACATCGAATACAGCAATTTTTTGTCTCCCGAAGCCCCGCCTCCTCATCAATATGGCGTTGTCTAGCCTTATGGAGGCTTTCAGAGAGCTCCTGGGGGCTGAGAGGGCAGAAATGAGCAACAAATGGGCTGTTTCCCCCCCCCCAGCCCCCAGCAGCATTCTATAAGCCTCCATAAGGCTATGCATGCATTTTTTTGACAAAAAAACAGCCCGTTTTCACAAGAAACGGGCTGGTTTTTTGCTCTTTTTTGCCCCACCCCACCCCAGGAGTACTCTGCAAGCCCCCCCCCCAAGGCTATTCATGTCTTTTATTTGGAAAAAAGGGGCCCATTTTCGTGAAAAATTGGCAATATTGGGGAGGTTTGCAGTGCAAAAAGGGTTTTTTTTCCCTTTTGGAAAGCTCTGTAACTGATTGATGAGAATTACGTGGATCAAATGCTGTGCCAGCAGGAACAAAGTTAGGCAGATTGTCAGCGATTTCCTTCTCCAACACATGGATCAGTATACCTGGAAACATCTCCCTACCTACCTACTCTCTCTCTCCCTCTACCTACCTACCTACTGTATTTCTCCCTCTGTATTTCTTTCTATTACCCTATCTACCTACCTACCTACCTACCTACCTACCTACCTACCTACCTACCTACCTACTGTATTTCTTCCTCCCTCTCTCTATCACTCTACCTACCTACTGTATTTCTCCCTCCCTCTCTATTCCTCTACCTACCTATCTACCTACTCTCTCTCTCTCTCCCTCTATCTACCTACCTACCTACTGTATTTCTCCCTCTCTCTCTCCCTCTACCTACCTACCTACTTTTTTTTTTAATTTGCCTCTTCAAAACCTTATTGTGTCTTATACTTCGGTGCATCTTATACTCCAAAAAATACGGTAATTATCAAAACGTCTCCTATGGGAACTGACTCTAGTCTAGCAGTAAAAGAAATTTAAGAAAGAGAATGATAATCAGTGGCCTGAAACAGCTCACTATCAGGGGCAGGAAACTTTATGAAGCCAGCAATCAATCTGGAATGCTGTGACCATATATTTATAATAGGGATGCCCTGTAAAACATTCCTACTTATCAGAAGAAGAGTAACTCTCACCATATTCCAGATGTTTTCTCACATTCATGTTAACTTTAATCTTTTCTGGACAGGTAGATACATTCCCAAATAAAGCATTAAATCGTAGCAATCGCCATTTTTATCGTTTAAGTATACCTGTGGGAGGCTACATCAGACCACATTATGATCTCAAAAACAGATGTTATGCTTTACACAGCTTCTTATATATTTTAAGACAGAAAATACATTTATAAACATAAAATTAGGTGTGCCAGATGCCTAGCAAAATCAAGAGATGTCCATAAAACATGCTCCCTAACCCTTGTTTACACATGATTTGAGGTATACCATTGATTAGACAAATAATGATCATCACAAAAGGAGCTTTCTTGTCTTTTTATATATTTTCCCAATGACTTTCACATTCAACTTTTAACAGTTCAGCCATTTCCTTTGTAACACCTGAGAGAACCAAACTCCCATTATAAAATTGGATTGCCATGTTATTCCCATGTTGCTGGAAGAGAGCCCTGATCTTTAATATATATATATATCCTTTTACCTTTACAGTCTAAATAATTCATCTGGCACCCTTCAGATATTCACTGTTTTCAACCCAGGATCAGTATTCTAAGTATTGCTATTTCAACACAACTAGAGGGCAGCAAGTTGGGGAAGGATGATTTCAACCTACATAAAGCTTTATGTATTTAAACCTTCCGTGAATAGAGAAAATTTTGTTCATACATGTTCCTCTTCAACAAAACAGAGCTATATATTAATTTCTGCAGACTAAAGGGGGGAGGGAGTAGATCTTTTGTGCCACTTCCTGCAACTATTCAAATCAGATTTCTTTTTTTAGGATTAGGCTGAAGTAAACCAGGAGATTCCCTATTTATTTTGTTTTGTGTGTGTAATACAATGCATTAATGCATGATTTTCTTAACTATTTCAATCTTCTATTTGAACTGTCGGAATGTTGTTAGGAACTGCTTTGAAAATCTCTAATGGGAGAAAAATAATAGATGTATTTTAAAAAATAGATTTCTGATTCCAACCTTTAATTTTTTGTTATTTCTATTTAGGATTCACAGCAAACAACTCTCTTTCTCTGGAGGAGAACAATATTGCCAGCAACTTTACTTATCTCGAGATGTTATCAATTTGCATATGTACATGTAAATGTCCATATGTGTTTATGTGTATATCTATATACATATGTTGGCAGATACAGTATATTTGTGTGTAGAGATATATACATGTAGGTAATTGTGTATGTGTATGGTATTCCAAAAGCCAGGCCTCATAGACAATATAAAAATTATATTCAATGTACAAAAAATGGTTGCCATTTTCATGCAAACACTTCCTCTGTATGAGTTTGAATGTTCCTAACTATAGAACATTTTCTCTGAAAAAAGAATTAATAAAACATATTGTGTTTAGCCTATGGAGCCTGATTTGGGGTACATTGTGTGTGTATGGGTATGTAAAACTACTATGCTAATTAATGTATTTTATGAGTAATTAAGTAGCCAACTATCACTCCTAATTTCCTTTGATTGTTTTAATTTCTGCAAGTGGGTAATTTTCTCAGCATTAGTTATGCATGAACTCAGAGGTGTAATTGTCATCTCTTTATGGTTATCATCTCCAGCCAATTTTTTTTTTATAAAAGTGGTCAAACTTCACAAATTCCATTGGACATCTTGGCAAACCTTGCAAAAAAGCAATCTAGTTAAATGGTTTATAGTGGATTTAGGATTTTGTTCCATGGTACACATTGATTCTGGAAAATAAAATTAAATCCCAGGTTCATAATTGTGTGTTGAATGATTTTAAGAACCACACACCATGGTAAACTATTGTAACCATTTTGATAGGGCTTTACTATGCAAACAGTACTTCAGTTCTCATTATTTTCATTCCATGCTAACTGCATTCCAATTATATTACACTATCTATATATCATAATCTCTATAAATATTTTTCTGGAAGCTTTTTCTTTAAAATGATCTAGCCCATTTTCAAATTCAGTACCAATTTGTTTTTATACTTTATTTCAAACATATTGAGTTAGAAATATTAGCAAAGTAAGGCAAAGCAGACAGACCCTCAGTTCCAAACTCAATCTTTATTTTGTGGCTTCTCACCACATCACAGCTATCACCCTGATGAACAGGCAAACAGAAAAACAAAGTTGTGACCTTTTGTATACATACATTATGTTGCATTGCAAAGAATAAAAAGAGTTATGGAGTGATACAATTACATTAATTCTTTGAAAGTGTATACATAGATATTTATTTTGTGTTTTCAGAAATATCATAGTTATTCAATGTGGAGATGTCAACTTTAAGATAGCTCAAAGACAGTCTAGAGGTGTTTTTTTTAAGTGTTAGAAAATGACTTAACTATACTAAGGTAAAAAGATTAAAAAGCAGACAGGATGGTAAGATTTAGGGATATTTCAAGAATTCGTTAATTGTTAATTAATATGTGACCTAGAAGTTGCTTATTCAGTGGATTGCTCATGTCTCTAAACTATTTATTTATTTATTTATTTATTTATTTTATCGAATTTATACCCCGCCCTTCTCCTTGCTAGGACCCAGGGCAGCACACAGGCATTATTAAAACCACAATAAAACAATATACATCGTTAAAAACATATTAAATTATTAAACCCGTGCTAAAAAACCCATTTAAAACCCTGCCTAATTACAATTTATACATAAAAAGTCAGAAACGGGGGGCTATGCTAGGCCGGCCTGTTGGAATAGAAATGTCTTAAGACGTTAGCGGAAGAGGCGGAGGTTCGAGATAGTGTGTAGGTCGGGGGGTAGGTCGTTCCAGAGGACCAGGCCCGCCACAGAGAAGGCCCTTCCCCTGGGTGTCGCCAACCGGCATTGCCCGGCCGATGGCACCCGGAGAAGACCCTCTCTGAGGGAGCGGATCGGACAAAGGGATGTATGGGGCAGGAGGCGGTCTCGTATATAGCTAGGCCCCGAGCCATGGAGCGATTTGAAGATGGTCGTCAACACCTTGAAGTGCACTCGAAAGGCCACAGGCAGCCAGTGCAGCTCGCGCAGGAGAGGTGTTATGTGGGCTTGCCTTGGGGCACCCAAAATCACCCGCGCGGCTGCATTCTGTACTAACTGTAGCTTTTGAGTGCACCTCAAGGGGAGCCCCATGTAGAGAGCATTACAGTAATCCAGCCGAGATGTCACAAGCGCTTGAGTGACTGTGCGAAGGGCCCCCCGGTCCAGTAAGGGGCGCAACTGGCGTATCAGGCGTACCTGATAAAACGCCCTCCTGGCCATGGAGGTTAAAGCTTTCAGCATGTAAGTATATGTTGAAAAAAGACTTTAAATATTACACCAATATTTAAATACAGAAGACTACACTGAATATTAGATAAGCCTAGTTGATTCCTCTTTGTTTTATTGCTCCCTATGGGTTCAGAAGAAAGGGAAATCTGTTTGGCAGGTGGTATTATTTTGTCTATGGAAAGAGATGATTGGATATATGACCCACGATTTTATATTTTTAAAAACTGAAAAGTAATAGAAAAATGTCAGGGGAGTATAAGAAAAAGTATGTTGATGTAGCATGAATTCAAACAAACTTCACCAAACCCTTTTTTCACTTTGTGTGTGTGTGCCTTTGAGTCAGTCGTGTTCCTTAAAGTCCCTGCAATCTTCTTGGCAAGATTTTGGAAGTGGTTTGCCATTCCTTGCTTCTGAGGACTTAGAAAGTTTGGTTGATCCAAGGTGATCCTGTTAGTTTTGTGCCTAAGGCAGCAGAAGAACTCATGGTCTCCTGCTTTCTTGCCTGATACCTTAATAACTACATCAAACTGACTCTCTTTTAAATTCATTACTAAAGCCTAACTGGAGTAACTGAGAATGCTGCAATACATGCAAAGTAGGAGAAATTCTCATCTTCACCATCTCCTGTCCCAGCATGGTGATATGGACAGCAAACAAATTTAATAAATAAACACATCCAAATATTTCTCTGGAAATACTAGAAGGACTGAACAATATATTTCTGTTAAAAGTGAACCAGGATGTTTTTTTCTGTATTGATATTCTTTAGTTAAACAACGAAGCTTGAGAGCTAATAAATCAGGGTTAAAATCAAATTAGATACTTTGGCTCTGAGTATTATTCAAGGCAGGCCAGAAGTCCAAAAACAATAAATACTGTACATACTAGATATAAAATTAACAGTTTTTGTGGTTCAGGTGAAATCAATATATCTAAGAACATAATTCACAGATGAAAATAAGTCAGGATGAAATGAACATTGTCTCCAGCATTTACCCAAACCTCTGAAAATGCTTTATAAATATTCCCTTTTTCAGCTGACTACCCCATTTTCCCTAAACTCATCTTGCAGCCATCATGCCTCTGAGGAGACCACTTTTTCCATGCTGTGTTTTCCACCACTCAGTTCTCTGATCCTATACTTAGCTGTTTCTGCACCTCTTTGCCACCATTTACTAGTCAATTGAATTTTTACAGTTCAAAGATGTCAGCCTACAAAAAGATTACAGCAACAATACACATGGAATCAGGTAAGGTGGCCATGAAGTTAGAAAAATACAATCAGCATTTAAATTTGCATATGTCAGAAAAGTACTAGATGGTCTTATTATTCTTTGAACTAAAATAGTAGTAGGCTTAGTAGTAGGCCTAGTAGTAATCTACCAGGCTTAATATTTCTACTCTATATATATGGCCCTTTTCTGTGATACCCAGGACACTCTATAGAAATGAATGTTAGATCTTGAAGAAGCAAACTAGGAAGAGTATTTATCCTTTTAAACTTTGATATTGGAGAAGGCTCCTGGAAATACTGTGAACAACCAAGGAAACAAATGTATGGGTCACTGAACAGATTGATCCAAAATTCCCACTTGAAGCACAAATTATCAAGATTGAATTAATCCTACTTTGGAAATATTGTGCTAAAACCTAATACTCCATGCTAGGTTTTAATACTGGGAAAGATAGAAGTAAAGAGAAGAGGATGACCAACTGCAAGGTAGTTGGATCAGTTGCAGTGATGATGAGTGCACCATTACAAGACATGAAACACTACGTTTGGGATGGATCATCATGGAGAAATTCTATCTACGTGGTCATTAAGAGTAAAAAATGATCTAATAACACTTATCAATCAATGAATCAATCAATTTCTGTGATAATTTAAGGTCTCAGCTGCACTATTTCAGTCATATAGAAGTAAGGTCATATATTGGAATCAGAGGTGGTATTCAGCAGGTTTTGACCAGTTCTTGAGAACCAGTAACGGAAACTTTGCGTAGTTCAGAGAACCGGTAAACTGGGCCTTCCCTCTGACTTGCCCTTCCCCCCTCTATTCTCTGCCTCCCAAGTCCCAGCTGATTGGGAGGGAATGGGGATTTTGCAGTAACCTTTCCCTGGAGTGGGCAGGGAATGGAGATATTACAGTATCCTTCCCTGGAATGGGGAGGGAATGGAGATTTTACAGTATCCTTTCCCTGCCATGCCCACCAAGCCATGCAATGCCCACCAAGCCACGCCCACAGAACCTGTAATAAAAAAATTTGAATCCCACCACTAATTGGAATGCTCTTCCATAAAACTAAACATAAAAATCTGCCTGTAAGAGTAGATTAACATGGTTATTTTCTAAATGGAGGAAGCTATACACCAAAAAGAGTACTTCACACATAAGGCTGTGTCTCCAGTTTCTAGTAATACCCTTCTTTTCACATTTAATCTAATTACAAATGTCAGTAATTATTATCATTAATGTAATTTTATGTACTGTACAGTATAATCTTCCTCAATATAGAAAGTTGTTTGTTTTTATAGTTTTACTTTTCTATTGGTTCCTTTGTCAGGACCTGCCACAAAAGATACTATTCTCTTCACTGAATATATTGTTCATTTAGCAATAAAATACTGCAAGGGGAAACAAGTTTCTATCTTTCTTTGTGCTTCCACCTTTATAGCAACTATTGCTTCCTCCACATTTCATAGCTTGGAGACAACCTCATCTTCCATAATATAGTATTTTTGCCCTTTTTTTGGCACAGTATGAAAGCTTATTTCCATTGCTTTAATAAATACGTTTTTTTCCAAGTTAAAATGATGCTGTAACCCAGGCTGTTATCATTCAGGTTACATTTTGCTTTTGGACAACTTTGAGTTCCACCATGCGATAAATCTGGGCTTGTTGTGAATCTGTTTGGGATTGTTTATGCCCAGGAGTAGCTCTGACGATCAGCTGGGGAGTGAACCATTTCGCTCTGATGATCAGATGGGCCCATCCGCCACTGCACTTTACTTACCTATAGCTTTTGTTAAAATTGTGCACACACACAGAACAAGCATCAGGCATGGATGCACATGCAGCGCGCCCTCATGGGCAAAGCACATGATCACCAAACCAGTTGTTAAACCAGCAGGATCCCACCACTGCTTATGCCTTATGGTCTTGATAGGGCTAACAAACCTACGTAAGAGAAAACAGATACTGCATGTTTCTAGTTAGTACAAAATCAAGGCTACAAAATATTACGGCTACAAAAATTTGAATGGATGATTTGGCTTAAACTGGAATTCATAGAATCCCCTCCCTTGAAATAATTGGGTCAGCTCCTAGGCAAGTTGGAGATTCATTGAGCATTGTAGCTTTGTAAAATTTTACCTCTGTGTAGACAAAGCTTATAGAAATTTATTCATAGTGACATGAGCAGTTAGCCTATGACAGTGATGGCTAACCGTTTTTGGCTCGCGTGCCAAAAGTGGGGGGAGTGCAGGGGGGTCGTGCGTGGATGTGCCACACCCATAATGCTATGTGTGTGACCCCCCTGCTTTTGGTGTGCTTTTCTAGGAGCCTGGGGAGGGTGAAAACAGCCTCCCCTCCCCACTTCTAGAGACTTCAGGAGCTTCCCTGAAGCCTCCAGAGGGCAAAAAACGGCCTCAAAAGAAGGCCTAAATCAGCTGGCCAGCACACACACGCGCACTGGAGCTGACAGGGCAATGCCTCGCGTGCCCTCAGAAATGGTTCCGCGTGCCACCTGTGGCACCCGTGCCATAGGTTCACCATCACTGGCCTATGAGTTTCATTACCTTCTGAAGCTCCACTTATCAGAGTACTTAGAGAAATGTACTTAAGAAAGTGCTCATTCTTTCTTCTAGAACTTGTTTAGGTAGTTTCATAGAGAAAGAAGAAAGAACAGGCTCAGAATTGTCTCACAGTATCTTTTTAATCTATATGCTTTTTCTTGTCTCTTATTTTTTTATCTAATTCATACACCTTTTTATCTATTTTCTCTTAAGTTTTAGAGTATATGCCAAACCTTTAGAAATGTTTTGCTGTTAGCATCTGTTTACTCTGCAGTTCTGGGTAATTTTCAGTCCCTCTTTTAGTTTTGGTCAATCCTCCCCTCTTTTTAAATTGAATATAGCATGCAAAAAATATCATCTTTTATTTCTGCTATTTCTCACTCTGTTAATCCTATTAAATGGAGAGAGTTTTCTTTACTGAGTAAGGCAAGGATAGATTACTGCATATAGTACCACTCTTCATTTGTATATTATGTATGCAGTTATGATCACTATATAAATTTATTCTTAAAAAATGCACAACACATTACAAATTCCCATAGCAGATTAACCTTGTTGATACTCTACACCAGATACTCTACCTTTCACACCCAGAAAAGCAGGTAGTCATAGAGTGATATACTGTTGGATTTTCTTTTTAAGGCATTCTCTTTCTTTTAAGATTTTAAAAAGCTCTAAAGAGCTTTTTCAAGAGTATTATAAGTGTTTGTTTTTAAGTGAGAATAAAGCACATCTGTCCTGATTTATCGCCATCTCTCTTTGCTTGATTATTGGGAGGCTGCAGTACTATACTGTGTACCTTAAGGGCTTGAAGAGAGGAAATATTTGACAAATTAAAAAAAACCTTCTTAAAGCTATCTAATAAAATATTGCGGCATGACTATTTTATGATACTGTGGATCTATTGTTTCTGCTGTTTTACCCTTTTTGTTCCAAAATGAAATAAGTATTATATACAGTACTTTACATTACAGCCTAAAGTCCTGTTTTTTTTAATTGAATCTTAAATTGGATCGGCCAAATCTTGTTTCTCTGAATCTCATGTGACAATTTCAAATCAAATTATATTGCCTACAGAACTTTGAATTGAATCAGATTTTGCCTTATTCATATACCTCAGTTTAAAAAAGAAGCTCATCCAGTAGGTGATGATTTTGCAAAACTTAAATTTAGCAACCACACATATATTATATTGCTAGTACAGAATAATATTAACGTTTCTTAACACTTTAAGAAGAGTTGTGACTATAAAGTAGCAATAGCTTTGTCATCACATAATGCTTCAAATAAACAGATTTTTAATGTTTATGTTGAGCCAATTCTCTCATTAGCTGGAGCAACAGAGCTATTTCATACTATAAGTAAGATATCTTACTGGATTCCCATGAATTTTCAAGAATTAGAAATGTAGATATGGAAAGCACACCAAACCTCATTCTGTATGCTACTCTCTATAGAATGTCTAGAGTCAGGAGTCGTGGTGCTGCAGTGGTTAGTATGCAGAATTGCAGGCTAACTTACTGCTCACTGCTAGGAGTTCAATCGTCAACAACTCAAGCTTGACTCAGGCTTCCATCTTTCTGAGGTCAGTAAAATGTGGACCTAGATTGTTAGGGGAGAGCCATTGTATATATCATGTTGTACAGAACATACAAAATACAAAACATTTTATACTAAAGAATGAAAGAAAACATATGAGGCCAGAGACTGGTATGGAAATGATTTTATGAAAATTTTCCCATGTTTTCCACTACCTACACACCTATTGCTAGGTTCATTGATATTACTATGAAAAATGGATACCTTCTTCTTTCAGTATCCATGCAGAATGATATATTTGAACTAATAATTATCATTTTTGTGTTGAGTTTGAATATATAGTGAACGGAAGCATTGCAGATGGTTTTATTCCAATATTTTAATATTAATCCTTTCCCCATTATTAAAACTCACTTCTATTGCTATTTATTACTTTACATGATGTCCATTGTGACTTTCATCAATATCATTTTTACCTCCATACATTTTTCTTCATTTTTACCAACAGAAAATTGAATATGAATTAAACAAAAGGAATCAATCAGTTCATTCCTGTTGGGCAACAGTAAGAATCCTGGTGACTGCTCCATTCTATGCCTTCCTCTCCTCTCCTGATCCCATGTCCCACAGTAGAATGTATGCAACCTAATCAAAGTTACCCACTACGCGCGCACACACTCACACACATGTGTGTATGTGTATATGCATATGTATATATCACCTTTATTGGAAAGACATTGAAAAGTATTTGAAAAGCTGCACATTGCATGCTTTTCCTACCTTAAATAACACATTTTCTATTATATTGTCATAAATACAATATAATAGAAGTAATGGAGTTGCTACAACTCCATCCAAATTCCTGACAAATATTGGCTCATATTGTTACCTATCTAGAGTCAGGTATTTTAGATGCGCAGCCATATAAATCTACCAAACAAATAAATATAGAAATTCCATTGCAGTACTAATCTAAACAAAATGTAGGATTGATTCATAGGCTGATAAGGATTCAGGTCATGGTTCTGTAGATAAAGAATTGGAAACTCAACCATTTTATTGCAAAGAACCATGCATTACAAAAAAACTAGCAATGTCTTAGGAAGTAAATCAATTCTAACAGAATATAGGAAATATACTGAAATTTTTGCTAGTCTTTCTTTGAATTCAATAAATCTTCTTAAGAATACTTGTCATTCATGCCTGACAAAAGAATTAATTTCAGTCAATTGCATAATAGCCTGGCATTAAGCAGCAAAAATAACCACAAAAACTAGAAAAGTTAGGGAAACACATTGTAAGATATACCAGAATTATAAAAGGGTCTATGACAATTTGCCGCAGCCAATGGTCAACTCACCAAAGTAAATTTGCTGCAGTTAACACACTGCAGTACAACCCTCCATGGTCAACTCGTTCCAGAATAACACTGCAAGACAATATCTATACACTAATATCAAAGAAATGGTGGTATAGAGTCATTAAAGAAAGGATGCAAAAGGAGGTACAAAATAAAATATGAATGACAAACATTAAAATATTTTTATTTATTTTTATTTATTAATTAATTAAATTGATAATTCTTTAATTATCAATTAAATAAATTGAATTGGTAAATTGGCCTGCAGTGAGTTGAACGTGGCGAGTTTCTGCAGCAAGTTGGCTGTGGCGAGCTGGCCGTGGTGAGCTGGCACACTGAGCTGCCTGTGATTTTATGACGGGTTGTCCCGTCATAAAATATGGCTGAAAATCAATTGTTTTTACATTTCAGATAGAACAAAGCAAGTTTTCTGGCATCAGAAGAAAGAATACTACCATCAATGGTGGACATGTCCACAAGCCCAAAGATATTGGAGTAGGATAAAAGATTGCCTTACGGAGATTATAGGAACCACCTTTCAATTAAAACCAGAGGCTTATTTATTGGGGATAAACCCCGGAGACATAAGGAAGATAGACTGGTATCTTTTCACACACATTACCACTGCAGCCAGAATAATATACACACAGTTTTGGAAAGGGAAAGAACTACCATCAGACCAACTAATTATCAACAAAATCTTCTGGTGTGCTGAATGCGACAGACTAACATACATTCTTAAAGACAGACAGGAAGCAATATTTTATCAAAGTTGGGAAAAATGGTATGACTGGATGGAGGTAAAGAGATTATGGGATGAGAGATAGGGGAGGATATACAATGTAGATATGTAGATAGTAAATAAAATGAATGTATGGAGCAGTGGCAGTTATGGGGAATTGATAAATGTAAGATATAGACAAATAGAAATAGTTGGAATATCTGGAAATGTAGTAAGATGGTATAGGATGTTACTTGGTAACTGTGAACATATAGGGGGTAGGTTACTCCCAGCTGTGTCTGTGTAGTTTTGTCTTGTCAATGTCTTATTTATGTTCTTTTTTCTGTTACTAATTTACAATAAAATTATATTATTTAAAAAAAGAATACAGTATACACAAAGATTGCTAACAAAGCTTTATGCTTTCCTCTTTTCATGTTAAGCATTTGCTAAAATTTCAGTTGAAGACTCTCTCCCACTTATGTGATCACTATACTTGAACAATTCTCAATTCAGGTAAACAAAATTGAATTCTTGTAATTACAGTAAATGTTATGCCAATAAATAAAGTATAACAGGCTTGAAATAATGATCTGATTCACACAGCATGCTAAGATAATACCTCAACTACCTCAACACATGAATATACAAACAAATGTGCTTCATCAACTCTGTTTGTATTTATTCACACGTCCCATATTCATGGCCACATACTGTATTGCATAAACTCCAACGTTCATTTTATATACGACAGAATGTGACATTTTTACAATTTGTTTCTGGAACAACAGTAAAGGGCTATAAGATAACTTGGTTGATGCAGCAAGGTATCATAAAAAGTTATCATTCTATCTCCAACATACCAAAATTACAGGTAGGTAGCTTTATATTATACAACTATGGATAGGTTGTAAAAGACAATTTGGCTCTCTATATTTTCTTTTCTGCTGAAAATAGAAAACAAAAACACCTTATTTTATGAGACATCTTCCAGTATAACTTGCTATGTTTTCTAAGAAAAAAAGAACCTGTTTCATTGGGTTGTTTGGGGTTATTTTAAAGGTGGAAATCAAATTTAGCTAAGAAAGTAAAAGGTCAAAGAGGCCATCTACATTAAGATTGAATAGCCCTCTCTCAGGAGAGGGGGAGTGGGATACGACACCACCTACCTCCTGTTTACAACATAGTTCTTTCAGCAGTTCCAAGAAAGTTCCACACCCATTTGCACTATTCAGGTACCCTGAGGACACAAGTAAACTTCCAAGTGGCCTCAGAAAGTGTGCTAATGACCAGAGGACTACAAGGAACATAAATCCTTCCATTCTCCACCATTCAGTCAAAACCGAAAGTTTCCTGGATGAGAAGCAAAATATCTTCAAGAAAAACACCAAAAAAAGTCCAGTTGCCTTTTGTGACAACCATGACCTGAATAACTGAGAATATCCTTAAACACAAAAACAGTAAAGGAGACCTATTGTGAAAAATAGGTTTGGAGAACATGTATTTTCCAGATATTGTTGAACATCAGTTCCCTTCTCCCCTAGATATCATGGTCAGTAATGAAGGTTTGATTGCAGTTTCAGTCAAACACACCTGTAAAACAGTATTTCAGAGGTCAGGCAGTCTTTGATTAGATCATTTGTTCAGTGGTCATATGAAAAATGTGACAGTGCTGAACAAGGCGACTTATGGCTAATCCTTGAAGTTATGACATGTGATGGCATTTCAGATGCTTGGTAACCAGCTAAGAGTTATGACAATTGCAGTATCCAATAGTCATCTTCATTGCCAGCTTTTGATGAGCAAAGTGAGTGGAAAGGCAGCAGGAGTTTGCAAATTGCAAGCACATGACATCATATGTTAGCATCTGCACACAATTCCGTTAACAACAACTGGCAGAACTGCTATTGTGAGTTGGCGAGGGATTTGCTTAATGACTGCAACTGCCATTGTAAGTCAGCACTGTCATGTGACATTGTGCTTTACGACTACATCACTTAGTAACAGAATTGCTGGTCCTACCTACTATCATTAACTGAGGACTACCTGTATTATCATTTTATACCTTTCTGCATTAATTAATTATGACAACCATCATGTACTAAATAAAATTCTCTCCACTCCTTTATTTTACCAGAGGTTCCAATTTACAATACAATACAATACAATAGCAGAGTTGGAAGGGACCTTGTAGGTCTTCTAGTCCAACCCCCTGCATGGGCAGGAATCTTATACCATTTCAGACAAATGGCTGTCTAACATCTTTTTAAAGACTTCCAGGGTTGGGGCATTCACAACTGCTGGAGGCAAGCTGTTCCAGAGGTTAATTGTTCTTACTGTTAGGAAATTTCTCCTTAGTTCTAAGTTGCTTCTCTCCTTGGTTAGTTTCCACCCATTGCTCCTTGTCCTGCCCCCAGGTGTCTTGGAGAAAAGTTTGACTCCCTCTTCTTTGTGGCACCCTCTGAGATATCGGAACACTGCTATCATGTCTCCCCTGGTCCTTCTCTTCATCAAACTAGACATACCCAGTTCCTGCAGCCGTTCTTCATATGTCTTAGTCTCCAGTCCTCTAATCATCTTGGTTGCTCTTCTTTGCACTCTTTCCAGAGTCTCCACGTCTTTTCTACATCGTGGCGACCAAAACTGTATGCAGTATTCCAAGTGTGGCCTTAACAAGGCACTATACAGTGGCATTAACACTTCACGCGATCTAGATTCTATCCCTCTGTTGATGCAGCCTAGAACTGTGTTGGCTTTTTTGGCAGCTGCTGCACATTTAACAATGTCTTTTTTGAATCCATTTGTCTGTTTATATTTCTAAAGGAAATATTTCTGTGTAATTCTCTCTGCAATACAGATGTGATTTTCCAGCATAGTACTTTCCACATAGTACTTTCCTTCTTGTTTATATTTCTAATAACAGCATATGTATTTATTATTCCACAAAACTAAGCAGAAAGTATATTTAAAAAAGAATTTAACCTGCAGCCACATATACAATATTAAGCTATGGAAACAAACTTTACAAGCTATTTTTATAATGGCAATACTAGAAGATTATTTTATTATGTAATAAAGAATCAGTGGTGGGTTGCAGGTGGTACGCCCCGGTACGGGCATACCGGAACCTGCCGGGAGCACCGGATATCGTTCTGGTACGGTGCTCCGGAGGGCCCCTTCAGCGTTTCTGCACGCACACACAGTGCATACAGCATCTGCGCGATGCTCCGCTGAGCAGCTGGAGTGTTGCGGATGCTGGCGAAGCCCCAGGATGCATGTGGCGCTCCGCATGTTCACATGGACACTGCCAGCCCGCTCCAACTGTACCAGTTGGAACAGAATCCAGGACCCACCACTGTAAACAATGTACAGTATTAATACACTACATAAGGAATCAAATTAACTGTCATCATAGTATTCAAAAAGAGAGACTTCTTTTTAACAGAATCCTGTCTAATGGGGCTATTAATTCTACCTAAAATACTAAAAGGGTGGAATTCCTTGGTTAATGTTAAATTTGGTTTTTTAGCTGAGATTTAAAAAAAACAGATAAAATATAATTTCAAGTATACAACTTTAAATCTCAACAAATACATAAACAAGAGGTTTATAAACACAAGTCTGGTGTTTGTTTTTGTTGTTTTTTGGATTTCTAGACCGCCCCCTCTCCCCGAAGGGACTCGGGGCGGTGTACAGGTAAATTAAAAATATCACAATCAACAATACATATAAACTAAAACCAAATTAAATAACCCTCTGTACAAATTTATAAAAATTAAAAACTTAACCTTAAAACCGAATAAAATAATTTAAAATTACAAACTGAGGTGGGAAGCATAGAATTAGGCCAGGCCGGCTAGATTGAAATAGGTGGGTTTTGAGTTTCTGACGGAAGGAGCGGAGGTCCGTAGTCGTTCTAATGTCAGGGGGAAGGTCATTCCAAAGGGTCGGGCCCATCACAGAGAAGGCCCTTCCCCTGGGTGTCGCCCGCTGGCATTGCCTAGTGGACGGCACCCGGAGAACTCCCTCTCTGTGTGAGCAAATCGGCCGAAGGGATGTATGGGGTAGGATACGATCCCGCTAATAACTAGGTCCTGTGCCATGGAGCGCTTTAAAGATGATAACCAGCACCTTGAAACGCACCCGAAAGGCCACAGGCAGCCAGTGCAGCCCGCCTGTGTACCTTCCCCAATATTTGGTTGTACAAGGAAAAGCATCTGCTACTACTGCAAGCATAGTTTATAACAGACTAGATTTGCAAATATTTTCCTGACATCAGCATGCATACCTAGGCATACTTTTATTAGGCCCATTGCATTTATTTATTTTTCCAGGAAGGTCAAAGTATATGTACAAATATCAGCTTCCTCCCCACCCCTCTATTTTATTCTCACACAACTCAATCTCATCCAGAATTCCAACTAATATATCTTTTCACCACACTGCCTCTCATTTCCGAGAAGAAGAATATATAGAATCCACAGCCTGCTCCTTCCAATTACTTGGAAGGGTTCTACAATTTTTCCCTATTATAAAGTGACAGTATTCAAAAGATATTTTGAGGACAGAGGTGGCTGAATAAAGCTACTGTCTTAGCATGGATATTTGAATTTCATTTTGCTTTTCTCATATAGTGATAAGGGTGTTTTTTTTTTATTGTGATGCTTAAATGTCAGAATTTGCACCTCTGCTGCTCTACACACCCATACTGTCTACATAAATGGATTGCAAATAGCAAGAAAAAAATACGAGTTCTTAGCCATCATTGAAAAAAACCTTCAAGATTTGGCCAATCCCCCCCCCCTCCTCTGTTAGGTGAGACCACACATTACAAAATGCTTCTCTTGTGGAGTAGCATTTCCTTCTTTGGAGACTGCCTTCCTTGTCCCCCATCCCAATTCATTCTAGGCACATCTTTCCCTCTGCAAACACTGACTGTTAGATAGGGTGAATGGATGAGGCAGACTCAGGCTTCAGCAACAAACAACTGTTTATTAAGTGACAACTATGTACAATCCAGCAAAGGCTCTGTCTGGCAGCAGTCCTTTTATACGGAGCTGTCAGATCATTCAACCAATCAGATTTGAGTATTGTTCCCACCAGAACAGAGGACCTTGGTGGAAAATACCATACTGTCTGTCAGTATGTAACACTGACAAACAGAAAACACATCTTGAATTTAAAGGATAATGGTAAATATTTGCAAATAAAACAGAAGATGGCATGGCAGAGCCCATTGGCATTTAGGAAGTCAATCTCAGTGGATGTGTTTTACCAAACCAAGGACCTTCACTTCAGCAGATCGTAGACCAATGCAATTGCTCGGATTGACAATCAAGGAATTAGGATTTTTGTCTACAGTATTATTTCTAGAACTGTAAACAGACTGTAATCTTCTATTGTGGAGAGAAGGAGGCATAACATAACTTTGTTGCTGAAACGCTCTCACTAATAAATTATAAAAATTTAGAATTTCTATTCCTGTTATTTTTCATCTTCATTGATATGTTGGCAGTAAGCAAGAGTTATTTTGCCACTATTTATATTTTCCAATTTTATAATGTTTGTATCATAAAATGCTGAATTCACAGATAAGTATTATTTAGATATGTTTAGTTCTTTGCTCTCGATATAAATAAATCATAACATGCAGGTTATTCATACTGCAAAGATGGACATAATGTCAATTATAAATAATATATCATCCAAGACATCCAAGATGGCGGCGCGCTTAGGCGCAGTGGCTTTGAGCTCCTGGTGTCACAGCAGACTTTTCCATCAAAACTCGCTCTGAACCTACTGTAAAAGAAAAAAGAAAAAGAGACATGCATTTTCCTCTTCCACCAACTCCTGGGATGCCAAACAGATTTGAAGAAATGGATAACAGAAGACAGGGTGCAGTTGATCCTTTTCAACTGTCATTTGTCAGCCATTTTGTTTCAACAGTCATTTGTCGGGCTTTTCGTTTGCCTGGAGAGATTCCTGTTGTGGCTGTCACTGCTGTCTGTATCCCACCTGGTGCAAGTGTTGGCACGGCGCTCAAACCAATTTCATTGTAATTTTATTACAGTATTATTACAATGACAGTAAAGATTATTATTATTATTATTATTATTATTATTATTATTATTATTATTATTTGCTTAATCTAAAAGAAATACATACAACTGGTGCAGTTCTCTGGCTCTTTGGCAATGAGCAATCACTTTTTTGAAAAATCAAGGTCTTTAATTAAATAGGCATAGGGCAACAAACACTTTGAAATAAACCTTAATCATTTTGGATATGATAATGCTTATCCATATTCAGTATTCCTGTAATTTACTAGTTATTAAAATAATCTTTAGAAGAATTTTAAAACTCTTATAAAACACCAAAAATGAACATGTATTTTTATAGTACATGTTGATAAAAAGATTCAAATCAAAGAAGAGTGAAGCAATTCTTCAACAAATACACACACACACACACACACACACACACACACTCATACATTTTCACAGGTGTAGGTATGCTGGTCTTGTATTCGGGTCTTTTCCCCGAATACAACAATGATTGACATTGTCTTTGAAACTCATAGTAATAATAAATAACCAATTTCATTGTAATTTTTACAATGACAATAAAGATTATTATTATTATTATTATTATTATTATTATTATTATTATTATTATTATTATTATTATTATTATTATTATTATTATTATTAACAACTGACCAGAATAGGAAGAGAGTGTTTGACTCCAGGATGGCTTTTCACTGTTAAGAATAGAACACTTTAATTGATTAACAATTAATGCCTACTTCTTTTTTTAGCATTTGATTAGTTTTATTATTGTATAATTGTATAAAATGTGAACATAAAAGAGAAAGATATAAGAAGTAAGATATGATGTAATAAAAATACAAAAAAGAAGTATTTAATAGTACATTGGGTACTTTGCTGTCATTTTGAAAAAAACTTTTTCAACCATTACTGCTTAGATGCTTATACATGGCTTAAAATGTTTACTGTTAGGATAAGAGTAAATTCTCCATTACCACATATTCTCCAATATTAATTTCCATTTTTGCATCATTGGCAAGGGTTCTCTTTCCAATTGTGTCAAATTGATTCTTGCCACCAATACCATGCAGTATATCTTAATAAATTGTGACACTTACACTCTCTGAAATCACTTCATATTTTTTTCAAAATTCCACTAATGTTTTGATGAATTTCTTTCTAGCACTTTGCATTTTTTTTCCTACCATCAAAGGTGATAGAATGTTTCTTCTCTATGTTATGGTATTTCTAGAATTTATTATTATATGGCTTATCCATCTTCACAATCGTCAACACAAATCTATACCATCTGTAACACATTTTACCTGTTTTTTTTCCTTAAATTATAGTTTGAAATATTTTATTGTTTTTTTCTATAGCTCTTCTTTTGATCCACTGTTATCCACAATTTCTTTGCAATTTTTCATATATTTTATCATGTAGTTCTTTTATTTTTCCCACCTTCATATTGTATTTCTTAATGAATGATCTTAGATGTTCCAAATGCTCTTGTATTTCTCAATACCTCCTTTTTGAAGATTTGTTTTCAATCTTTGAAGTTGTTTGCAAATATATTAATCGTGATGTTGGTACCTTCATGCAGCAATTCTTGTGTTTTTTATTACTTTTCTGAATCTGAATATGTCATATGTGGTTAATTTTTTCTTTCCATAGTTCTTATAAAGTATTTGATTGTGATAGTAATGGTGGGCCTGCTGGATTAACAGTTGTTTTTAAGATTCCAAATGTTTTACCAAGCTTGTCATAATTTTTCCCTTCAGATTCTTTTATTCTTTTGTTGATTTATACCAGAGTTATCTATAAAGGCTAAGCAGCTAAGCCTGCTTCTATAATTGACTTGTTGGGTCATCCTTACAGATATTCCTACACTATATAAGCTTCCTTGATGCACTCACCAACAATGACAGAACTTCTAATGCTGTGATGGATAATTCCTATGGAAGGGGAGGTAGTGTGATGGACAACAATGAAACAGCAGTTTCCCAGGAAGTAGGAAGCATGCTGCAAGGAGGGTAGTGAGACAAAAGGTAATGCTGCCCAGAACTGGATAAAAGACAGAGGTAGAAATTTAGGGTAACAAATCCCTAGAATGTCCAAGCCAGAGTATATCCATTGGGGCAAGAATAATAAAGGTTTAGTCTAGCAAGATTCTATCTAAGCAAATAAAAAATTATACTTTGGTTGAATTGTTCTATGTCATTTTTGGGCAGGGTTTGACAAATATAGAGCCAAGGTGGTGCAGTGCTTAGAGTGCAGTACTGCAGGCTACTTCAGCTGACTCCTGCTAGCTGCAGTTCGGCAGTTCAAATCTCACCGGCTCAAGGTTGACTCAGTCTTCCATCCTTCCGAGGTGGGTAAAATGAGGACCCAGATTGTTGGGGCAATATGCTGACTCTGTAAACAGCTTAGAGAAGACTGTGAAAGCACTATGAAGCAGGATATAAATCTAAGTGCAATTGCTATTGCTATACTGCCTTCACTGGAAAAGCTGAGCTACCTTCAGAGATTTATCTGCCTTGAACATCGTCCATGTTGAACTGTACATCAAAGTCAGACAGCAGCACAGGAAAGATTTATGACATTTTATATTATGTCATAAACAATTTTAGAATGTTTTGTCATAAAATGTTTTATAAAATTTTCTAAATCATGAGTTCTAGTTTTTTAACACTTTCTGTAAATGTTGAGATACCTTGGTTCAAAAAATTTTCTACCATTTCACCCAATTAAAGTTATAGGAACAAGATTTTTAGTACTATATAGATAAGCCGTTATTTGACAGATGACCTGTTCTATAGCACAGTTTAACATTAGAAAAAGATGATCTTACTTCTTTTGAATCTTGAACTATTTAAAATCGTGTGTGGGGTAGGGGTTCCTACTGATGGATTTTATGTAATCAGTAGCACATATTTCAAAAGAACTCTTAAACATTTCTCTGCTGAACAATCATATAACAAGTAAGAGCTATGTTTATGCAACATCAGAAGGACAATAATTAAATTTGGCACTAAAGTCTTATTATGGGCCAATAGAGGGCACAAAAGAAGCTATTAAATGGAAGAGTAGCTATTACTAGCATGGTATACCTGTAATAAATGTTTGCATACTCCATTCTGCAGAGTAAATACATTTATTTATCCCACTTGGTATCCTGTATGCATATTATAAAATATGTTAGACAGAGAGTGAACAGTTCAAAATTGCTCAGTGTATTTCATAGATAGGTAGGGAATTAATATCATGTCTTGTACTGGCAAATTGAGCATTAGGTCCATCATGCTAAAGTGCTGGAGTGTAACAAACTATGGGCAACAATGTGGTCACAAATACATTTGTACTCTCCTCTTGCTCTTTCAATTTAGAGGTTCTCTTATATATGCATATATATAAATATAATATATTCTGATATGCATATCATATGTATAATGCATATATATGCATGTCAAAAGATCCCTCTGTTAACGTACTGAAGTTTGCAGATGATACAACAGTGATTTGTCTCATCTGAGACAACGATGAATCTGCATACAGACGGGAGGTTGAACAACTAGCCTTGTGGTGCAACCAGAACAATCTTGAACTAAATACACTCAAAACTATAGAAATTGTGGTCAATTTTAGGAGAAACCCTTCTACACTACCACCTCTTACAATACTAGACAACACATATCAACAGTAGTGACCTTCAAGTTTCTAGGATCTATCATATCGCAAGACTTAAAATGGACACCTAATATCAAAAATGTCATCAAAAAAGCACAACAAATTCCTATTATTCTTCTCATTCTTCCTAGTACCAATCTCTTCCCACATGACTATAACCATGTTGTTTGTATTTTTATGATTTATATTGTTCTGTTTGTTTCCTAGTATGATTTAATTGCTTATTAGTTACCTATGACTATCACTATGTGTTGCAACATGATTCTTGATGAATGAACTCTATTTTTCTTTATGTAAACTGAGAGGATATGCACCAAAGAGAAATTCCTTATGTGTCCAATCACACTTGACCAATAAAAAATTCAATTCAATTCAATTCAATTCTATTCAATTCTATTCTACATCTATATTGGTATGTATTGTATTTGTATATTATTTTTGTATGTGATTGACATATGGTTGACCCTTAAAGAGACATTATACTGCCATTTCAACTTTCCTATTATATACCATATAAGATGCACCAGAATATAAAACGCACCAAGGTTTTAAAGAGGCAATTTTTTTAAAAAAGTAAGTAGGTAGATAGAGGGATAGAGAGGGAGAGAAAGAGAGAGAAATACAGTAGATAGGTAGGGAGACGGAGGGAGGGAGAGAGAGAGAGAGAGAGTAGGTAGATAGGTAAGTAGATAAAGGGATAGAAAGAGAGAGAGAGAGAGAGAGAGAGAGAGAGAGAGAGAGAGAGAGAGAGAGAGAGAGAGAAATACAGTAGGTAGGTAGGTAGGTAGGTAGGTAGGTAGGTAGGTAGGTAGGTAGGTAGGTAGGTAGAGGGATAGAGAGAGAGAAATATAAAGAGATAGAGAAAGAAATACAGTAGATAGGTAGGGAGAGAGGGAGAAAGAGTAGGTAGGTTGGTAGGTAGAGGGATAGAGAGAGAAAGAGAGAGAGAGAAATATAGTAGATAGGGAGGGAGAAAGAGAGTAGGTAGGTAGGTAGGTAGATGTTTCCAGGTGCATTTATCCATATGCTGGAGAAGGAAATCACTGATAATCTGCACCACCTAAGACTTTGTTTCTGCTGGCACAGCACTTGATCAATGTAATTCTCATCAATTGGTTAAAAAGCTTTCCAAAAGGAAAAAAAAAGTTTTTGCACTCTTCAAACCTCCCAAAAATGGCCCCTTTTTCACGAAAACTGGGCCGTTTTTGTCACAAAAATTGCATGCATAGCCTTATGGAGGCTTATAGAGTGCTGCTGGGGGCTGGGGGGCAAAATACAGCCCATTGTTTGCTCATTTCTACCCTCCCCAGCCCCCAGGAGCCCTCTGAAAGCCTCCGTAAGGGTATGCAAGGCCATTTTGTTGAAGGGGCGGGGCTTCAGGAGGCAAAAAAAATGCTGTATTCAGTATATAAGATGCACCCAGATTTTCAGCCTCTTTTTTTGAGGAAAAAAGATGCATTTTATACTCTGAAAAATAGGTTTTGAGTTTAACAATCCACTTAGCATCCACAGACAAATGATTGGTGTGAAATTCCATGTAGATGCCATTGAAGAAGCAGACTTTAGAGAAATGAACACAATACTCCCAGCCCATAAACTGGATGCGTCACATGCTGGCCACACCCACACCCAGTTTAGCGAAGTGGGGGGGACGTCCCACTACATGATGATGGCATGATGTAAGTTTGACACCCCTGCTCTGGAGAATGGAAGGGCTAGTTCCCACCTGTTCCTTGTGTTGCAATAGACCTGTGGTTTTACACAGCTTCTGAACTTAGTGAGAACTGAGTGATACCACAAAGGTGTTGAGCATGTTATTCAATAGTGCAGAGCTCTGGGTTTAGGTTTAAGGTTTAAGAAGCAGCTCAAATTAAATTTGTTATGCTCCATGCTCCTTTTGAAAATACTGTTTTCTACGCTAAATAAGAATTTATCAATTATAGTATTACACAGTTTGTTAAGAGGACTATTTGGATACCTTAATTCTTTTTTTTAAATCTCTTTGTCTCTTACTGAAAGAAATAATGGACTCATTATACATCCTATGTTATTGTGGCTTTAGCCCACTCTTTGTCCCTTTAGGGGCTTTAGAACAGATGTGGGCATTTTATGGCCCCCAGGCCATATTGGGCCCTTTGGCTGAAACTGTCTGGCCCACTTGAGGGCAGTTGGAAATTAGAAATCAAATGTAAATAAGCACACTGCAGGGGTGGGAAAAGAAACCAAGTCAGGTTCAGTTCTGCACAGTCACTATGTACTCCTTCAGCTGACTGACAGCTATGAAAATGTGAGGAGAGAATAGCCAACACTCCAGAAGATAGGCTTAAGATACAGAAGGATCTAGACAAACTTGAACATTGGGCACTATCTAATAAAATGAAATTCAATTGTGAAAAAAGTAAGGTCCTACATATAGGCAAGAAAAACCAAATGCACAAGTACAGTATAGGTGGTACCTTGCTCAATAGTAGCAACTGTGAGAGGGATCTAGGAATCCTAGTGGACAACCATTTAAATATGAGCCAGCAGTGTGCAGCAGCTGCCAAAAAAGCCAACACAGTTCTAGGCTGCATAAACAGAGGGATAGAATTTAGATCACGTGAAGTGTTAATGCCACTATATAGTGCCTTGGTAAGGCCACACTTGGAATACTGCATACAGTTTTGGTCGCCACGATGTAGAAAAGACGTGGAGACTCTGGAAAGAGTGCAGAGAAGAGCAACCAAGATGATTAGGGAACTGGAGACTAAAACATATGAAGAACAGCTGCAGGAGCTGGGTATGTCTAGTTTGATGAAGAGAAGGACCAGGGGAGACATGATAGCAGTGTTCCGATATCTCAGAGGGTGCCACAAAGAAGAGGGAGTCAAACTATTCTCCAAGGCACCTGGGGGCAGGACAAGAAGCAATGGGTGGAAACTAATCAAGGAGAGAAGCAACTTAGAACTAAGGAGAAATTTCCTGACAGTTAGAACAATTAACCTCTGGAACAGCTTGCCTCCAGAAGTTGTGAATGCCCCAACCCTGGAAGTCTTTAAAAAGATGTTGGATAGCCATTTGTCTGAAATGGTATAAGGTTCCTGCCCACGCAGGGGGTTGGACTAGAAGACCTACAAGGTCCCTTCCAACTCTGCTATTGTATTGCTATTGTATTGTATTGTAAAGTGCTTTACTGCACCAGTGCAGTGCTCATTCCTTGTTTGGCGCAGCCATTGAAGAAGCAGACTAATGGAGAAAGAACAGGCTTTGTATTTCCTCCTATGTCTGAGTGATTTGCTCCCATGATGATCATGAATAATGGAATGGCCTAACTCAATCTCCTCACTTGTTAGATAGCTATTTCTTTTTACTGAACTGCTCATAAGTGAATGACTTATATTTCCATGTTTATCATAGACATGAAAATGTTTCCTCTGTCAAAGCTAGTATGGAGATACAGAGTATTAATGACTTAAGGATATAACCATTTCTGTGAGCTTATTTACCTGGTTGCTTTATTTCAGCTTCTCACACAAACTGGCTGTAAACTGGTAGCTCTGTCTTATGCAATTTCCATAAAGGGTTTTGCAAGATTCCAGAATTTCCTCTGAATACCTATGTTCTCATGTTGCTAACTATATTCAATAGCTTGCTGAGTAAATAGTAAATAAATCCCCACTCCACCCTTTTGAGTTTCAATTGATACACTATTCTGGTATAGATCCTCAAAGCAGAGGGATGGATTGGTAGATTTCCTTTCAAGGCGCTTTTTTTTTTGCGTATAATCAGAGAAATGAACATAATCTTGTTGATTGTACTTTAAAGCACATGCAGAATTGACTGGGTTACTTGATTATTTGCAAATTCTTGTAACCCAGGCAAAGGGAACAGGGGTGAAACCTATATCCATTTGTTTTTCTTTTTGGTAAAACATGACATCCATTCAGGAGATTTTCAAGTGAGTGCCTAGCAGAGAATGGAGGATGCGAAAAACTGCCTTCTTTTTCTTCTTCTCACCTCTCTCCATTGCTCTTCCTTACTCAACTTGCAAGAAACTGTGCCTGATGCCTGCCCAAAGATTATTAAGAATATAGATAGTGTTTTACAACCATAACATACTTTATGAAACATAGGTTATACATATTGGAAATAATATTTGGCTGCAAAATTTCTGGTACATATCTTTTCATTTCACTTCTACATGTAACAGAGGGATGGTGACATGGTAACTACATTGCTACTCCCTTAATTGCAACTTCTTGCTATATCTATTTTAGAATGGCCTAGTTTCTCTTTAGATCCTATAAGTCTTTCACCTTTTACTCTAGAATTTTCTACATAGTGACCATAACTTTCTTATCCTAATCTCATTTCATTAACATATGAATTTGACCTCCAATCTAATTACTCTCTAAATTGAAGTAAATTAGTCAAAAGACCATTCAGCCAAAGTAATTCAAACAAATATAAGGACTAAGCTTTTAAGTTGTGTCCTGATTCCTTTATTTATCTTGGAATAAAGATTCCTTTCTCAACTGAAACTTTGGATTTTTTCCAGTACTGACACAAATGCAAAAAGTTATAGAAGAGTAAACTAAGAAAGGGAGTTTCTTAGTGCTTGTGTCTATGAGAGTGTGTGTCTGTGAGTAAGTGTGTGTGTGTACTGGAAAATAAGTATTACATTAAGTATTTTAATAACTGTATGCTCATTCTTTCACAGTATTGAAGCAAATGTATACCACATAAAATAAATATCAGGACTTTTCCTTGAGATATTTACTATCTAAATTACAGTTACTCATTAGGGAAAAAAACTTTCCACAATTATCATTTAATTTCAATTACAAGTAGAATAGGAAGCCTGGAATTCCAATTTTATTTGAGTTTATTTTGAGACCTATTATTTGATGCCAAGGAAATCCTGATATTGGAATCATTATTGGTATAGAAATCAGTTAATGTCTCAACATATCTATAGGAATATTGTGTATGGGTGGGTGTGTATGTATCTATGTATGTATAGTGAAAGCTTATATTATGATATAATTGCAGTTTAAAAATAGTACATAAATCTATTTTCTGAGTAATCCAGCCTTTCATAATAATATTGTTCATAATAATATTGAGCAAGCTGATTTTAAATGTATTTAAAATTAAGAATCAAATTTAATTTATCTCAGTACGCTGCTGGGTAGTTATGTCAACTTAAATATGTGTTATTTGGACTATAGGAACTTAAAGGAAAATGAAATTGATTTAATTATTTACACACCTTTGAAACTGGTTAATATAACCCTGGAGCAATAACTATGTGCTAAAAATGCATGTATCCATTTTGACTGTGTCCCCAGTATTTGAAATACCAATAAGAATTGGAGACTTTTTAGCACGGGGCTTGATTAAAAGAATCTTATTTGTGCTATAGATTGTAATTTGTTTTTTCCAGCTATTGTTCACCCAGCTCAGCCTGAAATTATATAAGACTATTAGAGTTAAGACATTGTTACTTTTAACTAGTAGTCTATGGAGATTCTCACTCTTCCAGGTCATGGATGATTTTAACTAATATTCTTTCCTATAATTCAAAATAGGCAGAATTTACCAGGTCGCTTTACTTTCATTACTGCCAAAGTTTTCAAAATACCTCCTTGGTGTTTTTTAGAGTTATTAAAGAATACTAGAAGGAGCAGTCTACACTAGTTTTTTGGCAATGCATTTTATTTTACTGTTGTTTTTTTCAATAAAGCACCAACAAGAGAACTTCAAGCCCTGTTGTTAATGGCATTAACAAATCATTAACCATTGTTAATGGGGCAAAAGGAAAAAAGTGGGGGAAACTCAATAGTTGATTTCCCAATCAAATCCACAACTATGAAATTACTTAGTTGTCTTATTAAGTGTTTACCATGCCTACGTTTTAGATTTTTTTAGATCAAACAAAATCAATGTTTAATCCTAAATCATCTTAATTCATTTCAAATTTTGATTTATTTGCTCATTATTTTACAAATTCAGATATTAGTACACTTCTCAAAACATCAGAACAAAAGCCTTGTAAATGCAAATTCAGAAGAACTGAAGAAGAACTAAAGATGCCAGTCATAAAATTTTCCCTTTCATGTTGTCCACCTGGAAAGTCTGAGGAAACATGTTAGACTGAGAGTATGGTGGTTCTCTGAGATCAGCAAGCATGGTGGAGAGTGGCAATTTTAATAAATGTCTGAATTGCCAATGATGGTTATTTTAGCTTTGACTCAAGCTAACGTAAAATGTAGCCTGCATTCTCTAGCAATGAGTAAAGGATTTTTTTCCAATGGCTAGATTATGTTTTTTTTAAAGCAATTTAGTTTACTAAGAAACATGTTAATTATAACTACCTTTGGAAAGCGAAATGATATTTACATTTGAACAAGTCAAGGACTTTTAGGTACTTAGAAGTCAATTTTTAATAATATGCGGAATTGAAGTAATATGTAAAAACATATTCAATCCTATAAAAGTTCTAATGCTATACTATAATTTGCTACCTGCAGAGGCAATAATTTTGTTCCTGCCATAATAAAATTATTTAAAGCTAATGTTAGGCTTCTCTTGACAATATTGCAATTGGCAGCAGATATAACCAAGCATTCAAAGATGTAACACTCTGATAAGTATATTTATTGTTAAAGAAAATAAAACCATTATGAAACTATTCCAATGATGGCTGTATGTCAAATGCAAACCCTATTTATAATGAATCTAATGTTTACATTTTTGCATCTATTTCTCCCACACAAATAGATGAATTGGAGTGTCTGCCTCTTTGTAGGTCAACTAACCAAGCCACAACACTGCTGCCTCTATTTGCAGAGTTGTTCAGTGGTGTAAGGAATGTATGTTCAAGCTTAGAGTCTTAAAGATCAAGCCAATGAACTGGGGCAGGAATAAAGATATCAGATTGCAAGCTAGAAATGGGAGTGAAGGTCACATGAAACAAAAATTTCAAGCTTCTATGAAAAAGCAACAGCCTCTATATTCTGTATGCCTGACGTGTTCATTGAGCCTTCTTGTCTATAGTCATGCAGCACTGGATTAAGTTTCCAAGGGCCTGGGGTGTCCTGTCAAATTAGCTTATTCTGAAATTCATCAGATAGGTTCTCTTTAAAATGGTTGATTGACATCAGGTGATTTCACATCCTGAGCAAGTTGAAACTCTGATACAGTTGATTTCACACAACGTTTACCTTGTCACAGTTGCTAGGTGTAATGGTCAAGTGTTTTTCTGTGATTAAGTGCAGTTGTCAAGCTGGCCAGGAAATTAGTATAATTGTCTAGAAGACTGCTATATTCCAGGAAGGAATTGCCCATTTTGCAGCTCCTGTTTTTAAGAGACAGTTATAAATCTTATTCAGGCACAGTCTCTGGGAGACTCTCCCAGTCTCAAAAGGAGTATAATTCCCAGCAGTGATCATACTGAATCCTAATATCTAGAGACTTCTACCATATTTGTCAAGCTAGAATCAAGGATCATATTAGCATAGTCATAGAAGCCTTCGGCAATTAAAGAACTAATTGATTTGTCCATTTGATTTGGGTATTCTATCATTTGATTTTTGTGATTCTATACCACATGGTTCTGCTATTGGAGGAAAGGGTAAGCAATCTGATCATTGGCCATTAGTGCTTCAAAGAAGCCAATCACAATGGTTTAGTTTTAGAAGCTTCGGAGGTTTTTTTCTACAATTAGAATAGGAGTCATAGTCATTGGAAGTCCTATCAGGTTTCCTCAACAACACTAAAACTAGAAGCAGGCACAAACAGGCATTAGAGAATATAGATAAGTAGTTTTTTTATAAAAAAAGTTAATGAATTATTGTGAAAGAACTTCAGTGACCTATGTCAAAAGCAAGTCATAATTCTATGGATAGGTTGTTTAAATTCCTATATTTTTCTCTCTCTATTTCTTTCTGAATAGTGCAGTGGGGATTAGGCATTCTCTACAGCAGGGCTGTCATACTCCCAGCCCACAGGCTGGATGCATCACATGCTGGCCACGCCCACACCGAGTTTAGCGAAGGGGGGGGGAAGTCCCACTATATACAATACAATAGCAGAGTTGGAAGGGACCTTGTAGGTCTTCTAGTCCAACCCCCTGCGTAGGCAGGAACCTTATACCATTTCAGACAAATGGCTATCTAACATCTTTTTAAAGACTTCCAGGGTTGGGGCATTCACAACTTCTGGAGGCAAGCTGTTCCAGAGGTTAATTGTTTTAACTGTCAGGAAATTTCTCCTTAGTTCTAAGTTGCTTCTCTCCTTGATTAGTTTCCACCCATTGCTTCTTGTCCTGCCCCCAGGTGCCTTGGAGAATAGTTTGACTCCCTCTTCTTTGTGGCACCCTCTGAGATATCGGAACACTGCTATCATGTCTCCCCTGGTCCTTCTCATCAAACTAGACATACCCAGCTCCTGCAGCCGTTCTTCATATGTTTTAGTCTCCAGTTCCCTAATCATCTTGGTTGCTCTTCTCTGCACTCTTTCCAGAGTCTCCACGTCTTTTCTACATCGTGGCGACCAAAACTGTATGCAGTATTCCAAGTGTGGCCTTACCAAGGCACTATACAGTGGCATTAACACTTCACGTGATCTAGATTCTATCCCTCTGTTTATGCAGCCTAGAACTGTGTTGGTTTTTTTGGCAGCTGCTGCACACTGCTGGCTCATATTAAATGGTTGTCCACTAGGATTCCTAGATCCCTCTCACAGTTGCTACTATTGAGCAAGGTACCACCTATACTGTACTTGTGCATTTGGTTTTTCTTGCCTATATGTAGGACCTTACTTTTTTCACAATTGAATTTCATTTTATTAGATAGTGCCCAATGTTCAAGTTTGTCAAGATCCTTCTGTATCTTAAGCCTATCTTCTGGAGTGTTGGCTATTCCTGCCAGCTTGGTGTCGTCTGCAAATTTGATGAGTTCCCCATTTATTCCCTCATCCCAATCGTTGATGAAGATGTTAAAGAGTACTGGGCCTAAAACAGAGCCTTGGGGGACTCCACTGCATACTTCCTTCCATGTAGATGCAGTTCCATTGAGGACTACACATTGAATGCGGTTGGTCAGCCAACCAAGGACCCCTCACTAAATATAAAGACTGATGCAAATACAGACTGATGATATCAGTATCACCTGATATACATACACAACACAACACATGCATGTGCGTATGTGTGTGTACGTTATGTGCATGTATACACAGTATATGTGTATATACTGTACACATTACACACATACACACACATACATTCATGTTTTCAAATTATTAACTTTTATCAGGTTACATCCTAAATAAAATTGAATATCTTTGAGAGTCCCAAGTAATGCTTCTTTTATTCCACAATTCGTGTACTTTTACCTTGCTGCTTTGTTTAGAATCCATTGTACTCTTCTTATTCATGTAGTACTTCTCATTCCTGGGTCAGTCTGAATTAATTTTTCATTGCACAAGGAATATAAAGATCATGTAATTGAACCTCCTTAGGGTGTTGTGGTTCAGAATAAATGGAAGGTAAGGTGATATGTCAGAACAAATGGCACAATATATTGATTTTCACAGGGAACTCGGAAGCTGAAATCAGTGGTACTTTATTTCAAGGAATTAGAGAAATGGACTCTTTGATAGACAAGGATCCCAATTCATCTATTATTTCATTGTTGGAAAAGCTACAAAGGATAGACTCAGTGGAGATTTTATACCGTTATTAACTTATTTTGAAAATAATTTTATTGACGTTTGCAAATACAAAGAAAAAAACTAATTTACAAATGCAAATATATAAAAATCTAACACATTAGAAGAATATAAAAAGTAAGAAAAAGAAAAAAGTGAAAAAAAGACAAAAGACAAAAGTGAGAGAAGATAAATGATGACTGCTATGGCCTCTAGACAAGTATAAACAATTGGTTAATTTAACATCTTGTCTAGTACTTCAATTTATAAAACAAAACTATTCTTCTTATCTCTCAATCCTTATCAGTAGTCAAATTATATAAAAAAACATTGAATCCTGATCAGTAAAAGCCTAACCATACCATCCTGGTTCAAAATATATTCTATAATGCGTACCAGAAAGCATAACATGCTGTCTATATTTTAATATATTTATTAAATAGATTCACTTTATAAATCTTTTCATTTTTAAAAAGTTTAATTTTTAGTGCCATCAAATAGTGTCTCACAAATTGATTTCTTATCAGTGTCTTTTTCCTGGGAAAACATGAGCAGTTCTTGTTTGTCTCTTCTCAGAGTTTCCTTGGTCCCATATGTTGCTTTTATACATGAAAAGAAAGAAGGCTTTCCAAGTCATACTTCTGATTTATTATTTGTATGTCCCCTCTAATCATTAAAATATTAACCGGTTCCATTCATAAATCCATTTTGACATAATTTTTCACATCATTCTTATACTCCATTTTAAATCCATTTCAAGATCCACAATATCATTGTATATTATTTTTATAATCAGCATTAAAAAAAAAAAACTTCAAATCCACATTCATATCAGTCTCAGTCTTTTTTAGCCAATAAACTTTGTTGTTCTTCTATACCCTCTACTGTAGTACTACACAATCTTGTAAGTAACTTCTGAGTAAATGGTTCCTAAACAGACTTAATTTCTTCTGTAGTCAAATACATGAGGCTCCCCTTGAGGTGCACCCAAAGACTACAGCTAGTTCAGAATGCGGCCGTGCGGGGATTTTGGGAGCCTCACGGCATTCCCACGTAACACCGCTCCTGCGTGAGCTGCACTGGCTGCCTGTGGCCTTTCGGGTGCGCTTCAAGGTGTTGATAACCATCTTTAAAACGCTCCATGGCATGGGGCCTAGTTATCTGCGGGACCGTATCCTACCTCATACATCCCTTCGTCTGATTCGCTCCCATAGAGAGGGACTTCTCCGGGTGCCGTCCACCGGGCAATGCCGACTGGCGATGCCCAGGGGAAGGGCCTTCTCTGTGGTGGGCCCAACCCTCTGGAACGACCTGCCCCCCGAACTTAGGACTAGCACGGACCTCTGCTCCTTCCGCCAACATTTGAAGACACATCTCTTCCATCTTGCCGGCCTGGCCTAATCCTCACAACCATGTTTGTAGACTGAATTTTAAATTATTTTAATTGGATTTTAAATGGGTTAATAGTATTAGGGAATTTTTAGCACAGGGCATCTCGTATTTAATTGGATTTTAGCCTTAAATTATATTTATTATTGCTATGTTTTGTATTTTCTGTTTTAATTTTCTGTGCACCGCCCTGAGTCCCTCCGGGGAGATAGGCGCGGTTATATAAATTTAATAAAATAAAATAAATAAATAAATAAATAGATTTGCTCCATTGTACTAATGGGTTTGTTCTCCTTTAAAAGTAATTTTTTGTTCTTTCTATTTCCCTGTAGCCAGCCTTTAAGTTCCCTCTTTTTATCTGTTTATTTTCCAGTCAGTAAAACTTGCCCACAAGAGGATTTCTTACCATTAAACTCAGAAACTTCATATACTATTTTATAAATTTTTAAACACCCCACAGGAAATATTCCTTCAAGTCCATCTAGCCCCTTTCCAAAATCAACATTCTAGTCCCACATTTGCTTTTTCCCCCCAAAATTAAACCTTCTCTTATTAATTCTTAAACTAACTCAGAGCTTCTTTCTTACAGGATGTAAGGAAAATCTTCTGGTGTAATACAGCTTGTATTTCAGAAGGTTCTTAACTCCAAAGAAATCAGTAATAAGCAATGTCCTAAAGTAACTAAGCAAGTAGGCAAATGCAGTATCTCTTAAGTTGCTGAGCATGGATTAGGCAAAAGGATCCCTTGATCCCATAGAGCTCTCAAACCTTTTGGAGAGTGCTGTTTTGTGATCTCTTCATAGGAAGAATCTGTATGGAACCAAACATGGCCGATCCCTTCATTGACTCCTATTTTAACCACATTCATCAGCTCTGTGTAAAGTTGAGTTGTGCTCCATTTGCCATGAAACTCAAAAAATCTGTTATTAATGTATGAATGTATCATTGTCTTGTACTATTACTTTCATAATGCTGAGACATTTGTTTCCCAAGGCAAATGTTCTTAAAATAAAATTCATATGACAATCAACCATTTTTTAGATGAATCTTGCAGAGTGAAAACAAACTATCTCAGGATAAATTGACCTGTCTATCTTTATTAAGGCTAGATCAGCCCACAAGTTATAATGCTATGAGGCATGTTTTTGAAAGAGTCTTGGCACAATGGCTGATTAATTTTTTAAAAGGCCCTATGCAAAATTAATTGCCAGGTTATGCTGGAGCTGAGTATCCCCATTTCTACAATCATGGCATTGTAATGCTACAAAATTATAATCATGGGGTTGTAATCATGGGATCCTAATGCTACAAAAATAGACCATTTTAAACTGCTCATATTCTACTTTCTAATGTCTTTGAATATCATGGAATTAGGGACTATTAATACAAATTGAGATTTCAAGACAGATACTTGTATTTTGTGAAGTGTATATCCAAGACGATAGTAAAATTTCAACAACGTAGTTCCCATTCTGATTCTTATGTCAAGTAGCATCAGAATCTGCTATTTTGGAAGAGAAAATTATTTCTAAGGTTTGCTACAACTGAACAGCATGCTGTACATATCACAGTCTCAATACATGTTTTCTGTACTAAGCTTGCTAACCTTAAATCTTAACCGGGGGTGGGTGGGGGGGTATTCACTTACTTTCCCTACCAGTTTGCAAATGTGAACTTGTGGACATGCCCCATCCACACATGTGATTTGGCTTGAAAATGTGCCTAAATAGGACAGCCTAGAGCCAGGATGGGTGGGCAGGCCCATCTGCGATGTCCACTACCAGTTCAGGTGAACCGGTTCGAACCAGCTAAATATTACCTCTGATCCTAACCCTATGCATTTGTTTCCAGTGGATGGAAAAAACCCCTGAAAATAAATTCTAACTTTGCTATCCCAGACAAATGTTATCCCAGACAAATATGCATGCTAACTACTTCTGATTCATCAGTAGCTAATGGGTGGACCATATGTACCAGTAACATTGGGTAACTTAATCCTTCTCTATTAGGCAGGAACTTAATTTAAAACATAAACCAAAATAATGCTCTCATACAGATGCTGACAGGATCAATAGTCCGGTGTATTATGGGTTGAGGTCCACTGCATCTGAAGGTTGGTCTGATGAATGAAGCACAGATAGGAGACATTGTACATATATATTAGTAAAAGAAAGCTGAAATCATTTTCTTAAGACTTCTTGCTCAGTGGTGATATTAAGACCATGTCCTTCAGAGAAAGACAAAACTACAATTTCCTTTATTTCCAGCAAGCATACAAACTGGCTACCATGGCTGAAATAATAAAAAGATATATCTTGAGGGCAACATATTGTAGAAAGTTTCTCTAGAGCAGAATTGGCAAACTCTTTTCCGTAAAGAGGCACCCCTCCTCTGCCTCCAGCTGTGGGTCTGTAGGCCAAGGGACATGCAGTCATTGGTGGTACCAGTCCCACCAGCAAAGAGGCTTCTATTAGGGTGCCCCTTCCCTGGATGCTCTGTCTCCACCTTTCTGCCCCACCCCTCACACTGGGAGCTTAGCTGAGCTCTAACCTGGGGATCTGCTACTCATAGGCCTTACAAAAACATGTAGCGGACTGGATTTGGCCACTTTGTGGACCTGCTCTATAGTATCAAACTGCAGTGTTTAGTTTCTCATTGGTGTTTTACATTTAAAACAATCTAAAAAAGAAAATTAGATGAACCTGGTAGACACCCAATGATATGTTAGAGGGAATACCTCACTTGAGACCCTGGCCTGAAGATTGAGATCTATAGTCTGAATAAGCTTACAAAAATCCCTGCAATTTACACATCAGAGAGTCTTTTGGTTTAACAGGGAGCATTTCAGTTTCTTGTTTGAAGCTCAGGCATTGAGAAATGTGTCCTGAAGTATATTGAATGCTCCTTGATGAATGCCAAATCATATGAATGCATAAACCAGCAAATACTTTGAGAACTTTAATAGTAACTCTGGTGGGACTTTGAAGGCATTAGTGTTATTTCTTGCTGCATATAACCAACCTTTTATGTTAATAATTTCAGAGTAGCTTTCAAGAGAGGTCTTTAGTTCAAGTACTGATCAAGTTATTGTCAAGAGTTCAAAAACCTTGAAAGGAATTATCTTTCTTGGCAAAGACCAGTATATAACTATTAATATGATGCCTTAGTATAGCTTATATATTGTATATTACTTCTCATTTTCAAAAATCTTGCGGAGGAGGAGGAGGAGAAGTTGATGTTGTAGTTCTACCCTAATAATTCCCAAAATATTTTTTTGAATTTTTCCAATGGCAAAATTGTGGCAACTCGCAGGAAATGAAAATTAATGACTTAGGGAATCTTCAAATTTTGAAACTGTATAATGAGTCAGGATGTGAGATTATGGAAAACTCAGAAGAAATAGATAGAAGGGTAGCACCTTTCCTCATACTTATCATGGGATAAGAAGCCAAATTTGTAGCCTGTTTCCCAAATCTCTTATGTCATATTTCAAATAAAGTAATTACAATCATTCTTTACCTCTACAAAGCAGCTACTATTCATTTAAAAAGTGGGGCAAAGCTAATAAGATGACTGAAATGTAAAATGAAAATATGATGTAAAATGAACTATGCATAATAGAAGATGTAAAGGGGGGAGAACCCGGACAACACTTTATTTATTTAAAAAAAGTTAAAATATGTAACAAAACATTAAAAACGAGAAAAAAAGCTATTTACATGTTAATATTCTCTAAACTATAACAGAAAATTTAGATTTATATACAGATTTTTGTCTCCAAAGATGCAAGTGTGAAAAGAAAGTAGATGGAACTTGTCAAAAGATTTATTAATGTTGGATTGCTTCTATCATCCTGTTCCTGTATAAAGATATACAGCATCTTCCATTACTACAACTATTAGAGAAGAGCTCTGTTAATTTATTATAATATATTGATTGGATGCTGAAAAACCCATTCTTTATAAAACATGATGATAATAAGAACAGTTGCATTGTAACAAAACTTACTTTTTATAGGCAAAGAGGAAATATTGTTATTCACTTGAAGGAAATTATTTCTTTAAAAAAGATAAATTCTTCCTATCCTTAAAAAGAAATTGTCTTGATTATTTTTTGCTTGTGAAATAATGTACTGTTATGGTTCCCAGGCCAAATGGTAAACTATTACAGTTGCTGAGGAATTATGGTAATTAATGGTAATTAATGGTAATTAGTTACCCTTCCATTTTCTGAACTCTGTTGTGAAGAGATCAAAGGCATATACTTTATTTGTGCTCTGGATGACACAGAGACAGTGTGACATATGTATGTTCCTTGTCCTCTGCAATGGAGGCAGAATGATGTACAGGTTGCCCTCCACTTACAACAGTTCATTTAGTGACTATTCAAAGTTACAATGACACTGAAAAAAGTGACTGATTATCGTTCTCCACAGTTATGACCTTTGCAGCAACTCGATCATGTGATCAAAATTCAGATGCTTGGCAACTAATTCATACTTATGACTATTGCAGCATCCCAGGGTCACATGATCACTTTTTGCAGCCTTCTGACCAGCAAAATCAATGGGGAAGCCAGATTCACTTAACAACTGGGTTACTAACTTATCAACTGCAGTGATTCACTTAACAACTGTGGCAAGAAATGTCGTAAAACATTTAACAAATTTTGGGCTCAATTATCCTAAGTCGATGAACACGTGTAGTTTCATGTTGCACCTCTTCATGCCATCCAATCTTGCACAAGATTTCTTTCACAATTTTATCTTTTGTTTAATCAACTATAGTATATTCAAAGATAAGAAATTTCTGAAGCAGTTATACATGACTAAAACAACTGCCAGATACAAAAGAGCACAGAAATTTGAACAATTAAACCTTTTATAGCATGCATTTAAAAAGAAACACTGAGCTTGGTGGTTTCCTTGCAGACATTTCATTACTCAAGCTAGGTAACACCATCAGTGCTAGTGCTAACATCATCACTAGCAGTGGTGATGTTACCTAGTTTGGGTAATGAAATGTCTGCAAGAAAACAACCAAGGTTAGAGAGCACCAAGGACCCTTCATTTCAACCCTGAGCTATAAAGTATTCTCCTTTAAAAAGAACACACATGCACTCCAATCTAGCGCAGACAGAAAAGTCTGGGTGAAGAGGCAGGAGATGCTAAAAGGACTTCATGGTTGGTGCGCCTCAAAATCCCCAAAGCATCACAAAAGAAATGCAGTTGTTGAAAGAGGCAAAATTCTATCATTTACATTTTAAGTGGATTGATATGATTCTTGCATGGAAATTGTATTCTCTCCTACTTCACTGGCTCCTCACTAAGCATATGGTTACAACTCTTATCCCAGGGCTTTTGTTTTATAAGAATAGCACATTACCGGTGCTATGGTAATATGAATTCACTGCAATGGTATTGTCCACTGCTGTAAAGAAAATTCCTGGAGATCTTCTTTGAGCAGCAGGGATAACTGAAGAATAGGATAGCATTTGTTATTATTGCCTAAAGATGCAATGCTCCCATATGCCATTTATTTTCATTGTTGGGATAAAAATAATATTTGGCGTAAACAATTCCCCTAGTGGCACCTTAGAGAGCAAAGCATAATTGAAGACCAGACCAAGAAACTGGGCCTTGAGCACTAGCATTTATAATGTAATCATATAAACAGTAAGAGTCAATTTTGCAAGAGCAGCATGACAGGAGCCACTCTCTTTGACAGGTTTGATTACCCCTGATTCCCTGGAATTAATTATAATAATGTGCATGTACCCTAGTGAGAGTCCTAACTAAAAAGAAAAGTGGTTTTCTATGAAATTCGCTGGTTGCTTATAAGCATAAAAATTCTAGCTATGATGAGAAGTTATAGGGTCCATCACTCAGTAATAAATTCACATACTACCACAGGAGAATAAAACAATACAGACAAATACAACAGACAGTATAAATTATGAGAAAATATAGATTTTTCCCTTTAAAAAAAGAAATGCTGATTGTGAAAGAAAGTTGAATGAAACATTTAATCTTTCAGAGAGTTATTTTATGGTAGCACTTATTTATATATGTAAATCTGTTGTATTTTATCAAAATAAGGGTGGAACCAAACATTATTAAAACATGAGTTTATTACCAGTCAATCTGACTTGCCTCAAATGTGTTGGGGCCTAACTAATTTGCATGTTCCCTGCCTTTCTTGTAATCCCAATACATCCAAGGCCCCACTGAGATGCTGCTGACTTTTAGGTATCCCTGCCTCTTCTAGATTATATGGAAAGAATGAAATAGATCTATGGTAAGGATGAAAGAGAAAATGCCAAATATAATGATGTTAGGAAACCAAGCACTAAGTAGTAGGGAATAGGTAATTGCCCATGGATATCTACTGAATACATACGTTTATTTTAAAGAATCATTTAAAGTAAAACAAAGGAAGAGCCTAAGCCTGGTAGTTGCTTAAATCAGGCTTATTTTTCATAATTTTCTGGTATGTATTTACCTTGAAATATAAATAATTATAAAAGAGAGAAAACAAAATAACAAAACTGTTATTTCTTAGATGATTATTATTGTTTCCTAATGCTGGACTGAAAGACTAGATTAGAAATACAGCACATCATATAATGTGTTTGATAAATCCCCCCTCCTCCAAAAATGTTTTTGTTGTTTCAAAAAGACCTGCAGATAAATTTTCCAAGAGCAAAAGTGGGCATGCCAGAAAAATAGTACAAATGCACTCTATACATGGGACAGAAGAGAAAAATAGGAGCAAAGTATTTCTCCAATTTAACCTTTCTGACCCCAAACACCCCAAATTTATTAGAGCATGACTTCCATCATATAGATCCAGCAACTACTAGTTGCTGCTGATTGGGGGCTGTTATGCATTTATGCAATTTAATAGAAGGTTGAATAATTTATTGCATGATAAAACCAACACTAAATTTTACAAACTTTGGAATTAGTATTTTTATGTATGTATATTTAGAAATCATTTAAACAGGTAGAGACATTTTAATAAGCAATACTTTCCAAATCTAGAGTCCAGATTTATAGACTAACTAGGTCAGATAATTACATAGCCACTATCACAGACATATCTATTCTTCATTATATTGAAAATAACTTGCAGATGGAAAAGCACTATGAAAAATAGAAGTGGCCATAGAACTTCAAGAGATCATCAGGTGTTCATATGAGAGCTGAGGTTTTAATGGATTTTCTATTTTTATAACAACTTTGACACACACAAAATAAACATACTTAAGTTACCAGAACAAATTGCTTTTTCTATGCTACTAATCCCATAAACTGTTTCACTTTGAGTTATATTCTAACCATTCATTCAAACACCTCCAAGACAGAGCTAATATTTCAAATATGAGACTACAAATAATTGTCAGACCTATCCTACAGATTTAACATGACATTAGGCTAAGTGTTTATGTGTTCACTTTAGTGAAATGGTTATCTATTCTCTTAATGTGGAAATATACATTGAACCATCACATTAATAAACTTCACTGATGAGAACTACTTCAGATTCTAATAAGTATGAGTAATTGCCTTTTTAACAAGACCATTTGATTATTTTCTCACATTAGCTCTACTAGTGAACTGTCTCTTTCAAAAATGATTTCTTACTTTAATCAGGGGAAACATCTAAGGGACAATAGCTGCAAAATGAAGAGAATTATTATCCTTATAATACAGGGCTCTTTGGCTCTTTGGCCAACAAATAGTTGAGTAATAAGTCATAAAAAATTCTCAGTTAATTTTTTTTTAGATTTCCCTCTTTTTATTGGTTATATTTGGGAGGTACTGTCATCAATGTCTTCAAAATTTGAATTATGAATATCAGTATCAGACTGCTAAAGCTATACTATGGCATTCATTGACATCAGGGAAAAAATATTGGGACTCCTGAGGTTGGTGATTTTAAAATGGCACTTTGGAGCCCAATACTTTTTTCGTAATTCCAGAAAGAAATCATTTATGAAATCTTAGAATCACTGAGTTAGGGAAGATCATTTAGACCAGTGGTGGGCAAACTCATTAGTCAACAGAGCCAAATATCAACAATACCACAAATGAAATTTATTTTGAGAGCCAGAAGGTGTGGCCTGTTTTGTGGAAGTGGCTCAGCGGTCATGTGACCGCGTGCCGTGGCCAACTTGGAAAATGTGAAACTCACTTAACAATGGTCTTGCTTAGCAGCCAAACTTTTGGGCTCAATTGTGGTTGTAAGTTCTTTCTTTCTTTCTTTCTGTCTGTCTGTCTGTCTGTCTGTCTGTCTTTCTTTCTCTCTCCCACTTTCTTTTTCTTTCTTTCTCTTTCTCTCTTTTTCTTTCTCTCTCTCTCTCCTTCATCCACCCATCTCTGTCACTCTGTGTGTGTGTGTGTATCTGTCTGTGTCACATTCACTCACTTAATCACCCATTCTGTGTCTCTGTCTATCTTTCTCTCCCTCCCTCTCTGTGTGTCTGTGCCTCTGTCTGTCTGTCTGTCTGTCTGTCTCTCCCTCCCCCCCATGCGGAGCCTCCTCAGTCCCTGGGAAGTGCAGTGGGGGAGGCTAGGACTGCCTCTTTGCCCTTGGGGCAGCCGCTGCGCTTCCCAGGGGCTGAGAAGGCTCCACGAGAGGGTGAAGGAATTGGCATCTGATGGGTGAGCGAGTGTGCAAGCGTGGCCGGCAGGTGGACAAGGAAGGTTGCTGTAGTGGCGCCCAACAACCCATCCACCCGCCCTGCTGGCTCACCCACCGAAGGCCGGTTCCTTCCTCCCACCCATGGAGCCTCCGCAGCCCCTGGAAGTAGACGAGTGGCCGGCATGCTGGCTGGGGAGGCTACAGCTGCCTCTTTGGGTAGCCACTGTGCATCCCAGGGGCTGAAGAGACTCCGTGGGGGGAGGGATGGAACCGGCGGCCAGTAGGGAGGGTTGCTGCGGCCCAGGAGTCCCGCTGTCGGCGAGGGTGGAGGAAGAGCCACACTCGATGGGCCAAAGAGCCACTTGTGGCTCGCGAGCTGCGGTTTGCCAACCACTGATTTAGACCATGAGTGTCCAAATTTTTGGGTCACATAAGTCACATAATACTGCTAAAAGTTTACAATCTTATGGGGTTACATTACTAGCTATCCAAGATTACATGCAGCCTGCAGGTTGGACTCGCTTGATGTTATACTATCAAGACTAACCCAATACTTAATGTTACAATCCATATTAACCAGAGGTGGTATTCAGCCAGTTCTGACAGGTTCTGGAGAACCAGTAGCAGAAATTTTGAGTAGTTTGGAGAACTGGCAAATAGGCTGGCCCTACCCCCGCTGCCTCCCAACCTCCCAGCTGATCTTCTTTTATTGCCCTGAGCAGGAGAAAAGAGTTGGAAAGCAGGTTCGTGGAGTGGAGAGGGAATGGGGATTTTGCAGTATCCTTCCCCTGCCACGTCCACAAAGCCACACCATGTCCACAAGCTGCACCATGCTCACAAAGCCAAGCCACACCAACAAAGCCACACCCACAGAACCATTGAATCCCACTACTGATATTAACACATCTATCACAAATCTCTATCCATTTTTGACTTTTGCTTCCAGCTTCTGAAGGCGTCGGACATGCTTTGTGCTTCGTCCGCCGCTTGCTGTACCAGTGGGCTTCTTTGGAAGCACGGAAGACCCCGGGAAGGGACTTCTGCTGTAGGAGCGGCTCGCTGAGAGCCCCCAGCCTAGCGGTGGCTGCCCCCCCCAGCCTCGCTCTAGGAGCTGGGGAGCAAAAAGGGGGGGTGTCTATTCACCAGATGGAACTCGGGAGCTATTAGCAGAATAAGAACAGTAGCGGAATGCCGGAGGTGAAAGATGCTCCCTAATCTTTTGAATTGCAGATGAAAAATAAGCGATAAATCACTGTAAGTGCTAATTCAATCAATTTAGAATGGAGATTGGAGGGGGGAGTTTCCAACCCCCCTTGGACAAAGCGGCTATTAAGTGATCCCTCTCCTTTGAAATGGAGAGAGGAAGGATTAACTTGCTATTTGAATAAACTATGGGAAAGAATTGTATCGTATCGCATTTGCAACAGTTTCACGGAGCTCTTTTTTAAAAAAAAAAGTAAATGGAAACTTTCACTTTTCTTCCTGTCAGAAGGCAGGGCAAGATGGCTTCTCTTTGTTCTCCACTTATAACTCCTCTACAGTGGTGAAGCTTTTTCCCTCCAAAATTGCCAAAGAAGGATTATAAACTTTTTACTTCAAACATTCCTCCCAGAGGCTTCCAAGTCTCTCCCAATATGTGGACTCCTGGTTTTGGACTGTAAGATTTCCTTTTTTTAAAGTGAATTTTTAAGACTCTTAAGACTGAACTCTCACTCAGACTCTCTGACTCTCGGACTGTCTCGGTTGTCCGTTTCTCCGGTGCCATTTCTTTGTCAATTAAGAAACTAGAACTGACATAATGGCTTATAGAAAGCCACCAATGGGAAAATCAGCTTCTGCCCCATCGTCTGCTGTCTCCAGCCCAACTACACAGTGGAAGATTCTACACTTTTACAGAAAGAGAGAGGGCTCAAAGGACCCATTGGTTGTAGAAATGTTTTGGGAAATAATGAAAAATATGAATAGTATGAATGAAAATATGAATGAAATGCGGAAAGAAATGTCAGAATTAACATTAGAACTTAGGGAAGCGCAATGAAACACAATGGAAAATAAACAAAAAATTGAGAAGCTAGAGAGGGGTGCGGCTGAGATAGGGGAAGAGGTGGAAGGGATTCGGAGGGAGGGTTTAGAATTAGGAGCAAACATGACCAAAATTAAATTTGAAAGAATGTCTCTTTTTCTCAGGTTCCAGAATATACCAGAGTCAGAAAATGAAGATTTTAAAGATCTTATGAGTACAATATTAGCAGAATACCTTAAAAGACCAGTACAATATTAGCAGAATACCTTAAAGACCTCAACTCTGGTGGGATATGGACCTGGTTTATAGAATTAATTCAACTTATGCCAGGATAAATAATGTACCAAGAGAAGTCCATGTTAAATTTCTTAGGAGATCCACAAGGGATAAGATTTTGAGAGCTCAAAGGGACTTTAAAATACCAGGATAAAAGAAATAATCATTTTGAAACAGATTCCGAAAAAAATTAGAGAAATAAGGAGGAAGTATTCCTTCTTATCTAAGAAATTATATAAAAAGGGAATATGGTTCAAGTGGTTATTGCCAGAGGGAATGCTGATCTTCTGGGAGGGAGGTAAAGTAAGAATCAAAACATTAAGTGAGGCTGAAGCTTTTATTAAAAAACATTCTCCCCAGCTGGGAGGTGAAGACAGGGGAACGGAGGGAGCGACGGCCCAGCCCGGGGACAGGGAAGAGGAGTCAATTGCAAAAAGACTTAGATCGCAAAAATAATTTTATTTGAAATACTATTGTAATTGTTGATACAAGATAAAATGGCAAAAAAAAAAGAGATGATTGAATATAAAGGCTATACAATGTAATCTTTTTATATGTTTATCTTTTACTTTTAACATTGTAAATTTATGAAGTTTTGGGAAGGTCAACACCAATGGCAGGAAAGCTACCAAAATCTTACCTTTACCCTATACCCTTTCCCCTGTAAAATTTTTGAAAACCAATAAAATACTTTAAAAAAAAAAACAAATCTCTATCCATTTTCACTAAATATTCTCAGCCACATAACTTCATTATGCATTGGAGGAAATTCTCCAAGTTAATGTCAACGTTCCAGCGTTGCCATGATGATTATCAGGCTGCCCTAACAAAATGAAAATTCTTGACATTCCTATGGTCGGAAAATTGTTTTGTTTCCCATAGGTTACTTTCGGGAAGTGAGGGGAGCCAGATGTCAATGTTCCAGCATTGCCATGACAATTATCAGGCTGCCCTAATAAAGTGAAAATTCTTGACATTCCTATGGTCGGAAAAGGAATCTCAGGATGACCTGTGAGTGCGCATGCATAGATTTACTTTCGATGCTAATTGGGGAACGTAATTTATGACTGGCAGAGGGGAGGGGACATAGGGGGGTAAAGTTCAGAAGCCATCAAATAACTTTCAGTCCTGGTTACACCAGAGGTTCAGCCAAGATGTTAATCCTAATAAATGGATGTTTTTTTAACTTTATCTTGATCCAGGAATTAATTGGGGTTTTCTCTTGGGAGCTTCACAGATAGCCAGGACTGCAATTTTTTTTCCTGAAAGGTTTCCTGAAGCCCGGCTCTCCGAGTACTCCCCCTCAATCTTTGGGCTGCATGGAGAGAAAAATCAGGCAACAAGAGATGATTACAGCTGAAGGTATGCAGCGATGCCTTTCTCAGAAGCAGAAGATAAGTACTGCTGGAAAATCCCTTGCCCTAGCCCTCAGACACAGGAAAGGGTCTCAAGCAAGTTAGCAAGGGTGGACTGGAGGTGGGACTGGACAGAAGCCAGGCTCCCCAAACCCCAGATGGAACCCCTGGACAGTGACAATTATCAGGCTGCCCTAATAAAGTGAAAATTCTTGACATTCCTGTTGTCGGAAAAGGAATCTCAGGATGACCTGTGACTGCGCATGCATAGATTAACTTTCGATGCAAATTGGGGAACGTGATTTATGACAGGCAGAGGGGAGGGGACATAGGGGGGTCATAGCCATCAAATAACTTTCAGTCCTGGCTACACCAGAGGTTCAGCCAAGATGTTAATCCTAATAAATGGATGTTTTTTTAACTTTATCTTGATCCATGAATTAATTGGGGTTTTCTCTTGGGAGCTTCACAGTTAATTTCTTTCAAAGTATTTTGTATCAAAAGTGGGTAAGGTTGAAATATTTGTTGCTTTTAGCTAAATCTTCTGGGATGAGCAATGGCAGGTAACTACTCTTTGGAGAATTTTTACTGCAAAACCAAGAAAGAACATGCCAATATGAGGCATTATACAAACAAAAACCAAAATACTGAGTTTCATAAAGGTTACGTCTTCCCCACAGTGAAGAATCTTTACTCCTGATCTAAGAGCATTTATAAAACACAATGCAGGCAGGACTAGTTTTTCCACCTCACTGGGTTTACCAATATTAAGCTAATGAAAACCTTATCATGAAGAACACTTGCCATTTCTCTAATTTTCAGCTGCCTGTTTTAGTTGCATTTCCCCTCAGTGCATTTAAATGACTTTTCTTGTTAATTTACCAAAAACAAAAAACTTAAAAATCTCCAAAATGTTTCAGTGCTTCATTTCAGATAGAAAGGAAATCAAAGAACAAGGGAGGAAATGTTAGTTCCCTTAGAAATAAATTAAACTCCCCTCTCTCTGAATTTAAAGATCATTACCAAAATTCTAGAGTGTCCAAAATAAGCAGTCCAGGTAGAAAGATTTCAGGAACAAAGCAGAGTGGTAAGTGGGTACAACCTGGGTTCAATGGCATTATTGCTAGTGGTCCTCCTGAATATTAATTATGCTATAGGCAACCTTTAATTATGGTATAGGTGACTAATTATGCTATAATTTTCAGAATTCTAACAGCCCCAGTTTCCCGGATAGTCTGATGGTTGGGTTATATAATCCCTCATTCATAATATTGAGCTTGGTGATTGATTAATTCTCTTCCAGTTTGAATTTCCTTTGGCTGCTGCTTGGTTGATCATGATGACCCTTCCTTCACCTCTAAGAAAGCCTGTGTGCTATTTCTGGGGCATCATGAATCAAGTTCATCTCACCTGAGCCATTCTTTTTTCCCCTTATTTAGTCAATTTTGGCTACACCATCAGCCACACATTATTATATAACTATACCTTCTCTATTTGGCTACTTTCAGCTGTGCCATAAAATGCTTAAACAATGAAATTGTACGCTGCCCATAGTCCCACTCTGAGGGTGATGGGTGGTTAGGAAGTGTAAAAAATCAATTAATTGATTGAGCCCATACGTCTTAACTAAAACCTGAACCAATGTTTGTTTATATTCTTTTCTCAATGTAAAACAACTGTCAATACAGAGTATCCAATAGTGCTCTCAAGCAATGTATGCTAATTGTATATTATTCCACATATAAGATTTCAATCTCTCTCCAGTTAATTATTTTTACTGTCAAACTGCCCTTTATTGCTTAGCTATGTTTTCCTGAATGTTCTTCAGTACCTACTTTCCAGTAACTTAAATTAATTATTCCGTGTTCTGCCCTTTTGATTATACAGAATTGGATATAGGCTTTCTCTGTATGACACCCTATAGGTCTGTGATGGCGAACCTATGGCACGGGCGTTGCCCTGTCAGCTCTAGTGCGCATGTGTGTGTTGGACAACTCCTGAAGCCTCTGGAGGTGGGGGGAGGCTGTTTTCACCCTCCCCAGGCTCCTAGAAAGCCTCTGGACCCTGGGGAGGGTGAAAAAAGCACGCCAAAAGTAGGGGGTCACACACATAGCATTATGGGTGTGGCATGCCCACGCATGACCCCCCCTGTGCTCCCCCCGCTTTTGGCACACGAGCCAAAAAAGGTTCGCCATCACTGCTATAGGTATTTGAATAGATAGGTATCAGTCTCTTTCAAGGCTAAACATAGCCAGTTACATCAATCTTTTCCCTTGATGTATGTTCTGGTTATTATGAAATCTTTTAAAGAAACACACAAAAATTAGCGATCTGTTTTTCTCCACTCTGCAGATACCTTCACATAAGAGATGGGTTGCTCCCAGTTTGACCTGGTTCAACTGAACCGGTAGTGTGCAGAAGTGTTGCGCAAGAGAGCGTGTGCGTGCGCACGAGGGAACCAGTAGTAAAATGGGTAGAAATCCACCACTGATTCACATAGAAAGCAAAGACCTATGTGGATGTCTTCTGTAGTATTTGTATTCAAACCTAAATGTTTCTGTTGCTTGAAATGTATTAATATAATACGGAATGATTTAAATTGTCGCTTATAGAAATACCTGAGTTTTGAACTGTATTAAATTTAGGATTAACCACCATATACAGTACAAGGCTGATGATATACTGTATATATAGTGGTACATTCAGCTCATTGGAGAATCATTACCAACATTTTAAAGTGAGCAGAGATAAATAATAATCATTCATTCTAATGTCTTCAGCATTAATATTTTATCTTCCTTTATAATAACAAAAATAATAATTTCATTTACTTAAAAAAAATAAAAATCAGTGACACTTCAGTATTAATCTAGACTGGAAACCAGATGCTAATTTTAAAATGAGAAGAGTTCTAGTCCTACTTCAGGCACAAAGTCTTCTAAGAGACTTTGGACCAGTCACTCCCTCTCAGTCCAACTGTCTTCTGAAGGCAATTGTTGTGGAATTAATAGAAGGTAGAATCATTACATATGTCACCTTGAATAGGACAAGATGAAGGTGGGAAAGAATGGGAAAGAATTCAATAGATAAATAACAATGCAAAATGCAGTAGCAACTTCTGGTTGACTGTAAATTAACCAGAGAAATACAGTAATGGTTATTTACTATGCATTATATTCTCATATGATATTGATAGATTATATCAGCCCAACAAAAATGGAGGTAGAAATTTACTTCAAGTCAAAGAAACTGTTGAAGAAGAAAAGCATGCATTTACTTGGTAAAGATTAAAAGTTAAAAATTGGAACTTACTAAATGTATGGGAAATAAAAAATGAATATTGAAAATAACATAATAAAAACATAAGCAGAATGCTGACAAGGAAAAGCATTACATCATCAATTTCTACAAAAGATTGAGGAAAAAGTGGATAAAGATAACACCTGGTAATGGTATACAACTGGGATATTTTTAAAAAAGAAACTTAAGGCTTGATTTTGGCTCTGCATGAGCAAGCTACATGAACTCTTGCAATAAATGCCAGAATAGAAAAATCATCAAATAATTCAAAGTGTAGATTGTGCAAAGAAGAAAAAACAGTAGATCATATATTCAGCCTGTGCGTGAAGATTGCACAAATTGATTATAGACAGTGACAAAACACAGTTGCCAGAATAATTTCTTGGGACATCTGCAAAAATAATCAGCTCCCAGTAATGAAAAATTAGTGGGAATTTATAATTGAAAATGAGCAGGTTAAAATATTGTGGAATTTCTGAATACAAGCTGATAAAGTCTTGGCACATACTACAACATACACAATTGTGTTTAAAAGAAAAAGAATGTGGATAATTGATGTGGCAATACCAGAGGGTAGCAGAAGACAAAGAATTGGAAAAGATGACAAAGTATGCAGTGATCATCCCAGTAATAATTGGCACATCCCCAGTACCAAAACACCTTGGATGACACTTAGAAAACCAGCATATTGACAACATTTCCATCTGACAATTACAAAAAGCCACACTGCTTGGATTCACACATACACTATACTATTATGATAGCCTAGGTCCGTGATTGCGAACCTATGGCACACCTGCCAGAGGTGGCACACGGAGCCATATCAGCGGGCACGCGAGCGGTTGTCCTAGATGATTTTTGGCTGGCCCACCCACACTGCCCTTCCCTTACCAGGAGTCTCCACATGATGCCAGGTAAGTACAGAGCTTGTGCAGAGGCTCTGGGAGGGCGTTTTCAGTCTCTGGAGGGCCTCTGGAACAGGGACAATGAACCTACCGGGCCCACTGGAAGTCAGTAGATGGGACATATCTGGCCTCTGGTGAGTGGAGAGGCAGTTTTTGCCCTGCCCAGGCTCCAAAAAAGCCATGAGCACATGCACAGGGCAGCGGGGGTTGTGTGTGTGTCACACATGCATGCACAAGGGACATGGGGCGGGGGAGCGATTAAATTATTGGTTTGGGCACATGTGGGCGCATGATAACGCATGCATGCATTTGGCACCCAAGGAGAAAAAGGTTCGACATCACTGGCCTAGGTTCTTGGGAAGAACTAGATGTAAATGAAGGCCAACACCAGCTATAGAATTGGCAGCTGTGAATTTGCATTTTTGAATATAATAATAATAATAACAACAACAACAACAACAACAACAACAACAACAATAATAATAATAATAATTGGAGGTGGAGTAACAACAAATGAAAAACCTGATAAAGAGAAAGCTCTTTTTAAAAAAAAAAAAGAGAGAGAAAGCTCTGAAATTCTGGAAGAATTTGTGGGAAAACAACAAGAAGCACAACAGAAATGCAAAGTGGATCAAACAGATTGAGGATTCAAGTGCATAAAATGGAAGATGTGAAAATAACAAAAGAAATGGTGCAAAGGTAGTCAAGAAAAGTAAAGAACTGGAGTGCACCTGGACCAGATGAGTTACATGGCTTCTGGTTAAAGGCACTTACAAGTGTGCACAAAAGATTGGCAGCCCAAATGAACCAGATCTTAAAAACACCTGAAAATGATGAATGGATGACAACTGGAAGAACATTTTTGATCCAAAAAGGAAAGGACCCTGGAAACTATAGGCCAATCACCTGTTTGCCAACAACATACAAGCTCTTTACTGGTATCATTGCAAACCAGGTTTAAGGATACTTGGAAAGAAATAACTTGCTTCCTGTGGAACAGCAAGGATGCTGCAAAAATTCAAGAGGAACAAAGGACCAACTGCTGATTGACAAGCTAATCCTAAAGAATTCAAAGAAAATATGAACCAATCTGTTCATGGCTTGGATAGACTATAAGAAAGTGTTTGATTCAGTTCCCCATAGCTGGATCAAGAAATGCCTGGAAATCTTTGGCATCAGCAGCAACATACAAAAATTCATGGAAACTTCAATAAATCTCTGGAAAACAAAACTTATGGCTAATGGAGAAGAACTGGGTGAAGTTGAAATTAAACAAGGCATTTTCCAGGGTGATTCCCTTTCACCCCTTCTTTTTATACTCTCAATGCTACCACTAACAATCATTTTGAAGAAGATGAACTGTGGATATGAACTTAAAGTAAACAAAGGAGGCCTTTTAAAGACAACTAAGTCAAAAGCTGAATATAAGAAAGAAGTAATTGAGAAACGAGCTGAAATTGGAAAAGCAAAGCTATGCATAGCCAATACTTGAAAAGTATTGAAGGCAAAGCTGACCAAAAACTAACTTGGAACTGGTTAAGATTGGGACTACTGAAAAAAGAAACAGAAGGCTTTATTTTGGCAGCTCAAGAACAAGCCTTAGCCAAACTGCATGAAGGCAAAAATTCAACTTGTTACCACCAACAGCAAATGTCACCTCTGTAATGAGAAAGATGAGACAGTCAACCACCTGATCAATGGGTGCAGCAAAATTTCACAAACTGACTACCTACAATGCCATGACCGTGTTGCTAAGATCGTTCACTGGAAATTGTGCCAGAAATTTGGATTTGAGTACAGCAAAAATTACTGGGAACATAAGGTTGAAAAGGTTTTAGAGAATGAGAAAGTCCAGATCTTGTGGGACTTCAGAATTCAGACTGACAAGCACTTGTCCTACAACACACCTGATATAACAATAATTGAAAAGACAAAAGTATGGTTCATTGACATTGCAATACCTGGTGATGCACGAATTAAAAATAAGCAGCAAGAAAAAAAATCACAAAATACCAGGACTTGCAAATTGAAGTTGAGCGATTGTGGAAGAGAAAGTCGTGTGTTGTCCCGATTGTGATTGGAGCCCTTGGAGCAATACCTAGGGGATTTTCTCGCTATGTGGAGGTTCTAGGTTTGCCGGACTTGAGCATTCTGACTCTACAAAGGGCCACCCTGCTTGGAACAGCTTATATATCCTCCGGCATTACCTTGACAGTTCCTAGGTCCTTGGTTAGGACTTGAGCTGTTGAGCTACCAACCAGCCCCAAAGGCTGTGAACCTCTGGAACAGCTTGCTTCCAGAAGTTGTGAATGTCCCAACCCTGGAAGTCTTTAAGAAGATGTTAGATAGCCATTTGTCTGAAATGGTATAAGGTTCCTGCCCACACAGGGGGTTGGACTAGAAGACCTACAAGGTCCCTTCCAACTCTGCTTTTGTATTATTGTATAATCTCACCAAAGATTAACCATAGAATAATAATACACCTTATATTCTACAATGATACCTTTAACATCATCAGGCAACAATAGCTGCTATCCGAGTTCCTTTGGATGGATTCAATAGATGGATAAAAATTCCAAATCCACGTGCAATGAATCATAACAATAGAAGAGATGAGTAAGATTCAACCAAAATTATTAATTGATATTAATTTTGATAGTAATGGATTTTATATTTTCCCAACTTTCAAAAATAGTTCTGCTGTAGAATCTGTAGCCAAAATGTTTGGAAAAGTATAGAAAAGAATCAATTAAAATTTGATTTGTTAATTGGAAGAACACCAATGCATGTTCAATACCTAAAGGATAAAGAGGAAAAGCTGATAAGAACCTCTCATTGAGTTCTTTTAAGATCAAGCATTTACAGAAAGAAAGTGAAGGGTTTATTTTAGCTCTTTAAAAAAAAGCTTTGCCAACAACTAATTGCCTGAAAATGAAAACTTAGCATATAACAATAGTAAATGTCACCTTTATAGTGAAAAAGATAAATTTATCATTTGATAAATAGCTGCATTAAAATTATACAAACTGATAACATGCAGCATCCTGATTGAATTGCCCAAATTGTTCATTAGAAACTTTGCCAAAGGTTTGGATTTGAATGTAGCAAGAACCACTAGGGCCACCAAGTTGAGAAAAAAAATGGAAAATATGTGGACTAAAATAGTATGGAACTTTAAGATCCAAACAGATAAGCATCTTGTTCATAACATGCCTGATAAAAGTCATTGAAAAGAAAAAAGTCTGGTTCATTGGGGTTGCTACTGTATATTGCATGAGGTTAGGATTGAAGAATGCAATTGGAAAAAAATTACAAAGTACCAGATCTTGCAGATTAATCTTGAACATTTTTGGAAGTTTTCCTCCCTGGAAGAGGCATTACAGTAGTATGTATCTTTTTGTTATGCCTCAATAGAAATTACAATATGACAGAATACAAATTTGCGTTTCAATATTACTATCTTTATAAGGGCAGAGCCTTTCTGTATATGGAATTTTACAAAATTTCTCTCCAACTCAGTTTATAGTATATTACACTGTGATTATTTAAAATTGGGCCTAAATTTTGTACTTTGATATCAGGAATCTTTTGCTTAAGTACTGCTATTGTCTAATCATGTCCCAAGGGAATGAGTATCTCTCTTGAAAAACCCAGTTTATTTCATTATTTTCCAGAAAGAATACTATTTATCTATTTAATATTAGCTGAGTTGGATTTCGTGGTTGGAAATGAACCAGTAGTCAATATTTAAATATGTAGCAATGCCCTTGTAAGTTCTGCCTTCAACCATAGGGCAACATTAGGCATGTATTTTGCCACTTGGGATATCCTTCTTATGAATTTTGACTGTATCTTTACCAAATATCGATAATTAATTTCCTGGTTTGTATACAGTGTTACAGATAAAGCTTAAGAGTAGCTGGTATATATTGGGCACCTCTAGAGAAGTAGAAAGAAAGAATTACTGCTGAACTCTTGGAAGGCATTGGAAGCAATCTATGCAGTGTGCAGAGAATAAGCTATGTATTTAAAATTATAATATCTATTTCTCAGAAATTGTTCAGATTGAAGTAAATCCTCCAAGTACAGTACACACAAAACCATGTCTTTTTGTGGGTGTTTGTAACAAACATTTAAATGTATTTGCTGACTCTACAAAGTATTAAGTCATGAGTGAACTCAGAAAGCCAATATAATATAGGAAACTGAAATAACAAAATATAAACCAATCCTAAACAATAATTGACAAATAAATGCGCTTGTTTCTTAAACTACTTAGTTATGTGACTTTAACTCATATTCAGGAAATATATATCAAGGTATATACAGCAAGTAAGAGTTGTCTCACTAGAAGGAAGAATTCCATTTTCCTTCCAACATGTGTGCCTCCAGGGTCTTTGACAGGTAACAAGCTAATTGTATATTTGAATTTCTAATTAAAAGTTAAAGATCTGGAATTTCTAAACCATATTTATTTTCTCATAGCATCCGCAGAAAACCGCCCTGCCGCCCTGTTTAGGGTGACCCGCTCCCTCCTTCAACAGAGGGTGCGGGAAGCCCCGCTACAGGGTAGAGCAGAGGAATTTGTGACTTTTCTGCAGGAGAAAATCGCTCAGATACAGAACGAGTTAGCCCCCATTCATGGCCCAGTGGGATGCCACGAGAGAGATCTTGTTTGGGAGGAATTTGACTCCGTTACTTCCGAGGATATGGACAGGTTACGTGGGCGACTGCGAGCCACCACATGTTTATTGGACCCGTGTCCCTCCTGGCTTGTACTGGCATCCTGGGAGGTGACACGAGGCTGGCTCCAGGAGGTGGTCAACGCTTCCTTGAGTGAGGGTGCCTTGCCTGCTTCCCTAAAAGAAGCGATGGTGAGGCCCCTCCTTAAGAAGCCCTCCTTGGATCCAGCTTCTTTGAACAACTATCGTCCCGTCTCCAACCTTCCCTTTTTGGCGAAGGTTGTCGAGAGTGTGGTGGCACAACAGTTTCCCCGTCACCTGGAGGAAGTAGACTATCTAGATCTGCGCCAGTCCGGCTTCCGGCCCGGGCATAGCACCGAGACGGCATTGGTCGCGTTGGTTGATGATCTCTGGAGGGCCAGAGATGGGGGTTGTTCCTCCATCCTGGTCCTATTAGACCTCTCGGCGGCTTTCGATACCATCGACCATGGTATCCTATTGCATCGGCTGGGGGGGTTGGGGGTGGGAGGCACCGTTTTACGGTGGTTCTCCTCCTACCTCTCTGGCCGATCGCAATTTGTGTTGACAGGGGGGCAGAGGTCGACCGCGAGACCCCTCACATGTGGGGTGCCTCAGGGGTCGGTCCTCTCGCCCCTCCTGTTCAACACATACATGAAGCCGCTGGGTGAGATCATCCGTGGTTTTGGGGTAGAATACCATCTGTACGCTGATGACACCCAGCTGTACATTTCTACCCCAAACCACCCCAACGATGCCGTAGCGGTGATGTGCCAGTGCCTGGAAGCTGTACGGATCTGGATGGGAAGTAACGGACTCAGGCTCAACCCGACCAAGACCGAGTGGCTGTGGTTTCCGGCTGCCCGATTCAACCAGCTTACTCCATCGCTGGCCATAGGGGGCGAACATCTTGCCCCTGTGGATGGGGTGCGCAATTTGGGTGTCCTCCTGGATGCCCGGCTGTCCATGGAAGATCAGGTGACAGCCGTGGCCAGGAGGGCGTTTTACCAGGTTCGCCTGGTTCGCCAATTGCGCCCCCTTTTGGATCGGGACGCCCTTCGCACAGTCACTCATGCTCTCGTGACATCCCGACTGGACTATTGTAACTCTCTCTACATGGGGCTGCCCCTGAGGTGCACCCGGAGGCTTCAGCTAGTCCAGAATGCAGCCGCGCGAGCAATTATGGGGACCGCAAGGTCTACCCATGTAACACCGCTCTTGCGCGAGCTGCACTGGCTGCCTGTCGTCTTCCGGGTGCGCTTCAAGGTGCTAATCATCATCTTTAAAGCGCTCCATGGCTCGGGACCTAGCTATCTGCAGGATCGGATCCTGCCTCATACGTCCTCACGGCCGATTCGCTCCCACAGAGAGGGGCTTCTCCGGGTGCCGTCCACTAGACTGTGTCAGCGGGCGACACCCAGGGGAAGGGCGCTCTCTGTGGCGGGCCCGGCCCTCTGGAACGACCTTCCCCCCGACATTAGGACAACTACGGACCTCCGCTCCTTCCGTCTTAAATTAAAAACTTACTTTTTCCGTCTGGCCGGCCTGGGATAGCCTCCTTGCCTTGGGATTTTATAGAATAGGTTTTAGTTTAATTGGGATTTTAGCACAGGGTTTATTTAATTGGTTTTTAAATTTTGTTGTTATATTTATTGTTGTTGTTTATATATTGCTTTTATGCTACCTGTGCACCGCCCCGAGTCCCCATGGGGAGAGGGGGCGGTCTAGAAATAATAAATTATTATTATTATTATTATTATTATTATTATTCTTCCAATCTAGCTTCCCTCAACATACATTCTGCATGTAAGTTAAATAAGGGGGAGCATACCATTCTGTTTCAATTGTTTGCTGATCTCCAGCCAGTTTGTTCCACAGGCTTCCTGACCTGTGTATAGGCTTTGCATAAGGACAATGAAATGTTCTAGGATTCAATTTTCCTAAGCACATTCTGTAGTTTACATTACTGATACAATTTAAAGCTTTTCCATAGTCACTGAAGCACATATTTTTGGTATTGTTTGGCTTTCAAAATTACCTTGTGTATATTAGATAAAGTTTTTTTTAAAACAAATGAAAATTTATTCAGGAATATAGCTTTACAGAGTTAGAAGGATATTTGTGTCTTGGTAAGTATTAGCCAACAGAGTGATGTCTCCACAAAAAAAGCAAATGTAACTCTAGGCTACATAGTGTCAAAATAGAAATAAGTTATTCTTCATTATGGATTGGTAAAACCATATCTAAAATATTGAATACAGTGTTGGGCACTGTATTTTTGAAAAATAATTTATTAGCTTGAATATATACACAGAAAAGAAACCAAGCTGATAAGAGCCATTGAAGGATAAACTTAGAGGGAAGTTTGGAAATGTTGGGTATGTTTAGGCTAAAGAAGACTGCAGAAAAATATAAAGTCTGTCTTTAGTTTCTGATTATCACAGAGAAGATGGTACAGAACTCTTCTGTGTTGTTCCAGAAGACAAGATAAAAATCAATGACTTTATAAGAAAGTAGATTTCATTTGGACATGGGGAACAATGATTAATAGTACTCAGAAAATAAAACAGACTGCCTGGGGGGGGGGGTGGACCCTCTTTTGTAGAGGTTTTTAAAAGTTAGATGGGAAACTCTTTTTTAATTGTTTTTTTTTAATTAAAAAGTTTTTTTTACAAAGTTAAAAGGTAAACATGAAAAAAGAAAGATAAGAAAGTGTTGAAAACAAAGAAAAGAAAAAAATATATTTAAAGAAGCGACTATCTGCAATGATAGGAAACCATTTCCTCCCTTCTAAGGACATAATATGGTTCCTTTCTCCCCATATTCAACCTCCATTAATCCATGAATCACGAGTTCATTTTTATTCATTTTCAGCAAAAGTTCATCAAGTGTTTCCAATGTTTGTACAAGTAGTTGTTCCCTTCCTAATCATCCAAAACAATTCAGTCATTTCTCCGCCATTCATTCTGGAAATCCATTTTGGTACTCTTCTTTATGTATATAACAATTTCATCTCAGTCATCATATGTAAAACCAATTGTTCATGAGGATGGATGGGAAATTCTTCTTTTCATTTCTACATCTGATGTTTCTCCACAGTTTTAAACCATATATTTGATTACAAATAACACTCATATTTTCCCACTTAGGCCAGGACTAGTCCTAATACCATGTTTCATTGAAAATAAGACCCTGCCTTACATATTTTTTCCATCAAAAAGGCACCAGGTCTTATTTTCGGGGGGGATCCACTGACACACCTCACTTGCGTGCATCACCCCCGGCCTCCTTTTCGCTGTCAGAGGACTTCAGGAACTTATTTGGCTTGGAATAGTTGCAGCCAGGTCTTTTACACCTTGGCCCATTTCTTCTGCAGTCAGCAAGGATTTCCTGAAGGCCTCTGTAGCCGAAAACAGAGCTTGGAGCTACAGAGGCCTTCAGGAAAGCCTTGCAGGCTGCAGAAGAAATGGTCCGAGGTGTGCAAGGCCTGGCTGCAACTATCCGAAGGTAAATAGTATGGCAGCTCCACCCACCCACCCCAGCTTAATTTTTAAACGTGCACCCTGGAATGGGAGGGGTATTAATTAGGGCTTATTTTGGGGTAGGGCGTACGTGTAAAAATCAAGCTAGGACTGAGTAGGTTGTATTTTCAGGGAAACATGGTATTAAGACATTTGCACATATAGTAGTAGCTGTGATGTAAAGCACAGCGGTAAAAGTAGTGTTTTGTTGGAGCTATAGTCCCACTGAAGCTTGTGTACTGCTGTTGCTGCAACACTATCGTCCCTATTGAAGTATTCATTTATCTGTCCTGTCAGCTTTGCCAGAGAGTTGCCCCACTGTAGTAAGATGGGTGACCAATGCATTTAATAAAATAAAATAAAATAATGAAGAATGAAAAGAAGAACACCAGCTTGGGCTTCGCCTAAGACAGTAAAAAGTCTTTAATTGACCATGAAGAAACTATATTTAATGATACTGTCTGGAAATAAAATATCATTGAAATCAGTGGGCTATTCTATTTCTATATTTTTATGTATTCAAGAAAAGGTGGTATGTAACATAATAAGGTTATGTCAAATGGACTACATGGCATTAACTAATTTTTATAAAGCTCAAGCCTCAAATTAAATTCCTCCTATCAACTCATTGATATTTATTTCTAGAAAAGTAGGTAATGGCTATTCTTTGCTCTATTCATTTTTTCCAATTAAACTCTGAAAATGTACATTGAATCGAGGTACAAATATTTTTTCTTGTTAAAATACCAAGTTAATTATAAAGGGTTCATTTCTGGAATAATTATTTTAAATTCTGTGTACATAAAAAGAATAGGAAAGGGCTGTGAAAGACCAGCAAGCAAAAGATGGCAGTAGTGAGTTTACAGTTTACTGGCAATTATCCCCCCACCCAAAAAACCCCAAACATCCCAGTACAAAAATAAAATTTAAAATTTTGTCTCATGTTTCAAAAGTACTTAATTTTCCTCTACAATTGGTAATTTAGAAATCTTTTGAATAAAATATTAGAGTATTCAACATATTCATTGTAAATGGACACCTAGTTTTTTCTACCTAGCATACACTGTACCTATATCCCATGTTGTTGTGTTTTAAAAAAAAAATAGAATTGTATTAGGCATGAAAACGTCTTTAGTGAATCCTAAAGTGATCCCAGTCTTGGCTTAAAGCTTTGTTGCAGGAAATCAATATATATCAGAGCAATTTTCTAAAGCATGACACAACTGTTTTGATCTGGAGATTTTTGGTGTCAAAAATGGAACTTATGTAGAGCCCTCATTTGTAAAAATCTGCACAACTTTTATGTTTCTTCAGCTTCCTTGCCAGCCATGTCACCATTGCGCTTTGAAAAAAGATTTGAGGAGGCATCACCGCTGATCTAGAAAGGAACTGCGTTGGATTTACCAACGCCTTTTTTTTTTTTTGAGACAGAGTTACTCAGTTGCTGCTGTGGAAGGAGCGACCGGGGGTTTGTCCTGTCTTTCCTTCCCGAACTGCCTGCCAATATCCCGGCCAAAGCTTCCGTTCCAGAAGATGTACAGACCTGGATGAAGACTACAATTCAAGGGCATTGGCTCCATTCTTGGTTCTACAATCCACAGCCACTGCTCTCGCTTCTGCCTTGGGCACGCAGCGGGATGCGAGATGCGCGCCTTCCTGAACCGGCGCTTCCGATCTTCGAAGGACCGTTAACTTCGTTGGGGATCCGTTCTTTCTCCGCCTTCCTTTTGCCTTAACGGCCAGCAGGATACGCTACTTTCTCGGGAATGGCAAGTTTTTGACTTTTCCTGCTAAGGAAGCCCGCGCGGATTTCTGCAGGATGGGGTGATGTTGCGCGCCTAGTCACGAGAGGGATTTGCCCATTGGCTCCTTTTGGTTACGGAATTAAGAAAACGGCTCCCAACGACTGAATTTCAAGGATTTTAAAGGAAGAAGCTTCCGGTCCACTCAAAGGGCGCCCACCAGACATTGAATAAGCTTAAGGGCTTGCTGTCTCATTTTTTCTCACCCGTTTATTCGGTGCTCGCGCTTTGCCCGGGCGAGCGAATTAAAACGTTTCGGGCGCCGCCGCCTCCTCCTCGCCCATCGCAGGTGGCGGCGGCCGCGGCGGCGCTTCGCTGAGGGAAAAAGAAGACAGCGCAGCCGCCTTGCTTGCTTTCCTGCCTGCCCGCCCCAGCCGGCCTCAGGAGCAGCAGTTAGCAGCGGCGGCGGCGGCAGCAGCAGGCGCGCGCGCTCCTGCCGGCGAAGGGAGGAGAGGCGAGGAAAGAGAAGGGAGCGCGGCGGCGGCTGTCACAGCGTCGTCTCTTAGCGGGGCAAAGGCTGCCAAGCTGAGGTGGCCGCACAAGAGAGCGCCGCTGCCGACCCCGTCGTGAGGATAAGGGAGCGGGATAGAGATTCAGCCAGACGTCAGCCTCGGCTAGAGAAAAGAGCCAGCCTCTCGGAGCACGCCAGCGTGTGTGTGTGCGCGTCTGTGTCTCTGTGCGAAAGAGCTCGCCTCGCTCGGAGCGTTTGGCGAAGCACGCGAGTTTCGCAGTCGGAGAGGGAGGCGGCGGCGAAAAGGACGCGGCGGCCACGGCAAGATGCTGCAATTGGGCAAGGTCAGGACCTTGCATTGAAGCAGCCCGGGGGGCGCGCAGCCACCTCCCTCCAGCCCACCTTGAGGATTTGCCTTTTGTTGTTGGTATATGCTCGGGAAACAGCAAGCAAGGGCGACGGCGTTGGGTGAGTCGTGCCATTGCCAGCAGCAGGAGCATCATGGATGGTGCCCAGGCTTTCTCCTTTATTCCACCCACCCCCCCCTTCCTTGTGCAGAGGGATTGCCACTGGCAGCAGCAGGAGGAGGGGCCCGCATTGTAGAGGTCTTTCTCTCCCCCCCTTCCTTTCTCTCCTCCACTCCTCCCTTTCTTTTTTAAAAATCCTCTCTTGGGGTTTGGATGAAGTGCCCCCCGATTGTCTGGGGTTATAAATAGGTTCCGTTTAATTTTTATTTCGGAAGCTTTGCCGAGGAGGCGTAGGAAAAGCTGCCTAATTCTACCGCCTGTTTTCCCCATATTTTCCCCCACCCCCTTTCTTTTTACGGTCCCTCCCTCGCTGGTTTTATGTAGGGCATCGGCGGCAACTCGGCTTTTCTTATCACCTGGCAATAATATTCTCCCTAGAGCTGTGAAATCGTAAATACGTACCGGGGGAGGCGGGGGGAGAGGGAGAGAGAGAGAGAGAGAAGCGAGCAACGGAGAAGCGGGTGGGAAGTAGACCTCATTTAGTCTCGGGCTGCTGTGAAGCATGGCATTCGGATCTTGTAACATTTCATCTACGTGGAACCGATACTTAAGTCGTACATATATGTGTGGGGGGCTTCGTCTGCATTGGAAACTGGGAAGGGACCACCTCCCATCTAGCCCGTTCTGGATCTGAAGGGATTTTTAAATAGTGCCATTTCAGAGGAATCGTCTCCCGACTTTTTTTTTCGGGCGTGTGCGTTATATCACAAACGGAACGGAGGCGGTCCTGGTTTTGCATCAGTGCCTGTGAAAGGGCTGCCTTGATATTGGGCTGATTTATAATTAATGGCTGAAAGGAAAGACGCCTCTCGTTCGATCCATTTCCTCCCCCTTCCTTTCCCCCTTTTCTGGTGTGTAATGTGCTTGCATCGATTGCTTCTAACCTAGTCTCCACTGTGAGTCAAGTCGCTACTGAGGAGGTGCAGCAGACGAGGCAGTAAATGGTGATGCACATATTCAGCTTTTGCTGGAAATGTTGAGAGAAATCTTTTCCCAAAGGGATTGTATTAGTAACTATGTAAAGTTTTATTTTTATTTTTTTTAAAGTGCATACATCAACATGGAAGAGAAGGTGCATCTTATGTAGGGTACATTTTGAAGCACCCTTTAAATGTAAAAGGCTAATTTTATTTAGCCAAGAAAAAGTATGTCTAACCGCAACCATCTCATCCAGGAAACTTTGCAAGTAGCTTGCTAAAGATAATTGGGGGGAAATTGATAAGCCACTTTTATCAACTGCAAGGAAGTGCATTGTATGATTTCTCATGGAAAGCAGTTGGAGAAGCTAAACTTTTGAATCTCAAAACAATCTGTATTCAAAAAAAAGTATGTGACATTATGCAGCTTGGTACATTTCTAAATCTTTGCAAGATATATATAATTAAAAGGATTTTCCTAGTGCTGAAGAATATATTGTTAATCAGAAACAAAGGATTTTGGCATGAAATACAAAGTCTTAAATCCTCATCCTGTGCCATATTTTTAATTTAAATGAAGATCCACAGTCTTCTCTTAGCTACATAAATATAGTGGTTGATTAACTATTTGTAATACTTCAGATTCTGTTTTTAAGAATGAATACATTTCAGATTTCTCAGAAAATAGCTTGGAATTTTCACCTTGATGTAAGTCCCTTCTTGGTCCTTGGATTATCTGGTGGCTATAAGCACAGTTGAGTTTCTCCAGTTTTTTTTTTTTTTTACAAAAATATGATTTTTTTTTTGTTTTCTAATAAATTTTTGAAGTTTTTAGATGTGTTTCTTTAGAAATATGGAACAACAGTTCCTGTCTTATATTTGATTGAATTCACCCTTTTCACAGCACACAGTGAAAATGACTATTAAAATTACATTCTTCAAATCTACTTGTGTGGATCAGTTTAATTAAATGGGCTTTTTGCAATACTTTTGAGTTTGTTGTATTCGAGAAACTGTTTGCTATTCTATTACTATGTGACTGCTACAATATAAAAACACGAGATTCCATCTTGAGCATGTCTTCCAGAGGTAGTGTTTTTACAGTTATATAAGAAAAGCTTTGAATTTTTTTAACAAGGTAGATTTAAGCAGTTGCTAGATACAATACAGCTTAAAAGTACTGTACAGCTAATCACTGAAAAATATACATTGTAACCATTTATTTTATTGCATTTGTCATAGTAAATTAAAAATACTAGATTCCCAGCAAATATTACTATTATAGCTGTACTGAAGTTATTTTTTAAAAAAGTAACAAAACTATTTCAGTATGAGTTGAAAATATGTATCAAATATTCCTAAATGAATGAATGCTTGTTTTTATTCATAAGGTTGGCTTATACTGCATACAGCTGCAGAGAATGAAATTTTATTTATAAATAGCAGCATAATTTTTATTTGAATAAATTGCTCTGAGTCACAGCAATTACTCTGATTTATGCCAGTGGTAAAAATAAGTTGTTTATGATTGAGTATAAGTAAAATCTCTGATAATATCAAGGAACATGAACCAGTTATTCTTAAATAGTGTTAGATGTAATCTTAATATAGATCTGGCTCTGTTAATAACACGTTTGTGCCTACAATATGATATTATAAAATATGTCTGCTTTATTATTATTTTAGTATTTCATTTGTAACAAGTTTTAAAACATTTATTTATTTAAAATATGTATTTTAAATAACAATAACACCAAATATTAATTATTTAAAAAGAGATGGAAAACATGTATAGTAACAGAAGCTTTATTTGCTTCCTTTTTACCCTGAAATAATTTATTATAGTTGAAATATTATTTTCAACTATACTGTTACAGTGAATTCCAGAAAAATAAGGTAGGTGGAGGAAGAGCACTTTTCAGCAACTTTTCTTCAGTGTCATTTATATAAAAGTTTTTAATGGGGTGGGAAGTAGCCATCCATATTCTACTCCTGCATTGATGCAATGGCTTGTTCCCATGAAATGTTTAACTGAGTTGTCTAATCAAAATGGGTTAGAAGGTGGCCCATTTAATACAATCCCAGAACATTAAACTTTGCCCTAAGCAGGTCCTTTCTTGCATAGGTTTAAACTTAGCCCACCATTCAGCTTTGTCACAAAACATCAAAATCCAGTTGGTTTCCCTGTTTTGCTTGTATATTCCTTTTTTTAAAAAAGTAGCTGAAAGGGAAGTTGACAGCAGGGAAATCCAGCCAGAGTGCCAGTTATACATTTTGATGTGAATTGGGACTTAGGGCACTGCCAGTTTTCTTTCCTTTCCATCCACCCCATTTTCTTTTGCATAATGTCAATTCTTCAGGGTAGGCTAGATATTCCACAACTATAATTTATTGAGGTGGGCTATATAACCAAATCCTCCAAGCCCTGTTGCACTAATTCCCCCTCTTTCTCTTATATCTCAATAAATCATGGAGAAGTCTCTTCTTCCAACCCAGAAGTTAGGGATGTTTCTGTCTTCTTTGTTTACATAAGAGTTTCTGAACCTTTGCTTGAAGGCCATCTCCCTGGCTCTCTACACATGCTGTTTGCTGCCTCCTTGGCCAGGAAGAGAGGGAGTACAGGTAATCCTCAATTTGCAACCACGATGAGCTCAAAATTTCTGTTGTTAAATGAGGTATTTTTAAGTGGGTTTTGCCTAATTTTACCACTTTTTTTGCCATGGTTGTTAAGTAAATCATTGCAGTTCTTAAGTTAGTGACATGGTTGTTAAGTGAATCCATATTCCCCATTGACTTTGCTTGTCAGAAGGTCACAAAAAGTGATCACATAACTCCCAAGACACTGCAACCATAAATATGAGTCAGTTGCCAAGGATTTTTGATCATATGACCATGGGATGCTCCAGTAGTAATGAGTGTGAAAAATGGTCACTTTTTTCAGTGCTGTTGTAACTTTGAATGGTCACTAAATGAACTGTCGTTAGTTGAGGACTACCTGTAGTAACATAGGAGTGGTTTCCTGACCTCAAGTACATGGGATCCTAGGTACTTTGAGAGAATGCAAGTGATGATTCTATATTTCTAAAATGGCACCTGTTGACCCAGTTAGTTCAATTGCAGATTGGAAGGATCATTGGTGAAGACATTCATATGGATTAAAACTGGCTAGGTCAAGGGTGTTATGACCTCAGGGCTACTTGGGCAATATATGAGTTCATAGTACAGACAAAATTGACAATCATAGGTGAGGGAAAACTGGGTGATGGGAAGTAAGCGGGACTTGAGTGCATTTATTTATTAATTCTTGCTTCGATACTCAACATGAGACTAATTGGAACTAAGTCCTCATTTTAATTCAATAAAAATTATTTCTAAGAAATATTCATAGCCTCAAGAAGTTGAAGTTCTGCAATCATTCTGACTGATTGTTACTACTGTAGTTCATTTTAAAATGTGAAGCTAGAATGTCATCCTCATGATGGCTAGGTAAGGAGATAATTTGCTTTCTTCCAGTTGTGGAAAGTACAAAAAATAAAATTCCTAGTAGGAAAAAAAACCCCACCATCCTCTCATTATCAGTTTTGGAGCATTTGTTGGAACCAATCCAGTTTGTTATAAAACAAAACCAGACCATCTAGTTTGGGGATAACCTGACTGGCCTGTCAATTTTTTCTCTTTTTGATGCGATGAAATTCTGTTCATACAACTCCTTTTTAAACTTAAATTTCTGAACTTGTGAGAAAAATTGTTATGAATGCAGTATTGTTATAGATTGTCATACCTGAAAAACAAATGGAATAAGTACAGCAGAAGTGAGAAATTTGTTTAGATACTGTATTTACCTCTCTTTAGGACAGGGGTCTCCAACCTTGGCAACTTTAAGATTTGTGAACTTCAACTCCTAGAATTCTGGCTGAGGAATTCTGGGAGTTGAAGTCCACAAATCTTAAAGTTGCCAAGGTTGAAGACTCCTGCTTTAGGAGATTCAGGTTCATGGAGAGGGGGAGAAAGCGGAGTTGGAGATGTAAAGGAGGAATTGTCATGTAGGAAGCCCTGGAAAAAAATGTTGCCCTTTTTCTAATGTTGCTTTTGAAGAGGTTTGATAGTTTGGCTTTTGGTTTGATTGTAGCTGAGGTAAGTCTATTAAGAGTTTACATTATATTTTTGTGTTTCCGACCACATTGATAAGAAAGAGTGATACTAATTCTCACCAATTATGATTAAGGGAATTTGTAGGCTGCAAAAAACAGAATATAGAAATTATATACTGTACATCACTGGAGCCCCAGGTAACTCCACTGACCTCAAGAAAGAGAAGTAGTAAACCACTGTAAAATTGCTTCTTGGAGTTATATAACATATAATGACAATCCCATAGATGTGGAGAAGCAATAAGAACTAATAGAATTATTTAAATTATCTTATAATATTTTTTTTCAAAATATAATTGAAAAAAATCTCTGAATAGAAGATTCTTTGATTTTTGTGAATGTCTCTAGTATTTTTTTTCAGCCCCATGATCAGTATTATGTAGTAGAGCAGGGGTGGGCAAACTTTGCAACTTTAAGTCTGAAGGACTTCAGCTCCTAGACTTCTCCAGCCAGCTTTGCTGAAGTCCTTCAGACTTAAAGTTGCAAAGTTTGCCCACCCCTGTACTATAGTGCGATGTTTTAATGGCTACTCATTGGGTATGGAACCCATACCATGCCTTAGATAAATGTATCTTCTTTCTACGCTTGTGTTTGAGAATTATTAAATTTCTTTGGTTTTTAATCTGAGTTTTATAAATATTTTATCCATATGTGTTGTATTCACATTTATATATCTCTTTTGAAAAGTGTGAATACTTTATAACCACTTACCTAGTACTAGGTATACAGAACTATCACATTTCAATTTTTAAAAAAATCTTCAAAAGTATGTCCTTTCCACTTTAGTATTTTTTAGAATATATTTTCTCTCTTGTTTTTAATCCACTACTACTTTCTTTAAAAGAAGCTTCCCTTATTTAATCCTGAAGCTGTTTTGTCATCTGGCCTAGTAAATATGTGCAAGACGTGGCTGCAAAGAAGAGAGCAAAGCAAGCAGGAAATAAAGTGGTTATCTGCCATTTTACTTTCTCTCTGAGAAGTTGGGATATGTTTGTCTGTGCAGTGTTTGCTGGCCAAACAAAATTTAGGAAAAACAATATATTCCAATAATTGAGCAAATTTTTATTACAAACTTCCTAGAAGTACTATATTGCAAAATGATTGAGAGGAATGTAGAAGTTATAAAATCTTGTGGGAGATGATGAAAATGTCAGAGAATATCATGGATGTACCACCATAAAGTATTTTCTACCTAAAGATTTAATAACAGCCTTTCCTGGTATTCTGATGGTATAACTCTGAGAATTTGTAAACAATTTGGAATTCTGGGCATTATAGCCCCACATATTAAGAGAGTATTAATCTGGGAAGGCTAGTGATCAGAAATGAAAACCTGATTCCAAATAAATTTGTTCCTTTCTAAGATTTTTCCAAAAGCTAGATAATAGCCTACTATCCTACACTACCACTGTCTTGTTATCAGAAAATAACATTTGGGAAAAGGTACAGGACAAATCATAGAAATCTGTTTAAAAACAAATGTTTTATCTCAGACATTGCAAAAATATAGTGAATATGTAAAATACATGTAAAGTTTGTGCATGTATTATATTTTAAATTTCTCCCTTTAAAACTATGGAGGGGGGGACTTGCACACATTGCATAATTAATCTGCCCACAACATCCCTTGCACTTGCTAAAAATGTCAATATGGTATGCAACATATATAAATATAGCTCCCATACCTGTGATTTTATCATGTTAAAATATTTTGCTCTGTCAGGTTCTCTTCTATATGATTTTTTTAAGTTTATTTGATAATTTACATTATTTATGGTCCAAGTCATAGCCTTGCTGACATCAAAGCTGTTAATAGATAGGTCCATGAATAGTGACATCCATTATTGTAAAATAAGATTTTATGAAATATGAAATAGATTACCTAAGACATATCTATGCCTCATGCAACATTCCCTGCCTGTGGTTACGACAATAATAGTTAATTGTGGCACATTTTGACAAGTATGCTACAGAGTCATATAAAGCCCAATATATTAATTCACTGTGGGGGAAAACCTGATCTAGAAATTACCTTTTAAGACAACATACCTTGACTGCATCTGATCACCTGGGAGATATAGTAGTACTAATATTCAAACACATTTCAAGATATAGTAGTGTACAGTACCGACTCAGGGTGTTAAAGAATGTCAAAATATCTATAACTGGCAAACATATAAGGATGATGATGATGATGATATCCATTCAATCAACTTTGACTCTTCGCAATTCTATGAGAGAAAGATAGAATTGAGATGGCAACAGCAGATGGCATCTCTGCAAAAAAGCTGAAGAACCAATGGAACACCTACCTATTCAGCTGTTGCAAGAAGATTATCTGGACTAAGTACAACTAACAGCATAACAAATACCAAGACATATACCAGTGATGGCAAACATTTTAGTGCTTGGGTACCAAAGGGCATGTGCGATAGCATGCACATGCATGCCCACACCCTTAATGCAATGCCCCCTCCACGCATGTGTGCACAACTCCTCAAGCTCCCCACACACATATGCGCAGGCTGCACTGAAGCCTCTGGACTTTTGGTAGGCCAGTTGGACAATTTTTTGCCACCCACAGGCCCTGGAGGTTTTCCTGAAGCCTGGGGAGGGTGAGAACAGCCTCCCCCGCCCTCTAGAAAGCCAAAAATCAGCTGGCAAGCATGCATATGTGTGCTGGAGCTGACATAGGGCAACGCCTTGCATGCCCTCAGGTATGGCTTCGTGTACCAACTGTGGCATGTGTGCCATAGGTTCACCATCATGGATATAACACCATCTGCAAGAAATACCATTTGCTTGCAAACAAGACCTGGTGGGCAGTGGTGGGTTTCCATTATTTTTACTACTGGCTTGCTCGTGCACGTGCCTCCGGCTGCTGCCACTACCAGTTCACCAAATCCTGGCTGAACTGGCAGAAACCCACCTCTGCTGGTGGGACAAGCTAAGGTGCTCTGACACTTTAAAATTCAAACACATAAACACCTGGCATTAATGCCACAAATTTAACAATTGTTAATAAAAGTCTAAAACAGTCTGGATAGTGGACATAGCAGTACCTGGATACAGCAGAATAGAAGAACTGAAGAAAATCACAAAATATAAAGGCCTGCAAATATAAGAAGAATGAATGTGGCAAAAAAAAGCAAAGCAAGTATCTAATACTGATGGCACTTTGGACATAATGCCAAAATGTTTTGAGCACCATTTGAGAACCATTGCCATTGACAAAATCACCATCAGTCAATTGCCAAATATAACAACTTGGAACAGATTACATCTTGCAATGATACCTTTAATATAATTAAACAGCTTATGTTCATTCCAGATCCTTGGGAAGGACTTGATAAGTGGGTAAAAGTGCCAAATACAGTCTAAACACCTGACGGACTATGTGACCAACAAAAGTAATAATAGTATAAAAATTATAATGATACCTCTTCTCCATCAATTACATTAGTTGAATAATTTTTGCTACATTTAAACAAGCTTTTTTTTATAGTTGGGGGTATTAATGAGAAACTTAGTAAGATATTTCAATATGAATAATATATTTAAAACTCTGAGTAGGTGTTGCATCATTTTTCTTTGAACTTATCCTAATTTTAAAAGTCAACTTACAGACAGCCATCTGTCTTTTTGCAAGGTACTTGTCTCTGGCTCTTCCTTCTTGTTTTGTTCCACTATCACTTAGTGGCTGAAAATGGGCATCTTTGATTTGCCAGAAACACAACCTGGTTAGGTCTCATCAAACCTGTCTCTGTCTCTCTGTTTGTCTCTCATTCTTTCGCATTTTCTCAGCTAAGTGCCAGTCTGAGAGAACTGAGAGAAGCTACTCAAAAAAAGAATTTTCAACGGAGGATTTGTTTAAATGACTCTTTTATAGTTGGCAGTTAGGCAGGAATTCACCAAACACAGTCAATTTATCCCCATTTGCTTGTTTATTTCTTCAGCTAGTGTCCTTCCACAGGTGTCTTTTTTGCCTCCTTTTTCCTTGGAAAGCATACATGATGTGCCTGCCTCCTTATAATGGTGACTTTACACATTTTATTGCCTTTCCGTTAAGCAGTTGGATTTAGCCTTTTTAGAGAGATCCTTACATTTCATTATGCAGATTTTTTGGATATTTCACTATGGTCTATATCAGTAGTGGGCAAACTCATTAGTCAACAGAGCCAAATATCAACAATACCACGATTGAAATTTCTTTTGAGAGCCGGAAGGTGTGGCCTGTTTTGTGGGAGTGGCTCAGCGGTCATGTGACTGGATGGGCGTGGCCAACTTGGAAAATGTGAAACTCACTTAACAATGGTCTTGGTTAGCAACCAAACTTTTAGGCACAATTGTGGTCATAATTATGCTGATGCTCTGCAACGCCAGGTCCGTGGTAAATAAAGCCCCCCTCATAAATGACCTAGCATCAGAGGGGGACCCGGACCTGGTGGGAATTACGGAAACCTGGTTGGGCCCTGAGGGGGGTTTACCTCTCGTGGAAATGTGCCCACCGGGATACGGAGCATTTCATCAGCCTCGGGCCCTAGGCAGGGGTGGAGGAGTGGCGATTATCATTAAGGAGAGTCTAGAGCCGAGGGGGATCACTGTACCTCAGACTACTGGCTGTGAATCCCTCTTTGTGAAATGGGGCCTAGGGAGGCAGTTGGGCTTGTTGATTATATACCTGGCTCCCCGCTATGTAACAACAGCCCTGCCCGAGCTCCTCGAGTTGGTCGCCGGGGTGGTAGTGGAGACCCCCAGACTTCTAGTCATGGGGGACTTTAATTTACCATCGGCGGGCGAGGCATCGGAGGCAGCTCGGGAGTTCATGGCTTCCATGACGGCCATGGACCTGACCCAATTAGTTCAGGCCCCCACTCACGATGGAGAACACACGCTGGATCTTATTTTCGTCTCTGGCCAGTGGAGAAGTGATCTTGGAACCGGGGACTTAGTCATCTCACCCTTGTCATGGACAGATCACTCTCTCCTTCGGCTGGACTTTCCAATCGCCTCATCTCACCGCGGGGAGGCGGAGCCAGAGACACCCAGATGGTTCCGCCCCAGGCGCCTGATGGACCCTGAAAAGTTCCAGAAGGAGCTTGGGCCAATACCTGTATCCTTGACTCGTGCCGCGGCTGAGGACCTAGTGGCAGCATGGTATAGTGTGGCCGCGCCTTTGCGGCCTCTCACACGGTGTCATCCCACCCGGGCTCCTTGGTTTTCTGAGGAGCTGAGGGAGATGAAACGCCGCAAGAGACGCCTAAAGAGTAGGTGGAGATCCTCTCGATCTGAATCTGATCGAACACTGGTAAGAGCCCATTTGAGGACTTACTTAGTGGCAATGAGGGTGGCCAAACGCAAGTATTGTGCCACCCTCATCGCATCCGCAGAGAACCGCCCGGCGGCCCTGTTTGGGGTGACCCGTTCCCTCCTTCAACAGAGGCCGCGAGAGTCCTCTTTGCAGGGCCGAGCCGAGGAATTTGGAGAATATCTGCAGGATAAAATCACTCAGATTCGGAGCGAGTTGCCCTCCACAGATAGTGGTCCGGTGGAAGTATCCGATGCAGGCCTTGAGACTATTTTATGGGAAGACTTTGACTTTGTTACTGCCAAGGACATGGACAGGTTGGCGAGGAGACTAAAGGCCACCACATGTTTATTAGACCCTTGTCCCTCCTGGCTTGTACTGGCATCCTGGGAGGAGACACGAGGCTGGCTCCAGGCCATTGTGAACGCTTCTCTGAGTGAGGGGTCCTTACCTACCATCTTGAAAGAGGCGGTGGTGAGACCCCTCCTCAAAAAGCCTTCCCTGGACTCAGCATTATTGGCTAATTATCGTCCGGTCTCCAACCTTCACTTTCTTGCGAAGGTTGTAGAGAGTGTGGTTGCACAGCAGTTTCCTCGTCACCTGGAGGAAACTGATTATCTAGACCCGCGCCAGTCCGGCTTTCGGCCTGGTCATAGCACCGAGACGGCATTGGTCGCGTTGGTAGATGATCTCTGGAGGGCCCGGGATAGGGGTTGTTCCTCTATCCTGGTCTTGTTAGATCTCTCAGCGGCTTTTGATACCATCGACCATGCTATCCTTTTGCACCGACTAGAGGGGTTGGGGGTGGGTGGCACCGTTTTGCGGTGGTTCTCCTCCCTCTCTGATCGGTCGCAATACGTTTTGATGGGGGGGCAGAGGTCGACTTCTAGGCCCCTTGCATACGGGGTACCGCAGGGGTCGGTCCTCTCGCCACTCCTATTCAACATCTATATGAAGCCGCTGGGTGAGATCATCCGTGGTTTTGGGGTAGAATACCATCTGTACGCTGATGATACCCAGTTGTACATCTCTACCCCAAGCCACCCCAACGATGCCGTTGAGGTGATGTCCCGGTGTTTAGAGGCCGTACGGATCTGGATGGGCAGTAACAAACTCAAACTCAACCCGTCCAAGACCGAGTGGTTGTGGTTCCCGGCTTCCCGGTTTAGCCAGTTGACACCATCGCTGGCCATGGGGAATGAAAATTTGGCCCCCATGGATAGAGTGCGCAATTTAGGAGTCCTCCTGGATTCCCGGTTGTCCCTTGAGGATCAGGTGGCGGCCGTGGCCAGGGGGGCATTTTACCAGGTTCGCCTGGTCCGTCAATTGCACCCCTTACTGGACCGGAATGCTCTTCGCACAGTCACTCAAGCACTCGTGACTTCTCGTCTGGACTACTGCAACGCTCTCTACATGGGGCTCCCCTTGAGATGCACTCGGAGGTTGCAGTTGGTCCAGAATGCGGCAGCGCGGGTGATCATGGGAATCTCAAGACATTCCCACATAACACCACTCCTGCGTGAGCTGCACTGGCTACCTGTGACCTACCGGGTGCGTTACAAGGTTTTGATGACCATATTCAAGGTGCTCCATGGCACGGGGCCTAGCTACCTTCGAGACCGTCTTCTGCCCCATACATCCCTTCGACCGACTCGCTCCCAGGGAGAGGGTCTTCTCCGGGTGCCGTCGACCGGACAATGCCGGTTGGCAGCTCCCAGGGGAAGGGCCTTCTCTGTGGTGGGCCCTACCCTCTGGAATGGCCTACCTTCCGACCTCCGTTCCATCACAGACCTCCGCTTGTTTCGCCGGCACCTAAAAACTTGTTATTTTCATCTGGCTGGCCTAGTATGATCTACTCCACACCCATTATTTTATAACAAATCAAAACTGTAATTTGGGTTTTAAATTTAAACTTATTTTAAGTTAAGCAGGATATGGATTTAATTTCGTTATTATTTAATAATATTTTGTATTTATGTATAATTGATTTTAAATCTCTGTTCGCCGCCCCGAGTCCCTTTATGGTGAGATGGGTGCGGGTTATAAATGTGAAAAATAAATAAATAAATAAATAAATAAGTTCTTTCTTTCTTTCTCTTTCTTTCTCTCTGTCTTTCTTCCTCTCTCTCTCTCTCTCTCTTTCTCCATTTCTATCTCTTTCTTTCTTTCTTTCTCTCTCTTTCTCTCTCTCTCTTTCTCCATTTCTCTCTCTTTCTTTCTCTCTTTCTTTCTCTTTCTCTCTTTCTTTCTGTCTCTCTCTATTTCTCTCTCTCTCTTTCTTTCTTTCCCTCTTTTCTCTCTCTCTCTCTTTCTTTCTCTTTCTTTCTCTCTCTATCTTCTTCGTATGCCCATCTCTGTCACTCTGTGTGTGTGTGTCTGTCTGTCTCGCATTCAAGCACTTAATCACTCATTCTGTGTCTCTATCTTTCTCTCCCTCCCTCCCTCTCTCTGTCTCTCCTTGTCTCTCTGTGTGTGTCTGTCACTCTCTGATTCCCCCCTCCCTCCTTGTCTCTCTCTGTGTCTGTGCCTCTCTGTGTCTGTCTGTCTGTGTCCCACCCCCCTGCGGAGCCTCCTCAGCCCAGCCCGCCGTGGTTACTCAATGGCTCGCCTTAGCCGGGCCCACCCAGCCGCCCGCCGCGTTCGTTCGCCCGCTCAGGGTACTTCCAGGGCTCCGTGTGGGGTGGGGAAGGAACGGCGACCCTCTGGATGCCGGTTCCCTCCAATTGCCCTGGAAGTAGCCTGGCTTGTCCGCCTGCTCGCCCGCTCAGGGTACTTCCAGGGGTGAGAAGGCTCCATGTGGGGTGGGGAAGGAATGACGACCCTCTGTATGCCAGTTCCACCCCCCCCCCCCGCGCCCATGGAGCCTCCACACTCCCTGGAAGTAGATGAGTGGCCGGCATGCCGCCTGGGGAGGCTCCGCGGGGGGAGGGAGGGAATCGGCGGCCGGTAGGGAGGGTTGCTCCGGCGGGTCCCAGGAGTCCCACCCTCGGCGAGGGTAGAGGAAGAGCCGCACTCGAGGGGCCAAAGAGCCGCGGTTTGCCGACCACTGGTCTATATTATTTCATATACAGTAACCAAAGAGCTTCTACATCCCTAAAGTTACTTTTTTAACAAAATCCATTTTTCTGGATTTCACTGACTTGAAGAAGCATATTCTAGTATATCAAAGGTAATAGAAAACATAATATAACTGTGGAGATTTGTGTTGTCAAATGTATGATGGCCACTAAATCTGATTTTAAATTGGGAATGAACCAATTTCTAAATGCATGTGGTGAGCCTGGTTTGGGGGTGGGGGAGATGATGTATGTATGTGCGTGTGTGTAGATAGATAGATAGATAGATAGATAGATAGATAGATAGATAGATAGATAGATAGATAGATAGATGATAGATAGATAGATAGATAGATAGATAGATAGATAGATAGATAGATAGATAGATAGATAGATAGATAGATAGATAGATAGATAGATAGATTCAGCTGCCAAAAGCTTCAGGTTTGCCATCAAAATGTAAAATGCAGTTCATAATGCAATTTCTAGTCCATTTGATTTCTGTAAATTAGAAAGGATGCCATTTCCCAGGTAAAATTATGCAAATTTACTTTATTATATCATTATTTTCTCTTTTCCAGATTAGAAACATATTGGTAATTCTCTGTATTATCTTACCTCAGAAAACTCACAAAACAATGCTTGAAATGCTTCTTCGGGCATGTGAAAATATTCACATAAATCAACTTTCCATTTCAAGTTATCCTTAATATGAACTATTCATAATCTGAGTTAATTGCTTCCTATATCTTTGAATGTATGCCAAAGGAACAGCTTTTAATTTTAATATGAAGTTTTAAACATGTTGCAGATTACTCTTTTGTCATGAATTCAGTGCTAGCCTGTCTCATTGACTAATAATCTATTTTTATTTAGAGAATTCATGTACAGTAATAAATTATACAAAAAAGCAGATTTAATATGAAGGGAATAAATAACCATTACACACACCTGTCTTAATTCATTTTTAAAAGTTAACCCGCATTAGGATTTTAGTTAGCAATGGCCATTGGATTTGGCCAATTCCAGTTTATAGCTAAAACTGGGACTGATCTGAACAAATTTTACCTTTACTTAATGAAAATAGATATGCTTTTTAAGAGCTCTATGTTATACAACAGTACTGGAATAGAAGATAAATACACTGCCTTATATGAAGCATATATCTTCAGAGTAGTCCTTATGATTTGATCCCCCTTGTTACCTCCTTATAATTCTGAGGGATTTCTAAAAAACTTTTTACTTTGCTTTCTAATTTGCTTCTAATTATCTCAGACTCAGGTATTACCCTCTCTTAATGATGGATTTAGATATATTGTACTTTTAGGTTAATTTTTAATTTTTAGGGTTTTTAAAGGTTTATTAGGTTTTTATACTGCCTTACTCCCGAAGGACTAATTTTCATGTACAATCATTAAGAATGTATTCTAGGCAATTCCCTATAACAACAATTTTGTATACGGCTATAGTATAGTATATTCACCAAAAATGGCCCCATTTTCATTAGAAACACAGCCATTTTTGGCCTGCAGAGTGTTTCTGGAGGCTGGGGAGGGTGAAAACACGATGCACAGAGGACTGGGGAGCCCAAAAGCGGACCTGTTTTTTGTGAAAACGGGTCCGTTTTTGATGAAAACAGGCCATGCCCAACACTGCAGAGTGCTTTTGGGGGCCGGGAAGGGCAAAAATGCCCATATTCAGTCTATAAGACCCATCTAAATTTTCACCCACTTTTAGGGCAGAAAAAGTTGTGTCTTATACTCTGAAAAATACGATAAGTTAGTTTTTCACTTTGCAGAAGGTATTTGCTGCATTAGTTCAGCCTTTGCCAAGTAGTGGCAAGAGCGGTACACCTCTAGAATTATTGCGTCCATACAACAATTCGGAACAAGATACACACTTGTAAAAAATATCTTTTATCTTTCACATGAGGCTGCTGGATAAGATCATCCAATACCATGGATGAGGTATTACCAGCATACTGATGATACTATATCTCTGAGGGGGTGACACAAATGTTACTGTCACTGCCCTCTGTCAGTACCTGGAAACTGTAGAGGTCTAGATGGGGGAACAACAGACTGAGTGGCTATGGGCGTATGGAGCCTTGGGATCTGCAAGCTTAACAACTTTAGTTCTGGATGGGGGTCACACTGCCCTAGACAGACCCTGTGTGCATCTTGGTAATCTCTTAGACCAGGGGTCTGCAAAGTTGGCTCTTTTAAGACTGGTGGACTTCAACTCCCAGAATTCCCCAGCCAACCTGGCTGGCTGGGGAATTCTGGGAGTTGAAGTCCACCATTCTTAAAAGAGCCAACTTTGCAGACCCCTGTCCTAGACTCATGACTCTTGCTCAAAGAGCAATCATGGATAGGAGCACCTTTGTACATCTTTTGTGTTGTGGCCAGTTGCTCCTAAGACCCTTTATTCAGGTACTCATGCTCTGATCATCTCACATTTGGGGCATTGCAATGCTCTTTACATGGAGCTATACTTGAAGAGTATCCAGAAACTACAGCTGGCAGAAAATGCAGCAAGAGGACAGTTTTAGGGGCCCATAGGGTGGCCCATGTAACACCACCATTAAAGCCCTTTATGATATGAGTCCAGGCTATCTGAGGAACTGTTTCACTCTAATACAAACTGTTTCATCCCTGTCACTCTGACTGAAGGGCATGCTGGAGAAGAGTTTTTTCTCCCACGGTCCCACTTTGGAACATTGTGCCCCTTGAGGTTAGATCCATCCCTACTCTCTTGACTTTCCAAAAGGCTTGAAAACCTGGCTCTACTGGCTTGGGCCCCCGATGATGGTATTGGACTCTGAAGGTAATTAGGAGACTAAAGAAAATCTCATCTACATCCTATTTATATATTGGTTTTTTTCTTACCTGGTTTCTTTTGTTGTTAATTTTTTAATGTTTTAATGTTTTTAACTTACTAATTGTTTTATAATGTTGTTTTATGATGTTGTAAGCCACTGATTATTAGATGACAGTGAGATGGATGACATTCATTTCATAAATAAATAAAAATTCTAGTGACAGCAGTTGAAATGGAAAGTTGAATATATACTTCTGTAACACCACTTTTGAAACAAAATCTGTACTGATCTTGCATCAAGTATCCAACTAAAGCGTCCCTGCCAAAACACTATGATACATATCAGGTTACTTATTTATTTATTTATTTATTTTTCAAATTTATATACCGCCCTATTCTCTGTGGTAGGACTCAGGGCGGTGCACAGAAAAAGTAAAAACCGCAACACATACATATAATATAAAATAGAAAATAAATAGTAAAATCTGTGCTAAAAATAGTTAAGACCACTCTTTTATCCTAAGAACACATAAGGTATTCCTTGACTTACAACCGTTTGTTCAGCAGCTGTTCAAAATTACAATAGGTCTGAATGAAGCGACTTGTGATCTGTAACCAAAGCCATGGGTATTGTCGTCCTCCAGCAGTCACACAATCAAAATTGATCACTTGGCACTTACAACAGACTGCAGGGATATTGCAACTCCTCCCACCTGCCTGTACCTGTATCTCCCTCTCCCATCTATGTCCATAAATGTCTGGGAAGGCAAGCCAGGCCAGGCCAGTGAAGGTGGCTGGGTTGGAGCATCCTAGACATTTGGGCTTCATGAAAAGAAGAGAACTGCTTTATACCCTTGGAATCTCCTGGGCATTTGGAGCTTCCCTTTGGAGTTCTTGGCAGAGCAGGTCCTTTGCACCATATGAAGGCTTATTGGGGGTTCAGAGCATGTGGGAGTGCCTGCTTTGTGCCCCACTGTGGAAGCTTCCCAGATGTTTCATGCTTACTTTTCACTATGCTGCCAGAGGAAAAGAGGAAAACTCTATACCTATCCATACATATAATTTCAAAACAACTAACTGTTCTTCATACATGCACATGCTTTTTGATTTATTTACCATCTCTGTTGGTGATTTCAGGAGACACTATAGATTGCTAAAAAAAAAGAGTTGAACTACTGATCTTGAGCAATATATTACAATGAGCTTAATTTTCTGCATTAGATGATCACATTTTTAAAATCTGTCTTCAGAGACTGGTGAACATTGTTTCTTGAGATTCTTTTGGGAATTTACTGTATTTCTTATTTCTTATTTCTCTTTGGCACTGAGAGATAGTTTAGACTATCAATATGATAATAAAATTGCTTTGAGATTTCTTAATGGGAAGCAGCAATACAGATAAATAAAAAATAATATATTCTTGGCTCAGTCAGAGGGCTCTACTAAGTTCTTGGTATTTAAAGAACTGAGCACTATGAAATAGCTTGATCCACAAATTGAAGCCCAGATGGCAAAATATGAGAATACTGTCATCTTAAAACTGGATTTGTTTGATAATGGCATCCAAAAAAAGATGACTCCAAGTGCAAAGACAAGGTTGTTGTAACTTTGTATCATTGTTAAATGAACTTGAGGATTGCCCGTACAGAGCCTTAATAAATGCATGATTCATTTAACAACCAAGTGATTCATGTAATGACTCAGTAATTTGCTTAATAACCACAATAAAATTGGATCCAGTCATCTGATGACTCATTTTATGACTGTACCAAATTATGACATAAATTTAAAACCTCAAAGTCTACTTGTATTCCAATTTACAATTCTCAGTTTCCATAAGATAGTAAATTGTAGGAATCATTTACAATTGGCTATGTTATTTGTTTTGACCAGATGTATTACTGGCTTAGGAACACCTGCCTTGGTAGGTCCCTTGAGAACACCTATGATTTGAATAATATTACAGCATGTTTTTTAGAAGCTAAGCCAATAATTTTTAATTTATTTTTTTCCATCCTTAATTGCAATAATTGCTTTTTAGAATGAGTTAGGCAGCATATAAAATAAATAAATGAATGAAATAATAAATATAAACATAATTAGTGCGCCCATGGGGGCCCTGGACCGGGTCGTGCCTTTGCGGCCTCTCACCCGGAGCCGAACCACCTTGGCTCTCTGGTTTTCTGAGGAGCTGAGGGTGATGAAGCATCGGAAGAGATGCCTAGAGAGCGGTTGGAGGGCCACCCACTCCGAGTCTGACCGGACACTGGTAAGGTCGCACTTGAAGACTTACCTAGTGGCGATAGGAACGGCAAAGCGTAATTATTTCTCCGCTCATCGCGTCTGCAGATAACGGGCTTGCTGCCCTGTTTAGGGTGACCCGCTCCCTTCTTCACCAGGGGGCGCGGGATGCCCCTTGCAGGGTCGTGCAGAGGAATTTGGGTGTTATCTGCATGATAAAATTGATCAGATCCGGGACGGGTTGGCATCTGATTGGACTAGTTCAGACGGGCTGACGGAGGCAGGTCTTGAGTCTGCTATCTGGGAAGAGTTCGATCCTGTGACTCCTGAGGACATGGACAGGATGCTGGGGCGGCTGAATGCCACCACATGTTTCTTGGACCCGTGTCCCTCCTGGTTGGTACTGGCCTCCCGGGAGGTTACACGAGACTGGCTCCAGGGAAGTGCCAATGCTTCTTTAAGTGAGGGGTTTCTGCCGGCTGCCTTGAAAGAGGCGGTGGTGAGGCCCCTCCTCAAGAAGCCCTCCCTGGACCTGGCTGTGTTGGCCAACTACCATCCTGTCTCCAACCTCCAATTTCTTGCTAAGGTTGTTGAGAGTCGGGTGGCACAGCAGCTCCCTCAGCACCTGGAGGAAAATGTCTATCTGGACTCACGCCAGTCTGGCTTCCGGCCTGGATACAGCACAGAGACGGCATTGGTCACATTGGTGGATGATCTCTGAAGGGCTCAGGATAGGGGTTGTTCCTCTATCCTGGTCCTGTTAGATCTCTCAGCAGCTTTTGATACCATCGACCATGGTATCATGCTGTGTTGGCTGGAGGGGCTGGGGGTGGGGGGCACCGTTTTATGGTGGTTCTCCTCCTACCTCTCCGACCAGTCGCAATTTGTGTTGGCAGGAGGGCAGAGGTCGACGTTGAGGTGCCTCACTTGTGGGGTACCACAGGGGTCGATCCTCTCGCCTCTCCTGTTCAACATTTATATGAAGCCGTTGGGTGAGATCATCCGTGGTTTCGGGGTAGAGTTCCACCAGTATGCTGACAATACTCAGCTGTACATCTCTACCCCGGACCACCCCAACGATGCCGTGGAAGTGATGTCCCGGTGTCTGGAGGCTGTGCGAGTCTGGATGGGGAGAAACAGGCTCCAACTCAACCCGTCCAAGACCGAGTGGCTGTGGCTTCCGGCGTCATGATATAGCCAGTTGGTTCCATCTCTGGCTATTGGGGGCGAGTCATTGGCCCCTACAGAGAGGGCTCGCAACTTGGGTGTCCTCCTGGACTCTTGGCTGTCTCTAGAAGACCATATTATAGCGGTGGCCGGGGGGCTTTTTATCAGGTTCACCTGATACGCTAGTTGAGCCCCTTTCTGGATCATGATGCTTTACACGCGGTCACTCAAGCCCTTGTCACCTCCCGTCTGGACTACTGCAACGCTCTCTACATGGGGCTCCCCTTGAGGTGCACCCGGAGGCTCCAGTTAGTTCAGAATGCGGCCGTGCGGTGGATTCTTGGAGCGTCTAAATGCTCCTACGTGACACCTCTCCTGCGCGAGCTGCACTGGCTGCCTGTGGCTTTCCGGGTGCGCTTCAAGGTACTGGTAACCACCTTTAAAGCGCTCCATGGCAAGGGACCTGGTTACCTTGAAGCCCGCCTCCTGCTACCAAACACCTCCCACCGACCAGTTCACTCCCACAGAGAGGGCCTCCTCAGGGTGCCGTCGGCCAGGCAATGTCGGCTGGCGACCCCTAGGGGGAGAGCCTTCTCTGTGGCAGCTCCTGCCCTCTGGAATGACCTACCCCCTGACCCACGGACGACCACGGACCTGCGCCTTTTCTGTCGGGCCTTGAAGACCTATTTATTTCGTGTGGCCGGCCTGGCGTAGTTATAATTGTTTTTAGTAGGGGTTTTAGTAGGGTTTTAGGACAGGCTAATCATTTAATATATTTTTAACGAGTTTTATGTTTTATACTATTGATTTTTATCTTTGCCTGTACACCGCCCTGAGTCCCGAAAGGGAGAAGGGCGGTATAAAAATCTAAATAATAATAATAATAATAATAATAATAATAATAATAATAATAATAATAATAATAATAATAATAATAATAATAATAATAATAATAAGATTTTAGTGGCAGAAAGGAGTGAAATGGTAGTGTGTTTAGTATTGCATATATTAATCTTACATATTTTTTTAAAAACACATTCATTTTAAAACACATTTCTTCATTTTATATATAATGAATCAATTAATTAACACATGTTTTGTTGACAGAACAACTCATGGATGATCCTGAATAAACTTACATCAGTATGAGGAAAAGGTAGTGAAATGGATAATGGCAATGTTTCTTCATGTGTTCAGAAAGTGCATCCTTTTTAACAGCATTTGTACAAGTATCGTCTGAAATATAACACTACAAACAGTGTATATTGTCTGTACTGTTTTTTGCAAGGAGGCAAATTGCTGGGAGGCAGAGGCAGATATTTTTCCCTTGTTTTCCTCCCCAAAATCTAGGTGCATCTTATACTTTGGAGCATCTTATACTCCGAAAAATACGGTAGAACAAAAAAGAAAGGACCCACATGTTCATTTAATGGCTGCATCAGGGGGGAGCAGGTTTGGGGTTCTTAAGCATTGTTTTGCCTAATGGCCTTTGAAACATGCAATTGTAATGAGCAGGCTCCATTATGGTAGTAGGTCAAGGACTATCAGTAATAAAATAGCTAGACCTTAAGAAACTTCTGGAACTTTAATAAGGATGGTGCTAATGTCATATCTGGCAGGGAGAATGTTCAGAAATGCAGGAGTCATGTCAGAGAAAGCATTTTTTCCTGGAATCGGCCAAGTGTAAGCCTGTAGCAGATGGCACCCGCAATAGACTTTCTATGCTGGATTTAATGGGAGGAGCAGATGTAATTGGGGAGAGTTGGTTCCTCTGATAACCTGCCCCATGCCATGAAGAACTTTAAAATTAAAACCAGCACCTTGGACACAGAAGTAAACAGGCAACTAATGCAAGTTGCAGAGCAGTATATAACATGTGCTGTTTTAAGCCACACATAAGTACCTGCACTAATGCATTCTGCACTAGTTGAAACTTCTGGATATTCTTCAAGGATAGCTTCATAGAGAAGGCATTACAGTTGTCCAGTCTGTAGATGACTAGTGTATGAGTGACCATGAGCAGAGCCTCCTAATCTAGGAATGAGTGCAATTAGAACATAACATGAAGCCATGTAAATGCTCTCCTAGACATATAGTAACTGCTACCTGCTCTTCAAACAGGAGCCATGAGTCCAGGCGGGCTCCCAGGTTGCACCACGGGTCTCTCTGGGGCAGTGCAACACCATCCAATATCAGAGATGACATAGTCTTAGAACCGGCCGTCCAAAGCTACTTAGCCTTGCTGGATTCCTCCTTCGTTTCTATGAAGTAATTATCATGTTAACCTTTCCCCCAAATTTTTCATCTCTTTTTAATCCCCAAATCTTCAATTCAATCTTTTCTTGCAGCAGAAAGTCCATATAAGGTTTCAAGATATTCAGAAAACTGATCATCAGTTTTTCCTTTGATCAAACTGGTTTGTCATTTCTGCAAGTTTTATTTGTTTTTATTTATTTTTCCTATTTGTTATTAATATTTGTATAATCAATAAATGTTTAAAAACCAAAGAATATTCCAACATGTTTCAGATAGACTAACGGAAATTGAAGCAAGCTTTATCTTTTCTCCCTTTTAGTATATTGTTCCATAACTGACCACTCTTGAATAGGAATAGCTTTATTTGCTACATTTGTTTTATCTTTGGGTTCATTAGTTGTCCTGCCATTCAAGGGCAATTTATTGCTTTTTTATTTTGTTGATGTATAGATACAAGTAGTAGCAATAGAGTTTGAAATAAAAATGCATCAACATGTCTCATAATATGCATGTCAAGCCTCGAACAGCTTGTCATACCTGAGGGGTGGGGGAGTAAACAAAGCCCAATTGATGAGTGCTGACTTTGCATCTGTCTAATACTCATTTTTGCCAGGCCTCAGGTTTGAATAAAATGTTACCAACTGTTTCCAGAGCATGTTCATTTTCTGACTTCATAAGGCCTGGGGACTGGACATTTGAGAATGCAACTGTTCTAGGATTAAAAAATGATGTTTCAGTATATAACAACTAAAATAATAGTTTGCCCTAGCGATTCTGGTATTTAGTAAAACAAAACTATTTGATTTTTCTAGAACTTTGAATCGATTAAACTCCCTTAAAAAAAAGAACGTTTTTTGTTTCCAGTGTTTTTGAGTTTTTCATCCATTTTAAAGTTATTTTTAAAATTATTATTTCTGAAATAATTCTTTAGCAATTTTCTTTCCATCTTATTGTGCAGGATACTTTTTATATTTTTTTCTAGATCAAGGAAAATATTGTGAAAGGAAAACATTGGTTTTTCTCTGTCACCTTTTAATCTTCATTGTGTCTCATTTTTCTTCTTCTTTGACATGAAATAGTTAGAAATCTCTTTTTGCAATTAAAACTCCTCCTCTGTGGCACCCATCCTTCAGTTCAAACTGTTGTAGTTGAAGTAGCAAGCTATTTAGGGGTCATGTAGATGCAGTTAATGATGCCTTCAGTACCAGTGCTTATTTATTTATCAGTCCATCCCTTTTAAACTTCTTTTTTCTCATTCAGAATGTTTTTGATTATGGAACCCTACATAGCTTTTCTATGAGCTCTCTAAGAACTTTAATAAATAATTAATCCATTGGATCTGCTGCTGTTATACATTATTATTTTTTAATGTTGTAGGACAGCTGGAAATTCTGGAGATTGAAATCTAATATGGAGGTTAGCAGTTTTTGAAATGCTGGTGAAGATGCATCTGTTTTAGGATTTTACCAATGGACTTCCATATTCTTGTACAGCCTGTCCCCAAAACCCTTTATCGATATAAAAACATCAAGAGCTGAACTTAACCCAATAGTAGCAACCTGCCTTTTTAATCATACTATTTTAATCGTTTAGATCAATGGTAGTCAACCTGGTCCCTACCGCCCACTATTGGGCGTTCCAGCTTTCATGGTGAGCGGTAGGGGTTTTGTCTGATGCTGAAGCAGAATAATGGTGATTTAATTTATAAATCACCATTATTGTGGAACTGGTGGGCGGTTAGAAAATTTTACTACTAACAGAGATACAAAAGCGGGTGGTAGGTATAAAAAGATTGACTACCCCTGGTTTAGATGATACCTTGCTCATTATATCCTGGACTATATGTATAAATTATTTGGGAAGACATTCCAGAGCTGTTGTTCAGAGCATTGGAGTAAATGCATTTGTTGCAAGTTCAGTGCAGCTGTTTTAAGATTCTTACCTAGCCTTATAAATATTCAGATACTTACAATGGGATCTTTACTGAAGGAAACATGTCTATGTATAAGTTCAGAGGATCAGGAACTGACTGGCTACAAAGCAAGCATTCCAAGCTTTAAAGAAAGATGACAACATTAATGATTTCAGTAACAAGCACAGTAGTAGGATTTGCACAATCTTAATATGAGTACACATTCTATAGATATGAATTTTCAAGTAAGTTTTCAACAACTCTGTTCTATATATACAGTTTAGATATGTAATTGTATTGTTTCTTTTTTCCTTTCACTATTGTTTAATAGATCCCTGTTCTATTAAATAAATAAAATGGAAAAGGAAACATTTCTGAAGCAGTATGAGAGTATGGCAATACAGTATATATTGTAGATTTTAGTACTATATGTTTTATGACTAACTAGTTGTGAAAAAATCTGTGGGGATCTGATCTGTGGTGATTTTCTTTTCTAATTTTAAATTAATAATGCAAAGAATTTGCAATGATTTCATGATATGGTGGTAACGATAAAAGTTCTCTAGGTTAGTTATATGAATTGTCTACCTCAATGGCAGAAGTTTAAATATGTTTAGGGTATGAATTATTTCATGCAGCAAAGTATTTCTTTAAGTTTCCCCCCTTTTTCTGTTTTCTTAATGATACATTTTTGATTGGTGTCTGTGACTATTTACTAATGAACTGATGATATAATATGACAAGTGAGGCATATTTTATTTTAAAAGGAACAAAACTATAATTTTCTCTCTATATTTTTGATACAATTATATTTACTAGTTTTTCTCGTTCCTTTTGGCTTATATCTACTTCAAATAAACTAAACCATTTTCCTCATAATTCATGTTTTCAAATGATAGTTGTAGTAGTCAAAGGAAAGCTAGGACAAACCTCTAGAGGGTGCCAAAAATCTTAGTTTAGCATTAGAATTGATAATTTGACATCTTAGTTAATGTTAAAAAAAAGTCACATCTTTTATGCATCAGAAATACAGCAAAAATCACTTCAGCAACTTAAAAAAAATATTTTAATTGCTTTTATTTATTTAGAGGGTAACTATTTGTGACTGATTATATTATTATTGTGCAGCTTAGCTTCCCTATTATCTTCATTGAGACAAATTCAATAGTATTTCTTATCCTAAAAAGTAAGTGGATAGAAGTGGGATCTTAATTTGATGAATCAGTACAAGATTTTCTTCAAAATTATTTCAGAAAACCACCAAGAACTATCTATAAAATGAACCCACAATTAAAACTATATTGCACTAAATCATATCAATCTAAAATCATTTTAAAGTTTGTTTGTTTTAATAAAGTTGGTACATTTTAACATCATTATTGACAATCACTATTGAAGATTTTGAAAGCAAGAATGATTTGCGAAGTTAGAGTTAGGGTTGATGTGAAGATGTGAAAAGATAGAATTTTTTTTGTATAAATTAGATTTACAATATTTATATTTCTCTTCTTTATTTTATTACTTTTATTTGGTTATCTTACTTTTTCTGCATTTTGAATAATGGTGCACTTTGCATAACTCCAAAAGCTATGGCAGGTATTTATTTGTTTCTATACTTCTGTGTCATTAATAAGTGATCCTTTGGACACTATCCTTGTCTTGCTCCCTTTCTCTTCATTTTGTGGGAGAGGGAATACTCATGAGCACATGATATTTCTCTCATGCACATGCGGTGCACTCCTGTTTATAGATATTCGTCCCAGTTCTCAAATAATGAAAAAAGAAACACTAGTGGAGAAATGATAGTGAGGAATGTGAGATATTGTGCTATTGGATTGTTCATTGCATAGTTTTAATTTACAAATATTTCATTTGCTATTTTTAGTGTTACAGAAAGCCTCAGCCGTTTTTGGCTATGGTAGGTTCAAATCCAGAAAATTTATAGAGTAATTCTTCCGTTAGTAATTCTTCAGTGATTAAAATTATGTTAGTCCAATTTTGCAGTTCATTTAGTCTGTTTTTCTTTTCCCCCAACGTCTTTATGCTTGTTTGGTACATGAATTTGTGTAGACTGTTAGGAGTACAATTAGTTCAGACCAGAATATGATTCAGACAACTGGGGCTATATCTATTTCAAAATCCACTTTTCTTTTAAGAACAGGACAAGTTTTCTCTCTCACCATTGCAGAAAGCATTTGGGGGAAATATATTTAACATGTTATTTTGTGATGGAATATGCAGCTAGAAAAGGATGGAGAGGAATTTCAGCAACTTCCTAGACATGAGGCGTCACATCACAGAGGCAGGCCCAAAACAAGAGAATGCACTGTCATGAACTAGATGGGGGAATTAGGAAAAGGTTCAGGATAGCCACATCCTAGAATTTCCCAGGGTATAGAAGCTTATAGCTTTAGTCTGGTTTCTGTTGATTGAGTGAAACAAATGAAGATTTGGACACAATTGAATTTCACTGTGTTATCTTTGGGTTTAGGCCTGATGTATTTATTTGATTTCAAATTAAATTTATTACAATATACATTCATCATGATAATTTGGTTTTCATGCAAAATGATTGGAAGTTAATAATGCAATTGCAAAATCAATGTTTATCTCCTATATGAATGATTTTATTAAAACATACATTGCACATATACTGATTTTCTATCAGGTTGTTCTTACTCATAGAACAGATGAAATTGAGATTTAAAAAAACCCAAAATACTAATTTAGAAACTTGCATTTATTTCCGCCTGAAAACATAACTTTCTAAGAGATATGTTTGCTCCATACACGAAAAGTTGTTTATGCTGTACTGTCTTTTCCTTTAACATGCACATCTGACAAAAGGAATTGCTGGCCTTGGTGCTAGTCCGCTTGCTATAATGCTGAATATATGCCTACATCTGTACTTTTACAACTGATTGTGTATATTAGATTAGTGATATCATTGTTATGCAGATGATACCCCACTTTACCTTACCTTCTTATGTAGCTATCACTATTTTATGGTGGAGAAAACAGAACATCCAGCACCAGTTGAAATATGGTGTGGGATGAAAGATCAACTTTCAGCGTTTGTTTCTTCTTTAAAAAGAGCTTTGTACCTGCTTCAAACCAGTGTAGAAGTTGTCCTCATCTTCCCTTACTTCATCATGCATTCCTATCTATGATGTAGTCATCTTATTAGAATTTTCAATTTCTTCATCAATCTCGAAGTACAGGAAGTACATGCTTGGAAATCCAACAATCTCCTTGGAATCAGTCAACACAAACAGATAAACCTGCAAATCTTGACACACTAATTATACTGAATATTTTTCCTCCCAAAGATTTCATGTAAAATGAACAGTATTTCATTTAATATTTACAAGAGACAGCTAAGAGGAATTATTTAACAGTTTGGGGTATGGCACCAACTATATGTGAATGGATGCCATTGCCATGTAGCATGGTGACCTAGTGATGAAGATACTCACCTTCCACTTGGAAAGTTAAGAGTTCAACCCTAGGCAGTGGCAAATGTTTTTCTCTCAGTGCAAAAAGAAAAAGAAATCTGTGAACTCTGTGGGGTGTCAGGAAGGGTATCCTGCAAGTAAATGCTCAACTCTATCTAGTCACCTGACTCTACCTTAAATTAAGGGATTACCGGGTCATAAAAAGATTATATGTAAAAGGATACTCAGCTGGTTATTTCTACTCCTTTGATCAGCATCAACTACTACTCCAATTAAGGCTATTCCTGGAATGTAAATTTTTGGCAAGAATCACTCATGCTTTCATTGTCTTGTGAATGGATGTGCTCTACTGCCTTTTAAAGCCCTGGAAAACTGTTACTAAAGTATGCATCTGCCTACTTGCATTACTTACATTGGTTCTTAGCTTGTTTCCAGGTGCAATTCAATGTGCAGGGGTCCTCTCACCCCTCCTGTTTAACATCTACATGAAGCCGCTGGGTGAGATCATCCGTGGTTGCGGGGTAGAGTACCATCTATACGCTGATGATACTCAGCTGTACATATCTACCCCCAACCACCCCAACGATGCCGTCGAAGTAATGTCCTGGTGTTTGGAAGCCGTGCGGCTCTGGATGGGAAGTAACAAACTTCGGCTCAATCCGTCCAAGACCGAGTGGCTGTGGTTTCCGGCGTCTTGGCATAGCCAGCTCATTCCATCGCTGGTTATCGGGGGCGAGTCATTGGCCCCCGTGGAAAGGGCTCGCAACTTAGGCATCCTCCTGGATTCGCGGCTGTCCCTGGACGACCATGTGACGGCCGTGACCAGGGGGGCATTCTACCAGGTTCGCCTGGTACACCAGTTGCGTCCCTTTCTTGACTGAGACGCCCTCCACACTGTCACTCAAGCACTTGTGACGTCTCGCTTGGACGATTGTAACGCTCTCTACATGGGGCTCCCCTTGAGGTGCACCCAGAGGCTCCAGTTGGTTCAGAATGCAGCCGCCCAGGGGATTCTGGGAGCTTCTCGTTACTCCCACATAACACCTCTCCTGAGCGAGCTGCACTGTCTACTGGTAGCCTTCCGGGTGCGCTTCAAGGTGCTTGTTACCATCTTCAAATCGCTCCATGGCTCGGGGCCTAGCTACTTGCGGGACCGTCTCCTGCCACATACCTCCCTGCGTCCGATACGCTCCCACAAAGAGGGCCTACTGAGGGTACCAACTGCCAGTCAATGCCGGCTAGCGGTGCCCAGGGGTAGGGCCTTCTCTGTGGCAGGGCCGGCCCTCTGGAACGACCTACCCCCCCGAACTTCGCACTATCACGGACCTTCCCCTCTTTTGCCATTCACTTAAAACATACTTTTTTCAGCAAGCTGGTCTTGCTTAATCATTTAGACTTTTTTGTTATATAGCTTCTGCCAAATACATAAATGGACGTTGGGTTTTTAGGAGGAATTTTAGCACAGGCTCCGATTTAATTCTTTTTATCTATTTATTGTATTTTTATCATTGTTGGTTTTAATTTCCTGTGCACCGCCCTGGGTCCATTTCGATGGAGAAGGTGCGGTATATAAATCGAAATAAAGTAAAGTAAAGTAAAAGCACAAGTAAAAACTTATACAGCTCAGTACCTGTATACAGATAGAATCTCCCCAACAAAGGCTTTTCAATAAACTATGCTGAGAGTCCTCTCTTCCTCTTTCAAACAATGTTTCCTGGGAGAAGATTCAGAAGCAGGTATTTTCTACCAGAGCTATCCTCTTGTGGAACCATTTGCCCCCAGAAATAAGATCAGTATTTTGAATATTCTGTTTCTTGAGAATCTGAAAATAAAGAAAATATGCTGTACCTAATGGATATATCAAATTGCATAATTGATTTATATTTATAGATCCTAGGAAAAATGTTTTAATGGTTAAGTTGCAAAACACTTGACTGTTCCAGTAAATATTAATCCATTACACAACTGAATGGGGATTATCTGTTGTGTCAGCTATATGTAGCTATCTAAAGCCTGCATTTAATTATAGAAAAAGGCCAAATAAACACATGGCAGTGATTATACAGAAGCTATGTAAAGAGTGCATGAGGAAGGGGAGGCATGAAATATATTTTTCCAATATGTTTTCTTACTACATGATTTAAATCGGGTTCCCAAGCTTGGCAACTTTAAGACTTGTGGACTTCAATTCCCAGAATTGTTTTAAAGTTTTAAAGTTGCCAAGTTTGGGAACCCCTGATTTTAATCATGACTGTTTTAACAAAATTCAAGATATACCGTATTTTTCGGAGTATAAGATATACCTTTTTCCCTCAAAAAACAGGCTGAAAATCTGGGTGCATCTTATACACCAAATAAAGTATTTTTGGCCTACCGAAACCCCACCCCCTTTGCAAAAATGGACGTGCAGAGGGGTTTTGAGAGGCTTGCAAAAGTGCTCATGAGGACTGGGGAGGGCAAAAATGAACTGTTTCTTGCTCATTTTTGCCCCCCTCAGCTTCCAGGAGCACTTTAAGAGCCTCCCAAAGATCTCCTTGCCCTTTTTTTTGTTTTGCTCATTTCCCCCCCTCCTCCCCCACAGCCTCCAGGAGCACTTTACAAGCCTCTCAAAGCTCTGCATGCCCTTTTTTTGTGTTCAAAAAATGAGGTGTGCAGAGGGTTTGGGAGGCCTGCAAAGTGCAAAAACTTTTTTTTAAAAATTACCTTTTCAAAATCATGGTGCCTCTTATACTCCTGTGCATCTTATACTCCGAAAAATACAGTATATAATGCGTACTTGTATCAGTAAATCTTTATGTAAACCATAAAGATTATCCATTGTTGATAGTCCCATTCTTTGTTTGCTTATAAATTTCCTATTTCACTTGTCATGCTATGTATCTCTACTTCTCCAGTGACTTACAACAGTGAAACTCATTATATATAATTCATTAAGGAATAACTAGAGAGAGTCCTCCGAAAACAGTGAGAGAGTCCTCAAAAATGGTGTGCTGAGCGGCAGGTTAATCTTTTTCTCCTGCCAACAAACATTTGATTTTGCCACCAAGACTGGTTCTTTAATGACACACACCCCAGATTTGAATGGGAGCTACTAGGAATGACCCAAGATGATTTTAGGATGACCATGGACTTACCACCCCAACGATGCCGCCGAGGTGATGTCCCGGTCTTTGGAGGCCGTACGGATCTGGATGGGTAGTAACAAACTCAGGCTCAACCCGTCCAAGACTGAGTGGCTGTGGCTTCTGGCACCCCGGTTCAGCCAGATTACTCCAACTCTGGCCATTGGGGGTGAAACACCAGCCCCCATGGAGAGGGCGCGCAATTTGGGTGTCCTCCTGGATTCCCGGCTGTCCATGGAGGACCATGTGGCGGCCGTGACCAGGGGGGCATTTCATCAGGTACGCCTGATGCGCCAATTGCGCCCCTTACTGGACCGGGCTGCCCTGCGCACAGTCACTCAAGCACTCGTGACGTCCCGACTCGACTACTGTAATGCTCTCTACATGGGGCTTTCCTTGAGGTTAGTCCAGAATGCAGCCGCGCAGGTGATTACGGGAGTGCCTAGACACTCCCATATAACACCAATCCTGCGCGAGCTGCACTGGCTTCCTGTGGTCTTTCGGGTGCGCTTCAAGGTCCTGACGACCATCTTCAAAGCGCTCCATGGCTCGGGACCTAGTTACATGCAAGACCGTCTCCTGCCCCATACATCCCTTAGACCGATACGCTCCCACAGAGCGGGCCTTGTCAGGGTGCCGTCGGCCAGACAATGCCGACTGGCGACACCCAGGGGAAGAGCCTTCTCTGTGGCGGGCCCAGCCCTTTGGAACGACTTACCCCCTGAACTTCGCACCATCTCCGACCTCTGCCTCTTCCGCAAGTGCCTAAAGACACATTTGTTCCATCTAGCCAGCCTAGCGTAACCTCCATAATGACTTTTAGACAGTTTTTAAATTCTGGGGATTTTAATTTGGTTTTAGCGCAGGATGTTCATCAAATAAGTTTTTTAAAATTTTTATGTGATTTTGTATGTATTTTAATATTCCTGTGCGCCGCCCTGGGTCCGTTTGGAGAAGGCCGGGGTATAAATTTAATAAAATAAAAAATAAAAATACCTTGGAAGAAGAATTTTGATGGCTGCAATTTTCCGTAGAAGCAGCTGGAAGGTGCCATCTTTTCCTTTCAGCTGCATGTTTGTTTGGTTTAAGCATTCCTCAGTTTTAACTGCACATCTTGAAGTTTCTTTTTTTATTTTGATTCTTGTGTTGAAATCTTAATTAAGTGGTTGAATGTTGATTTATTCTGACCTCTTGCTGGTTTTTAACGTGAGTTTTTAACCTTTTTTAAACTGCTTTATTTTGCTATTGCACATAACTTTTGCTTTCTCTGTATGGTGTTGATAGCAACTTCCTGGGTAGTGAATCTGATCTGATTGGATTTACATTTAATCAAATTTTCACTACCAAGCTTTTTCCATTTTATTAAATTTTAAAAGTCTGGTCTTATTTTTTTTAACCTCAGGTGGAAATTTCCTCTTTTTTCCATTCATTTTTATTGTGTGAAATACTATCTCATCATACTCTCTGGTTATTTTGTTGTGATACATCTAATTTCCTTGTCCTTGAGAAGAACCGTTTATGCTTGGTCGTAGAAGCTCAGTTATAGTAGAGTCTTGGACTATATCAAAAATATAAACAATGCATCAACTAAGGATAAAGCCCATTGGGAAGCCTTTGAAAACAATGCTTTTCAATCTACAAGTCCAATTGAAAACTAAGTGATAAAATAGCAATTGTGTTAAATCAACCCAAAGATGATATTCAGATACAAGTAACAGCAGTTAAACCAAACTTACAATTGGATGGGATGGAATGGAATCTAATTTGTTGCTAGCAAATTTGAAGGAGAAGGAGTCTGGTCTCATTGGGGGAATGAGATACAATTGTTGGGAAAGATCCCAGTTAAAATTTTAAGCAAAAGCCTTATTATTAAGAATCAATCAACAATATTTGATACTGGACAGACCAGAGACAAGGGCTATGCTGATTTATGATAGATTAGAAACTATTGTGGACTTTCTGTGAGGGCAATCTATAACAATAGATTGTTAACAGAGGGCTTTGAAGTTTAACTTTGTTGTTGGCTTTACTTGTTAACTATGCTTTTTTAAATATAGTACTGGTAGAGAGATGTCAGGAAAAATTGGTTCAGAATGGGTAAACAGTTGTAGAAGTTCATAAAACATGGGCCAGTTTCACAAGGGGAAGAAAACATTCTTGAAATATATTTATCTGTATTTAACTAGGAGGGATAACCTATGTGTATGGTTTTTTTCTTTTTATGCACATCTGTTTTTTTGTCTTGTCTAATTTTGTTTAGTTTTTGTATTTTTTCCCTTTTTGGGAGTTTTTATTTTTATGTTCTAAATAAATTTAACAAAATTAGAAAAGGATAATTAGAGAGTAATGGAAACCATGTATGTAAATAAATAAGAGAGATCTTATTTATTAAAACAACTTCCAAATTCTTTGATAAAGTTCATATTGGGTGATCGGCTTTATTTTATTTCTTCACCTCAGAGAAATGAATATGACAGAATCCTGAATAGCCCTTATTCTGTCATAATAGCGACCTGTACATGATATTTAGAAATACAGTTAAGTGGTTTTTTTGAAAAAAATATAGAAATACACTATTCATTACAGCATGTTTTTAAACTGAATTCCAATTTGCAAAATAGATATAGGGTTGCTGCCTTAGCGTGTTAATAAAAAGTAGAAAAAGATGAGTTTCCCATACCTTTATAATAAGTATAAACTAGCTCTGTTGGAAAAGCAACACACTGCGAAGTTTGCCTGCAGACTTAATAGATTAAATGTGATATTCCCACTGTACAAATCAAATCCTACAGGAGCATGCTGCAGGCAAAACAACTTAATCTTACAACTTTGATGTGTTTAGTGATATCTGTGTCCTTATTTTTTTTCTCTTGTTAATCCTACTGCAGAGTATGTGTCATTTGGTGGTAATTGTAGATAATATTCAAGTACATACAGTAAAAACAAATGATAATAGTCCAAACTCATTCTGAATCAAAGCTTTTTTTTTAAAAAAAGATAAAAAATAAAAAGTATTTATTGATAACTTTTCAAAATTATTATGTGTGTGTGTGTGTGTATAAACTAACACACACACACACACACACATATATATAGGTTCTGGTTTATTTTCCCGTGTAAAATTAAAGGTGTTTTTGCAACATTTCGATGGGATCACACCCATCATCATCAGTCTGGAGCCTTACATATATATATAATTGTTCCACAACACCCTGTTAGGGCCCTAATTAAGGGAGGATACATACTGTTTCCTTTTCTGCCTTTTGGCTCATCACCAGATACCATCTAGACAGAAAGCCATGAGTTCCATTGTGTGAATTTTTTAAATATGTGTGTTAGTTTTATGAGCTGATCAATAAATAAATCAGAGAGACTAGTATAGATCTATTTCCAGCTTTTTAGCTCTCATCAGCTAGCCATACTCTTACTGGGATTCGAACCGGGGCTGTATTGCATATCAGGCAGGAGCCATGAATTCCGTAGACAGAAAGCCATGAATTTCTGTCTAGATGGTCTCTGGTGATGAGCTGAAAGGCAGAAAAGGAAACAGTATGTCTCCTCCCTTAACTGGGGCCCTAACAGGGTGTTGTGGAACATTTATAGATACTAATCCTCCTGTCTCAGCTGATGCAATTGGGAGAGCCTGGCTGGCTGAATGGTTACAGGCTCCTGCCTGATATGCAATACAGCCCCGGTTCGAATCCCAGTAAGAGTATGACTAGCTGATGAGAGCTAAAAAGCTCAAAATAGATCTATCCTAGTCTCTCTGATTTATTTATTGATCAGCTCATAAAACTAATAGAGAGAGAGAGAGAGAGAGAGAGAGAGTCGGGAATGACTAGCACATATGTGTGAGGGAACTTTCACACACACACACACACGTATGTCAGAAAATTTAGAAAAAAAGGGGACAAAAATACTGTATTTTTCAGAGTATAAGACGCACTGGACTATAAGACACACCCAGGTTTTGAAGAGGCAATTTTTTTAAAAAAGTAGGTAAGTAGATAGAGGGATAGAGAGGGACAGAAAGAGAGAGAAATACAGTAGGTAGTTAGGGAGAGAGAGAGAGAGTAGGTAGGTAGGGGGAGGGAGGGAGGGAGAGATAGAGAGAGAGAAATACAGTAGGTAGGTAGGGAGAGGGAGAGAAATAGAGAGAGAGAGAAATACACTAGATAGGTAAGAAGAGAGAGTGTGTAGATAGGTAGGTAAAGGGATAGAGAGAGAGAAAGAGAGAGAGAGAGAGAGAGAGAGAGAGAGAGAATACAGTAGGTAGGTAGAGAGAGAGTAGGTAGGTAGGTAGATTTTTTATTGTGGCTGTTCACCGCCCTGAGTCCCGAGAGGGAGAAGGGCGGTATATAAATTAAATAAATAAATAATAGATGTTTCCAGGTGTATTTACCCATGTGCTGGAGAAGGAAATCACTGACCACCTTTGGAACAAATCTTTGTTTCTTTGACCAATGTAATTCTCATCAATCACTCTAACTAAACAGCTTTCTAAAAGGGGGGAAAAAAACCTTTTTGCACTTTGCAAACCTCCCCCAAACGGTCCATTTTTTACAAAAATGGCCCCGTTTTTTTTCCAAATAAAAAGCATGAATCGCCTTGGGGGGGCTTGCAGAGTGCTCTGGGGAGGGGGTCAAAAATGAGCAAACCATCGGCACATTTATCACGAAAACGGGCCGTTTTGTGGTTTAAAAAAATTGCATGCATAGCCTTATGGGGGCTTTTAGAGTGTTGCTTGGGGCTGGGGGGCAGAACACCCTGTTTTCTGCTCATTTCTGCCCTCCCCAGCCCCCAGGAGCTCTCTGGAGGCCTCCATAAGGGTATGCGCGCAGCCATTTTGGTGAATGGGTGGGGTTTCAGGAAGCAAAAAAAATGCTGTATTCGATGTATAAGACGCACCCAGATTTTCAGCCTCCTTTTAGAGGAAAGTGTCGTTGGCTTACCTGAACGATCTTCTCTGTGAGCTGCGAGGAGAGTCCAACGATGGGTTAATTCTGCCTGATTGCCCTGGACTGGATTGATTTTCTTGAAGCCACGCCTCTTCCTGTGTGCTTGCCAGAATTTCAATATAGGCGTGGACCAGTAGTCCGTTCTTGTTGGTCTCAAGGTGTCCAATACTTCTGGTACAAGGTAACAGTCTGTCAAGATAGTAAACAGGTGAAAAACAGTACAAACAACCAAGGTGTAGGAATCTACTGCTAGAGCAAGGGCGGGTTTGGACTCTCCTCGCAGCTCACAGAGAAGATCGTTCAGGTAAGCCAACGACACTTCTCCTGTGAGCTGCTTGGAGAGTCCAACGATGGGAAGTGCCCAAGCTAAACGTTCCCAGGGCGGGAAGTAGAGTCACCGGTAGATTCCGCCTCTAAGTGAACCTGCTGCAAGACTCTGCGACCAAAGGCCGCCTCAGAGGAAGCAAACTTGTCCAACTTGTAATTGCGGACGAACTGGGACGGAGAGGCCCAGGTGGCCGCCCTGCAGATCTCACCAAGTGATGCTTGAGTAGCCCAGGCCGCAGAAGTCGCCGCGCTCCTGGTCGAGTGTGCCGTGATGTTCAGAGGCACCCGTTGAGCTTGGTGAGCATAGGCCGAGGCGATGCAGGACCGCAGCCACCTGCCAATGGTGGCGGAGCTGGCCTTCCTACCCATGTTGCGAGGCTGGAAGGTGACGAACAAGGCTTCCGAACGCCTGAACTTAGCTGTACGTCTTAGGTAAGTCTTGAGCGCACGTCGCACGTCCAACTTATGCCATCGGCGCTCTCTGTGATGTACTGGCCGTGGGCAGAAATCAGGCAAGATAACTTCTTGGCCACGGTGGAACATGGAGTTGACCTTCGGGACGAAGGTGGGATCGAGTCGGAGGACTACCCTGTCCTCATGAATAGCACAGAGGTCCTCCCTGACCGACAACGCCGCTAACTCCGAAATCCGACGGGCGGATGTGATGGCCACCAGGAACACCGTCTTGAGCGTGAGATGGCTGAGGTCGCACCGTCGCAACGGTTCGAAGGGCGGGTCGATTAGGGCCCTGAGGACGATGTGTAAGTCCCATGTCGGATATCTGTGAATGACCGGGGGGCGAAGGTTGGTGGCCCCACATAGGAAACTTTTCACGCTAGGATGTCTGGACAAGGATGAGTAGGACCCAAAGGTGAGCACGGTGGAAAGTGCGGCCACCTGACGGCGGAGAGTGTTAGCCGCCAGCCCCTGTTCAAGCCCCCGCTGAAGGAAGTCCAGCACCTCTGAGATGGAGACTGAAACGGGGTCAAGGTGGCGCTGTTCGCACCAGGCGACGAAGGTCGACCAGGTGGCATCATAGATTCTGGTGGTCGAGGGTCGACGTGAGGCCTGAATGGTACGTATGACGCCCTCGGAGAAATTGGCACGTTCTAAGAGCCGCCGCTCACACGCCAAACGGCTAACTGCATCCACTGTGGCTCCGGGTGTGAAATGGAGCCCTGGATTAGCATCACCTCCTCCGGAGGGATCCTCCACGGTTTGCTGACAGACAGACTCACCAGGTCCGCGAACCATGACCTCCTGGACCAGTAGGGAGCGACGACGATCACCTCCGCCTGCTCCGTGAGGATCTTCCGTATCAGACCGGGTAGCAGGGGGAGAGGCGGGAATGCGTATAGAAGACCCGGGGGCCACTGGCACATGAGGGCATTGGTGTCCTCCGCCCCTTGACATCTGTACCTGGTGAAGTACCTCGGGAGATGCGTATTTGCCGCAGAGGCGAACAGGTCGATTGCTGGCAGGCCGAACCTCCGTGATATTTCTAGGAACAGGTCCGGATGCAACTGCCACTCTGAGTTGTCGATGGTGGCCCTGCTCAGCCAGTCCGCCTGGACGTTGCTCTCCCCCGAGATGTGTTCCGCCTTGATGGAGGCCAGGTTGTCCTCTGCCCAGAGACCCAGGCGTTCGGCCTCCTCCATCAACGACCTGGAGCGAGTGCCCCCTTGTCGATTGACGTGGGCCTTGGCGGACACGTTGTCTGTGAGTAGAAGAACATGCCGGTTCTGAATGGTTGGATGGAAGTGGAGAAGGGCGAAGCGAGCCGCTCTCAGCTCCAGCCAGTTTATGCTGTGCTTGAGCTCCTCCTGCGACCACGTCCCCTGAGCAACCTGGTTGTCCAGGTGGGCTCCCCACCCGAAGAGACTGGCGTCGGTGGTGAGGACCACTCGGTCCGGTTCGCGGAAGAGACAGCCCCTGGCCAAGGACGCCGCTCTCCACCACTTCAGGGACGATCGCACCTGGCTGGGAACCGGAATCGGCCTGGGAGAATCGCTGTCCTTGGCTCTTTGGTAGGGTAGCAGACACCACTGTAGATGCCGAGAGTGCAGCCTCGCCCAGGGTACTATGGAGAAGCAGGAGACCATCTTGCCGAGGAGTTGCGACAAGAGGACAATGGGTGCAGTCCTGGAAGCCCTCACTCTCTGTACGAGGTTGAGCAGACTCGTCACACGTTCCTGGGACAGATAGACCTGGCAGGCGATGGTGTCGATGACCGCCCCCAGATGAATTATCCTGGTAGTGGGAGTCAGGTGGCTCTTCTTCAGGTTGATGGAGAACCCATGCTGTTCGAGGGTTCGCATGGTCAGACGCAGGTCCCTGATTGCCTGGCGGTGGCTTGACGATTGAACTACGATGTCGTCTAGGTATGCTTGGAGACGAACCGGTCGCGACCTGAGCGATGCCAGGACTGCCGCCAGAACCTTCGTGAACGTCCTCGGGGCGGAGGACAGACCGAAGGGAAGGGCCCTGTATTGGTAGTGGTTTCCTGCGTAATAAAACCTGAGGAACCTGCGATGCGCCTTTCGAACCGGGACATGGAGGTAAGCCTCCTGGAGATCTATGGATGTTAAGAGATCCCCCGGTCGAATGCAACTCAGTATGGACTGGAGGGACTGCATCTTGAAGCGTTTGTATGCCAGATGCTGATTCAGGTGTTTGAGATCTAGAATTCCCCTCCAGCCTCCCGAGGACTTGGGGACCAGGAATAGAATCGAGTAAAACCCTGACCCCTGATGCTCTACTGGCACCGGTTCTATCGCGTTTATCTCTCTCAGGTGGGCTACCTCCTGCTCCATGAGGGACCTTCTGAGGGGAGAGGAGGGGGTGGGGCAGCGAATGAATCGCCTGGGAGGAAGGGAGGTGAACTCCAGGGTGAGACCCATCCGAATGGTCTGAAGGACCCACTGATCGGACGTGGTCTGCTCCCAGGCCGCCTGAAACAGTTGGAGGCGACCCCCTATGGGAGCTGTCCTCTGCGGGTCACTTAAACCTGCGGAAGGGACGGGAGCCGGACCCACCTCGGAAGGGGCGTTTAGAATAAGATGAGCGACCCCTGTCACGGAAGGAATGTCTGTCTTGACCTCTATCAGCTCCCTGATGGTAGGGCCGGTGGTACTGGCCAGAACTGGTGGAGGGCTCGGAGGCACGAAAGGGCTGCTTCCGAAAGGAAGCAGAGCCCTTGCGATCGGATTTTTTGGAGACAGAGGGCATGACTTTCTTTTTGTCCTTGTTCTCCACTAGCACGGGGTCAAGGACCTCCCCGAAGAGCTTCTCCCCTTTATAGGGGGCAGAAGCGATCTTCCATTTGGAACGCATGTCAACGTTCCAGTGACGAAGCCAAAGGAGCCTTCTAGATGTGACATTAGATGCCAAGGCCCTGGAGGCGAACTTGGCGGAACTGAGGGTGGCATCGGCGGTGTATGAAACACCTGCCATGATCTTACGTAACTCCTGTCTAGTTTTGGAGTCGCCCGCTGGTACTTTGGCAAGGAGCTGTCTAAGCCACTTGAGTGTGGCCCTTGACATAAAGGAGGCCGAGGTGGCAGTCTTAATTGCCCATGCAGCCGCCGTGTGGGTCTTGTGGCAGGCCTTCTCTGACCTTTTGTCCTCCGCCTTAAGGCCCTCCAGGAGATCTGGAGGTAGGACCGATGTAGAGGTAAGGGCCTGTACCGGCGGGTCCACTGGGGGCAGCTTAAGCAGGTCCTCCAGTGGGGCATCTACTGTATAAAGCTGCTTGTCTATATTACTATGTGATGCTGCAGTGCCCGGCTGGGCCCACTGGCGTTGAACCAGATTGAGAAACATTTTGGGCACTGGCACTATCTCCTGAGTTTCCTCAGGTTCCTCAAAAAGACCCTCATCGTTATCAGAGACCACCTCCGGGGTCGGTGCGGGCGCTGTGACCTTCATACGGGTGGAAACCTTAGCCTTGCCTAGAATGACTTTAAAGGTGGAACTGCGGAAAAGGCCTTTGAAGGCGGGCTTCTCCGGGGCAGCTTGCTCATCCCCAGAGAACTCCTGCTCAGGAGCTAGGTTATCCTCCACGGAGGAGTCTCCACTATCCAGGGACGAATGGGGAGAGGGGGACCTGCGAAAGGCCTGGCGCTCAACTACCTTGGGGACACTAGGCCCCTTGGCTCGCTTGCTCTTATGCTTCAAGCCATCAGCAATCCCCTGGGAGATGGCCCTATCAATGATTGCCTGCATTTCAGCCGAAATTGCAGGCCCCTGATCTTCAACTGGCCTGGCCCTCTTACGAGGCCTAGAATGAACTGGGGGAGGAGAAACTGGCCTGGAAATAGGGGTGCCCTCCTCCTGAAATAGGTCATCATCACCCCCCAAGGAAGGTTCTGGGGAGTCATCCGAAGAAAATTCCTGTTCTTCCTCATCTTCTGTAACATCTCTGCCAAGCAAGGGAACATCCTCAGATTCAGCCACTTGTGCTTCTTGAACAATCACCTCAGTGACTTCTTTGGTATTGTCTTTGGCTTTACGTTGGGCCTTGTCAAATTCTTTGTCAAGGGCTTTTTGGCGCCTGGAGGCAGCCCTATCCTGTGCCTTGTCCTGCTTCTTGCCCCCGGTCTTGCTAAGGGCCTCAGAGGCAGCCTTGCTGGCCTGCCTAACAAGCCCCCTGCTGGTGGATGGCCCTGGCTGTTCCTGATCTTGGGCAGCTCTTTCAGACATCCCGGGGTTGTTAACTCACCACCTGAAGACAATGAAGGGCTCACAGCAGGACGATCACGGGGCAGCAGGAGTAGATGCAGCAACAAGAAAGCGGTAAATCAGCTCCTGGGAGACTGAAAAAACCACCTTCCAATGAGCAGGGATTGCTCAGAAGCCAAGGAGAGCCTGCCGGATCGTGGCCGGACAGGAGCGTTTCCTAAGCCTCTCTCTGTAGCCTGCAGATGCAGCTGGAAGAAACAGCAAACGAATGCTCACTTCGCGCCTCCGCGCTCCTGCAGGAAACGGCGCCAAGAAGCAGCTGCTCAGGAGCGGATCCGGGGCTTCCGGCGGCTTTCGCGCCTAAACAAACCGCCCCCGCCTTCCTCTTGTTGCAAACAGCGCCCGCCAATGGCTGCAAGGCACAAAAATGGCGGGCGCGATTTGAACGAGCGGCGCGAAGCCGCTCGCTTGCAAGCCGGCTGTTCCTGAAGCCGGGGGAAGGATCCGTCGCTCCAGCAGGGCAGCGCTAGGCGGCAGGGCACTCTGGCCACTGACCGAAGCGCTGCCAGGCTCCCTAGGCACTCCAAGCCTGGGGTCAGTAAGCGGAGCCCGCGCGCGCCCGGGCGAACCCAGGACGCGTCGGGAATCTCCCTCCTGTGAGCTCCAAAGAGGGAAACTCACCAACGAAGCTGTAAGTAAAAGCTAATTTAAAAAAAACCAACATAAAAAATTTTGCTTTTGGAGAGTCCAACTAGGTCTGTTAGAATAATCTTTAGGAGAACCAACAGAACATGTCCAATTGGGCTCAGACTGGATTGAAATTCTGGCAAGCACACAGGAAGAGGCGTGGCTTCAAGAAAATCAATCCAGTCCAGGGCAATCAGGCAGAATTAACCCATCGTTGGACTCTCCAAGCAGCTCACAGGAGAAAAGGTGTGTCTTATACTCCGAAAAATATGGCAATTGTTTATGTAAAGCATCTGAAAGGGAAGAGGAAAGGAGAGTATTATGTTTAGTGACTGACAGATCTTCCAGATAAACCAGACTGGGAATGCAATTAGATGAACTACATCTATTTTATTGTGAGGCTACATTAAGAAAATCTTGCAAATCTAAAAGTACAAAACCTTCCTCTACCTCTTTTAACTTCTTGATCAACATTAGGGTAGGTTCTTTTTAAATGTCTGTATCTGACCATTAAACCACTGAGGACCTGCCTCTTTCATCTGATTATTTCCTAAGCAGCATCTTTTCCCTCACTTTTCCCATGTTCCATTACAGATCTGACCTCAAATGAGAGATGACTCTGGCAGTCAGGCTACCATTTATTCCCCTGCTCATAGTGTCATGGAGGAGACTCTTAATTGCAAAACAAATCCTTAGGTTTACATCATGTTCTACCTTATTATCCAGTCTCTCCTCTTGAGCACCTGTGTTATGATGTTTTATGAGACATCTTAGTTGGTTTATTTAATGATTAATTTTCTTTTCCATAAATTAAATCAGTTTCTTTTGCTATAGCTTGACAGTAAATGCATCCACATTCAGGAAGACTATCCTAATTCTTTATGAACCTCTTCATTCTGCTTAAAATTTTGTTGTATACATGATGTATAATGGAAATAAGGGCTATACTACACAAAACCTCATCAAGCTATCAGGTTGTTGTTTTTTACCATTGAAAATCTTTATGTTGCAAATATTGCAATATTTTATTCCAAAAGAAAGTTACTAGACAAAAAGAAAGAATTTTAAAGGAATATAGCTTTGTAATCATTAAGGAAAGATGGGTGAGAAAATAGGCGTTGCATGTTGCAGATCCCCAAGATTGGAAGTCATAGTGGTTATTTTTAGGGCCCTTTTCAGAATATGTAAGCAACTAATGTACTTATAAAGCATTAGAATACAGGTAATACTCAACCTATGACCATTTGTTCAGTGACTGCCCAAAATGACAAAGTTGAAAAAAATTGGCATGACTTTAATTCAATATTGTGGCCATTGCAATGCCCCCTGCAATTATATGGTGAAAGTTTTGGTGCTTGGCAGGTCACCTGCTCTTATGACTGACCATAGAGATGCTGCACCTGCCTCCATCTACCTGTCTTTCTTTCCATATCAGCTGCCCACCCATCAGCAAATGCAAAATTACCATAACTCTGAAGATCTTTGCCCTGTTTCCCATCCTACAGGTCTTAGGGGACTTGGGCTTGCTTTCCATTCCACTGGGTCTCTTGGGTCTCCTCCCCACCTTTTCAACACCTGGGAGGTATAAATTGGTCCACTTACATTTTCATTTTTTTTGCAGTTGCTAACCGGCACACCCAGCCAATGTAGCACACAGCTTTCCTACAGAGGCAAGTGGCTGCCACTCTCAGTGATCTGATCTGTGGTAAATCCAGCAGGGTGGGAAGCAGGCCTGAGGGCTGTGGACCTAGTAGGGGGAAAGCAGGTCTAACCCTTTAGGTTCTAGTGGGGTGAGGAGGAGGCTCAAACCTCCTGGTTCATGGCATCCTTTTGCCAGCCAAATGTCTCTCCAGGCTTCTGCCATCCTGCGGGACACCCTACACTCCTTGTACAACCCAGGTAGTTGCTAATGACTACACCTGAAAGTGCTAGGATTGCTATTGCTATCAGTGAGAGACATAGTCATGTGGATGCCTTGGTTAATGACCACAATGACTTTTGACCAAAGTTCTTGTCTCAATTATCATCGTAAATCATAAATCAAAAAGCGTAGCATTTTAACATGAGAACCATGTAGATATGTGCAAGCTTCCCTTAGCAATTTGTTACAATAGATTACATCCTGGGGTGTTTTTTTTTATATCAGTTGTCTGGCAAGTTCTTTGAAATTGTTTCAATTATACCCTACCCACCAAATGTTTGTGAAGCTTGTGCAGAGAGCCAGTATCCAAAGAAAAGGATATGGATTTTACACAGCACTAATTGCTATGTGATATGGATTCTGAAGATGTAAAATTCAATTTCTAGTGCACTTCTTCATCATAACATAGATAGATAGATAGATAGATAGATAGATAGATAGATAGATAGATAGATAGATAGATAGATAGATGAGGGCCTTCCCAACTTTTCCACAAAAATAGCCTTGTGGCTTAATCCAGGCTTTTAAAAATAGCATAGCAAACAAATGAAAAGAAATAGAAAAGTGCATGTGTGAAGAGTGTAGTGACAGGATATTGGAGTTGTTGCTCATAGCATAGTACTGCATGGTCTGTATTCCAGAAGATAGGGAAGTAAAGCAAAGAGGGATTTGGGGGGTGTAGAAAGCTCAGATGCTAAGAGGTGATCGCCGAGATGGCGGCGGAGACCCCCAGACTGGTAGTCATGGGGGACTTGGACCGTGTCGTGCCCTTGCAGCCTCTCACGCGGCGTCGAATCACCCAGGCTCCCTGGTTTACCGAGAAGCTCCGGGAGATGAAATGCCGCAAGATACGCCTAGAGAGTAGGTGGAGATCCTCTCGGTCCGAAGCTGACCGAACACTAGTAAGAGACCATATTAGGACTTACTTAGTGGCGATAAGAGTGGCTAAACGTGAGTATTGTGCCACCCTTATCGCATCCACGGATAACCGCCCTGCCGCCCTGTTTGGGGTGACCCACTCCCTCCTTCACCAGAGGCCGCGGGAAGCCCCTCTGCAGGGTCGAGCAGAGGAATTTGGAGTCTTATCTGCAGGATAAAATCACTCAGATTCGGAATGAGTTGCCCTCCACTGAAAGTTGTCCAGTCGGTTTATCCGATGCTGGTCTTGAGACAACATCTTGGGAGAAGTTTGACTTTGTTACTACTGAGGATATGGACAGGTTGTTGAGGAGCCTTAGGGCCACCACATGTTTATTGGACCCGTGTCCCCTGGCTTGTACTGGCATCCTGGGAGGTTACACGAGGCTGGCTCCAGGACATTGTGAACGCGTCTTTGAGTGAGGGGTTCTTACCTACCGCCTTGAAAAAGGCAGTGGTGCGACCTCTCCTCAAAAAGCCTTCCCTGGACCCAGCATTGTTGGAAAATTTCCGTCCGGTCTCCAACCTTCACTTTCTTGCGAAGGTTGTAGAGAGTGTGGTGGCTCAATAGTTTCCTCGACACCTGGAGGAAGTTGATTATCTAGACCCGCACCAGTCCAGCTTCCGGCCCAGTCACAGCACCGAGACGGCATTGGTCGCGTTGGTGGATGATCTCTGGAGGGCACGGGATAGAGGTTGCTCCTCTATCCTAGTCCTATTAGACCTCTCAGCGGCTTTCGATACCATCGACCATGGTATCTTATTGCACCGACTGGGGGGGTTGGGGGTGAGAGGCACCGTTTTACGGTGGTTCTCGTCCTACCTCTTTGGTCGGTCGCAATGGGTGTTGGCAGGAGGGCAGAGGTTGGCCCCGAGGCCCCTCATATGTGGGGTTCCTCAGGGGTCGGTCCTCTTGCCACTTCTGTTCAACACCTACATGAAGCCGCTGGGCGAGATCATCCATGGTTTTGGGGTGGAATACCATCTGTACGCTGATGACACTCAGCTGTACATATCCACCCCAAACCACCCCAACGATGCCATTGAGGTGCTGTCCCGGTGTCTGGAGGCCATACGGGTTTGGATGGGTAGTAACAAACTCAAGCTCAACCCGTCCAAGACCGAGTGGCTGTGGTTTCCGGCACCCCGGTTCAGCCAGGTAATTCCAACACTGGCCATTGGGGGTGAAATATTGGCCCCCGTGGAGAGGGCGTGCAATTTGGGTGTCCTCCTGGATTCCCGGCTGTCCATGGAGGACCATGTGACGGCCGTGGCCAGGGGGGCGTTCTATCAGGTATGCTTGATACGCCAGTTGCGCCCCTTACTGGACCAGGTGGCCCTTCGCACAGTCACTCAAGCACTCGTGACATCCCGGCTGGACTACTGTAACGCTCTCTACATGGGGCTCCCCTTGAGGTGCACTCGAAGGTTACAGTTAGTCCAGAATGCGGCCACGCGGGTGATTATGGGTGCCTCAAGGCAATCCCACATAACACCTCTCCTGCACGAGCTGCACTGGCTACCTGTGGCCTTTTGGTTGCGCTTCAAGGTGCTGACAACCATCTTTAAATCGCTCCATGGCTTGGGGCCTAGCTACATACGAGACCGCCTCCTGCCCCATACATCCCTTCGACCGATCCGCTCCCACAGAGAGGGCCTTCTCCGGGTACCATCGGCCGGGCAATGCCGGTTGGCGACAACCAGGGGAAGGGCCTTCTCTGTGGCGGGCCCAGCCCTCTGGAACGACCTACCCCTGATCTACGCACCACCTCGGACCTCCGCCTCTTCCACCAGCGTCTCAAAACATATTTATTCCAACAAGCCGGCCTAGCATAACCCCCCGTTTCTGACTTTTATTTGTATAAATTTTAATTCTTAAGGTTTTAGTATGGTTTTTTAGCACTGGATATAATTTAATAGTTTTTTAATAATGTATTTTTGTAATTTTGTATGGTTTTTTAATATTGCCTGTGCGCCGCCCTGGGTTCTTGCAAGGAGAAGGGCGGGGTATAAATTTGAAAAAATAAAAATAAAATAAATAAAAAAGAAGTCCTCTCTGTCAGAGACATAGGTTTATCTATGTATATGTGTGTACACACACACACGCACATGCGCACATACACACACATACACTCCCATAAAGGAAAAGGTTGGCAACTTTAAATATATGCAAAGATTTATTGTATTTTTTGGAGTATAAGACGCACCTTTTTTCCTCTCAAAAGAGGCTGAAAATCTGGTTGCATCTTATACATCGAATACAGCATTTTTTTGCCTCCTGGAACCCTGCCCCCTTCACTAAACTGGCTGTATCTAGCCTTATGGAGGCTTCCAGAGAACTCCTGGGGGCTGAGGAGGGCAGAAATTAGCCTCAAACGGGCCGTTTTTTGCCCCCCCCCCCCCCGGCAGCACTCTATAAGTCTCCATAGGGCTATGCATACAATTTATTGGACACAGAAATGGCCCGTTTTTGTGATAAATGGGCCGGTTTTTGCTCATTTTTGACCCCCCCCCCAGGAGCACTCTGCAAGCCCCCCCAAGGCTAGTCATGCTTTTTATTTGAAAAGAAATGGCCCCGTTTTCACTGAGAAATGGGCCGTTTGGGGGAGGTTTGCAGAGTATAAAAGGTTGTTTTTCCTGCTCTTTAACTGTTTCTGTGCCAGCAGAAATGAAATCTTAAGGTTTGTCAGCAATTTCCTTCTCCAGGACATGGATAAATACACCTGGAAACATCAACCTACCTACCTACCTACACACTCTCTCTCTCTCTCTCTCTCTCTACCTACTGTATTTTCTCTCTATCCTTCTACCTACCTATACACACATTCTCTCTCTCCCTATCTACTGTATTTCTCTCTCTCTATTTCTTTATCTACCTACCTACACACACTCTCTTCCTACCTACCTACTGTATTTCTCTCTCTTTCTATTTCTCTCTATCCTTCTACCTACCTACCTATCTACCTACACATTCTCTCTCTCTCCCTACCTACCTACTGTATTTCTCTCTATTTCTTTCTCTCTCCATCCCTTTATCTAACTACCTACCCTCTCTACCTACCTACCTACCTACCTACTGTATTTCTCTTTCTTTCTCTCCCTCTCTATCTCTCTATCTACCTACCTACTTTTTTTTCTAATTTGCCTCTTCAAAACCTTGGTGCGTCTTATACTCCGGTGCATCTTATACTCCGAAAAATATGGTAAGTAACCAGAGTGATCTTGAAATGCAAACTAAAAAAATACTCTAAATTAGTTAATTGAATTGTCATAATATGGAAACCTGTTTTAAATGATTAATGCATATCAATTTCTGGTTTAACATTTAACAGAGAATATACTGTTTTGTATCTTTACCACAGTCCACCAATCATGCTACCTCTGATATACAGATGAGGAAATTTAAAAAAAAATCAGATTTGGAAAGAGTTTGATGGTGGCAGCAAAACCAGTAGATCTTCAAAACCAGTAGATCTTTTAGAAATATCTCTGTATTAAAAGGTTATACTTTATTTTTGAAGACAAAAAAGGATTATTTTCTTTTTATTTGCTTAAATTCTATGTTGTATACCCTTAGTATCATGAAGATACATAGCATATAGCAATAAATATATAGCCTGGTTTTAAAAAAGGACATTGAAACTTTTTTTTAAAGGATATGGATGGAAAGGGGAAAAGTTGTGACAGCTTGGACATTTCCCTCATGTACAAAGCAACAACAATAATAAAAAGACCCAAATTGTAATGCTCAGCGTTACTTGTCCCTCTGTCAAAGCAACAAAGAAACAAAAAGAATTCTAATGTTGATAGATCATATTTTTAGCAGGCTGTTGCTACAAGCTATGTACAGATTTGTACTGCCAGTGTTGCATGACAATGCCTTGGGTCATTCTGTGTGCACAAATAAGTCACAGTTCTTGATGCTTGATAGATTCCTTATATTAAGGATGTAGCTAAGCAGGTCATATATGTTCTTAACTAGCATTTATCCTTCTAAAGTCATGTAAACAATCCTATGGATTTCTCCCCCAAAGTAATAATAGAAGTATTAACTGCAAATTATATGAGTAAATAGAGGTAGTCCATGACTTACGAACATTTGTTCATTGTGTTTAAAATTACAATGGTATCAAACAAAGGAAGTTACAACCTAGGCCCAAAGTTATGGCTTTTGAAGCACTCCCATGATCATATGATAAACATTTGGGCACTTGGCCAGGTGCCTGGCCTTATGACGGCAGGGATGCTGCAATTTCCCCCTATCAACAAATCTACAGTGTTCATTAGTCAATGTGCAGTTCTAATTTTAATTGGGAGTTAACATATAAAACCTTTCATCATCATGTACCTTTCTTCATTCCCAGCCTGTGGTATGGCTCTAAATTTCAGACAGAATTCCTTCTACGTTCCAATAGAACCACATTAACCATTCCCCTTTCTAATCCCACATCCCTAACTTCTTATTTACTCTCTAAGACAACACTAACATTTTATTTCTGCAGAGATTTGTTTTCTATCTTCATGTATTTGTTGGATCTTACCCAAAGTTTTCTTTCCCAAAGGTCATAAATTTGGCTTCAGGTGACAGACAATTCAGGTGTTAATTGATCAAACATTGACTAAAATCACTGTAAAGGGTTGTTGTTGTTGTTACTATTATTATTATTATTATTATTATTATTATTATTATTATTATTATATCATCATCATCATCATCATCATCATTATTCTGTGGTTAATCTTTGGTGAGATTCACAGTCTTTGGGGCTGGTTGGTAGCTCAACAGCTCGAGTCCTAACCAAAGGACCTAAGAACTGTTAAGGTAACGTCGGAGGATATAAGCTGTTCCAAGTAGGGTGTTTTTTTTGTAGAGTCAAATGTTCAAGTCCAGTAAATTTAGAATTTCTACATAGTGAGGTAGCCCTTTAGGTATTGCTCCAAGGGCTCCAATTACAATCGGGACAACACACGATTTCTTTTTCTACAGTCGCTCAACTTCAATTCGAAGTCCCGGTATTTTGTGATTTTTTTTCTTGTTGCTTATTTTCAATTCGTGCATCACCAGATATTGCAATGTCAACAAACCATACTTTTTTCTTTTCAACTATTGTAATATCAGGTGTGTTGTAGGACAAGTGCCTGTCAGTCTGAATTCTGAAGTCCCACAAGACCTTGACTTTCTCATTCTCTAAAACTTTCTCAACCTTATGTTCCCAGTGATTTTTACTGTACTCAAATCCAAACTTCTGGTACAATTTCCAGTGAATGATCTTAGCAACGCGGTCATGGCATTGTAGGTAGTCAGTTTGTGAAATTTTGCTGCACCCACTGATCAGGTGGTCTCTGTCTCATCTTTCTCATTACAAAGGCGACATTTGCTGTTGGTAGTAACATGTTGAATTTTTGCCTTCATGCAGTTTGTGGCTAAGGCTTGTTCTTGAGCTGCCAAAATAAAGCCTTCTGTTTCTTTTTTCAGTACTCCCAATCTTAACCAGTTCCAAGTTAGTTTTTGTCAGCTTTGCCTTCAATACTTTTCAAGTATTGGCCATGCATAGGGCAATACTCATTAAAAAGTGAAAATATTAGGCAGAAAAGAAAGCAAAAACACATTCCCTCAAATAATGTGGTTTTTTTTTGCTTTTATAAGCCCAGCCCATTATCAATCATGTTAAAACAACAAAACAAAACAAAAAAGCATTCTCATGTAAGAATGAAATTAAGTTAATGCAGTTTCATTTAAAAAAAATAAACTTTTAAAAGTAAGTCTTGGCCTTCTTTTGTTAATAACTTTAATAAGTTTCTTTTATCATCCTTATCCAGCTTTTTGCAAAATATTCAATATACTTTAAGTCTCTAAATCTTGTTTTAATTTATATAGTCCCAGAAAGAATGAAAAAAACACCAAGAGGTACTTATCTGCTGCAAAAGAAAATCTCTCTTAAGCTGAAGAGTAATTGTATTTTGCACGTGATTAAGAAATGAGGATTGCCAGGTCTTTGTGCCACGTTACATCACAGCCATGAACAGAGTCCTTTGCCTCTCAGTTGCTCAGCACATGAGCAGACCACAAAAACCTCAATCTTTACAATTAACTCACAGGCAGCAACCATCCAGAAAACAGAATAGTTGACTTCCTAGTTCCTTATCTATCCAAGCTGTCAGACTGATAAGTTGTAGTGTCATCTCCTCTCTTTGAAGATGGTTAAACTGCTGTAAATCCTCACTGGAAGTCTGATGGTAAAACATTTTACAGAAAGTTTGGGCAGAAATCATGATTATGACTTTACAGCAATTATTATGTAAATATTATTTTTTCTCCAAACTGAATTTGGTCTTCCCAGTTCATAACAGTGGTGGCATTTTCAGCATAAGTATATTTTAACAGACCAATAGGAGCCCTTGTATAGTACCTGCTTTATTATTTGATGGAATCCATGACAGGAGTAAAACCTATTATATCAAAAACATGTTTCAACATGTTTGATAACGCCCTATCAATGGCTTCATTTACTTTAAAATGTTATTTGAAATTACAATTGATTAATCAAAAAATTACATTTAAGATGCCCTGGTCTCACCAACCTTTAAATGGACATTTTTTCTTTGCTGGTGGTGTAAAAAATTTGAAAGTTCACTGACTCATATATATATCATGTGATCATCTGGTATCTCTTTCCAATAGTGCTTTAATATACAGTATGTATGCAAATTTGTGGGATAATCTTCAAATGTTAGATGTGTTAATGTGATGAATTATATGCTGTACCAAGGCTTTGGAATCTGACTGCTTATTAGGAAATACAGCTGCATTAAGAAGGGGGATGGCTAGAAGAATTATTCTGAGAAATTGAAAAAGGCAGAAATGACTTTCAGAAATGTGTGACTGTTTTAGAAAAATCAATTCTTTAAAATTTTTATTAATCAAAGGATGATGCAATCTATATTATTGTGTAGAGATTTTGTAATATTTTATATTATTTTCTATTGATTAAATTATAATTGTGTATGGTATTTTTAATCAGTAGGTATTGATAAATTCACATGCATGGTTTATTTTTCTTTGGTTTATTTGGCATTTTATCTTTTTCTTTTCTTCTTTTGGTTTTTTTATTAACTTTTTTATTAGGCTTATACACAGGCTTGTTTGATTTCATTGTTTCTTGGGCAACATAAATTGGAATTTGGTTGAAAAGCACAACTTCTTCCTCAAGAAAAAATAGTCCAGTTGCCTTTAAAAAAAGCACCTTGAGACAACTATGTCCTGGATTGCTGATAATATCCAAACACAATTTTATCAGAATTTGAAGTCATAGTCCTTGCACTTTGATGACTATAGTGCAGAATATTTAGCTTTTAGAACTATCTATTTAAATTTTTATACCTGTTATCTTCTATGCTATTCTTGCCATTGTTCTGAAGGCTAAAAAGAGCCTCATTCTATCATTCAGAAACATCACATTTATTAGGTTTCTGCCCAAAAAGTTAGCAAAAGCAGGGTTTCTAAAAAGTAGAAAGGCTAGGGCACAGAGGGGAGTGGAAACCACTATATTAGACCAGAAAAAGTAGCTTTGAATGTTTGGATCTGAGCTTCATTTATCTGGCAAAGCATGGCAGTTCCCTTCCACATACTGGAGGTGGGGGGTCACCTGTGGGCCAGAGAAATGAAGCTCAGATCTTTGGCCTCTGACATTTGTTCCTCTGGTTTAGTGGAATTCTTTTATGTGCCTGGAGGAGAGCTGCCTGCACTTTTCAGCAGGCAGCTCTTTTACTCTACCCGCTTAACAGCCTAAGTGGGAAGGCTGCCATTACAATTGTTGAGTGAGATGGTCATGTGGCTATCTCATAGAATATCTGGAATAATGTGTGACCAAAATGCCATACCCAACTGTGAGCATAAGTCAAGATTACCTGTACTGTGTGAGGGGGAATGGAGAGGTATCAGCATATGCAAACATAAAAAATCTCAAATTAAGAAAAATATAGACATCATGGTGTATACAGCAAATAGTAACATGTCAAATAAAATAAAATCAAACCTTTATTGTCACTGTACAATATGTATACAATGAAATTGAATTGGCCTCCCTTGGTGCAGTCCCCCTCCCCCGAAAACACAGAATACATCTGAATAACTCAATAAATAAAAGAAAAAGAAATCCCTAAACCCAAATAAGTAATAACTAGCATACATTCCCATATACATATTTGTATATAACATTATATTACAGTACTACAGTACTACAATATAACCATGTTGCACATTGCGCTGGCCCTGCAAGTCTATCATATTTTAAATCTGATTGTGGTGTTATGTTGCGTTCAGCAGTCTGATGGCCCACAGATAAAATCTATTTTTCAGCCTATGTGAATCAGAGCTTGGATTAAAATCCACAGTCAGCCAATAATATGTGTATCATTGAATTATGTGTAAAATTAGTTAATATTTAATTAACCATTGATAAAATACAGTACATACAATACACAAAGTTTTGTATATTCATTCATGCAACTGTAGAAGTAATGACTCATCTTGGAATAAAAAGAATATGCCTCTCTATTCTGTTTTGCTTAACATGTTAACAGTATGCCACTGATATCTAGCTTGGTGTGATATGTTTTTACTAATCTTTCTTTGAAGAATAAGCAGTTGCCTATGGCCAGTGGCAGGATGCCAGATCTGACAGTAGAATCATCTTGAGAGGAATAAATAACAGTTCTGATATGAATACTTCCTGATTTTAAAAATAGCATTAGTGGGTGTCATATATCTATATCTTACTAGTGTCTGGTCTTTGCCTACATTGCTTATAAGATGATATTGTTATTAAAAGGGAAATAAAATTCAGCATACGCTTTGAAAGCATTTCCTACAAGTAACTTAGGTTTTCATGCATAACATATATAATGAGTTTATCACTGAAATCTTGTTCATTTTAGCATATTTATTTTTGGAGAGATTGCTTCTTTCAGCTGGGATTGATATGTTGCTTCTGATGTTGGTATTTCTGTATTATACAGGTTAAATTGAAGTTAGGAATGGGAATAAAAACTAAAAAAAAGTAGTGCTGGAGAGAAAAATTGCTGCCTTTTTTCCTACTAATTTCTACCCCAACCCATTTGTGTTTTTTTTAAAGTTGTTTTGCAGTTTTTTCATTGTTTGCTAAGATGGGTAGACATGTACATACAATAAATAAATGAACAAAACATTACATATTTCATTGTAAACAAGTACAATGACAATAAAGATTATACTTACTTATATCTTTTCATTCTCCACTTGAAATAATTACCGAGGAGCAGAGTATTTCATGAGTAAGATACATGGTATATAATATGCTTCAATATGGAGTCTCTGTGTGGGAATTGATCAGGTTTTGTTCCTACTTGCTTTAGTGTATGAGATAATTAATGCCCATCCAAAAAAAGAAGTGATAAGGCCATATTCAGTAGAAATCAGAAAGATCTTTACTTGTCAATATGAATTATTGTTCCAAGACAGGAAAATATCAAAATAATGCATGTTATAGTAATTAGCAAGCTTTGATGCCACATTTCTAAATGTTATGCCTTAAATTCCAATCTAATCCACACATCAATCATTGGGCAGTCTCAGTCTTACCCCTTTAGAGCACAGTTGGGAGAAGGAAGTGAAAAAATATTAATATTCTCTGTTTTGTGTTTCATGTGTTTCATGGATAAGCCTATGGTCTATTTGTGTTTGATGAAACTACTATAAGAACACTCCCTACAAAGTCTGTATCATCATCATCATTTTAGCCATTGTCTATACACTGCAGGCTTCTTCCGCACATTTCCAGCTTTCTTTTGCCAATAAGGCCCATAATGCTTGCCGATGTTGTCAATCCATCTTGTCTCTTTTGTAGATGCTTTTTATCAAGTGGGATCCATTCTATGACTGCTATGGTCCACCTGCCATCAGTTCTTCTTGCGATGTGACCAACCCATTTCCATTTCCATTCTTTTACTCTCTTGGTGATATCATATACTTTCATTTGTTCTCTAATACATGTGCAGGTCTTTCTGCCTTGTCTTGTAACTCTGAGCATATATCTTTCCATGGCTCTTTGTGCAAGTTTTTGTATTGACTGAGGTTAGTATCTATGTTTCACTGGCATATGTTAGAAGAGGTATAGCACACACTGATTGAAAACTTTTCTCTTCAGGCATAGGGGGAGATTCTTCTTGAAAATTATGTTTAGCTTGCTGAATACCTGCCAACCACATTTAACACACCGTTCAGTTTCCTTTATTGTATCAACTTCCACTGAGATCCATTGACCAAGGTATATGTAGAAGTCTACTATGCCTAGTTCTTCTCTAGATTTTTTTTCATTCTTATTAAACATAACCAGGCTCTTTTTCAGGTTTATTTTTAAGCCAAATGAATAAATAGTCAAAAACATCATGGCATCTGCTACATCTATAGTGCCACCAGAAAAATACTTTGTACACTTAAAAATCCCTGATGGAACTATTGATTTAATTAAATAAATGATGGGCAGTGAATAATACCAGAGGTTTCACTAATAGACTGGAGTTTGTTGAATTTTGCAAGACCATAAGAAAATGTATCCAAAAAGAAACACGTCAATTTAATGTGAAGTTTGTGAAAAAGGCAATTTAAGAAAACAAAGGGAATAACAGAGCAAAATGAAAGCTTATAAATTCAAGAAAGCAGGTCTTTGCATTAAAACACGAAGATGGCTCTGTGTGTAGAAAGAGACAGGAAATGTTAGAAATAATTGGAAAATTCTATTCAGAGCTATGCAAACTTCAAGATCACTCAAAACTAACAATACCCACAAAAGAGGAAATGCCAAATATTCTATTGGAGGGAGTATCAAGTGCCATAAAATCAATTAAAAGGGCAAAGCTTCAGGAAATGACTGTGTTACAGTTGAAATGCTGAAAGCTGATTCTCACAGTTTACACAAGATACTAGCAAAACTATACTTGAGATACCTCAGAGAAGAAAAAAATACATGCATAGAAAAATACTGAAGTGATTCTTATACACAAGAAAGAGGCACGATGACTTAAAGAACTATCACCCAATAAGCCTTCTTTCAGTCATCCACAAGCTTTTTAAGTTAACAGCAAAAAGAATTTTGAGAACATTAAATGATGCACAACTAAACAAATAGGCATGCTTCAGAAATGGGTACAGCACAATGGATCACATCCCGTTTGTTCAGCAAGTCATTGAAAGGCACAAGTATAATATGCCTCTGTGCATGACTTTCATTGACTACTCAATATTTCCAGCAAGCAATAATTAAGGCATTGCTCAACCAAGGCATAGACATTGTTTACATAAACCTGTTACAATCAATATATGAAGGAACAATGGCAACAATTTGTCTTAGTGATCTTAAAGTGGAAATCAACATAGAACAAAATATATGAAAAGGCAATAGAATATCACCTATCCTTTTCTCGCCCTGCCTTAAAGAACTTTTTCACAAACCAGACCTGGCAAAAGATGGAATAAAAATTAGTGTCGCCTATTTAAATCAGTTAAGATTTTTAGAGGATGTTGTTCTCTTCTCATAAGACCCAGAAGAGCTACAAAGACACATATAAGAGCTGCACAAAGCAGGAGAACCATATGGTTAAAAGTCTGTATGTAAAGATAATTTTAAAACATCTTGAAGGCATTTGCACAATATATAATAGGGGATCTGCTCAAAATGTATTTCAGTATTTTCATTCTTAGAGCTCCTGGGTTGATTTTATTAACAATCTTATTCCTTTAGGGCTTCTGCCTGAGGTGATATCTAAGAAGATTCCCTGTTGGGTTTTAGGTCTAAATTAAAGCTGTGCCCATTAATAGTTTGTTATCAAGAGCTCCTCTGAAGATGTTTCTAGCCTTCCTTATCCAGTAACGAGAACATGTAGGACTGGTTATGCAACAACAAGATGGCTGATGAGTTGTCTTTTTGAAAATGATCTGACATTTTGGTGCTAAATTGAGGTTTAAATCCTTTCTGTTTGTAACCTTCAGGAAAAATGAGAATATTTCATATAATAAAAATGTGCTGATTGGTTTTCCAAATCCTATCATTAAACTTGCATTTTTTGCAAGCAAAAAAATATTTTGTACCAGACTTCCAATGATTCTACTTCCATCTGCTGGTTGAAAAAGTGAAAAGAAATCATGCAAATTCATTTATTTACATTTTTATACTATCATTCACAAGAGTGTGAAAAAACATCCCACTTCTTTATCAATCACTATACATAAAACCATGTTGTTAAAAACCAAGACAAATGTAAAAAAAAATCACACAATGATCACCACATGCCAAATAGCCATTAAAAGGCCAAGATGAAAACAGCCAAATGCACGTTGGAGCAGACATACCATGGAGGCAGCCACACAGAGGACTTCTGTTTTGGTTATGCCTCTCTCACAAAGGCAGCACCTGAGTAGACCCTTTTTGAAGATCTATACAGAACAAGCAGAATTGTATTGGGTCAAATATAACAAACTCCTATCATTGTGACACTGACTTAATCAGCTACAGTACTATAAGAAGTTCAGCTCATTTCTCTGCACTTATTTTGGATTCTAAAAATGGTTAGATTGGTACACTGGATTGATTCTAATGACTGAGTACATAAATTATACTGTTTGGCTAGATGACTAATTAAAACTAGGTGTAGGAGTTATCTTTTGCAATTCTGAAATGATTTACATTGGCTACATTGTAATTACAATTCAGTGTGTTGGTTTTAGGTTTTAAAGCCCTAATTAGTTTGGAACTTAAGAGTGTTTCTTCTCTCATAAAGCTGAGAATTGAACATCCTCAGAGGCCCTTTTCTGAGTCTCTCATGAAGGTGAGGCAGGTAGGTTCTTCAGATTTGTCTGCCTAAGTTTACAACACTCTCACTGGAGAGATCTATTAGCATTGGATCTGTTTTCTTTAAGGAATCATTTGAAAGCCTTCTACTTTTCCAAGTCTTTTTAGGCTTTAATTTTATGATTTATCGTAAATCACTCGGAAATTCCTAGGGGCTGAAGGTCATGGAAATGCTCCAAACAAAATTTGAAATTAACCTGTAATTTCTATAAATGTAATTATTTGTTTGTTTATTTATTTATTTATTTATTTATTTATTTATTTATTTGGATTTATTGACCGTCCCCTCTCTCCGAAGAGACTTGGGGCGGTGTACAAGAATTTAAGAGCATATACATATATAACAATTATAAATAATAAAACTAAATTAAATGTTTTACCCTGTGTTAAAATATCTCGTTTAAATTTATAACGTAAAAACCCAATTAGGTAGTTTTTACCACAACTAGGCTGGTACGGTAGATTAGGTTAGGCCAGGCCGGCCTGCTGGAAAAGATGGGTCTTTAATTGTTGACGGAAGGAGCGGAGGTCCGTAGTAGATCTAAGGTCGGGGGGTAGGTCATTCCAGAGGGTTGGGCCCGCCACAGAGAAGGACCTTCCCCTGGGAGCCGCCTGTTGGCATTGCCAGGAGGACGGCACCTGAAGAAGTCCCTCTCTGTGTGAGCGAATCGGTCGAAGGTGATGTGTGGGGTTGGATACAATCACGCAGACAGCTAGGACCCGTGCCATGGAGCGCTTTAAAGATGGTAATCAACACCTTGAAGCGCGACCGAAAGGCCACAGGTAGCCAGTGCAGCTCGCGCAGGAGCGGTGTTATGTGGGAGTACCTGGAGGTACCCATAATTACCCGCGCGGCCGTATTCTGGACTAGCTGTAGTCGTCAGGTGCACCTCAAGGGGAGCCCCATATAGAGAGCATTACAGTAGTCTAGTCGGGAAGTCACGAGCGCATGAGTGACTGTGCAAAGGGCGTCCCGGTCCAATAGGGGCCACAACTGGTGTACCAGGCGAACCTGGCAGAATGCCCCCTTGGCCACGGCCGTCACATGATCTTCCATAGACAGCCAAGTGTCTAGGAGGATGCCTAAGTTGCATGCCTGATCCACGGGGGCTAAAAGTTCACCCCTATGGCCAGTGATGGGATCAACTGGTTGTACCGGGGCGCCGGAAACCACAGCCACTCGGTCTTGGATGGGTTGAGTCTGAGTCTGTTCCTTCCCATCCAGCTCCGCATGGCTTCCAAACATCGGGACATCACTTCAACAGCATCGTTGGGGTGGTTTGGGGTAGATATGTACAACTGAGTATCATCAGCGTACAGATGGTACTCCACCCCAAAGCCACAGATGATCTCACCCAGCGGTTTCATATATATGTTGAACAGGAGTGGTGAGAGGACCGACCCCTGAGGAACCCTGCATGTGAGGGGTCTCGAGGTCGACCTCTGCCCCCCTGCCAACACAAATTGCGATCGATCGGAGAGGTAGGAGGAGAACCACCGTAAAACGGTGCCCCTCACCCCCAACCCCTCCAGTCGATGCAATAGGATACTATGGTCGATGGTATCGAAAGCCGCCGAGAGGTCTAATAGGACCAGGATGGAGGAACAACCCCCATCTTTGGCCCTCCAGAGATCATCTACCAACGCGACCAATGCCGTCTCAGTGCTGTGACTGGGCCGGAAGCCGGATTGGCACGGGTCTAGATAGTCAATTTCCTCCAGGTGACGGGGAAACTGTTGTGCCACCACATTCTCTACAACCTTCGCCAGAAAGCGAAGGTTGGAGACAGGACGATAATTGACTAATAATCCTGGGTCCAGGGAAAGCTTCTTGAGGAGGGGCCTCACCACTGCCTCTTTCAAGACAGCGGGCAAGAACCCCTCACTCAAAGAAGCATTTACTACTTCCTGGAGCCAGTCTCGTGAGACCTCCCAGGATGCCAGTACAAGCCAGGAGGGACATGGGTCCAATAAACATGTGGTGGCTCTCAGTCGCCTACGTAACCTGTCCATATCGTTGGAAGTAACAGAGTCAAACTCCTCCCAAAAAGGAGTCTCAAGACCTGTCTCCGGAATTCCCCCAGACTACTTTCCATGGAGACCATCTCGTTCCGGATCTGAGCGATTTTATCCTGCAGATATTCTCCAAATTCCTCAGCTCTGCCCTGCAGAGGGGCTTCCCACGACCTCTATATATGGATTATCTTGACCGTTCTTGATTCTTTTCTATTTGAAAAAGTTTTTTCCATTGTATTAGACTTTTACATCTACAGTATATTTTTCCATGGTGCTTTAAAATGATATGCCATATATTAATGTGTCTTCAGCTATAAAATAAAAATGACCTTTCAGTGTCACAGTGCTTTATTTGACAGAACTTTATTTTAAAAATTATCCAGTTAACTTTAAGGTACTTTAAATAAATAAAAACAAAGTAATCTCATTAGGCATGTTCCATATCAAGGGAAGAAATTAAAAATCTTGATTTTATTGGTAAAGAATTAAACATTTTTCCTTAAAATAATAATTTCCCCATTATTTATTTATTTATTTAAATTATATGCTATCAAAATGTACAACTCATAGCAATTTATGTTTTTGGAACAACAAAGAACATGGTCCCAAACCAGAAATCAACGTAACACAAAAAATAATAACCCATGTATGATGTTAACAAGCCTATATTGGGCAACTTCAGCTTTCTAAATTCCAGCCCAATTCTCTTTTACTGACAGAGTAAGTAAGAATGGATATTAACCCAACCAGTGTGTGAATCCATTCCACAAACTGGGTGCATCCTAGAAAAAGATTATTCCGGTCCTGTTGTGCTCACCTCTCATTAGTTAGGTGTCAACATTTTCATCAGGATAATGTATATGTCAGAAGTCTCATGAAAAGCCCTCCTCCATTATCTCCCCCTTTTAAGTGAATGAATTTGGAGAAATTTGTTTGAAGACTACAGCATATAGTGAAAGGTTAGCTGCAAACATGTTCAATAAGGCTGGTATACACCAGCTTGTCTGTCTGCCCCATTTATAGAATGCAGTTTTTTTTCTTGTTAGAGAAATCTTTACAGTATATATAAAAAGGGGACAGAGCTTTAGTCACATGACCAAAGCCACTATCTTGTATTTTTTGGCACTCCTTTCCTCCCAATTCTTTGAAAACAAGAAAATGCTTTTTAGAAGGCTAAAACGGGAATTTATAGCACTTTATTTCCTTGCTTGAGCATAAAGAGCAGTTTATTTATATGTGATATTGCTGTATCATCTTTCAGTTTCTTTGAAAAGCAGTAGATTCCTTTCTCTTAATGTTATTTTGGCTCCTTAATGTTTTGTATGAACCCATATCCCTTTCTGCATTTTTAGGCAACATAAAGAAAACTTGAATTTATAAATAATGAACATTTTATGAATATTTTCATGACAATCCAGGCAAAGGTATCATTGTACTGTATGCGAATATAAAATTGTGTACTGAAATTATAGGATTTTAATATGAACTTAATAGAGAAATTGGTTTATGATTTGGTTCAACAATGATCAGTTTTTAATCTTCTCAAAGTAAGCTGCATATGCACTAGTTTTTCTGTACATTTTGTTAACTGTTAAAGAATGAGAAATTATAACATAAGATTAATTGCTTAAGGAGATAGGTAAGATAATAGAATTGCTCTAGTTAGTTTAGTTGGCTTTTTTATGTGTATTACTTTGATTCTTGAATAATTTTAAATAAGTTTTTAGAAACCTGGGTTTTTCATACAGCCAATTCCTTAAGACATTTAAATTATAGATTATTATAATGGTTTGACAGGAGTGTCGAACTTGATTTCATTGAGGGCTGCATCAGGTTTGTGTTAGACTGGGGAGGACAAGGATGGGACAGGATGGGTGTCACCCTCTACCCGTGAAAATGGAGCTTTGGGGGACCACAAACGGCCCCTCGGGTCCCATTTTCAGCCATGACAGATTTCTGCAGCCTTCTGCCAGTGAAACAGAGCCTGTGATGCCCTCCTTCAGCCCTCTGCCAGCAAAAATGGAGTTTGGGGGTACAAGGGACCCAGGGGGCTCTATTCTTACTGGTTCAGGGCTGTAGAAGGTTGGCCCGGCTCTGTACTGAAAAGCTCCATTTTTGCTGGCAGAGGCACTGTGGGCCTGTCCTTTGCTATTTCCGGTGTGGTCCCGGGGGCAAGATCTAATACCTGGCCCACGGGCCTTGAGTTTGACACCCCTAGTATATGCAAACTCCAAAAATGAAAGTATAATTAATAACAAATAATTTATTATTTGATTTTTATAGCTACCCATCATATGTTTGAAATCTCTATTTTGATTTCAGCACAACATAAACAATATAAAACATGTTATAAAGGTTACATATCATAGCAATTGAGGTATACCAACATGCCACACATGAATAATTTCACAGGCTTCAATTAACTGTCAGAAGTCATGTCTGGGAACACAAACTGTAGATTCCAGGTGCTCTTCAGTGGCAGCCCACTGATTTAAGGAAAAACAAATAAATTTACAATGCACTACAATGGGGAATGTAGCAGAAAAATATTTAAAATTAATGTACAATAGGAAGCAGTAATGATTTCTAAGAATTCATTAAATGAGAATTTGCTAATTAAATGAGGAAAAAAGGCAAGGAGTTTATACAATTGCATGTTTATTTCAGTGAGAGAATGGTTCACAGTAACACATTTAATTCAATGAATGGCTTGACATGTAGAGAAATTAACTGATTCAATAAGAATAACATCAAAGAACTAAGAAAAATTAGAGAAGTTGAAAGGAAATGATTCACTTTATATAGTGTTAATTAATAGGGGAAAGGAGAAAAATGTCTCTTGCTATGACAAAGAAAGCTAAAATTTTGGAGGCTTCGTGCCTCATGACAGAATGAAATGTATAAAACAGAATCTCACATACATAAAGTAAATCCTTTCTATCCTTGGGCTGTCACACTTTTAAATCAAACCACAATCACTCCATGCACACACTAGTTTTTTCTTTTTATTTCTTTTTTCGTTTCTGCTATAATTTTGCACCAATGAGGTTAAAACCAATTTTGTTGTATTTATGTACAGTGACAATAAGATTACACTTAAAGGAAGCAACATTTCCACATTTACCCCCTGAAAATAGAGAAAAACCAGAAATTATGTTTTTGATTAAAATGATTTTCCTATATACCCTGCATACAGAGTCTCTGCACTTCTGTATTAGATTAATTTTCCAACAATTGGAAAAGAAAGAAGAGAGGGAATCTATCAATGAATATTGTGCTAATGCTCTTTGACTGGATTTTTTCAGTGTGTTTCATGCAGTGGTGGGTTCCGGATCCCATTGCAACTGGTACTGAGCAACGGGGCCGGGCGTCCACAACAGGAACACATGCATGCGTACTTACTGCCTGCGACACTCAGCTGCTTGGTGGAGCATTGTGTAGACACTGTACGCTCCGTGTGTGTGTGCAGAAGCCCCCAAAACCTCAAATACCAGTAAGGAGCGCAGGCGGGCAAGTAGGCCCTTCGGAGCACCGTACCGGAACAGTGCCTGGTGTTCCCGGCAGGCGCCCATACTGGGATGTACCAGTCGTAACCCATCACTGGTTTCATGGCTTCTGGATGCCTAGGTTCTCCTGCAACTGAGAACTCAGGCAAGTTGAAAGGATGTGTATTGGTATACACAGCCTTTGTCTAACTCTGCATCAAGTATTCTGGTGAAACTGTCTGCCTTTTCAAGGCTATGAAACTCAGCTCAGCAAGAGTTTCTTCATGCTTCTAAAAACTAAGAAGAGAACCAATGAGAAGCTTCATTCAACTTTTGTAAGGGGTATCAACCTCCCTGATGATGTACTGTAAATCCAACTTAGTGGCGGATCTTGACAGGCCTCATTTTGATGTCTATGCTGATTGGCTCAGGTTCAATCTAGAAGGCAGGCAATCTGGCCCCTGTTGACTCAAAGAGGTTCCCCTCTTGGAAAAGCAAAAAGCTGGCAAGTGAGAGCTGGCTGACTGCTTTGTGAGTGGCTACAGTTATGGATTTTTTTAAAAAAGGACAATAAATTCAAGAAAAGTGAAAGAGAGGTGAAATTTTCCTTCTGTAGGATGAACAAGTTTGAATTTTATTTTCTGCTAGCACATCAAAGAAAACAATTAAATGTTCTGTTTTAATATTAATATAGCATATTCACCCATGGAGCACCATTAAGCAAGGAATGCATAATTTTTCTTGCTGCTACAACTAACCACAATGATCCCGAGGCAAAGAAGTAAATAAGAAGATATGAAATTAAATCAGCCAAACAAGGAGAAGTTGAAACAAGGCTACTACAGTTCAATAAATGGAACAAATAAAATTCCCAGCTTCTCTGTTCAATGATGTAGATTAGGAGAAACACAAAACATTCAGCCTCAAGATTACCTTGATACAGAGGATTTTAAAGATTGCTATAAAATTGAAGCCAGAATTTTTCCTTTTAGATTAATGGATAAACAGTTAGAAAAAAGTTAAAGATTATTTCACTATATGATTACTGTGACAAGATTATTACATGCACAGAGATGGAAATATTCGACACTATGGAGGAATGGTTGATGAAATTGACAGATCTTGCTGAGATGGATAAATTAACTAACACTATCTACATTTATTGGTGATGAAAAAGCTTTATGGACTTTTTGGATAAAAATGAAAAAAATGGTTTATGGCTTTGATGATTAGATAGGACAGATTATAGAAAGAAAAGTACTATAATATGATGAAACCTTAGAAAGAGATGCTAAAATACAATTATAACTGTTGTGAAGAATATTGGAAGCCACTTCTTAATAACTTTTTTCTTTTCTATTTTTTTTCTTTATATTTTTTGCTGCACTTTTTTATTTCTCTTGATTTCTGTCTTTTTCTCTTTTCTTACTTTATATTTGTTTGTAATAGTTTTATTGTTTTTTGAGAGAGAGAGAGAGATTTGGGTCTAAATATTAGTCTCATTTAGTGATGTAAATGGGTGCTATATTATATAATTAACACACTTTGTTTAACACATTTTCTATTTTTTCTGTATAATCCTCAGTGTGTTAAGCTCAGGATTTCCCATTCATTTTGGTTGGGGTCAGTCATCACTGGATAGGGATCTTAATAAAGAAAATCAAATTCACATCACTGGTTCTCATTTTAGTGGCTTTTTCCTACAAATGTTTCTTTTCAAGAGCCAAGGTGGTGCACTACTGCAGGCTACTTAGAGTGCAGTATTGCAGGGTACTTCAGCTGACTGCTAGCTGCAGTTCAGCAGTTCAAATCTCCCCGGTTCAAGGTTGACTCAGCTTTCCATCCTGCTGAGGTGGGTAAAATGAGGACCCAGATTATTGGGGGCAATATGCTGACTCTGTAAACTGCTTAGAGAGGGCTGTAAAAGCACTATGAAGTGGTATATAAGTAAGTGCTATTGCTAATTGATAAGAAATTTCTACCTAAATTGAAAAATTACTAATGTAGATCTACTGGGAAAAATGGTGTGGGGGGACAGACGGTGGACAGGTGGTCGTGTCTATTAAAAGAGGCCTGTGAGATTCTTTCTAGTGCATAATATTATCTGTTTTGATTGGGGGGGGGAGAATTCCCCTTCAGTTGATATTGTTGATCATCAAAATAACCTTTGAGCAAACCCTGAGCCAAATTTCATTTCATTTCATTTATTCGACTTATTAACCGCCCCCTCTCCCGAAAGGGACTCGGGGCGGTGCACAGGCAAATATAAAATACAATACATTACAATAAATACATAAATACATTAAAACTATATTAAATTACACCCTGTGCTAAAAACTACCCCATTAAAATCCCTAAAGCCCAATTTAAAATTTCTCTACTAAACAACTGAGGCTAAAAACGGTAGGTTAGGCCAGGCCGGCTTGTTGGAAAAAGTAGGTTTTTAGTTGCTGACGGAAGGAGCGGAGGTCCGGGATAGATCTACGTTCGGGGGGTAGGTTGTTCCAGAGGGTCGGACCCGCCACAGAGAAGGCCCTTCCCCTGGGCGTCACCCGCTGGCATTGCCTAGTGGATGGCACCCGGAGAAGCCCCTCTCTGTGGGAGCGAATCGGCCGAAGGGATGTATGGGGTAGGATGCGATCCCGCAGATAACTAGGTCCCATGCCATGGAGCGCTTTGAAGATGGTGACCAGCACCTTGAAGCGCACCCGAAAGACCACAGGCAGCCAGTGCAGCTCGCGCAGGAGCGGTGTTACATGGGAATACCTAGAGGTACCCAATATTGCCCGCGCAGCTGCATTCTGAACTAGCTGTAGTCTTCGGGTGCACCTCAAGGGGAGCCCCATGTAGAGAGTGTTACAGTAGTCCAGACGGGATGTCACGAGGGCATGAGTGACTGTGCGAAGGGCGTACAGTTTGGGGGTACAGTTTGCAATGGGTGGTGGATAGAGAAAAATCATGCAACAAAACATTAGGTTACATGAAGAGCACTTATTCTTAGGTTGGAATTTTAAAATAGATCCAAATCCAAATAATTGAATTACCAATTTGCATGCCAGCAGTGGATTTGGATTTACTTTGCTTGAATAATAGTTTCCATGGAGAGTAGCATACTTGTTTTTAAAAGGAGGGAAATTTAATAGATAGTTTGTAGTACAGTATGGGGTATGCCTTTCAAAGAAAGAATTACACACTTCACTAGGCATGTTGAAGGCTTTTGGCATATGAAAATATATCCTTTTGGACCTCTACCAGTAGATGAATCAGATGGGAGATTTGTTCTTAGGTCAGATTTTTTTTTTTGCCAGAGGGAATCACTCATTTATTAAAAATGCATGTCTTCATTATGTACATCAAAAAACGTACATTACATACTGCAAAAAACAAAAGAGGAAAGGGAAACAGCAAAAAAAAAATACTCAGAAGATGCTAAATTCAGTTACCTTTGAGTAGAACACAGACTGGCAGGCACACACAGACAGAGCAGTCATCATAGCTCAAATTATCATCTATATAAATAAAAACGTAACTATGAGTTTTCTCAAAATGGGTAATCTCTGAAAGTACTGCACCGATCGCTTCCAAATTTTCACACAATGTTTCTTTCAAATACGGCACCGCAGATCCGGATGAGCTGCTGATGGACTCCTCTAGTGAGGAGTCCTATGAGTCTACTCTAGAGGAGGAGGCCGAGAGTGAGAGAGCAGAGAGCCTGGCTAGGCATCAGGAGACACCTGAGGCTTGGTGTAGTGGGGAGGATCAAACCCAGTTTGTCCCTGATGTCAGGCTAAGAAGGATCGAGAGAAGGCAGCGTCAATTACAAGAGAGATGTAACCGGAGGAGGTAATCAGTATCAGCTGCCTAATTGACTGGCCCCTCCCAAGAGGCTTTAAAAGAAAGCCTCTGTTACGGGAAGGGTTGCAGGAAACAACATATAATTCTCAGAGTCAGAGCTTTCGTGTGTGTCCAGTCGTGGTGTATTCTTTTGTCAAGAAGCTTCAGGCCTGCTCAAGGTCAGTTCGGGCGAGAAGCCAAGAAGTAGTCAGTTTAATGATTAGTCGTGTTAAGGAGGGAGTCAGAACAGATTGTGTAGATGTCACACCTGGGCCAGGTACATGCAACGGAAATGTAAAAAATTGTAAAAATGGTAGGTAAATGGATACAGAGGGAACAGTGGGCCACAGGTATTATGTCATCCTTTATGACAAAATACTCTGTCCATAAGATTCAAGGAGAAATACAGTACATAGCTAGGTAGGTAGCTATAGGGATAGAGAGGGAGGGAGAAATGCAGTAGGTAAGTAGGTAGGTAGGTAGGTAGGTAGAGGGATAGAGAGAGGGAGAAATACAGCAGGTAGGTAGGTAGAAGGATAGAGAGAGGGAGAAATACAGTAGGTAGGTAGGTAGGTAGGTAGGTAGGTAAGTAGGTAGGTAGGTAGGGGGATAGAGAGGAAGGGAGGAATACAGTAGGTAGGTAGGTTGGGGGTTATACAGTGGTTGTGTATACATGTTTGTGTGTGCAGGTGTAGATCTACACACAAATTGGTTGGCCATTTAACCAGACTGGGCCACAGCAACGCATGGCCGGGAACAGCTAGTGTTCAATAAATCAAAACAACATTTTATTCTGCATTTATCTTTTATTGCTCCATATATTGCTATCTAATCCCCTGATCTCCAACCCAAGTTTTATGAAGTGTAATTTCTTAGCTGATATGTAGCTTACCCCAGAGAAATGGTGTGATGAGGACAAAAAATTAAAACTAAGAAAAAATTGCCCCATTCACTTTTTTAAAGCTCAGTTAAATTGGAAACCCTCTCCACATTGGTTTTTAAGCTTTGATTGTTTTTCCCTCCTACCTGGACTGATTGGTTATATTTGATTGACAGGTCAGATTTAGATTTTTCTATAACTTCTTTGTACCTGAACGGTTTCGGGATGGATTTTTTCCATTTCACTACAACTATGAAAAGCTATTTACAGTATAATGTTCAATGTACCCAGAATTCCCCAAAACCTGAAATAAAATCCATTGTTAGATTGCAAGGGTTAAATAGGGGATCAAATTATAGTTTAAAATTTCAAACAGAATCATAATTCACTTTTCTTGATAGTGAATAATCAGTTTTGAATGACACTAATTTAATGCATGTTCTTGACCAGGATACTATATCAGTTTTTATGAGAGTGTCCTGGGGATATATACAGTCCCTATCCTCCTTGTATTTTGAAAACAAGCGAAGAGTGTTCTATATCTGTCCCAGAGGTGGGTTGCAAATCCCAGCACTACCGGTTTACTTGTGCACACGTGCGGTGCTTCTGCGCATGCACAAAAATGTCCAGTCAAATGGGCAGAGACTCCTGCTGCCGCCACTGTTTGCCAAATCCAGGCTGAATCAGGAGCAACCCACCTCCCATCCGTTCCCAAATTAACTGAGGTCCCATGATAATTTTCTTAATTTTTGCTTATGAAGAAACTGAAAAGTATAAATGTTAGTATGCATCTTTGCAAGACAATTTCCTCCACTTCCTCCCTCAAACACCAATTATAGGACCTTCCTAGCTATCAGTCCTCTCCAAAGTATCTCAAATTGCTTTTCAGTCTGAGAATGTCCTTTATATCTACTGCTAGCCATATTCCAGTTTATCACCTGCTATAACTGCCTTTTCATTACCTCTGGTCTAATAGCTTCTGTCTCCATCAAGTTTGATTTAATGGCAGCTATCTCTTGGCCTCAGCTCCATTCATGTTCAGCAGCAGTCCTCTCACAGCAGTAACTGCTAAGTTTGGCTCAGGAGTCTTTGATGAGACACTTTGTCAAAGCCCATCTTTTAGAAGCCCAAATAAACAGTGTCTAGTGGATCATTTCTGCCAGGGTGCTTGTTTATCTCAGGCTTATATTTTTAGAAGCATCTGTTAATTCTTCAGCAAGATTTATCCTTCTGTGTGCTTGACAACTTTATCTTTAATAATGCTTTCTCCATTGAACAGATGTTGAACTGGCTAGCTTGCAATTTTCTCAGCCTCCATCCCACAGTTCTCTTTTAAAAAATTGGCATTACATTTCCATGTTTGCATACTGTGATACAGTTGCTAATCTTAGAGCAGTTCAAATATATCAGTTTTGTAGAAGTTGTTTTTGGGTCCCTGGATTGATTCAGAATCAGGCAGACTTGCAATAAACAACTGAAATCAATGGGATAACTTAGCCATGGCTAAATTAAATAAGTTTGCTTTTAACCAAGTCTAGATTCAGCCCAATTTCATTTGTGGGAATTACTTAGCAACATTTGTTACTAGATGACTTTAGTTTATTTAATGTAGCTCAAATTAGTCAGCTATGACTAGTGCAGTAAAACCCACAGGGACACCTGTACCTTTACCTATTTCAAATTAACTTATCTCTCAGAGATATGAAGGGAAAGAAGTATACCCTCTTTGTTGCTGTCAACACACTGATTAAAATATAATTGTATGTATAATTATTTGGAAATCATTATAAAAATGTTTTTTCTCAGGTTAGGAGCCATTACTATTTGCCTAAAGTTTATACAGTAGTACAGGGGTGTCCAAACTTGGGAACTTTAAGACTTGTGGACTTCAACTCCCAGAATTCCCCAGCCATGCTGGCTGGGGAATTCTGGGAGTTGAAGTCCACAAGTCTTAAAGTTCCCAAGTTTGGACACCCCTGCAGTAGTATAACAAAATCAAGCTCCAATATTAGTGTTTATAGGATTAGATTCTGAACAGCTACATTAGGCATGCCTAGAAGAAATATTAACATTTTTAAATATTTCAATTGTAGGAATACAATATTACATAAAATCTGCGTGTGTGGGGGAGATGTATTTGTCTGTGTTCCATAGTTAGTTTGAAATATGGTTTAACTGCCTATTACATACAGATAGACATGTCCAAAGAGCTGTTTGGACATGCAGAGCTAATTTGCACAGTCCTTTTGACATTTTTCCTATAATAAGACTTGTGAATGGATTATTTTACGAATATCTATAGTGTTAGTATCATGGGGTGATGCTAATCAGGTTTTAAAACTATTCATCTTCTGATATGATTTTGAACTTTCTATAGTCATATTTAATTAGGAATACTGTAGATACTGTGATCATTCTCCATAGAAATGGCAGTTACTAATCCTTTAAAAAAATTAAATTCTAATTTCCTTCTCGAAATATCAAAATCAAAGCAACATATTGTATGCAAAATATTCTATTTTCTCATACTTTAGGACTATGATTTTAGTTGGGACCAAAGCAAATTTGTTACATTGTAGCTATGGCACTAATTAAACATGAAGTTTTTGAATATATGCAGGAAAAGGAAATTACTTCAGTCCTATTCACATAGCTTTCAGCACACATTTTGGAGCATTCATTTCTCCAATACTCTTGATTAATATAAAAACTTTGAGTCAATCCTAAGAAAGGAATCTGCAGATAGTGCAGCCACCTCATGAGGCACAAGATTGCCGGTCCAACAGCTTTATTCCAACTTCCACAGCCACGGGACACACGTAGTTCTCCATTGCGGAGGAGACAGGCTTCAAAGGCAGTCTACAAGCTTGAACTGAGACAGATCGCTTTGGCAGTGGCCCATTTCTTTGGAAAATGCCGTAATCATCTATTTGTGATCAGATGAGCCATTTGGGACTGCGATCCTGCTGGGTCGCAATTTTTGACTCCAGAGAGTGATGGGTGGCCATTTTTTGACTCTGGGAAGTGACGAATGGCCATTTTGAATATGGAAAAAGAGGGGCAGCCATTTTGATCACTGTCATGAGGCCACCAAAGCCAGCGTGCTCCTCTGATCTGGATTGCAGAGAAGAAAGCCGCTGGCAAGCCATCGGTCACCACTACTTTTTCAGCATTGTTCCTGTCAGTTTACAGAAGCTTGTAAGTTGCAGAGTTGGGTCCATAAATGACGGATACCAAGACTGAAGCCCAGATGGGAGAATTCGACTCTGTAGAGGGCCAGGGGGTGGAGGAGGACCACCAGGACTAAGGCCACCAAGGTGACTGCTGCTCGGCACCCTTCTAGAGCTACCAAGATGAACAACAGAAGCAGAGGGCCTTAGAAAAGCAAGTGGCTCAGGCAGAACGCCTCAGGAAGGCACAGAGTGAGGGGCATGCTTCCTCCAGATCAAGATCACCAGTCAGGTCCTCCAGTCCTGATTCCTCCCTTGCTCTCTCCCTGGTTAGAACTCACAGGAGGTCTACACATTACATCTCTTCCTCTCCTTCTGCATCTCCTAGGGCTATTAGGGATGTCATGGGAGATCCACTTGAGGGTACTTCTAGAGACTTTCTTTTTATTAGGGCTACCATGGCTTCTCAGGCATTGGAACCTCCAGAGGTAGACAACATCTATAGGGACCAGAGGACATTAGAATACCTTCCAGAAAGCTTGAAGAAAATAATTGCTTCAGCTATCTCCCAGTGCATTGCCTCAGGCCTGAGGCAATAGAAGGGCCAACTCAAGAGATCGGACAGCCCCGGAAGACTTTTAAGCCGGGCCAACCAGCTGAGGTCTTGGCAGGTGTAGACCACAGACCAGGCTCTCCATCTCTGGTCAGTGATCTCTCTCAGGCCATGTTCACTAAGACTGCATCAGATAAGGAGAAGGTTCTTTCTCCCCCTCTGTTCCTGGAAGTGGTAAAAAATCAATGGGCTTGTCCCACGGCATTTCTGAACCCTGAGGGCAATGACCGTTGTTGAAACATGGACCAGGGCTTCACCCAGGCCCTCCAGGTCCTGATGGTGTATGCCCCAGTGATGGCCTTAATGACGTCCTCTGCCTTAGTTCCAGGGCACCTCAAGACTGGGGACAAAAGGGCAGAGCTCACGTTGTGCAAGGCCTTTCAGGCATATGCGTGGGCCATCAAATCTGCAGCAGCTGCTTCCTTTTTTAACTGAACCACTCTCCAGTGGTTGAAGCAATTGCAAGATTGCATTCCCCCTGAGGATGCTCGCCTATTAAAAGACGTTAGCAAGGTCATTGCGGCCACCCAATTGTCGGCGGATGCCACTTTGTATTCCATCAAGTATGCATCCCGGGCTTTGTCAGCTTCAGTAGCCTCGAGGCGACTCTTATGGTTGAGGAACTGGCAGACAACAAATCCAAGTGGCATTTGGCGTCTGCCCTTACACAAGGGGATCTCTTTTTGGAGAATGTCTAGATCCTATTCTTGTTGAGACCAAAGAGAAAAAGAAAGTGCTCTCTACCACACCTAAATGCCAGGAAGCCCTGTCTACCACATACCATAAGCATCCCTCTTACCGCCCGGGTGAGTCAGATTCCCATCAGCACAGGTATTTTCCTCCTAGAGCTGATAGATAGAAACTTTGTCCTTTCTATCCGACAGAAACAGGTTTCGGGGTCAGTCCAAATGGCCATTTCATGTGGGGAGCGGTCACCCTTTCTGCAAAGGGAACGATTCATATCCAAGTCTTCTCATAGGTGGCCGCCTGTCTCATTTTGCAACACATTGGGAACGTATTACAACAGAGGCTTGGGTCCTCCCCAACTTGCTGCTTTGTTAGTTTCAGTGCTTCCTTAACTTCCTTTCTTCTTTGTAGGTGATATTTCATGATCAGATATTCTTGGACTAGTTCTTCAGCTTTGATTCTTTCATTCTGTTCTAGCTTGCTTGCGTTTGATCTTGATAGAGGGCTTTGTTCTTGAGGAGAAGGCAGAGTGCCTAGTTTGGGAATCAATATGATTCAAAAGCTATGATGGCTTTCTGCATTACTGACTCCCCTGGTTTGCCTCTATAGTCTGACTTACTTCTGGGCAAGTGTTTGATTTGTTTTTGGCCATGTGTGGTTCTTCCACTTCTGTGAATACTTTATTTGTAGTATAATCTGATGTTGATCTGCTAGCCTCTTTTCTGTAACTTCTCATACTGGATGTTGTTCTTTCCAGAACTGGTGCATTCTTTTCAGATTTTTTTCATTTTCTTCTCGTTGGACTTGATTTGTAATAACATCGTTCTTTCTTTCTTTTTTCTTTTCTTTTATCTTTGTATATTTGGGATGGATAAACATTTCTTCATGTAATTCTGCAGTTGCTGGCCCTGGTTGCTGAGCCAACACTCCTGCATCCTGTAATCCATTTATTATTAGATGTTCTGGAACTCCAAAATCTAGTATAGTCTTTGTTGACCTGTGTGACGCTGATTCAGTACAGATTTCTATAAATTATATCTCACCATATTATTTATGGGAGGGATTATCCCAACCAGGCAGTGATGTTGACAGACTCTACTTATCAAGGAAAATAGGTCAGCATGGAATGTTGCAAGTATATCAGACAGTTGATGAAAAAAGGGCATTGGAAGAATATCTGAAGGACAGTAAAAAGATGTACTGAAGCTAGTATATCATGAAGGCTTATGAGCTATGCCACAGGTTCAAGTATATTGGACAAGGTCTCATCAGAGCAGCCAGTCAAAGAATGTCTCTCATTCAGCCCTAACAATAAAAATGTGCATACTACTTTGTGACATTCATGAAAACATTGCACAGTTTCATTGATTTGTTGGCTCAAGGAAGAAGAACACCATCTGCTGACTTTAGTTATAGGCAGTACATTGTAAGTATGAATTGTCCATAAGTCAGACATTTATAACCAGGGATTGCCCATGTTGCTTTGGGCAATCGCTGGTTATAAATGTCTGACTTATGGACAATGCATACATACAATGTACTGCCTATAACTAAAATGTGCAGATGTTCTTCTCTTTCGTTGAACTGACAAACATTTTTTATGTGATTATGCAAGATGAGTAACAATACAAATTAATCAACAAACATTCATGTTATAAACATAGTGTAAAATGATGGTGTGAACATTAACAAAAACATTAAACATTATTAGACTATCCCAAGGTTGCCCTATTTTGACTTCATAATATGTAATGGAAAAAGATATTAAAATAACATTGAACAATATACCAAAAATGTATAATTTAGTATTTAGGTATGAAGAACTTTAGATTCATTACCTTTGCACTGTTAATAAAATTATTTTACTTTAATGGCAACTCTGTAACTTCTACTTTTAAATTAGTTTAAAATTAATTCAGTGTGTTCACTCTTAACCTGCGAGAAGTAAAGTTGACCATATTACTCTCTGTCAACCTTTTTACTTGCTACTTATTTTCTTATATATGTATTTTATTAAGCGAATAATATACAGCATCAGAAAAAGTGTACTCATGAAAGTTCTGTAGAATTCTGTGAATTCCTTCTATCGTTAAAACAGAAGAATTTAATATAATGTGAATTGTGATGGAGTTTTGTTCAAGTATGCATGATGAAGAGAAAGTAATTTTCTCCTTTATTATAATATGAGAACTCTACTTAATCTTGACTGAAACCATAACAAATTAAGGAAAGTAGGATTACTTTGGTACTTGTATGAGACCATCTCAAAATACAAAGAATGTAGGATAGATTGGGAAATAGAAAAAATTCAGAAGAAGAAAATGACAAACCATTTCAGTATTTTGCCAAGAAAATTATTAAGACTTATCCATGAAGTTATTAGGAATCAAATTCAGCTTGAAATACTTTTATATTAGCATAATATCATTAGTTGTATCATGACATTGGCAGTAAATTTAGACATAAAAGAAAATATTTCTACACATAATACATCTTTTATTATGATGCATGAAATAATTTTGGACTTCATCCCAAAACCATTTGCTTTAATATTTTAGTGATCAATGTTGGAATCAACCAACCTCTGGGGGCCACAAATACATCACACCTGATCCATGGAATTTGTGGCAATTCATTAACTTAGTATTCATCACTTTAGGTGTCTTTAAAATTGGTTTAAATACATCCCAAAGGGGAAGCATTCTGATTGCTATCAATTTTAATACCTGAGTAGAATCTCTCAGATCAAAAGCAGGCGTCCTCTTTGCTCTCCAGCAAATGGAATGCAAAGCTATTCTGCCTCTGATTTATGCATAGGACAATCCAGCAAGAAAGAATATTATTAAGTTTAGGTTAGAGTTTTACTTTATCAAAAGTGTGAAGTTGTAAACATAAAACAATTTAGGGTTATGCACCTGTGACTAATATTTGGGGGAATTTCATTTAATTGCATATAAAATCTGATGTTCTTGTTATGAGAAGATGTTTTCAGTTCATGTCAAGAACTCATATAAATGAAAAAAATTGAAGTCTGTGGTTATGATGCTTTATTCATTTTGTCAAAGTTTATTCCTTATAAGATTCTTCAGTAACATAATTTCTAAACTTGCTATTTTTTTCTCGAATCACTTACTTTGAAAGAAAGTTGTATGATTTTGTATTTAGATCACATATTAAGTTTAAATCTTGAAATACTTATAAATTGCAATCAATTAATTACCATTTTTATATCTCTTGCTGTCATCTATTGAACTTCCACATTTTTACAGCCTAATTTATTTAACCCTTTCATTTCTATCTGCAACAGGATCAAGAATTATGTCTTACCTCCCATTCTCACCTAATATTTAAAATATAATCATGGTATAGTGATGTTCTTGTAAAGCAATATATAATCACAAAACTATTTTGTAAATATAATGAATTTGTTTCCAGTCACAGGACAATATTTGGATTAGCTAAGACTTGTATCCATTACCAATTGAACCTCACTGTGAGAGAAATGAAACAAAGACATTTAAACTATGTTTAACACCCTGATCTAGAACTATTTCCTCTTTGGATGGTCCCTTGTGGGCTAATCCTATATGTAGATTCATATTTAAAATTTCCTTATATTTTCACAAAAGCTTTATATGACCTTAATATTCTTCAGAATTGCCTGAATGTAAAATTAATGCATAAAGAATACTTTTTAAAAAGAACATATTTGATTAATAAAAGTGTGTTAACGTGAGCTGTTAGATTCCTTACTACACCACTCTCCCACTTCTACACAGTCTCACACCTACTACTTTTAACTATTTAAATTTCAAAGTTCACTTCATTTAGTGGACTAATGCTACTAACAGGAAATAACTGTAAATAACTGGTCCTCAACCCCAGGTCCATGGACTGGCATTGGGCCATGACATGCCAGAAACTGGGCTGTGCAAACAAACAAAGCCCAATCTGCAGGATGCAGGCAGCATGTGAAACCAACACCACTCCAGTTCACGAAAAAAGCTCTTTCCATGGAACTGGTCCCTGGTGCCCAAAAGGTTGGAGGGGTGGGGTGCTAATCTAAAACTTTTCATTGCCCTAAAACAAGTTGTTGCTATAATCTGTGGCAGATATGGTTATTGCTCACCTGTTTTTGGAACTTTCTTCTGCTGATGTTTTTTTGCAAAGGCAGAAGGATTATCTTTTTTGACCAGGATTTTACCATTTATAAAGTTTGAAGCTGTACATGTGACAAAGTTATTCTAGGGGTGGGAATGAAGAGAAAGTCATATCAAAACTAATGGGCATTAGACCCCAGAAGATGGAGAATAGCCTGGAGTTGGATAGTTGTAGTCATCCTTTTGGGAGAGTATTTAGAAGCGTTTTGTATGGTTACAAATTTTGTTAGCCATATATAAAATTATATATTTTCCTCTATTTATTTTACTTTTTACCACATCCTAAAGATTTTGTTTAGATGTGTGTGTATTCATGTTTTTTTAAAATTGTGTAATTTTTAAAAATATTGTTTAGCTTTTAAACAATTATTGTTTGTATCCCACCCTCCTTGTGCTCATCTATGACTATCTATGACCATAATAAAATTTTACTGAGTGTATAACTAGCTAGGCTTGTTCATACTGGGGCTCATCACAGTGTTCATATTGCCATGCTATTTAGTCTAAGTTCTTATATGGTTCTACACCTTTTGGAAATCAAACTGTTGTGCCATTGAGTTTTTGAACTCTTTTTTTGAAAGAATGCCAAAAGAAATGAACTTTACGTGGAAAATATTTAATTTTGTAACAAAGCCATCCAAAATGTTATCAAATATGCTATAAGTTGATATTAAGCATGTCTCACACACACACTTGAAAGGATCCCAAATATTTCAGATGGCTTTAAGCTATTTCATAACACACTGTATTAATAATGAATCTGTTCTACCAAAACATAAAACAAGAAAACAGACAAATAATTGGAAAACACAAAGACAGAAAAACAAATATATTCAGGGGCACTTTTTGTAAACTCTGTATCTGCATGTAGTTACTTATATGTCAGTTTGAAAACTTTAACATATTGCATCAAGTTGAGTAATTTATGATCCATAGATCTTCATCTTCTTATGATAAAGCTTTGTGGCCAAAGATTCAGGTATGGTCCAAAGATTATGTTGCATCTCTTTATATCACCAAGGAAGACTTTCAAAAGACAGATTTGTGTATGTTTCCTTGTTTTACATCTGATCAAGAAAAGTAGATCTGATCATCTGACTGCCACAATATACACTGAAACAAATAATTTTAGAAATACCTTGGTGTTCTTGGAGGAGAAATTCCAATTCAGTGACTCAACAGTAAAGCAAACAGTTGTGTGTGGTCGAATGTCTAGACACAATCTGAACTATTGGTAGATATTACTTCTTGTTATATTACCACCAAAGAGACAAAATAATCCATGTACTGAGTTTGTTTGTTTATTTTTATCCCACCTTTATTACTTTTAAAATTATGATGATGATGATGATGATGATGATAATAATAATAATAATAATAATAATAATAATAATAATAATAATAAAATCAAGGCAGTGTACATACCTAGTACCTTCCTCCTCCTATTTTCCCCCGAACAGCCCTGTAAAATGAGTTGGGTTGAGAGTGATTGTCTTAAGTGTAGATTAATGCAGATTTGTTTACAAAAAACCTGAGAAAGGAAGAACTCATTAGTTTTTGCATTAGCTATCAAAAATGCTAAATCCACCTGCTTTTGCATAACACAATTACTAGCCATTTTACATTTTGTGAAATATTTGTTACTCATTCTGCATGATGATGTTTCATCTAAAATCATTTCCCACATGGTTAGAAAAACAATAATCAAAATTTGAAATTTCTTCAAAAAGCCAGCAGAAGGGCAATGAACAACATAAATGTCTATAAAACATATAAATATTGGAAACAGTCTTTGTAAGATCAAAAATGATATATTCAAGAGATACAGTTGTACAGAAGCCCCCAGGAAGATACAAGTGTTGATAGCCTGAATACCTCTGAAATTTGTAATAGGACCAAGATTTCCAAGATTTCTGTATCTTTTCAATATCCTCTATTATGAGGGATTTGGAGATGAAAATGCATAGAATTGCAAACATATATGAGACTCAGAAGATTAAAATTATTTCTTAGGAGCAATGAGTAAGCAGTTCTCAAATACAGAACTAAAATACTACAATATATTTTATTGTAGAAGAAAGTATGATGAATCAGCAAGGGTCTTGGTAGATTATGGCTCTTCCTAACTGTTAGTAAGTCCATAATTAAATTGTGCCTGGTAAGTCATGGGCTACGCACATACATTTATTATTGAGTAAACTAAGGAGTTGAGGGTATTTAGAAACAATAGAAGTGATTTTCTTTGGCATGCCAACAAAATAAGCAAGAACTGTTGAAGATGAAAAAATAACTTGCAAGAGGATGTTGACTGTGTTTAACCAAAGCCACACAAAGCAAATCATAATAAAACCCTGATATTTGGTTAGTCAAATTTGCCTGACCATGAGGCACTCTCTCAACCGAATAACAATCATAGTTGAAATTTTCTCCATCTTTTCTTCAATCCCCTACTGCAAGGTGTGTGTGTGTGAGGGGCCATCCTTACGTAACCTAATCTGTGGGTTTCCCCCCCAAATTTAAGGCAATACTTTCAAAAGTATTATTAAAAAAAACATAGAAAATGTCAGATTGACATTAATAGAAACTTATTTATAGAATAATAGCTAACCAATTAATAGGAACAATAATGAGATGCCATATTGAGCACCTAAGATTAGAAAAGACAAAGAATTGCTGAATACATCATATGTATGCACTGCTTTTTGTGCTTATTGTAATAATTATTATCCTTAATTTTTTACTTAAAAGGACAAAATAAATTGCTAAAATTCTTCATGAATAAATATTAAATTTTATTATTTCCTTTTCCCTAAATTTAACAATAAGGAAAAGTATATAGCATATAATATGAAAACAGAAGATCATGAATTTTGTAAAATGTGAGAAAAAATTAACATGTCAACAGGGATTTCTCTTTCTCTTTTTTCCCCTCTGTCTTGTTCTCTCCAGTGATGTCATCACCTCCCCATTATGCTTTGTATGGTCCTTGACACCTGTGTGTGTGTGTGTGTATGTGTGTGTATGTGTGTGTTGTTCAGTCATGGGTTTCAAAAATTTTAGAACCTATTCTGTGGGTGTGGCCTATTTTGTGGGCATGGCCTAGCGGTCATGTGACCGGGTGGGAGTGGCCAACTTGTAAAATGTGGTGAAACTCATTTAACAACGCTCTTAGCAACCAAAATTTTGGGCTCAATTGTGATCTTAAGTTCTTTTTCTTTTTTCCTTCCTTCTTTCCTTCCTTCTTTCTTTCTTATATCTCTCTCTCCCTCTTTCTTCCTTTCCTTCCGTTCTTTTTTCCTTCCTTCCATTCTTGTGTGTCTATTTTCCTCTTACTTACTTTCCTTCCTTTCTCTTCCTTCCTTTATTTGTTCTTTCTTTCTTGTCTCTCTCCCCACTCTTACTCTTTCTTTCTTTCTTTCTCCTTTTTCTCCCTTTGTCTCTCTCTTTGTCTCTCTCTTTTCTCTCTCTCCCCCTCTTCCTTTCTTTTATTCTCTCTTTCTCTTTCTCTCTCTCTCCCTCCCTCCCTCCCTCTCTCTCTCACACACATACCATCCTGTTGGTGAAAATTTCTGTTTTCCTGCAGCTGTCAGAGGAAGGAGGCAGTCTGGCAGAGATGAGGCCTGGGGCTCGCTTCCCAGCTGGGCAATGGGGGGGCTTTCTCGCATGCCTTCGGAGAAAGAAAGAAGGCATGCGAGAAAGCCCCCCCCCCCAACTGCCCGAATGTATGAAGGAAAGAAGCTGCAAGCTCCTTTGCCCTCGCCTACGTGACCTTCTTTCATTCTCTGCTGCCCAAATGAGTGAAGGAGGCAGACAGAGAACGAAAGGAGATTGCATAGCCTGGGGCTTCCTTCCTTCACATATTTGGGCAATGGGGGGGCTTTCTTGCATGCCTTTGGAGAAAGAAAGGTTGTGAGAAACACCCCCCCCCACTGCCTCTCGGAGGCGGAGCGATTGGTGAGCCAGCCAATCAGTGAGCAGTGGGTGGGGAAAGCATGGTGCAGCGGGGAGAGCAAGCGGTGACCAGACGGGCATGGGGAGTGAGCGAGGGGGGCAGGCAGGAGGGAGTGTTCCGGTACTGTGCCACCAGATGACCAGGTTCCAAAAGGTATGCTAAATTTCACCAATGGGTTTTAGCGTACTGTTGCAAATCGGCTGAAATCCACCCCTGGTGTTGTTGTAGAAGTCTCAAAACAGATTTCTGCCTTTTGTTTAAGTATTTTAGATTCTAGTAATTTAAGTACAGAAAATTGTACAGAATCATTATACTTTCTGTGATTTTAGCTACTTTTTTACATAAATGTCTTTGAATACTGCAGAGTTGGTCCCATTTCTCTTAACAAGCAGTTAAAATATAATACATGATATTATGGATGAAGGAAGTTGTGGATAATTAATTCCCTTAGCATATAAAGGGATTATGTTTCTTTATATTAGCTTGTTAGAACATTTAATAAAACCAGCCCTTAGTTATTCAGTGTAATCTACAATTTTAATCAGAAAGGTACATCTTTTAAACCTAGTACATTCAGAGGTTTATATATAATATTGTTATTGGCAAAATTAGTAAATCAAAAGCATTTAAGTTCAATTCCTTTACAGTCAGAAATCTAGAAGATCTTGGCAAGCTTGCTGTCTCACAGTTGAATATAAGAAGAAATATGGTGGTTGAGACAAAAACTAAGATGAATCCAGAATTCTATTTTCATTATGATGAAACGGGTGTCTGTGGGAAATTCTACAATATACTTTGGTTATTACCTTAGCCTAGCTACTTTATAAAGCTGTAGAGATGTAATTCTTATATACATTGCGTTTCTGGGCCAAAATCCAGCTGAACGTAAATAAAAAATAAATGTCACAGATATCTTGATCTAGTCTATGACCATACACAAGTTGGGCACAACTAAATTTTTAAGTCCTACTTGGTGACCCCACTGATTGATATTTCAAACATGTGAGGAGAAATTTGTAGTAGATTGTGTTTTCTCATAATGCTTCATGGCAGAAATGAAAATGGAAACTTGTTAGAAAATGTTTTGTAGCCACGAGAGAAAAGAAAAAAAAGTTTCAATTCTTGATAAAAAACATGGATGTAATTATCTGTTGTTTCTTATTATAGGAGCTATGCCTGTTCCTGACCAGCCATCGTCATCGGACAAGACAAGTTCCCTTAGCCCCGTGTTGAATACATCCAATGGAGATGGATCTGAAACAGAAACCACGTCTGCCATTCTGGCATCAGTCAAAGAACAAGTAAGCAACTGCAAGAAATTGCAAATTCCAAATCTTAAAGTGTGAATCAAGTACATATTATGTTGTGTACATGAGCTCCCTCTGTTAACTTCCTTGAGGGATTTTTGGGTATAAATATATATACTAAAAGAATTAACTTCCTTAGTGTGCTATATTTGACTTGAGATGAGGTACATGTTTTTATTTTTCAAAGAAGTTTAAAACTACTACTAGTCAAACTAAAGTTGCTGCTGTTGTCTTTCTTTCACAATATTAAGAACTGGAATGCATGTGTCAGATCTCCTATATGACAAATAGGAGACAATTATCTTCCCTCACTGTTCTAGGTCCAGTCATTATTTGTTTCTCTTTTCAATAATCTTTAGTAGATTTTTATTAACTTGAGGAAATGTTTCTTCTTTATATAGTTTAGGATACTATTGATGAAATATTTTTGCATGCTCACATTGTTAGCGCAGTGCTTCCACCTTGTAATTTTAATATATTTTCTCTTTTTATTTTCATAATTTATATGCAATCAATTCCTCAAATATTTTGCACATTTCCCATTGAGATCTAGTCACGAGAAATGTTTTCTGTAGAAATTTTGTACTTAATTTGGAGAAATTACTCAAAATTAATAAACAAAATGGATGTTATTTTCTACATAGAGCTATGATCCATAGTTTTATCATTCATCCTTCATCTATTTTTTTTTCTTGGTTATCCATGGCATTTTCAAGATGCCTCTAACACCAAAGTTTATAAGCATCAAAACTATTTCTATTCTGTTTTATCACAATCTGACTTTTGTTTTCTTGTGTAAGATGGGAAATCACTGCTTGTGTGATTTTGATCCTTGTAGTAGATGGGCATCCCAACATCTGAATATCTTTTCTAAGATATTCATTGCTTTCTGCCATGCACTATTTTGCAGTCCATTACTGGTTCCTTTACTATTGATAGTTGATTATAAAAGCAGAATGTTATTAATCATTTCAGTATATTAATTGTCAATTCTAAGGCCAGTTTCTGTATCTGTGTGGTGGTGATTAAATTTGAATCCCATTTTTTTTTGTGTTCCTTGACTTTTTTTTTAATAACAATAATTTTATTGGTTTTACAAATTTTTAAAGGGAAAAAGGGTATATAGCAGGGGTCCCCAACCTTTTTTGCACCAGGGACCGGTTTCATTTTAAAGAAAATTATGCGGACCGGTTGGTGTAGAGGGGGAACGGGGGGGAGGGGGAACAGGCGGCGCATGCGCACGTGGGTGTGTGTGAGTCGGCTCACTTGCCCCTCTAGGGCCCCCAACGGCATGAGCGGCTGCACCTGCGTTCTCCTGCCCCCGGTGCGCACTCTGCCCAGGGGGCTGCCCCGTCTTCCCTCCTCCTCCTCTCCGGCCCTGCGGCCCGTTTCCTATCAAGTCACGGACCGGCACTGGTCCACGGACCGGGGGTTGGGGACCCCTGGTATATAGGATATGAATAGAAATATTTTAGGGCTTCCATGTCGGAGGTGGTGGCCGCCTCCGAGACTTCATACAAAATTCTTTCAATATAAGGTGGATAGAGATACATACATATCATATCATAAATTCCATGCAATCAATCATTTGTTTCTATTAGCATCCGTTAGGAATTACAATGTATAAAAGAAAAAAACATTTTTGTGATGTGAGTCTTTTTGCTATTGTGTCTTCTTCTTCCTTCCCGCCAGTGGGCGGAGCCATGGCCCCTCCCGTTCCCCCATTTCCACCCTCCAGGATTGAGGAGTGTTTTTTAAGAAAGGCTTCCGCCTCTTCGACTGTTTTGATTCTTACTCTTCCCCCCTCCCAGAACACCAACATTCCTTCAGGCATTGACCATTTGAACCACACCCCTTTTTTATACAGCTTTTTGGATAGGAAGGAATCTTTCTTTCTAATCTCACGAATCTTTTTCGGGATCTGCTTCAGAATAGCAATTTCTTTCTGCTGGTATATCAATGGGCCATCTCTCTGTGCTCTCAGAATCTCATCCCTTGTTGACCTTCTTACAAATTTGATGTGTATCTCTCTGGGTACATCATTTATTCTGGCATATGCTGAATTAATTCTATAAATCAGGTCAATGTCCCCTCAGATATATTCTTTGTTCTTTTTAGTGTAGTCTGCTAAAATTGTAGACATTAAATCTTTTAAATTTTCTGAATCTGACTCGGAAACGTTTTGAAACCTTAAAAAATAAGACATTCTTTCAAAATCCATTCTACACATATAACCAGTAAGATCCACAATTTCTTTATGTGCTTCCTTTACCTCCTCCCTCACTGCCCCCCCTCCAGCCCATCAATTTTTTGTTTATTTTCCGCTAATGCTCTCTGTGTTTCCAGAAGCTCCAATCTTGAACTTAGCATGTCCCTGCGTATTTCTTTTATTTCTTTCATTATATTTTGAAGAGTTTCCTCAATTGATGATTGTTGAGTGTCCTCTCCGCCCGCTTCTTTTTGTAGCATTGTGGTGATTTTTGATTGCTGTGGAGTCGGACTAGCTTTTGTAGAAGTTGGCACAGACCAAGATTTGCCAGATGGAAGCTTTCTTGCTGCCATGGTAAAAGTTTTAAGTTCTTGTGTATAAAATGGCATCTGGTGGGTGGGCAATCCGTGAGTTCGGAGAAAAGGGAAAGTCTATATCCAAATTTAAAGTACAACTTGTATAAAGTCCAGAGAGAAAATTTCTACAATACAATCCAATGAAAAAGAAGGCACACAATGGGAGAAATCCTGAGAGTCACTTGAGTTGGCTTGTGTATAAATTTTAGAGTCTTATTAAATTGAAGGAATGTTCACATTGCAAAAGAGAAAGTTTCTTGCTGAGAACAAAGAAGCGCCATTTTTCTGCCTCTTTGGCGGTCGTGAAGAATTAGTAACAATCCATTTCTGCTGTTGCAAGATTCAGATACAATGTTTCCACTGCAATTCCATATATAGTAATACTTTCGCTTTCAAATAGTTAAAAGTCAGATGTTAATTTCTCTGCCTCCCCGAGCCCGGGGAACATTTTAGAACACTGCTTATTTCCGAGGGGGGATTTTTGCAAATTTCCCCCTCTATTCTTCCTTTTAAGAAGTTGAAAACATCTAAGTAAAATAAACTCACAAGCCACTCAGTCGTTGCGGAGCCTCGGTACGTTCCTCCAGCTCCGGCTTTTCAGCCCGCTGTTCAAATAGCTGCTGTTCCAGCACTCCTTTGGCGAGAGGACTCTTCCCCCCGCATTCTGTCCTCCGGCTCCTGGGGTGAAGTGGGAACACTCCCCCGACTGCCGTCAAGGTGGGGGTTTCGCCACCGCCGCCCGCCCATACGATGGGGGCTCCCTGCAAGAGCCCCCCTGCCCCCGAAGGCGCCCACTGGAGAAAACGGTCTCCCGTTCCTTGACTTTTATTATTACACCTCGAACATCATTTGCATTTTCAGATTTCAGAATAGCATTATCACTATCATAGTACAGGTTATTGATGTTTCTTCCTACAGTTTTAAAACTGTACTAATGTTCTTCCAGTATTCTTCCCATAATTTATAGTCAATATATATTTTTTCGATTGCCTTTGAAAAAAACAGAGTATGCACTGTTGTCTTAGTGCTTTGTTGCTTAATCATGTTGCACCTTCTTATTTTTCTTGCCTTTGGCTTCTCTTTTTTTCTTAGCAGTTACCACCATTTGTTCTTATATCTGGCTTACTTTTTTTCTGTTTCTTGGTGTTTGGCAGTCTCTTTTCACATTCATTCTTAATGACCTCTTTGATTTCATTCTACAGTTTCTCTGATTTCCTATTATTAAGATATAGGCTGCAGAGTGGTTCCTAATGTTATTCTTAAATGGTAAATATGCTCAGGATTATATCTGAGAAACTGAGTGGATTTTTTTCTGTTTTAGCTTGATTTGGAACTTGCATATGTGCAGTTATGGTCTCTCCTGCAGTCACCCCCAACCATATTTTTGCTGCTATAATTAAGGTCTTCCACCTCCTTGTATCTAGAATATACTGAATGTTATTTTTGTGTATTCCATGTGATGATGTCTATGTGTGTAGGCTTTATTTTGATTGTTGCAAGAAAGGCCATGAAGAAATCCTTGGATTACTAATAATTCATAGATTATTCTCCTTGATTTTTGTTCGTAGGTCAAACAGTTCAACTACATTTTTCTCCTTAATATTTCCAACTTTAACAATCATGTGTCCAATCAAAACATCACATCTTGCTTGCATGTTCTGTTTATTTCCAGTTGAACTTGACTATAAACCTGGCCTCCTTTTTTCTGCACCAGTGATTGGATTATAAATTTGTTTAATCATCATATTAAAGTATCACCTGCAACGTCCAGTTGATATTATTCTGTCATTGATTACATTGTACCCAAATATTTATTTGGGTCTTTTCTGACTATACTAGCAGTGTCATTCCTTCTTTGTTTTTCATGTTCTGAGTACTAAGCAGTATAATCTTCTGATCCAAAATCCCTGATTCCTATGCATTTCAATTTCCTGATGACTAAGATCTAAAAAATGTTAATTTCCCCATATTGAATTGTTCATACATTCATATTTCTTACCTTTTATATTCCTACAAAACTTTTATCTTTGCAGTTTTGGATTTTCTTTTTCCTGCATGGTGACATTAGTGACTAATCAAGCCACATAAACACCATTAACATGCCAAAAGTTCCTCAGTTCCTCCTCAGTATGAACGTTGAAGGCCATCTAACATGAAGGGCATCATTCAGCATTATATTATGAATCATGTTATATTGTCTACTCATGTAACTTCTTTTGTAAAATACAGGGATAGTTTGCTGTTGCCATCTTTCACACATAAAATGATATCTTTCCCATTGTCACTAAAGTCATAATCCACCCCCTCACCCCAGCAATTTCTACTGTTGTCCATTAATGATTCCTGCTTATTTAAAAGGGGAGCTGGGATGACAGTCATACTTTAAATAGCCCAACTGTCAGTGACCAAGGAACACATCACCACCATTAAGAGGCAGTACACGAAGTCCTTGATTTACATCCACAATTGCAACCAGAATTTCTGTTGGTAAGCAAGGTAATCACACCTAATTTTACAATCTTTTTTCTGTGGTGGTTAAGTGAATTCGGTCTTCCCTATTGACTTTGCTTATTGGAAGCTGGTTGGGAAGATTGCAAACTGTAATCACATGACTCGGGCTCACTGCAATTATTACAATTATACAATACAATACAATAGCAGAGTTGGAAGGGACCTTGGAGGTCTTCTAGTCCAACCCCCTGCCTAGACAGGAAACCCTATACCATTTCAGATAGATGGCTATCCAACATCATCTTAAAGACTTCCAGTGTTGGGGCTTTCACAACTTCTGGAGGCAAGCTATTCCACTGATTAATTGTTCTGTCAGGAAATTTCTTCTCAGTTCCAAGTTGCTTCTCTCCTTGATTAGCTTCCACCCATTGCTTCTTGTTCTACCCTCAGGTGCCTTGGAGAATATTTTGACTCCCATTTCTTTGTGGCAACCCCTGAGATATTGGAACACTGCTATCATGTCTCCCCTAGTCCTTCTTTTCATTAGACTAGACATACCCAGTTCCTGCAACCATTCTTCATATGTTTTAGCCTCCAGTCTCCTAATCATCTTAGTTGCTCTTTGCACTCTTTCTAGAGTGTCCACATCTTTTTTGCATTGTGGCAACCAAAACTGAATGCAGTATTCCAAGTGTGGCCTTACTAAGTCATTATAAGGTGGTATTAACAATTCACATGATCTTGATTCTATCCCTCTGTTTATGTAGCCTAGAACTGGCAGCTGCTGCACCCTGCTGGCTCATATTTAAATGGTTGTCCACTAGGATTCCAAGATCCCTCTCACAGTTACTACTATTGAGCAAGGTAACACCTATGCTGTACCTGTGCATTTTGCCTATTGCAACTATATGCTAGTTGCCAAGCTTTCAAATTTTGATCACTGTGGAGATGCTGTAGCAATCATAAATGTGAGGACTGCTTGAAAATCATTTTTTCAGTGCCATTGTAATTTTGGGTGGTTTCTGAATGAATGGTTGTAACTCAAGGACTACTCATATAGCAAAATATGTTTGTGTGTTGATTACTAATTTCATGTAATCATATTAACATGAGTTCTGAATTTTGTTGTTCTTATACATGGGACTGTTAATTGACTAGATAAATATGCTGCAAGGTTAAAAACGTTGAAAAGATAAAAACATGTTTGTACAATACAATGTACTTAAATCTTGGGCAATTTACAATGATCCTTTTGTCTATAATCCTTTATGGCAGGCAGCTATGTAGTGTTTTTTTAAATAGTATAAATATTAAGCAAGTAAATGTATGCTTAGAGGTAATAGGCTTCATTCTGCCATTCTTAGCAGATGGAGAAATTGTGATCTATTCAAGAAAGTCTATTTTGAACCATTTATTCATTCCAACACTAGAAGCATGTGTTTATTAATAGGACAAACAGCATGCATGAGAGCTAATAGGCAGAAATATTTGGAATGGGGGCAGGTGTCCTCTTTTGCTCTTTCATAAACATTTGTATTGCATGTTTTTTTCCTAAATAAACCAGTGCAATGAACAGTCAAGTCTTCTCTGTAGCAATAAAACGATAAAAAGTATTTTCTGTATAAATTATACTGCCTCTTTCTCAGGCAGTATAATTTACACAAAGGATGTGTTTGCATCATTTGTAGCTGTGTTTTACTTTATTGTGATGATTATGAGGACAAAAATGAGTTCTTATTCAACTGAGAAAAGCAGATAGATGAATATATACCTATACACTTAGAAATAAGGCCTCAAATGCTGGTTGGATCTACACACTGCTAAAATGTAATTTGCAAAAGAGATCTGCAGCTGGTATTTTGACTGATGAAATGAGGGACCTTATACTTGGAAATACAGTATTTTTCGGAGTATAAGATGCACCTTTTTTCCTCTAAAAAGAGGCTGAAAATCTGGGTGCGTCTTATACATTGAATACAGCATTTTGTTTGCCTCCGGAAGCCCCGCCCCTTCACCAAAATGGTCATGCATACCCTTATGAAGGCTTTCAAAGAGCTACTGGGGGCTGGGGAGGGCAGAAATAAGCAAAAAAATGGGCTGTTTTTGCTCCCCCCCAGCCCCCAGCAGCACTCTATAAGCCTCCATAAGGCTAGGCATGCATTTTTTTGACAAAAAAATAGCCTGTTTACTCGAAAAATGGGCCATTGTTTTGCTCTTTTTGCCCCCCCCCCTGCAAGACCCCCAAGGCTATTCATTACTTTTATTTGAAAAAAACAGGCCCGTTTTTTGTGAAAAATGGGCCATTTTGGGGAGGTTTGCAGAGTGCAAAAAGGGTGTGTTTTTTTCCTTTTGGAAAGCTCTTTAACTGATTGATGAGAATTACGTGGATCAAGTGCCAGCAGGAACAAAGTTAGATGCTACAGGTTTTCAGCGATTTCCTTCTCCATCACATGGATAAGTACACCTGGAAACATCTACCTACCTACCTACTGTATTTCTCCCCCCCTCCCTCTATCTCCCTACCTACCTACTGTATTTCTCCCCCCTCTCCCTCTATCTACCTACCTACTGTATTTCTCTCTCTCTCTCTATCCCTCTATCTACCTACCTATTCTCTGTCCCTGCCTACTCACTGTATTTCTCTCTCCCTCCCTCCCTCTTATCTACCTACTTACCTACCTACCTACTCTCTCTCCCTGCCTGTTCACTGTATTTCTCTCTCTGTCTCTCCCTCCCTCTCTCTCTTATCTACTTACCTACCTACCTACTCTCCCTCCCTCCCTCCCTATTGTATTTCTCTCCCCCCCCCATCTACCTACCCACTTTTTAAAATTTGCATCTTCAAAACCTTGGTGTGTCTTATACTTCGGTGCGTCTTATATTCTGAAAAATATGGTAAATACTGAACTCATTAGAATTTACTCCTATATATCTCTTGGTTGGTTCTTTACTTCTGCTACCAGAACATCACATTTAAAAATTGTGGGGGGGGACACGACACATGACACAATCTGTTGTAGATTCGGCGCTTACCTTTTGTAATTTTGCAGTCATTTTCAAGCTAATAGTTAAAAGGGTGCTTTACAATAAGTAATATTTTATACTGGATTTCAGATCTTATGTCACTGTGGTTATCTTATGTTTCTCTTATATTTAGCCATTTGAGCATTGAACAGAATTCTGAAGGCTGACTTTTTTCCCATTTCTAGTATTAGTTTAGATAGTGATTTGGTTTATAAATGTATCTGCTTCCACTCTGCTATCATTATAGGAATCTCTGTCTAATAACATCAAAGCCCAGTGATACAGTATGAATGGATTGCCCAGAGATTTATAGCAATTACTATTGCAAATTTGAAATAATTGATATTGGTACAAATATATTTCTCTGGATGGGAAGTAACGGACTCAGACTCAACCCGACCAAGACCGAGTGGCTGTGGTTTCCGGCTGCCCCATTCAACCAGCTGACTCCATCGCTGGCCATAGGGGGCGAATATCTTGCCCCTGTGGATGGGGTGCGCAACTTGGGTGTCCTCCTAGATGCCCGGCTGTCCATGGAAGATCAAGTGACAGCCGTGGCTAGGAGGGTGTTTTACCAGGTTCGCCTGGTTCGCCAGTTGCGCCCCCTATTGGATCGGGACGCCCTTCGCACAGTCACTCATGCTCTCGTGACATCCCGACTGGACTATTGCAACTCTCTCTACATGGGGCTCCCCTTGAGGTGCACCCGGAGACTTCAGATGGTCCAGAATGCAACCGCGCGAGCAATTATGGGAACCTCTAGGTTTACCCACATAACACCGCTCGTGCGCGAGCTGCACTGGCTGCCTGTCGTCTTCCAGGTGCGCTTCAAGGTATTAGTCATCATCTTTAAAGCACTCCATGGCTCGGGACCTAGCTATCTGCGGGATCGGATCCTGCCTCATACATCCTCACGGCCGATTCGCTCCCACAGAGAGGGACTTCTCCGGGTGCCGTCCACTAGACTTTGTCAGCGGGCGACACTCAGGGGAAGAGCTCTCTCTGTGGCGGGCCCAGCCCTCTGGAACGACCTTCCCCCCGACATTAGAACGACCACGGACTTCCGCTCCTTCCGTCTAAAATTAAAAACGCATCTTTTCTGCTTGGCCGGCCTAGGGTAGTCTCTCTTCTATGGGGTTTTTAGCTACTTATAATTGGGAATTTTAGTATTTTAATGGGGAATTTTTTAGCACAGGCATATGTTTAATTTGTTTTTAATGTGTTTGTATATTTATTGTTTTATTTTTTTCCTGTGCACCGCTCCGAGTCCCTATGGGGAGAGGGAGCGGTCTACAAATTAAAATTATTATTATTATTATTATTATTATTATTATTATTATTATTATTATTATTATTATTATTATTATTATTATTATTTAATTAATGGCATAAGTGCTCTATATATTACCAACTTTTGAACATTAGACACTTACTGCTTTTGAAGTTCAGTGAGGAGAACATGTAGAAAAACATGTATGGTAATCTGTAAAGTTAATCTGCCCAGAAAAGTCAACTCATTTGCAGACTGTAAAATCAATAAAGGTTTCTGTTTCAGAATATTTGCAGTAATTACCTCAATTTTAAATATATGCCAATAGAATATTTGTAACTCAGGTTGAGGTGTAGAGTCCTTGATGATGCCTGGGCTTGGTTGTTTTCTTGCAGAAGTTTCATTACCTAATTAGGTAACATCAGGAGTACTAGAAGGGAGTGAGTTTTGCCCTCTTTTTATATACTAATGTCTTGCCCTGTCAGTGTTGGTAACAGTGTTCTTGATGGTTCCTTGATTACATTGTTGTTTACTGTTAGCTCAGTTGTCTGAGTTGGCATTAAGTTATTGTTTACTTCTTCATTGTTTGTGTAATATTAATCTTCATGTTAATCTCTGCTTATCTGGGTGTTATCTGCTGGCGAGGAGGTGTTTTGGTTTTTCTGTTAACTTTTTTGCTTGCCTCTTAAATGGCATGTACATGTTTATCTCTATGTGCCTGTTGATGTCTGATTTCTCTGAGTAAAAGGCTTCCAGCAATTCTTTAGTATTTTTGAACTTGGCTTGCTCTAGGAGGCTCACAATTTCCCAATTGGAGCTATGGTTAAGTCTGTCCCTATGTTGTGAAATTAAAAGTATAACAGTTGTTCTATTTATTACAATGTATGTTATAGATGCCTCATGTTTTTTCTTTGGTGACTGCTATATCTTTTGATTTACTTACTTAATTTTAGTTAGTTTGGGTGCTATAGTGGTGCCATATGGGTGTAGTAATTAGTGGCTTCTGAGATGTTTTTGATGTATGACTATGTTATCCTTTTCATAGCTTGTGTTGGTTATGCTGTAGTGGGTTGAATCTTCAGGAACTTTTGATAAAGTTGTGTAGGTAAACATTTTATTGGATGATCTTGTATGGATGCTCTGTTTCCTTTTTCTGTTCAGAGTTGCTGTTATGTGTTTATGCTCATATAAGTAGTATTCTTACACAGCTATCTGGTGCGGTTCCTACAATTATGATATTATCATCCTTGAATCAGTAGTGGCTTAGCATTGAGAACCAACCCAGGCACCTACCATCATGAATGATGAGGAGAAACGAACAAAAATCCACTTTAGATCTGTCATCGCCCGGGTCAACAAGGACCACGTCAGATGCTATGGCTCCTGGACATCTGTTGAAAAATGGGCTACAGGGCTCAGTTGTTACTGCCAGGGAACCAGGGCATGCAACTGCAAAGCGACTGGAACCAAAGCACAAAACTTGGACAACCGAAGAAAATCGACAAATCCAATAATAATAATAATAATAATAATAATAATAATAATAATAATAATAATAATAATAATAATAATAATAATAATAATAATAATAATAATACAACCTAGGATGCTGGCAGCAAACTGTGTCATCAATTAGCACCAGTCAATAGTGTTTGTAATATGCATTTTTGAATGTTCAGTTGGCTGAGTTTCATGTTTTATGAATAAAGTAAATAATAATCCTTTATTATTATTCTGTGGTTAATCTTTGGTGAGATTCACAGCCTTTGGGACTGGTTGGTAGCTCAACAGCTCGAGTTCTAACCAAGGACCTAGGAACTGTCAAGGTAACGTCGGAGGATATAAGCCGTTCCAAGCAGGGTGGCCCTTTGTAGAGTCAGAATGCTCAAGTCCGGCAAACCTAGAACCTCCACATAGCAAGGCAGTCCCCTAGGTATTGCTCCAAGGGCTCCAATCACAATTGGGACAACACACAACTTTCTCTTCCACAATCGCTCAACTTCAATTTGCAAGTCCCGGTATTTTGTTATTTTTTCTTGCTGCTTATTTTCAATTCGTGCATCACCAGGTATTGCAATGTCAACGAACCATACATTTTTCTTTTCAATTATTGTTATATCAGGTGTGTTGTAGGACAAGTGCCTGTCAGTCTGAATTCTGAAGTCCCACAAGATCTGGACTTTCTCATTCTCTAAAACTTTCTCAACCTGACGTTCCCAGTGATTTTTGCTGTACTCAAATCCAAACTTCTGGCACAATTTCCAGTGAATGATCTTAGCAACGTGGTTATGACGTTGTAGGTAGTCAGTTTGTGAAATTTTGCTGCACCCACTGATCAGGTGGTCGACTGTCTTATCTTTCTCATTACAGAGGCAACATTTGCTGTTGGTGGTAGAATTTTTGCCTTCATGCAGTTTGTGGCTAAGGCTTGTTCTTGAGCTGCCAAAATATAGCCTTCTGTTTCTTTTTTCAGTTCTCCCGATCTTAACCAGTTCCAAGTTAGTTTTTGGTCAGCTTTGCCTTCAATACTTTTCAAGTATTGGCTATGCATAGCTTTGCTTTTCCAATTTTCAGCGTGTTTCTCAATTACTTCTTTCTTATATTCAGCTTTTGACTTAAATAATCTATTATTATTATTATTATTATTATTATTATTATTATTATTATTATTATTATTATTATTATTATTATTATTATTATTATTATTAATGTTTAAATGTTCAGTTGAAAAAGTTTCATATTTAATGAATAAAAGAGAAATATAATAATAATAATAATAACAACAACAACACTAATGGCATTGACAAAATCATCATAAGTCAATTACACAAGGGAGATTTACTTGCAGCAGCTTATATCCTATGATGATACATTTAATATTATCAAACACACCTTGCTTGGAACTGCTTATATTTTAAGACACTACCTTAATAATCCTTAGGTCAGTGATGGCAAACCTTTTTCTTATGGCGTGCCAAAATTGTGCACACACATGGTATTGCATGCACGCGTATGCCCACTCAATCTCCCTGCCCACCTGTGCATGTACCCCCTCCCCAGGTTCCGGCGGCTTTCTTTAAGCCTGGGGAGGGTGAAAACGGTCTCCTCCAGCCCCCCGCAGGCCCTCTGGAATCCTGAAATGGATTGTTTCCAATCTTCCATTTGGCCCCTTGGGCCATTTTTCACCCTCCCCCGGCTTCAGGAAGGCCTCCGGAGGCTGGGGAGGGTGAAAAACGGCCCCAACGGGCCAACTGGAAGTTCAGAAATGATCTATTTCTGGCTTCTGGAGGGCCTCTGGGGGGACTGGGAGGCTGTTTTCGCCCTCTTCAGGCTTCAGGAAAGCCTCTGGAGGCTAGGGAGGGCGAAAAACAGACCCAATGGCCCAACCAGAAGTTCGGGTACTCCCAGTTGGCCTGTTGGGACTGTTTTTAATAATACAATAATACAATAATACAATAATACAATAGCAGAGTTGGAAGGGACCTTGTAGGTCTTCTGGTCCAACCCTCTGCATGGGTAGGAACCTTATACCATTTCAGACAAATGGCTGTCTAACATCTTTTTAAAGACTTCCAGGGTTGGGGCATTCACAACTGCTGGAGGCAAGCTGTTCCAGAGGTTAATTGTTCTTACTGTTAGGAAATTTCTCCTTAATTCTAAGTTGCTTCTCTCCTTGGTTAGTTTCCACCCATTGCTTCTTGTCCTGCCCCCAGGTGCCTTAGAGAAAAGTTTGACTCCCTCTTCTTTGTGGCACCCTCTGAGATATCGGAACACTGCTATCATGTCTCCCCTGGTCCTTCTCTTCATCAAACTAGACATACCCAGCTCCTGCAGCCGTTCTTCATATGTCTTAGTCTCCAGTCCTCTAATCCTCTTGGTTGCTCTTCTCTGCACTCTTTCCAGAGTCTCCACGTCTTTTCTACATCGTGGCGACCAAAACTGTATGCAGTATTCCAAGTGTGGCCTTACCAAGGCACTATACAGTGGCATTAACACTTCACGCGATCTAGATTCTATCCCTCTGTTGATGCAGCCTAGAACTGTGTTGGCTTTTTTGGCAGCTGCTGCACACTGCTGGCTCATATTTAGATGGTTGTCCACTAGGATTCCGAGATCTCTCTCACAGTTGCTACTATCGAGCAAGGTACCACCTATACTGTACTTGTGCATTTGGTTTTTCTTGCCTATATGTAGGACCTTACTTTTTTCACAATTGAATTTCATTTTATTAGACAGTGCCCAATGTTCAAGTTTGTCTAGATCCTTCTGTATCTTAAGCCTATCTTCTGGAGTGTTGGCTATTCCTGCCAGCTTGGTGTCGTCTGCGAATTTGATGAGTTCCCCATTTATCCCCTCATCCAAATCGTTGATGAAGATGTTAAAGAGTACTGGGCCTAAAACAGAGCCTTGGGGGACTCCACTGCATACTTCCTTCCATGTAGATGCAGTTCCATTGAGGACTACACGTTGAGTGCGGTTGGTCAGCCAGTTGCGAATCCATTTGGTGGTGCTGCTGTCTAACCCACAATTTTCTACTTTATCTTTATCACCCTCCCTAGCCTTTGGAGATTTTCCTGAAGCCTGGGGAGGGCAAAAAAGGCCTCCCCTGGCCCTCTGCAAGGGCAAAAAATCAGCGCGTGCCAGAGCTGACAGCTGGCATGCCACCAAATATGCCTCCATGTGCCTCCTGTAGCATGTGTGCCATAGGATCACCATCACAGTACTAGATCAACTACAAGCTACTTTTTTAAAAAGATATTCTTTTAGAATTCTGAAGGATGGATGGCTGAATGGGTGGGTGGGTGGGTAGGTGTCTGAGTGGATGGATGGATGGGTGGATGGATGGACGGAAATAAACATACATATTTATACATGTTACCAAGGCTGTTTTCTGAGTTTAAATTCTTTGATTCTTTTGAAATTAAATTAAGATTGGGAACTTTTGACACATTGTTCTCAATGATAATACTTTTTTCAACAGTTTTATTAAGGATTATATTAAACAGATAAAATGCATTAAAACTAATACAAAAATATATATCGAAAAAAGAATTCTATCCCTCCAAAAATAGGAAGAAAAACAATGTTCCTCATTCGTCCTCAGGAAGTATGTTCAACATTATCATTGTCTCTTACAATACAACAAGATACATTCATTCCATACCTCACCCCATTTTCTATAAACTTATCTCTAAATCTTCAGCTTTCCTTATTAATCAGCAAAAGTCCAGTAAAAATTAACAAAAACACTCAACAACGTAATATATAATCTCCCTTTCCATTTAGTCTAAATCTCCCTCATCCCTTCCTAACAAACATTGGAAAAAATATTAAAAGCTATCAAAAATTACCAAAAATAATAATCCCTTGTTTAGATATCAAAAATAATGACCTAAATATTACAAAGCAATACACTGGAAAAACTATCCAATCCAGAGCACAATTGAGCATCATCAAAGGTAGCAACTCATTATTTTACCTTAGATAAATAAACCAATTTTCTATTTTTTGTTTCTTCTTCCTCATGAGCATCCTTAAAGTCCCATAAATCAAATTCTAGCTCCTATTTTCTTCTATTTATTTTTTTTTGCCTCTTGTCACAAAATTCTTATAATCTTTATGGAAGTCTACTGTAATTTCTATTAAATAAGGCCAATAAATCTCTCATATTTCAATTAAAAGGATAGTTCACATCACTTTTTCTGTTACATTGTTTATATGCCCTTTTTGATTTTTGAACAATCAATCAATTTCATTTATACATCCAATATCTCCATCTCTTTCTTGCAGTAATTTTCTTTCTTTCAGTAAACACCTTAGGGTCTATTACAGTTATCATCAAAGAATTTTTTTTGTCTTCAGTAGCAACTTTTGGTTATAGTAAGGAGTTAATTCAAGTCTCATGAATTCAAGTCCTCCCTTAGTTATGAAAACCTTCTGGGTGATTTTGGGCTAGTGCTAGTCAGTCTTTTACAACCCAAATCATCTTTCAGAGCTCTTGTGGGGAAATTAGGAGGGGGAAGGTTGTTGGATATGTTCATCATTTTGAGTTATTTGTAAAAATAATAAAGGCAGGATAGATAGAAACAAACAAACAAACAAATAAATAAATAAAGCAAAAAATGTGAAAAAATAAAGACTTTACAAAACAGAAACAATGTAATTTTTGTTCTTTTTAAATGGGTTGAAATAAAACTCATCCAGAAATTCATCTACCAACAAATCGTAGGCTTGTAGGTTTGCAGGTTTTTCCATCTTAAAGAGACAATTAATAAAGTAAAGCTCCAAAGTAATTAAAAAGATGAGATTTGGTCATAACGTGCATCCACAAAAGTCTGCATTTAAAGCTCAGACACCATGGACAACACCATATGATTGCAAATGGTTGCAAAATCATCAATTTCTTGTGTTTATTAAAAAAAAGTTATTCGCAATGCATACAGACCATCTCAGATCTCTCTTTGTTCCAGAAAGTATTTTGACTGTCTGATTCTCATATCCAGCTACCTTATCAGCTGTAATGCACCTGTGATCTGAAGAGTGAATAAAAGTACAGACATTAGTTTGTTTTCCTCACAGGAATTCCTTTTCTTAGTGGTAATTCAGAGGAAACATGCATGGGATCTTGCTGTGAAAAACTATTTTCAAAAATAGTTCACTGAAATGTAGCAAATTACTGCACATCTTGTGCAAATATGCATGTGTGTTTGTGTTAAAAGAATTCAAACAGAAATATCTAAATATTAACAAATGATGCTATCCCTTCCAAATTTATCAGATTATGCTAAATAAGTCCCCCCCCCCCAATTACACTGATTCCTTTCAGTCCTGAACAAAGTGGTTTGGATTTGTTCCAGTGAAGTGCTTTGTGAAACAAGGTCAATGCGATGTTGTTCATTAAGGTGAAGAGACAATGTGATTTGCCTTGAGGTGGCACTACACATTCCCTTACCAAACGTAGATGGCACATCTAGTAGCTAGGTCAAGGCTGTCACATAAAACAACTTCTTTTATTTTAAAAGTAAGTACGATAATAGCAATTCTTTGCTTTAATCAAATTAACCCATTAAAACTTTGAGCAATCCTCAGACTTTCATTTAAATTCTCTGTGTTATGTGGTTACAACTACCAATAATTATTTGCATTTCTTTTTTCTTAGGGAAAATGACAACGCTTCATTTACAGTAATGGTTCAGCCTTGCATTCATAAGGTTTCAAAATAAAATATCAAGCACAATATATATACAGTAAATATCCATCTTAATTGTCTAACATTCTGCTAGAATGTCCTGCTTGAGATACTACAAACAATGTCTAATGCATAAGTAGAAATCATTCAGATATGTTTGTAAAAAGTAATTAAGAATGGTTTGTGGATTCCTAAACAACTACAAGTCTGATGAGTAAATTACCAAAAATGTTGATGCAGCAGAGGTCCAAAAAGGTACAGGTGTGAGTAGCTCCAGGAGCATGTTAGTCTTCACAGAATAAAAATCTCAGTGCTTTCCATACTTGGGAAGTTGGCCGAAGAGTATTATGATGCTATACTGATGGGAGAGGAACAATGGAAGAAATGTCATTTTTCTGAGAGCCGGTTGGTCATAACGGAGTTTGTGGAGAAAGACAACTCCTGTTGTATTCCTGAGCAATAAGCCAATAATCTTGGCTTTTTTGTTTAAAGTCTTTTTCATTTGACAATAAAGTCTGTTCTTCCTTTGACTTCAGGTTAATTAGCGGCAGACATCAAGAAAATGAATTTGCTAGAATTTTCAGCTTCTTATTGCTGCATTTTGTTAAAATATGGGCAGTGGAGATATTATTTTCAGTCCTCTTGTAAAGTCTAAGCCTGATATATTTTTGTCTCTTTATGGGGCAAGAATTCCAGGTCCTGGAACAAATAATTCATCCGTTTATTTTTATTTTTTATATCTTTTCTCCACACAATTAAACATTCTCTTAATTTAGAAATGTTCTCCTTCTGCAGACAAAAACGGTCTAGAGAGAAAAATATGTGAACGTTGTATATCTACATGCAACAGCTATTATGAAAAATCATAAAAAGTTTATAGGGATGAAATATGGAATTAGAATGATTCTGATATTCCCTTTTGTAAGATTAAGTTTCTAATACAGAGAAGTGATTTCTCTCCATAAAAATTATTGTGAAGCAGCAATTTTTTAAGCTTTGCTGCATAATGAATTATGAACCATAAAATAGAAAATGTGCTTTAAAACACCCTGGTAGAAGGTCATGCACTGTTTCCAAGAAGATTGCATGGATGTGTGCATTGAAATTACCAACAGTCAAATCAAGCTCACTTGGAAGCCTCTTTATTTATTTTTTATTTTTTAGAGCTTGATGCTTTCTAGCATAAAGGTTATTTACAGGTCATTTGTAATATCCAACATAGCACTTTGTATAATTTATCACTCACAAGGCCAAGAAGCCAAATTTGATGGTTCAGTGTTTTTTTCTTAGAACTAGATCAACATTTAAATAGAAAGCGCAATGCAATGTCCACTTGCACAAACTATAATTCTTAAATGTTTTAAAACTCAGCTTTTCAGCAGGACTATACTTCTTAATGTCTACAAGGAGTACTCTGTTTTTTAAAAGACATGCTAAAAGTCACAGGATTCATTCTTTCAGATTTTTTTCTTTTCTTTCTTTTTTTCTATCATTACATGCCGTATTCCTTTTTTAATGGGATGTCTTCATCTAAGGTTTTTTTTTTAATGGCTTTGGTTTTTCTTTTGAAAAAGTGTGAAATATGGAAGTAAACATCTCAGGGCAGGTAGTCCTAAACTTAGGAGTGAGTGAGCAGTGGTTTGGTGCAGGGGTGAGTTCCGGCTTCTGCTACTGCTGGTTTGCTCAGGGATGTGCTTCGGTCACATGCACACTATACATGCATGCGCAGGTTAAAAATGCTTCTCAGCATGCGCAGAATCAAAAAACAAGATGGCGGTTCCTACAGTGCTGCCAATAGAACCGGTTCGGGGGTGTGGCTGGCTGAGTTACTACCTACTCGTCCGAACTGCTCTGAACCAGTAGGAACCCACCTCTGATTTGGTGCTATAAAGACCTCAAAGAAGGGTGCTTTACAATCCATAAAGCCATAGTAGTGCAGTGATTAGGTTGCAGTATGGCAGGCTCATTCTGCTGCCTGCTGGCTGCCAGAAATTCAGCAGTTTCAGTCTCACTGGCTCAAGGGTTAACTCAAGCCTTACATCCTTCCAAGGTCAGAAAAATGAGGACCCAGATTGTTGGGGGCAATATGCTGGCTCTAAATTTCTTAGAGAGGGCTGTAAAGCACAGTGAAGTGGTATATAAGTTGAAGTGCTATTTCTATTGCTATAAAAGACTTCTGGATATCATAAAACATTACACCCCTCCCCTGGGTGATTGGCAGCCAACTTGCATTTACATCTGATTGTCACAGTCATGTGACCATGATTTTTTTTTTGCTAGTTTCTGCCAAAAAAGACCCCCACACATTTGTGACAATAAATCTGGACTTATGACCATTTGATTTACTTACTGTGGTAAATCCAACTGCATGACTGCATGATTCACCTTAAAACCATTGCAAAAATGGTCAAATATTGGGTCTGGTAATGTGGTGCCTTGAATTACAACCTCAATGACTTTCAACCACAATTCTGATCCCAATGTATTTACCAGTCAGGTTTGTTGATTTAGAGTAGTGACTGCAACCTCAATTATTACAGTTTTGTTGCTGCAAACAGATTCCTCCTTCATTTCAATCTACTTCACTATTGCCTATTTCCCTTATCACCAGTTCTTTGGAGCTATTGCTAATACTTTCCTTGGATTTTATGCATTTTATTGTAATTTTTTTTTTTTGCTGCTGTTTCGTACCTCTAAGTGTCACCCTCAGCTGCCCATATAGCTTTGTCCCAAATTAGCCTATGTAGTATGAAGCTATTTTTTCACTTTCTTCTTTGTGCACTGCTCTGCCAGTGGGAGATACATCTTTTTCACCTTCTGCAGATATTTATATTTGGATAATGTTGTTATTACATATGGTAAAGGCTCTTGGACACCACATTTACATTTCAGTCTTCAATTTAGATCAGATTCTACCATTCCAATTATAATCCTGGTGCTTCCAGACTTAATTACAATTTACTAAAAGAATAGAGGGACAAATCAAGTCTTCCTACATTTTGTAGAATTAACTACTTGTAGCACATGCTGTAACTTAGAAGCCAGTCCTGTGTTTGAGACCTGATTGCCCCACAAGAGTCTTTCATCTCGCTCAGCATCTTTAGAATTCATATTGGCCAGAGCTGTCGCCAAACCCATCTCAAGGGAACTCTAAAATATTATTTCATTCACATAAGATTGTTTTCCGTGGAATCCTTCTCAAATTCTGTTATGTATTTAATATATAACCTTAATTGTTAACTCCCTGCTAAAATGAAACTAACCATTACACGACCCTAACAGTTATCTCCAACTGTTTTGGAGGAAAACTTTGAACATTCAAATTTGGGTAGGTTTTTTCATGTATTATGATTGGTTAAGGCCCTATGGGCCCGGAGTATAAATTACAGGCAATTGCCTGCTGTTCCTCAGTTCCAGTTTGAGTCAATAAATGCTGTTGTATCTTTGCTGGTCTGGTTCTTGCCTACTGAAGCAATACTAAGTTTATTGAAATCGGCTCTTTTAAACTCTAATACACTAGTTTGTCTTTGTTCTATTACTTGTGCCTGCATTATAATGGATATATAAAGTTCTCTCTCTCTCTCTCTCTCCAATTCCAAGTTTATATGTTATATGAAAGGTGGAAAAAATTCTGAAGTGATTTATCTTGGTCTGATTTTCTTTTAAATCTCAAAATCCTGGCATTTTAACATAAGTATATAGACTGCATGTTGAATTCCAATATGACATGGTCACTGTCCCCCAAAGTTCCCACAACTTCAATCCTGTATCATTTCATCTATTAGTAAGAATTAAATCCAACGTAGCTAACCCTCTATTTCCCTCCTGTACCTTTTGGGTGATAGTTGTCTGCCAGGTTTGTCAGGAATCTGTTTGTATCAGCTTCATTACAAATACCAAGATGCAAACTTGTAATAACTTCCTTCTTTTAAAAAGTACCCTATCCTTATTTGTATGCAGGTAGTCCTTGACTTATAACAGTTCATATAGTGACCATTCAAAATTGCAGCATCACTGAAAAAAGTGACTTCTAGCCGTTTTTCACAATGGCCTTTGCAGCATCCCCATGATCATGTGATCAAAATCCAGATAATCTGGCAAATAGTTCATATTTATGACCATTGTAGTATGCCAGGGTCATGTGATCCCTTTTTGCAAGAATGGGAAAGTCAGACTCACTTAACACCTGGTTAGTAACTGATCAACTGTAGTTATTCACTTAACAACCGTGACAAGAAAGGTCGTAAAATGGGGCAAAACTCACTTAAACCTCTCACTTAACAACAGAAATAGTAGGCTCAGTTGTGGTTGTAAGTTAAGGACTACCTTTATTAAGAAAGAATCAGAAGGAAAATTATGCTTCAAACATCCTGTTGTTCTAGAACTCAGTAGATTAATGCAGAAAATTTACTGTCGTTTGCTATAGCTTTAGCCTGCTTCCTACATAATTCTGTAGACATCATTATTGTGATGTATCAGCTGACTCATCTACTATAGACAAGGCATGAGGTTAGATTCTCTAGACCTATAGTTTTTGCAGATAAATATCCCTGTGAAATATATACTAAGTCCATGGACTGGCACCGGGTCGCAGCATAGCAGAAACCAGGCCATGCAAACAAACCCTATCTGTGGGATACAGGCAGCATGCAAAATCACACCCCACATACACACACAAAACTCTCTCCACAGAACCGGTTCCTGGTGCCCAAAAGTTGGGGGCTGCTGCACTAAACTATTATATAGTCATATCCAACTCTTTTCCTTCATCAAGCATTTGTTCTTATATGTCAGGATGCAGTTTGGTGGCTATGCTTCTTTTGGTTTTATAGATGACATAATTATGCCTATATGTATGAGGCACAGATACCACAAGCATCAACAACTGTAGGTCTCTGAATACTTAATTGTGCACTCATAGAGTCTTCAATCTGATCCTCACTATCATGTTCTATTAATTTTTCTCTCACCACTTATTGAAATCAAGGTTTTGTGTGTGTCACAGTAGGAATTTTCATTAGGAAGTATGAGTCCTCTTACCTTTAAAATGTTTTGGAACACCATGTGTGTGTGTAAGTAAGTAAGTAAGTAAGTAAGTAAGTAAGTAAGTATATATATACTTTTGTTTTAAAATGTTTGCACAGTTACCAACAATACAGATGGAGATATAATTTCAGATGTATATATATGTGTGTGTGTGTGTGTGTGTGTATAACTATCTATATCTATATCTATCTATATCTATCTATCTATCTATCTATCTATCTATCTATCTATCTATCTATCTATCTATCTATCTATCTATCTATCTATCTATCTATCTATATTGTATGTATGTATGTATACATAAAAGCACACAAACAAAGGCTTGCAAGCAAGTCTGGCAACCTGATGGTTGGAGAAATTAGATCTCCATCTGTATTGTTTGTAACATTGCAAAGATTTTAAAACAAAAGTAAAGGAAATCTGAACATGGAAAATTGAGATGCAGTTAAATAGAATTTGATTTTTGTATTCAAACTAGCCAGTATAGCATTTTTTTTTTAAAAAAAAATCAAGTTAAACAATGGTTTTTAAAATGTGGATTTTTGAATAAACCAAAATTGACTAGATCTGCACAAAACAGGATATCATAAAGCAAGGGTGTACAAATTAAAATAATAAGGTTCATTTAACCAAGGCCAAACCAAAGCTTAATATTCTTTAAAGAGTCCAGTCCCTGTAAAGTTGCTGTGATGGGAATTGCATGCTGTGATGATAATTGCATTATCTTGGTACTGCTGAAGAATGCAAATTTTGTTCTAATGTATTCAAACTGCTTTTCTAACTAGAATTTTACTGCATCTTTGCCCACTGTAAACAATCCCATTCCATTTGAAGGGGCCGTTGTGTCACTCCACTAAAAGGAAATAATTTGTCAAGTGTACTAGGATATTGTTAGTCATATCCAACACAATAATAAATATTACCATTGTTGAATTTGCCCTTGGGAATGGAGAAGAGACTGCATTTCTCACTATAGAAGAGATAAGGAGTGTGAAAGAAATAACTTTTTGCAATTGTAAAGAAATTATGCAGCCTAAAAGGCTGTGCAAACAACACACCAAGTAGAATAATAAACAGACAGCAAGGTCAAAGGTTATTTAGGATCTGATGCATAAAAAGAAATCATCTATCAAAAACAGAGCTGAAAAAATGCAACATTTAGAATTTAATGAACAGAAACACCAAACAAAAATGCTCTTTGTTTTCTAATAATGTTTCAAAATTACTGACACTTTACAAAAAAATAAACCACCTTGACAGGAGGCAAAATAAATATATAAAGTAAATTAGATAGAAATATGAGACAATATGGAAGATCACCAGTACTGTACTAGAAACCTTTAAAAGTAGAATGATATTTCTGAACAGACCAAGATGGGAACTGTTAAAATAGTTTCTTTAACAGTACATTAGGAGATCTCTCGCAAATCCTGTATAATCCTCCAACATCTGCAGGTGGGGTTTCTATACCAGGGGTCCCCAACCCCCGGGCCGCGGACCAGTGCCGGTCCGTGGCTGGATGGGAGCCGGGCCGCAAGGCTAGAGAGGAGGAGGGAGGGAGGAGGGGGCTGCCCCCTGAGCAGAGCGCGCAGGAGAACGCAGGCGCGGCTGTTCGCACCGTTGGAGTGTGACTCTTCCTCCACCCTCGTCGACGGAGGGACTCCTGGACGCCGCCGGACCGGCCACCGATTCCCTCCCCTGCTGGCATGCCGGCCACTCGTTTTCATCCAGGGACTGCGGAGGCTCTGCGGGCTGGGGAGGGAACTGGCGGGTTGCTCCGGCGGCGCAAGGAGTCCCTCCGTCGACGAGGGTGGAGGAAGAGCCCCCACCATCCTCCTGCGTTCTCCCGCGCGCTCTTCCCAATGGGCTGCCCCCCCCTCCCTCCTCCTCCTCTCCAGCCCGGCTCCTATCCAGCCACGGAGCCTGAACGAGCGAACGAGCGACCAAGCCTGGCAGGCGGGATGAGGAGGCTGGGGGCGGGGGGACGGGACGACGATGACGACGACAGACACACATAGAGAGACAGAGGGAGGGAGGGAGAGAAAGATAGACAGAGACACAGAAGGAGTGATTGAATGAATGAATGCAAGACAGACAGACAGACACACACACACAGAGAGTGACAGAAATGGGCGGATGAAGGAGAGACACAGAGAAAGAGAGAAAGAAAGAAAAAAGTGGGAGAGAGAAAGACAGAGAGAAAGAGACAGAAAGGAAAGAAAGAGACAGGAAAAGATACAGAAAGAGGGAAAGAGAAAAAGAAAGATAAAGAAATAGAGAGAAAGGGAAAGAGAGAAAGAAAGAAATAGCGAGAGAGAGAAAGAGAGACAGAGACAAAGAAAGAGAAAGAAAGAGAGAGAGAGAAAGAAAGAAAGAACTTATGACCACAGTTGAGGCCAAAAGTTTGGTTGCTAACCAAGATCATTAAGTGAGTTTCACATTTTCAAAGTTGGCCACGCCCACCCAGTCACATGACTGCTGAGCCCCTCAGCCGGTCCGCAGAATTTTCTTTAAAATGAAACCGGTCCCTGGTGAAAAAAAGGTTGGGGACCCCTGTTCTATACTATTTAACACAAGATAAAACATGTTTAACATCACAAGGTTATGAAATATTCACCCATGCCTTTACAGTAGTGTCTTCACATTTTAAGAAGATGTTGAATAACTATTTGTCTGAAGTAATGTAGGGCTTCCTGCCTAAGCAGGTGTTGGACTAGAAGACCTCCAAGATCCATTCCATTCTATTCCATTCTATTCTGCCTTGTACATATCTTATTGACACAACTTTCATAACTGTCATCTCAGAATTTATATGGTATAGCTCCCAATAATGTATGTCCCCTTCCAATCCTTCTTTCAGCAATACATTTTTAACTATAGTATGTGTAAACGTTTCTTGCTTATGCTTTATCCATTATCCCATAATATACTTAGAGTTAAAAGTTAGCAAGCTATAGCACTTATACTTTGTCCTATCACCTAAACTTTCATTGGACTTTTAATGAGGTTTGGGGTTTCTCTGCCAAATCTTTGGAGAAAGTGCAGAAGATTCTGCCATTACTGTGGCATGTGTGAAAAAAATATTTATTCCATCATACTGCTTAGAAGAAGTGCGCCTTGAAATGTAGAATACGGACATCTGAGGAATAGCTTCTAAAGAATTGCACAGGCTTCCATGACTGATTGGAAGCTTACTGGCATTCTACTTAATCAGGAAGGAGTATATCAATCATGATCATAAACTGAAACCTAGTGAGGATTAAGGAGTTGGTTCACTCATTTGTGGAATTAAACAGCTGAATTGTAAAATCTGAATAATGGTGAATTGCAAAAATGGGGGAACTGACAGTTGGTGTAATAATTTATCAGGTTCTTTGGAGTGCCTATTCAAGTACATTAATGTCCTGTTAATCTAATAAATTATGGTGGCTTGTGTAAAACAATTAACCAATATAGAAAAAAAAACTACAATCCAGGTTATTGGCTATTTTGTCATACTTCAGTTTAATAGGACTACACCAAGATAACAACATATTCAATTCTCAGATAAGATAGTTTAGCTGAGGTTATAGTCATTGCTTGAAATGAGAAAACGACAGTGGCTTTGGATCAGTTTCTTCCTGTGGGAACTCTCTGTATGCATAGATCCCAGAGCACCCCAGACTGGGAATATCTTGAAGCCTCTACCAATCAGTTTTTTGTTTTGTTTTGTTTTTCTTTAACCATCTAGTATTCATTGTTTATTCTGCCCATGTATTACACTTTCCATAAACCTCTTTCAAACCCAGTATCTTTGAAGATTTGTGTGGCTCTATTGCACTGATTTTTATAATAAAAAAATAAGTTCTATTCTTTTATAGCATTTAATGGTGTTAATCTTTCAGAATATTTTGTTACAAAACAAATGATGCTCTTATTTAAAATTGTTATTAGTTTTTTTAATCATATTTTCCAACCCCAATATTTGAGCTGTATATTTCTGTATACATGTTACAAAACATATTGAGGAACAATGTGGTTTAAAGCAAGTCTTTCTTCAAATGCAGCTATAAAATATTAATTGAAAATTGTTTCCTGTGACAAATGCAGTGGTGGGATATGACTGGTACACCCTGGTATGGGCGTACCGGTGCCTGCTGTGAGCACCAGGTACCATTCTGGTACAGTGCTCCGGAAGGCCCACCTGCCCTCCTTACCTGTATTTGAGCTGATTGGGGCTTACACACATGGAGCATACGGCGCCTGTGTGATGCTCTACCGAGCAGCTGCACACATGCATGTGGTGGACGCCCGGCCCTGTTGCACCGTACCGCTTGCAACGTGATCTGGAACCCACCACTGGACAGGTGATGCTGAATTCTTTGTATGTTCATAGTAACAAAATAAAAATGAAAGAATACTCAGCTATCAAATTCTATTATAAAATGCTAATTTGAGAAATAAATTAGGAATTTGCTTTTCCATTCTAATAAATATACTTCATTTCAGGTTCAGGTTCATTTCAGTTTCATGAAATTCTGTATTACCCTTCCTCACACTGGGCAAGAATATTGGAGAACTCAAGTACTGAAGTTTAGGAGAAGAAAGAGGAAGAGGAAAGTCAGAGCATTTCCAAAAGAGTTTATTCATCAGTAAAGGATAAGGAGGTATTTGCTACTGCCTCTTCATATAATGTAGATTATGGTACAAAAACAAAATGCTAAGGTAGATTTCTAATATCTTAGACTTGTTGGGGAAAACTGAAAATGAAAAACAGGAGGAGGAATTATAGAGCTGTGTTGCCTAGCAGCAGTTACATTTCTTCAACTGAAAATAAATTGTAAAACAAATTAAGAAGCCTGCTTCTCGAGGTGCTTTGAAATATACATCACACTCATTGCAAACTTCCAGTAATTGTAATTCTAATCATTTGTGGTGCATTCAAATGGATTTCAGTGAATGTTTTTCTTTCTCTACAAATGTAAAGTATATACGAATCATATGTAAATTACTAATTTAGTCTGTGGGCATAGCAAGACACATTCTTATACATGTAAATTAAAATCACTTTGTGTCATCTGAGAACAACACAGATAAATAACACCTTATACTCTGACAGCTTAGATTAACTCATTTGTTAATTATGTTTCATTTTATTAAATTATTTTTAGGACACCTTATTTTTAATCTTGGAATTTAATTTGCAGATAACTAATAGGTATAACTTTTTTAATTTTATGCCTGAAGGAATTGGTTTAGTCACCTCCTCCAAGTGAGCTGTAGTTTTCAATTATTTTTCTGATCAAACTTCCATGAAATACTGCTGATTTCATGAATAGTTTCTTTTTTGTTCAGAACAGTTAATCACAGTGAGAAAAATTATGTTGCTATAGTTCATATGATGGATTTTTAGACAATGAATGAAGAAACTAAATCTTGAAAAGGGCCCCTTTCCTATAAAGTGGCGCTTAATATTCATATCCTGTTCCTCTTAACTTGACACAATCCTATCAGCCTTTCCAATTAGCCAATTCTTTTTTTTTAATTATTGATGTAACTATTGATTCAGCTATTAATGAAATCATCCTGTTTTGGATGATTTTGGATGGAGTAGAATATCCAAAATTAAGCAGATTTTGGATGGAGTAGAATATCCAAAATTAAGCAGAAGACATTCTCCACATTGTAACTTGATTAAGTTACAGAAAAAAGTTAATTTTAGAAGAGTTTATTAAAAAACCAATCTCTACAACTGAGACTGCATTTGGGATAGGTGGAAATATTTGTGATTACTAGTAATGATCCAGAAATTGGGATGCAGCTGATGTCCAATGAAGTAATATTTTCCTTGATTTTTCATGAATAACATACTAATTGGGCTATCACCACTGTTTGCTTAGTTGATGCTGCTATGCAAGTACCATATATATGAATTATTGCAATTAAATACTATATAGGATTGTCACTGAAGCCTATTTAGTAATTGAATTGTCTAGGATCTAAAAACTTGCTTGTTGTGGTACTCCACTTTTGTGTAGTGTGTGTGTGTGTGTGTGTGAGAGAGAGAGAGAGAGAGAGAGAGAGAGAGAGAGAGAGAGAGAGAGAGAGAGAGAGAGAGAGAGAAGGCAACACTTTTTTTGTTAATGGCTCTCCCTTAGAATATAGATTTGCACAGAACACAGAACTGTTCTTGAGGCTGTTTGATGACTGAATGGGTGGTTGCTATTACTATAAAATTTATTTGTTGATTTGTATGATTTTATTGTCTACATTTTAATTTTGTTTTATTGTTATTTCTATCATTGGATGTTTTAATTATCACTTTCCATGTTTTTTTGTATTGTTGCACTATTAAATGGAGGAAATCCTTGTAAACTGCAGTTTACAAATTGAATGAATGAACAAATGAATGCATGAATGCATGACTCTCATGTTGAAATACTGTAGCTGCACTAGATTTTAATATATATTTAACATACATGATGCTTAGTGAACAGTGTATTCCAGGTCAATTTACTTTATACACAATACTATTACCAATGATAATACTGTACCTAATAGTAGTCTTTCAACTTCTAGCATGTACATATTCATTGTAATTATAATGTGCTATTTTATATAGTAGTATACATATTTTCCCAATTTCTACTTTCTACCTCTTTTTTCTAACCCCTAATAAGACAATTCCAATAATGAGAGGTATTATGTATCAATCCATCATCTCTTGCCCTTTTTTAGTATTTCGACTTTTATTAACTTTTTGACAAATCCTTCTTGCTCCTCTCTTGAGATTTTGTATTCCCTTACATCACTCATATTTACTCTACATATTCCACTTGCCTTCATATCTATCTCTTGCTGTCAAATCTCTAGAGCAGCGGTTCTCAACCTGTGGGTCGTGACTCCTTTGGGGGTCGAATGACCCTTTCACAGGGGTCACCTAAGACTATTGGAAAACATATTTTCAATGGCCTTAGAAACCAAGACACTGGTTGGGGGTCACCACAACATGAGGAACTGTATTAAAGGGTTGTGGCATTGGGAAGGTTGAGACCCACTGCTCTAGAGCTTGTGTCATTTGTTGATTTATCTCCTTTAGTGTTTCCTCTGCTACTTCTAGTTTCTCCTCTATTTTCTATTATTTTTGGGGGGTTCATTTTCCATTGTTATTTGCTTAGGGTTTTCTACTCTAACATCTATATTGTGCATCAGGTCCATCATTTTACGGTCCCTTATCATAGTTTCCTGAATATATTGAAGCATCAATAATGTTTCTTTTTGAAATACATTTGTTTTTCCCTGTTTTCATATTTTACTTTAATTTAATGGGTTACTCAATAATTTAAAGGTTACTCAATAATCCATCACTAATCCATCAAAATCCCAATGTCCCAGTTGTCCAAAGGTGCCACAAAAGCCAATATTAAAAGAATTTTTTCTCAGTCCCAGAGCTGGTCCTCAGAATCCATGATATATATAATCCTCAAAATCTTCTAATTTTCTCCTTCTAAGTTGTCTGCATTCATAAATTTAGTTTAGTTTTTCTTCTTTCTCTTCGTAAATATCAAATAACATTTGTAATACAAGATTGCTCACCAGGTTTCCCCATGTCACATTAATCCACAGAGTCAAGTATTCAGTTTCAAGGACAAATTTTATTATTTGTAGTCCACACTCTGTTTTTTCAAAAGGCTCACAGTTGCTCCCAAACAGCAAAAAACAAATAGATACAGAACCAGAACACCCCCTCTCCCGAAAAGATGGCCTTCCAAGTGTTGTTTGTCTTTCACTTTGTTTCCCTTTTATTACTCCTTTGTTTCCCTTATCAATCATCTTTTTTCTGTCAAGGTCTCTTTCCACCATGTAGTAAATTAGTATCTTTTTGATGAGTAGCTGGCATCCTAGCTCTAAGTTCCAGCATTAAAACAAAGCAGAGGGCATAACAGTTGGTTGTCAAATGATAGAAAAAATGTTCTCTTTTTCTTTATGCTATTTCTTCCAGTAATCAGATGATACCATCAGCAAATTAAAGTCACTTTTTTCAATACTGCAAGTTCCAGCCCAGTCTTTCTATATTGTAAAGTTTAAGGATTCATATTCTCCCATTAAAGCTTTATTACTATTTAGGGTCTGTAATCTATCTTGGTGTACTAATTTGCCACTTTCCCAATACCTTGGAGAATCTTTTGTGGGTTTTTTTTTAATTATTTGGGTTTAAATCTCTAGTTTAGAAATTGAAAATCATCTCACCCAGCTGCAATATTCTGCTCATAAATCACTCCAACTCATAATCTTCCTGTCCCAGTTGTCACAGCTTTGGTCTATAATGGCCATCATTTCTGCTGCTGTTTGGGAGGATTTTTTTGGATCAAGCAACGAAACTCCTATTTCCCCATGATTGACAAAGGATCCCTCCTATCTTCATGACCTCACCAGGATGGCTTTGGCCCCTTAGGGTCTCCGGCAAGCAGATATTGGCTGGGCTTCGAGGAGCCCTGCTAGCCCACTTCCGTCCCACTGCGATGCCAACCGTTCAATCAATTCTACTCTGTTTCTGATTTCAAAGTGATACTTCTGGTGATACTATTTAAAGCACAAATAATTTACAGCTAGGAGATGGTCCATCTTCTCTGTTTAAAATTGCTGAAATCTTTTACAAAAAGCCCCAGGTACCACAGAAATATTCCTAGTTGCAACTATGTAACCTTTTTTCACATTTGCTGTGCTTGGATTCTGGAACTCTTTCCAAGAGAAATTTGTTTCATTTCCTTATTAATGATTTTTATGAAATGTTCACTTTAGAAAGAAATGTATAGTTTAAAAAAATGTTATCTGCCTCTGATTTTTCATTAATGCTCTGATTTTTATATTTCAGTGTTCAATAGGTTTTAAATTGTTTTTGTTGTATAATTTATTGTTTATTTCTTTATCTTGAGCTTAAGAAAAAATGTGGACTGAATGTTTTAAAACAAGGAAAAAAACTTAAGCATTTCATATGTTTGAAAGAGGACTCAATAGCTAAATGGTAAAACAAAATGTTGTTCAGCATCAACAATAAAATTATTATGTGGTTGGTCTTACTCTAGGAAACCATTAAATCTGCAATCATGAACTTCTGCACTACTGATTACATTTTAAGGATGGGGAGAACAGTACTTTTAAAGAGCTCTTGGTACGACAAAAACTTGTGAAGCAGTAAAAAAAAATGGGGATGACACAGAAAAACTCCTATAGAGGGTTTTGAAGAAGAAGATCATGTTCACAAACTTAAGTCAGATGTTTGAATGATGGAAGAGATTTCTGAAGAGAAAAAAAAACATTTTTTTCTGTATTTCAGAAGGCAGACCAGAAATATTGGACTATGTGCTGATTGACAGTAAATGGGGCATTCTGGTAATACAGCAAAAAGTTGTTTGGAAGACTTCTTTCTCTACTGCAGTGATGCTCTATCTGAGATGCCACTATAACAGTCTTGGGTATAGCACTCAGGGCCACTCTGAAAGTTACCATTAAAATATTTTAATGTGATGGAATAAATTACTAAATATATTGGATATTTATTTTATTAAATTGATTTAACCCTAAAGTAAATGACAACTGGTTTTATTTTGTCCCACCTACTTATTTGTTCTAGTTCTTTTCACTTTTTAGAATATGACCTAATTAACCACTCTAAGCTCTAAAAAGATTCTCTACCTCTTTGTTCCAGGAAGTTTTTCTTTGCCAAATTATCCTATAAAGAACAATGATAGTTCATCCTCAATCTTCCCTCAGTCTAGGAAAGGCTTTAATATATATCATTACCAATTCTGAATACCACAGTTGTCCATCTATCAATAGGTTCCACAACAAGCTACAGTGATGGAAAAATGGTGCACAGTGACATCATGATATAGCCCCCATTGGTTTTTCAGTTTCTTCATGTTCCTTCTTAGAAAAAATGTATTTTAAAATATATTTATTATTGTGAGATAGTCAAGGATGGTAGACTGTGGAGCAAGAATATGTATGAGTTTCATGAGCTCCCCACCATTCTGCAGCCTTTTTTATTTCTCTCCTCATGACCTGAAAACCCTTCAACTAGGTTTTTTTATGATGTCTTTTTTTTTAGTGGTTATAGATGGCTAAAGAGATTATTCTACCATTAAAAAGAGATTATTTGCACTCACTGGTCATCATTTTAAAAGTATTATTCTTTTCAGAAGTTTCAGAAAAAAATGAAAGTGATAATCAGTCATTATGTAGACTATTGCATTACAATGGAATCTTTTTGTCTGCCACTTACTTTCATGACACATACATACACCATATGCATATATACATACATACGGAAGACGCCTTTATCCAAGAGTGGATAGACAATGGCTAAAATGATATACTTAATAAAATGATATACCCATTTTTGTTGTATTTAACATTGTCAGAGTGACCGGGAGCTGCCTAGGAAGCCTCGCTGAAGGAGAACTGTATTGAAAGATCTACGAAAGCAAATCTACCGGCCTGTTTGTGGAGGAGTGAGGCCTGGTTAACATTAGGAGTTAACATCAACTTCTTGAAAGCTGCTGAGGGCTGCTGAAAATTCAAACAGGCAGCGTCCCGGCTTCATCAAGCCTGGATTCATGGCCTTTGATTCGGGTGTTGCTGTCTCTCCCCCCTGCCTGCTCTGTCGACCTGTTCCAGCAAACATTCCTTGCTGGCTCTCTGCAGGCTGCAGCAAGCCTGGATTCATGGCCTTGGTGGAGCCTCGCCCTCTGCCCCCACCACGACCTTGGGACCGCTGGATGTGGAGGGTGGGCCGAGAGCTTCCCCGTGTGGATGAGACACGTGGCCTACCAGCTCAATGTTCTGCAGAGTGGGCATGGTTTATTGGTAATCTTCAGTTATGGCTTTTAAAGAAGGTTCATATCAAGTTGGTGTCTTTCCTGTTGACAATTCATCTCCTCACAAACTATTACTAACGTATTCAGCGGCTGACCTCCATGCCCTGCGGGAGTCCCCCCTCTCGCAGGTTTGGCCCTCAGCTCTACTGAGGGCCCACCTTGATGAGGGGTTTGTTAATCAGGAGAGGTGGTCAAAATGGAGATTAAGGGGTTTTTTAGCTATATTTTTAATCCATGTTTTAAGGCAGGGGTCCCCAACCTTTTTTTCACCAGGGACCGGTTTCATTTTAAAGAAAATTCTGCGGACCGGCTGAGTGGCTCAGCAGTCATGTGACTGGGTGGGCGTGGCCAACTTGGAAAATGTGAAACTCACTTAACAATGATCTTGGTTAGCAACCAAACTTTTGGCCTCAACTGTGGTCATAAGTTCGTTCTTTCTTTCTTTCTTTCTTTCTTTCTTTCTTTCTTTCTTTTTCTTTCTTTCTCTCTCTTTCTTTCTCTTTCTTTGTCTCTGTCTCTCTTTCTTTCTCTCACTATTTCTTTCTCTCTTTCTCTTTCTCTTTCTATTCATTTCTTTCTCTTTCTTTCTTTTTCCCTCTTTCTCTCTTTCTGTATCTTTTTCTGTCTCTTTCTTTCCTTTCTGTCTCTGTCTTTCTCTCTCTCCCACTTTCTTTTTCTTTCTTTCTCTTTCTTTCTCTTTCTTTCTCTGTCTCTCTTTCATCCGCCCATCTCTGTCACTCTGTGTGTGTGTGTGTGTGTCTGTCTGTCTTGCATTCACTCAATCATTCATTCTGTGTCTCTGTCTATCTTTCTCTCCCTCCCTCCCTCTCTCTGTCTCTCTATGTGTGTCTGTCATCGTCGTCGTCGTCCCCCAGCCTCCTCAGCCCGCCTGCCGCGCTTGGTCGCTCGTTCGCTCGGTCAGGCTCCGTGGCTGGGTAGGAGCCGGGCTGGAGGGGAGGAGGGGGAAGCCCATTGGGCAGAGCGCGTGGGAGAACGCAGGAGGATGGTGGGGGCTCTTCCTCCACCCTCGTCGATGGAGGGACTCCTGTGCGCCGCCGGAGCAACCCTCCCTATGGCCGCCAGTTCCCTCTCCCGCCCGTGGAGCCTCCGCAGCCCCTGGAAGAAAACGAGTGGCCGGCATGCCAGCAGGGGAGGGAATCAGTGGCCGGTCCAGCGGCGCCCAGGAGTCCCTCCGTCGACGAGGGTGGAGGAAGAGCCACACTCCAACGGCGTGAACAGCCACGCCTGCGTTCTCTCGCGCGCTCTGCTCAGGGGGCTGCTCCCTCCTCCTCCTCTCCAGCCCTGCGGCCCGGCTCCCACCCAGCCGCGGACCAGCAGCGGTCCGCGGCCCGGGGGTTGGGGACCCCTGTTTTAAGGGGCTCCAGGGAGAGGAGGGGAAATTAAGACTAGGGTGGTGGGTGAGGGGGAAAACCCACCGGGGATTGTTTCCAGGCCAGCTGATGGGCTTGGTGGGGAGGGCATAGGTCCTAGAACTGGGGAGGGGGGAGGGTCTGCTTAACAGAGGGCAATTCCATCAAGACTGTTTACGGGAGGGGTAGGTATGGCGGGAGCAGAAGGCCATATCACATTAGGGGAGGACGCACCCGCTGCTTGCAAGCGGTGACGCGCTCCGGCCCTCATAGCTCCTCTTGCAACCTAGGGGGTTCTGGATCTCAGGGCCTGGGCCTTCGGCTGACGTTATGCAATGCCAGGTCCGTGATTATTAAAGCCCCCCTCATTTATGATCTGGTTTTGGAGGGGGAGGCAGACTTGGCGGGTATTACGGAAACTTGGTTAGGCCAAGAGGGGGGAGTGCCCCTCATTGAAATGTGCCCACCAGGTTACCGCACATTTCACCAGCCGAGAGCCCAGGGTCGGGGTGGGGGGTGGCGGTTATCATAAAGGAGGGCCTGGACCCGAGGGAGACCACTGTGCCGCAGACTGCTGGTTGTGAGTCCCTATGTGTAAAGTGGGGTCATGGGAGGCAGCAGGGCGTGCTGATTGTGTACCTGGCTCCCCGCTACGTATCAGCAGCCCTATCCGAGCTCCTCAATGTGATAGCCGAGATGGCAATTGAGACCTCCAGGCTGTTAGTCATGGGGGACTTCAATCTGCGATCAATAGGTGAAGCATCTGAGGCGGCTCGGGAGTTCATGGCCTCCATGACAGCCATGGACCTGACCCAGTTAGTTCATGACCCCCACTCACACTGGAGGACACACACTGGACTTAGTTTTTGTCTCCGGCCAGTGGCTGAGTGATCTTGGTTTAGGGGAAATAGTCATCAAGCCCCTGTCATGGTCAGATCACTCTCTCCTTCGGTTGGCCTTTCCAACCGCCACACCTCACCGTGGGGAGGCAGAACCAGAAATAACAAGATGGTTCCACCCCAGGCACCTGATGGACCCTGAGAGGTTCCAGATGGAGCTTGGGCCAATACCTAAGACCATGACCCACGACTCGACTGAGTACCTAGTGGTTGCCTGGAATAGTGTGACCACGGGGGCCCTGGACCGGGTCGTGCCCTTGCGGCCATTCACCGACGCTGATCTACCTTGGCTCCCTGGTTCTCCGAGGAGCTGAGGGGGATGAAGCATCGGAAGAGATGCCTAGAGGGCGTTTGGGGGACCACCCGCTCCGAATCTGACCGGACACTGGTAAAGTCCCATTTAAGGACCTACCTAGTGGCGATAAAAGTGGTGAAGGAGCTATTTCTCCGCTCTTATCGCATCTGCAGATAACCGCCCTGCCGCCCTGTTTAGGGTGTCCCTCCTTCATCAGGGGGCACGGGATCCCCCTCTGCAGGGTCGTGCAGAGGAATTTGGGTGTTATCTGCATGATAAAATCGATCAGATCCAGGACGGGTTAGCCTCCAATTGGATTAGTCCAGATGGGCTGACAGAGGCAGGTCTTGAGACCATTATTTGGGAAGAGTTCGATCCTGTGACTCCCGAGGACATGGACAGGATACTGGGGTGACTGAACTCCACCACATGTTTACTGGACCCGTGTTCCTCCTGGTTGGTACTGGCCACCTGGGAGATTACACGAGGCTGGCTCCAGGAAATTGTCAACACTTCTTTGCGTGAGGGGTTTCTACCGGCCACGTTGAAAGAGGCGATGGTGAGGCCCCTCCTCAAGAAGCCCTCCCTGGACCTGGCTGTTTTGGCCAATTACCGTCCTGTCTCCAACTTTCGCTTTCTTGCGAAGGTTGTTGAGAGTGTGGTGGCATGACAGCTCCCTCAGCACCTGGATGAAGCTGTCTATCTAGTCTTGCGCCAGTCCGGCTTCCGGCCTGGGTACAGCACGGAAACGGCATTGGTCGCGTTGGTCGATGATCTCTGGAGGGCTCGGGATAGAGGTTGCTCCTCTATCCTGGTCCTGTTAGAGCTCTCAGCGGCTTTAAATACCATCGACCATGGTATCCTGTTGTGCCGGTTGGAGAGGTTGGGGTTGGGAGGCACCGTTTTACGGTGATTCTCCTCCTACCTCTCCGACCAGTCGCAATTCGTGTTGGCAGGGGGGCGGAGGTCGACGTCGAGGCACCTCACTTGTGGGGTGCCACAGGGGTCGGTCCTCTCGCCTCTTCTTTTCAACATCTATATGAAGCCGCTGGGGGAGATCATCCGTGGTTTCGGGGTGGAATTCCATCAGTACGTGGATGACACCCAGCTGTACATCTCCACCCCGGACCACCCCAATGATGCCACGGAAGTGATGTCCCAGTGCCTGGAGGCCGTGCGAGTCTGGATGGGGAGGAACAGGCTTTTACTCAACCCGTCCAAGACCGAGTGGCTGTTGTTTCCGGCATCATGGCATAGCCAGTTGGTTCCATCTCTGGCTATCGGGGGCGTATCATTAGCCCCCACGGAGAGGGCCCGCAACTTGGGCGTCCTCCTGGATATTCGGCTGTCCTTAGATGATCATGTGACAGCCGTGGCCAGGGGGGCTTTTTATCAGGTTCGTCTGATACGCCAGTTGCGTCCCTTTCTGGACCATGACGCTTTACGCACGGTCACTCAAGCCCTCGTCATCTCCCACCTGGACTATGGTAATGCTCTCTACATGGGGCTTCCCTTGAGGTGCACCCGGAGGCTCCAGCTACTTCAGAATGCGGCCGCGCAGGGGATTCTGGGAGCCTCCAGATGCTCCCATGTAACACCTCTCCTGCGCGAGCTGCACTGGCTGCCTGTGGCTTTCCGGGTGTGCTTCAAGGTGCTAGTAGCAACCTTTAAAGCGCTCCATGGCAAGGGACCTAGGTACTTGCAAGACCGCCTCCTACCAAATACCTCCCTTCGACCAGTCCGCTCCCACAGAGAGGGCCTCCTCAGGGTGCTGTCAGCCAGTCAATGTCGGCTGGCGACCCCTAGGGGGAGAGCCTTCTCTGTGGCAGCTCCTGCCCTCTGGAACGACCTGCCCCCTGACCTCCGCACAACTACGGACCTGCACCTGTTCCGCCGAGCCCTGAAGACCCATCTTTTTCATATGGCCGGCCTGGTGTAGCTTTTAATCTGGTTTTATTGGGGTTTTTATTGTGCATTTTAGAGCAGGCTTAGTATTTAATTTGTTTTTAGCATAGGTATTTATATTGATGTTTTTATTATTGTTTTTTATCTTTGCCTGTTCACCGCCCTGAGTCCCGTAAGGGAGAAAGGGCGGTATACAAATTCGAATAAATTGAAATTGAAATTGAAATTGTATTGCCAGTTGTCTCATGAAGTTAGAAAAAAACTTTCTCTTTATATACTCCTTAGCATGATATGGAAAGCCCAAAGAAGAGAACACTTCTAAATTGCTAACTCAGAGATGTAAATGTATGAAAGCTTCCAGTTTCTGCATTGATACAACTTGAAATAAGTTACTTTAATAAACAGTTAATAGCATCTGAGAACAACTTAAACTGGAGTCTTAGGTGAATAATTATCTTATATTCAGCATTGAGCAATCTAGTTAATAGTTGTTGGTACCCTTTACAGCCATACAAATATCTACTCTGGGTATATTCAGTGTCACAATATGTGTTAATTGTAATTTTATATTTTATTTGTTATTTTCTAAAGGAATGATTTACTGAAAAATAGTATGTTCTAGAATAATTATAAATAATTTTGATATATCAATATATCTTTTTTATGTGAACCACGTATTAGATTAGCTCTAGATTCCTTTCTAAGCATATGACAAATAGCAATTGGGTTCACACAAGCATAATAATGTATAGTTTTAGTTTTCTTTGTTTTCAATTGTAGTTAACACAATTGTGCAAAGCGCTGAGGCACTTTGTTTTGATAGTTGAAGGCACCACAATCTACTTTGGCAGTTGAAACAAAACCTTATAGAGAATATGGTCTGCCTTGAAGATAATCAGCCAATCTCCTCATCCAGCAGTTTCAAGCCAAGTAGCTTCTGCAAATGGTCTCTGCATTTACAGAAAATTACTCAGCAGTTGCAAAGGCAACAGAGATGCTCTGAGCTGATATATAAAAGCACCATTAATCTTGGTGGTTCTGCTTTGATAGATCAGTTGAAATACATTTAAATAAAACTTAACATCAAAGCTTAAACACAGTCTTATTGCTTTATTTAATAACCAAAAAAGGTCAGCTTCCCCTAGGCTGAGGGATGAAGATTGTTTCCTTGCAGGTAAAAGAAGCCTTCCAGAGATGAGGGTGATCGCCCCTCCCCTCCACGCACACTTTTCTATTGTTTTGGTTCTTCAGAGGGGCTTAAATATAGAAATTGGATTGTGAATCCCTGGGTCGCAGACTGGTAGTGGTCCATGGTACGCCAGAAACTGGGCTGCGCAAACAAGCAAAACCCCATCTGCATAGATGCGGGATGCAAGCAGTGTGTGAAACCATATCTGCCTCCTGCCCTCTGGTCTTCAGCAAAAGTTCTCTCCATAGAACTGGTCCCGGGTGCTCAAAAGGTTGGAGGAGCATGCTTTAGGAGCCATAGTTTCCCCTTTTCAGGCATATATTGAGAGTGGTTGTTGAGAGTGTGGTGGCACAACAGTTTCCCCGTCACCTGGAGGAAGTTGATTATCTAGATCCGCGCCAGTCCGGCTTTTGGCCCGGGCATAGCACCGAGACGGCATTGGTCGCGTTGGTTGATGATCTCTGGAGGGCCAGAGATGGGGGTTGTTCCTCCATCCTGGTCCTATTAGACCTCTCGGCGGCTTTTGATACCATCGACCATGGTATCCTATTGCATCGGCTGGGGGTGTTGGGGGTGGGAGGCACCGTTTTACGGTGGTTCTCCTCCTACCTCTCTGGCCGATCGCAATTTGTGTTGACAGGAGAGCAGAGGTCGACCTCGAGACCCCTCACATGTGGGGTGCCTCAGGGGTCGGTCCTCTCGCCTCTCCTGTTTAACATATATATGAAGCCGCTGGGTGAGATCATCCGTGGTTTTGGGGTAGAGTACCATCTCTACGCTGATGACACTCAGCTGTATATATCTACCCCAAACCACCCCAACGATGCCGTAGCGGTGATGTGCCAGTGCCTGGAAGCTGTATGGGTCTGGATGGGAAGAAACGGACTCAGGCTCAACCCGACCAAGACCGAGTGGCTGTGGTTTCCGGCTGCCCGATTCAACCAGCTGATTCCATCGCTGGCCATTGGGGCGAACATCTTGCCCCAGTGGATGGGGCGCGCAACTTGGGTGTCCTCCTGGATGCCCGGCTGTCCATGGAAGATCAAGTGACAGCCGTGGCCAGGAGGGCGTTCTACCAGGTTCGCCTGGTTCGCCAGTTGCGCCCCCTATTGGATCGGGACGCCCTTCGCACAGTCACTCATGCTCTCGTGACATCCCGACTGGACTATTGTAACTCTCTCTACATGGGGCTCCCCTTGAGGTGCACTCGGAGACTTCAGCTAGTCCAGAATGCAGCCGCGCGAGCAATTATGGGAACCTTAAGGTTTACCCATGTAACACCGCTCTTGCGCGAGCTGCACTGGCTGCCTGTCGTCTTCCGGGTGCACTTCAAGGTTTTAGTTATCATCTTTAAAGCGCTCCATGGCTCGGGACCTAGTTATTTGCAGGATCGGATCCTGCCTCATACATCCACACGGCCAATTCGCTCCCACTGAGAGGGACTTCTCCGGGTGCCGTCCACTAGACTTTGTCAGCGGGCGACGCCCAGGGGAAGGGCTCTCTCTGTGGCGGGCCCAGTCCTCTGGAACGACCTTCCCCCCGACATTAGAACAACTACGGACCTCCGTTCCTTCCGTCTAAAATTAAAAACATATTTGTTCTGCTTGGCCGGCCTAGGGTAGTCTCTCGTCTATGGGATTGTTAATAGTTTTAGATAGGGATTTTAGTATTTTAATTGGTAATTTTTAGCGCAGGGATATATTTAATTTGTTTTTATTATGTGTATGTGTATTTATTGTTTTATTTGCCCTGTGCACCGCTCCGAGTCCCTTTGGGGAGAGGGAGCGGTCAACAAATTAAATTATTGATATTGATTTATTATTGATATTACAGTTATACCAAAGTCAGATAAAGATCATACCCAATGTGCTACTTATTTTCAAGTATCACTGATTAATGTTGATACAAAGATCTTAACAGCAGGTCTAGCAAATATATTATAGCAAGTGTTATCATTCATTATTAAAGATGATCAAGCAGGGCTTATAGAAACCAGGCAAGCAGCAGACAATATTAGGTTAGTTGTAGAATTAATAGGTTTGAATGAAAATGAAAACTAATTTGTAATCTTATCATTAGACACTGGCAAAGCTTTTGACAAAATATATAGACAGAGCTTGTTTGTTCTATTAAATAGATTTGGATTTCCTTTGACATTCATAAAATATATCAAGATATTATATGAAGTGGGGACTGTGGCTGGGAGCTGTTATCACTCTCACCAATCCTAATTGGCTGGATCTGATCTAGTGGCCTTCTATGTCTCTCTTCTGACCGCTTGGCCCCCGGTCTGCAACTGTGAAGGTGGAGGCAGTTCCCTCCTCCTTCCAGTTAGTGTCCAACCTATCAGCCACAGCAGATCAGATCCCAGAGAATGTAGAGCAGCCTGGGCCCTCTTACAGAGCATTTTCCAGGCAAGCTGGCAAGGCTGCCCAGGAGGTTATCAAGGGCAACAAGTCCTACTCTAGGCCAGGTCCCAAGCAGGGATCAAGCCCAGACAAGGATGCCATCCGTCGCCAGAAGGCTTTAGAGAAGCACTTCTCCAAGGTTCAACAACAGGCCCAAGCCTCCCAGTCGGCGTCTCCAGAGGAGCCCTCCATGGAGGTCCAACCAGGGCAGGGGCATCCCATCTCTGATAGTGATGAGGAAGGACAGGAGTTCTCACCCACTGCCTCCCTTGTCATAGAAGCTTCTCCAGACCCCTCATTGGCTGACCAGGCCAATCTCTTTACCTGCCCATCAGACCTGGAGGAAGGGCCAGTTCACCTGGGTTCCTTAGCACCCCAACAACCAGCTGTTCAACCTGCTCCAGGGGCCTGCCCTGTCAAAGATCAGGGCCCTAATCTTTCAGCAGTGACGCAAGATGTTATTGCAAGAGCCATATCCCAGGGCATAGAGGCGGGGATGCTGCAGCGGGAAAAACACCTGCGCAAGAACCGACATATCCAGCCCCAGGAGGCCCCTCTTGAGGCAACCTTGACCCAGCCTTCTCAGTCTCCACATTCCTCCCTGACAAGAATTTCAACTGGGAGGAGGAGAATATCCTGCCTAGACCGGAATCTGAGTTTTCAGGAGATGAAGGTGTTCCCTCTGAAAAGCCTGTCTTCTCAGGTTTGTTTACACTGGTCAATTTCAAGACTATCTTGAATAAGGCTAAGGCTCCTGAACTGGATGACCTATCTGAAAGACTCTTTGAAGCTCAGGAGATAGTGCCGGTCCCCAAACTCTTTCCGAATGTGGTGCAGAAGCAATGGGCGCAGCCTGCCACCCTTGCTACTCCCAGTGCTAATGATAAAAAATTGTACATGGTAGACGCAAGTCTGGGAGACTTGCTAAAATTGTCACCTATTGACCCTTCTATGGCTGCACTTACCTCTTTTTCTGTGCTGCCTCCTGATCTCCTGGAGGGACTCAAAGCGGAGGACAAAAGATCTGAGAGCACCTGCCATAAGACTCATCAGGCGGCTGCTTGGGCAATCAAAACATCCGCCTCTGCGTCCTTCCTCTCTAGGGCTGCCCTTCTTTGGTTGAGGCAATTACTCACCAAACTTCCGGCCGGATATACCAAATTAAGACAAGATATCAATAAAATTGTTGCAGCTACTGAGTACACTGCCAACACCACCCTAAACACTGCCAAGTTTGCATCCAGGGCCTTGGCGTCCAATGTCACTACCCGTCATCTCTTATGGCTCAGGCACTGGAATGTCAATATGCGTTCCAAGTGGAAGCTTGCATCTGCCCCCTTTAAAGGGGACAAGCTTTTCGGGGAGGTCCTTGACCCTGTCCTTGTTGAAAATAAGGACAAAAAGAAAGTGATGCCATGGGTCACTAAGAAATCTGACCGCAAGGACCCCAACTCCTACAGGAGGCAGCCCTTTTGGAACACGGAGCCTTCCACCAGCTCTGCTCCCTTCCATCATCCCTACTCACACCACAACGACAGGTCCCAGGACCGCCAGCCCTTTCACAGGAGAGGTCGCCAGCAGAATTTCTCCAAACGCCCCTTCTGAGGGGGGGTCTGGTTCCTGGCCCTTCAGGAGATATAAGTGGCCACCACCGGATGGCTCCCATAGGAGGGTGTGTCCAGCTGTTCCACGCCCTATGGGAGCAGATCACATTGGACCAGTGGGTCCTACGAACGATTCACATAGGCCTAACCTTAGAGTTTCTTGCCCTACCCCCCCTTCCACCACTTCATTCGTTGCCCCACTCCCTCGTGCCCTGTCAAGAGGGCTCTCATGGAACAGGAGATCAGTCATCTCAGGGACATCAAGGCCATAGAACAAGTTCCACCAGGTCAGGAAGGGGCAGGCTTTTATTTGATCCTCTTCCTGGTTCCCAAGAATTCTGGGGGGTGGAGGGGAACCCTTGATTTTAAAAGGCTATATAACTATTTTATAGCTTACCGAAGATGTAGTCCCTTCAGTCCATTCTGGGCTGCATCAGGCCAGGGCACATGTTAACCTCCATAGATCCGAAAGAGGCTTACCTCCATGTCCCCATTCCCAAAGCTCACTGCAAGTTCCTAAGATTCTTTTATGCCGGCCACCACTACCAATAGAGGACCCTGCCATTCGGTCTGTCATTGGCCCCCAGGATGATTACAAAGCTCCTCACAGCAGTGGCAGCCTTCCTCAGGTCTCATCCACTGCGACTTCATTGTTATCTAGATGAAGTCCCCATCCAGTCATCATCACCACAGCAGGAGCTCAAGACCTGTCGTACACCATGATGGTCCTCCAAGACCACAGCTTCTCCATAAACGTGGAGAAAAGTCATCTTCAGCTGACAACCAGGTTGCAGCACCTGGGTGCCATCCATCAACACCATCACCTGCCAGGTTTTCCTGTCTCCAGAGCGAATAGCGAGCCTCAAAGAACGTGTCCTGCAGGTGCAGCAGTCTCCTCACACCACAGTAGTGCAGTTATCGCAACTCCTAGGGAAAATGATCTCTTGTCTGTCCATTGTTCCATGGGCAAGACTCCGTTCAAGGAGCCAATCCATCTCACCATCACGACGGATGCCAGCCTTTATGGCTGGGGAGCCCACCTCCACAATCACATTGCACAGCACCAGTAGTCTCCAGCCAAAGCCACTCACAGCATCAATTGGCTAGAGCTGAGAGCAGTCAGGTTGGCCCTCATCCATTTTCGCCACAGCATCCAGGGATACCACATGAGGGTGCTCACAGACAATGTGGCGACAAAAGCACACATCAACCACCAGGGGGGCACACGCTGCAGGTCCCTGATGATGGAAGCCGACGCTCTGCGTGGGTGGGCAGAGAAGCACCTACAATCGCAGGTGGAGCACATATCCAGAGTCAACAACACCCAGGCAGACTGGATGAGCAGAGCCACGGTTGACCACTCGGAGTGGCGACTACATCCACAGCTGTTCCATCGCCTATCCCAAAGTTTTGGCCATCCACTGGTTGACCCATTCGCCATTCTGGCCAACACACACCTTCCCAGGTTCTTCACGAGGTTTCACGATCCTCAGGCCGAGGGAGTCAATGCCCTTCACTTTCCATGGTCACGAGGCCTGTTGTATGTGTTTCCATCATTACCTCTTCTCCCCAGAGTCATCCGGAAGATTCTGTCGGAAGAAGGGGAGATCCTACTGGTTGCCCCGTTCTGGCCCAGGAGGACCTGGTTTGCTGACCTGGTGAGTCTCTCTGTCAACCCCCCTTGGCGGATTCCCACACACGAGGTCACCCTCAGCCAGTGGGCACTCCAAGACCCACAGCCCCAGTGGCTGCAACTGGCCGTCTCGCACTTGAGAGGGACCTCCTGAGGAGGAGCAGTCTCTCTACCAAGGTCATCCACACCATCCAGGCAGCCATCCACAACCAGGATCTACGACGCCACCTGGAAGTCGTTTGATGCCTGGTGTTGTTCTTATGGCGTATCAGCAACTTCTGCTATGATTCCAACTATTTTGGACTTCTTGCAAGATGGACTTGACAAGGGCCTAGAGCCTAACTTGCTAAGGTGCCAGGTGGCCACAATTTCCATGATCCTTGCTCCTGATGTACATTCGTCCCTCGAAAGGCACCCTACTATCTGTAGTTTTCTGAGGGGCGCAACCAATCTGAGGCACCCAGTGGTCCACAGATATCCATCATGGGACCTCGACGTAGTTCTATGTGCCTTGATCGGCCCACCATTTGAACCACTTCGGTTGGCCAGCCTTCAGCATTTGACCTTTAAGACTGCATTTTTGAAAATGACCATTGTCTTACCTGAAGGGTCATTTTCTGGGCGCTGCGAAGGAGAGTCCAACCCCTCCCTGGGGTCTATTTCTGCTGTTTTCCATACATGATTCTGGATTTTTCATTTGGATATTGTTATGCCATTGGACATTGGTATTGGACTTGTTATTGAACCTCTCAGCGCGCAACAGTTCCACGTCTTCATTGAAAAAATCTGAAGATGGTCAGCACCAGAGGCATAGCTTCAAGTTTCAATTCATATCTGGGCAGATTGGCTGTATTTAACCCTTCCTTCGCAGCACCCAGAAAATAACCCTTCAGGTAAGACAATGGTCATCTTCTGTTAATATATCAATCATTGCATCCAATCATTTCATTATATTCAATTTCCACACTTTCTTTCAGTGGCAATTCAGTAGCACACCTTTCTTTCAGAGGAAACACAAAGACCTAATTTAAATTATTTTAGAAAAAAAGTGACAAGAGGGCAATATGATGATTACAAATAATACAAGTGCTAATGACATGTTCGTAATTCTTACTTATGGGAATTAATAATTATAATACTTTTATTTAATTATGCAAATATATAATGATAATGTTGAAATATACAATGAAATTACTTTAATTATCGGCATCTAAAACTTTGGTCATGCGCACTGTTTATTTTGGCCCTGCTTTATTTTTGAGAACTCCCAACTCATTTCAGAAATTGAATACAACTTCTGTTGTGAAAAAAGTTTCCTATCTCTGATACAGATCAGCAGTAAAGACTGCTCCTCCAGATGTTTATTAGCTACAGTACAAATCCCAACATCCCTATCATACTCTTTAAGTCTGTTGGAAAGTGTACCAATGTTTATAGAGGTTGAGGTTATCCATTCCTAATACAGAAAGAGGCATTTTGAAAATATAGACATATAGGCAAATAAATCTATGTTTCATGTGCAAAAAACATTAGCTGGATTTAGGCAGGAATACAAGCACTGTATATACTGTGGAATGTGTGAATTGAGTTGCTTAGAGTGAGTAAGTGAGAAGAAGAAAAGAAAATAAGATCTGAGGAAGTTCTGTGATCATCGGTATTAGATTACATCCATACTTGACTGAAAATCCAAGTTTAAAGTACATTGCTTGCAATCTGTGAATTCACTTCAGTGAAAACTGGCATCCTTTCTCTCCCAGTTGTTGGAGATACATATATCTAATGGAATCTGCTTCTTTGCTAAATATTCTAAATAGAATTACAGGTAGTAAGATTCTGAATAATATAGTGCTGAGATTTGGGGATGAGACACTTGGTATCTAAGGAGGAAAGAAAAATTCCCCTGCAAAATTCAGAGGGGAAATATACATGGCTGACACATGGCTGCACTTGAAGAAAAGAGTTGTAGTAAGTTGCTGTTACAAATGCTGGTAGACAATAAACTGAATCTAGATCCCCCCCCCCCCAAGTTATAATAATATCCTTTTTCTGGTTTTATTTGTTGTGCTTCCAACACATTTTTACAGCTGTTATATTGACTTGTCCTACCACAGAAGAAAGGATTCAGTGAAACCTTTCTTTGAATACAGTATTTTTTCTTTTAACTGAACTCTGAATAATGAGAAAACAACAGAGTATCCTGAAGGACTCTGGGATTCCTGTGAAAGGCATTGCTTGGGCACATGGAAGGAGTGCATTCTCTACTCTTTTCAGATGATAGAACTTTAAAAAAATTAATTTTAAAGGACAAGAAAAGGGGCCTGAGTAATAAATCTGAATACTCCTGTTCCTTACTCACCTTGACATTTTACATAAATGAATTATGAACTTTTTTTTTTCCTTTTGTGAAACTCATAGTGTGGCTCAGCTTCTCAAAGCAATGCCACTTTGATGAAGCCAGGACTGAGATTAAAATGGGTTTCAGACGTATCTTCTATGCCCTGGAGGAATCTGAGCTTCAATCACTCATCCTTGATATCAGGCTCCAGACAAAATCCCGTATAGGCCCTTACAAATATATCTGTAACAACATGTGGCAGGTCATAGTATTCATACATACTTAATTTCTTCCTTTTAAAGCACTAAAAGTAGCAACATGTGCTGCAGATAAATTCCCACTATGTCAAAGTTGGTATGTCGCATCTTTTTTTTAATTAAACAAAAATATATTGTCAAAAAGAATATACTATCTACAGGTGGATAAGTAATTCCTGAAGTTTCACAATGCATGTTCAGTAGAACTTTAATAAAAGGTACTAAACAGAAAACATTGAGTTATTGTCATGTTAAAAAGTAGTATAAACTTTTGAGCGAAATACCAAAATCTGTACTATATTTTTATTTATAAATGTAGAAAACAAACTAAAAAACACATCCATATAAATAAGATGAATATTTAATTTCTGACACCCCCCCCTTTATATTCCAACCTATTTGCAAAACCTATGACACAGATTTTAGAAAAAGTGCTTGTATTTATCTCGTGGCATAATATACTATATATGGAAGCAATTCTTGCTTAAATTTACTGAGTCTTCTGGTTTGAAATTGTTAGTTTCACAATTGCTCCATATTCTCCAAATCTTATGTTCCCAGTTGATACTGTGTCTTACTTCCAGTGGGGTTCAAGGTGTATCCTCCCAGCCCTAAGTATGTACCTTGCCACATCTATTTTTTCTTTAGTATTCTCTTCTCAATATTACCCATTGTGATGTGATAAGGATTCTAGAAGGAGGAAATAAAGTAGGTCAGGATTACATCAGACACTGTTCAACTGTAGTATCAACTACCATGGAAACAACTACAACTACTATTATGGAAACATTTGAACTTGATACTTTTGTTTTAACTTTTGTTTTTAAAGTGTTATTAATCATGGCAATTGGTTTTTGGGTCATAAGTCATGACCCAAATGTTAACTAACTAATTACTCATGGTAGCACTCATAAGTTAGGAAAATGATGTGCCAGGCTGAAGAACATTTCTATATTTTGTAATTATATTTTAAACAAATTCCATTGCCAGCTTTTTAAAAATATATTCAGTTACTTAAAGTGGCCCTGCGAAATGATAATTTACCAGCAGGATGGAGGGAGGGGTCACGGATGGGATATCGCCAAAGCCTGATTGGTCCAGAGACTGAGGGAAATATCTTTAATCCTTAGACACTCCCCTTTGGTTCCCAGTTTCCCCTCAGTCTTTGGTCCAAACACTGGTTCTGGTTCCCATCCTGTAATATTGAGAAGAAAAATTTGCAGCTATTTGGCTAATTGGTTATTCTACATTTATTTCAAAATTGTAACTAGGCTGCTGCCCTAAAGGACTGGGTTTCCGGCTTGCTGGGATAGGAGAGTCTCTTCAGAGACTTCTCCTCCCGGGGCATCAAAGAGGCCCTGTGAAATGATAATTCCGAATGCTAGTAGGTGTGGGACCTATTGTAGCCCCAACCCATGACAGACATTATTTTTTTAAGGGAAAAAATTGCAGATGATTTTCACAGTAGCACAGTAATACCCATGATTTGTGGGGAAGATTGGGTGAGCATTCACAACTTTATTTTAATGAATCATGTTGGATTCTTTTGAAGAAGCCATTCTGTTTACAGATAATACAGATAATCTATTCCACAAAAGGAGAAAGAGGAAAAAAGGAAGAAATTTCCAGGGATTATCTGCACATCAACTCACCCCACTGCCTCTATTTACAGAGCACATCACTTCCCCAACATTCTTGCTTATTCCTGGATCCATTGCCCATTTCCCCATACATATCCTCTGTATGGACTAGTTGGCTTCTGGTTTGTCCAGGAAAAATAGGATTTACTTCTCAAAGTGACTCAGTTTTGAGTTGTAAACCATAACAGGTTGTGATCTTGTTCATATTTATTCATGATCATCCAGAGGTCACAGCCCACAGTTTGAGAACTTCTACCTCACTGCAAGTTTCCCAGCATTGGTGGAAGTGAAAGGAATGATGTAGCATTCTAGATAATAAGTAAGTAGCATTGTCCTCTGATCAATAGTTAAGTACCAAGGTTTAGCAATCTATAGAAATGAGTTGCTTTTCCAGTTATTGGCACCTTCTGACAATATGCAGATTGACATACATTCCTATCACTTTCTCCTAATATAGTGGATTGTGCTAATCAAAATGCCGATCAGACAGGCATTTCCAGTGCTTCAAGTTATAGCAAACAACTCTTGAATGAATTATTTAATTGTTAAGATACTTTTCATTTATAATTGAGATCAAGGGCATATTTCTTACAGTCTTCAGGTATCCAAGGTGAGCCCCTGCAATCACATTAATAAAAATATGCAAAATGATTGACTTTTTTCTTAAAAGCTAGGGTGGAAATAGGTTAGTGGCAGTAGATATAACAAAGTCTCTTTCTTTGTCTCTTTCTTCTGCTTTTCCCCCCCTGTTTCTATAGAATGATCCTGAATATATTTTACATCAGTTTACTACACTGATGAACCACTTAAAACACAAGGGTCTTTTTGTGGTGTAGGCATGTTGAATTTTAAAACAGCAACAGCATTAAACGCAAACTATATGCAAGATCCACACTGTACTTTTCTATTTGGCAGACAAAGCTGTTTGTGGCAAAGTGAATATATATTACTCCATGAACCAAAGGGCTGTGGATTTTTCTGTTTGGGAGATCTAAATAAATTTAGAACAACTTATTACGGCGGGAAAGGGATTGAGGTTTCCAGTTTAAGATAATAGGGGTCTTTCTGTGATTAAGTGTTGCATAAATAATAACATTGGGGAGGGCTCTATTCACTGTTGCCATGGAGACCTTTGTGCTTGACTGAATTCTATTATTTTCTTCTTGAAGACTGCAGCCACTTTGTCGTAGAGTATATTTTATATTCTTTTTGGCCTATATTTTTCTGCCCATGCTTGCATGCTTAGAAGCTGAAGAGGAGAATTGCTGACCTGTATTATTTGGATAGTCAAAATGGTTGATGGCGTTCGTGATTTAAAAACATATATATTTACTTTTATATGTGAGAAAAGAAAAGAAATGACTCGACCTGCTTGAAGTACAGCTTGGGGAGAACTCACCCTTCAGCATTTTTGGATATATTTGTTTGTATAAACTGCTGGGAATTTAATTTGATTTTCTGGAACTGATCAAGAAATAACAATTTGCAAAGGGAGCAAAAAAGGTAAAGAAAAAAATACTGTAGCTACAGGCAGAGCTTATTTATAAGTTTTACGTTTGTTTGGTTTTTCTAAAATAAACATAGCTATAATTTATTTAAAACAGATCAGATATTTCAAATGACTTCAGAATCTGAATTTTTTATAAAATTAAGATCCTACTATCCAGGGGGGGGAAATTACTTAATTCATTGTTGTTCTTTTTAAACGTATCTAGAGTTTGAACTGTGTCTAAATAGCTGCATGTTATTTTTCCCTCTACTCATTAATACATCCTGATATTGTGAGAGTTAGGTCTTCAAAGGGTATATAAAATATATAAACTTTTAACTAATTCTTAAATCATAATTCTTTTGCTATTCTGGCTGCATTTATTTACTGATGCCTTTCTATTTGTTTTAAAAATCCAAGGAAGTAAATAATCCTAGAAGAAATACATTTTAATCAATGTGTATAAAAATCTGTGGTTCATAAAATATATTATTGCCTTTCTTTTATAGCATTGCCTTATGTTTATTTGCAGGCATAACCTTGTTTCTGTGCTATAGAAATATGAATTTTGTTCCTTGTAATAACTGTCTCGCTAATTTTTCTGTTGGCTGTTGTGTAGAAGTAAAATATACATGTTATCAAAAACTCTAAACATAGTTTCTTAAGAGGTTTGCAAAATGTAACCATTATGCAATACAATAGGAATCTTAAAAATCACAGTATATGATTTTAATGTTTCGGATGAATGCTGTGAATTGTAAAAGCTAAGAAAGACTTTGAGTGACTGGTCAGCAAATTCAGTAAATGAACTAATCCTAATAGGAGGATATGCCTAAAATACTCTTTGCTGCCTTTCTTTTCAAGTTGTATTTACCAGATCTCTGAGACACATATATTAGAGAGAGAGAAAGAGATTTAGTTTTGTGGCTTCTACCTGTTTTTCTGTGGAAAGTTGTTAACAAAGCTGTATAATACAGCTTTTTTAATTATATAGCAAATCTTATTAAACTATGCTAGTGCCTTTCACAAAATTAAATATATTAAATATATATTGAATTCTTGAATAGTTTATATTTCTAATGTTGCTTGTGAGAAAAACAGTTTCAGAAATTATCCTGAAACTATTATTTTTCGTTCATTGCATTTACACATATGCATGCTAAAGAAACTAAAATATATTTGGCCCTCAATAATAATGAAATATAAGAAAAAAAATACTAGTAATATCCTCATAACTGATAAGTATGTTTCTCCTCCTACTCCTCCTCTAGGAGTTTTGCTCTGTTTTCAAAATAGCTATTTAATCTTATGCTAATTGTATTATTTGCATTTTAACATTGTACATAAAAATTCATGTTAAATTTTTCTGTTCTTAAAATATAATAAAATGGCATTAATCATAATGTAATTGGAAAATCTCTTTATCTGTGGAAAATATAATTGGAATTATTAAGCATTTCATATTTTAGATGAGTTTTCCTACTCAGGCCAAGCTTTGTTAAAATCTGTTTGGGATCTGTAGATTAATTTTTCATCGCTAAGACTATGTTTGACTGGTATTAATCAACATAACTAATTTCATGTTCTTCATCTATTGAATGAAAACTTCAAAGACTGTTTGCTGCAAGGCAAACATTGCTTAATTTACAACATAGCAGTTATATTGTTAATCTTGTTCTATTAGAATCAGCTTTGACATTAGGAGAATTGAATGGGAAAGATTTTGAAATGGCAACCTGAAGTAACCCTTTAAAAGAATAACGGTCATGCTGCTAACAATATATACTGTAGTTACCACTGCTTTACCATTGTTCTCTATTAAGCTAATCATTGATAACCTTATTTTATTTTAAATTGCTTTCATTTCCTGCATATTAATAACTCCCTTGATATTTATTTCCTCCTTTATAATGTGACTGTGAAATCGCATGGAATGACTTTTTATCTCAGTTAGAGAGGCACCCATGCATGAACCTTTTATCAGCAGATAAAAATAAGGAGCTAAGATTCATCTGGAATCTTTCAGAGCTGTTTTTTAAAAAATGATTAATATTTCTTTTGAACTTGCAACATTTTTAAACGAATGCGACATAGAGTATGATAAAATGGATTCGATGCAATAAAATTCAGCCCTATTTATATGTTTCCCTGGCCTAAAAAAAAATACAGGACAAAAGATGACTTGGGGTGCTTATGGCCCCATTTGTATAACTAGAATAACATATCCTCAGAGATAAGGTCTTCTATTTAAGGTACTATAAACCTGTATTTTTATATCATACAGATAATCATAATCCATGCTATAGTGACTTTTTTAGATTTTTGCACTGTATTTTGAATAAGACTGCCTTTTATGATAGTCAAGAAACTTTGGAGAATACAAAATTGTTTATTAATACTTTATTAATACAAAACACTTCCAAGAGGCAGATTAATATTAGACCAGTTTAAATGGCAGCCAGCTATTTCTGAGCTAAATGCTTTTTTTAAAGTAATATGAACAAGAGGAAATAAAAGCCAAGTAAAACAAAAGGGTGGAATACCCAAATAAATATACAAGGGATTTAAAATGTCATAAAATTTACAATTTTTTAATATATTATTACTTACTTTTTAAATGAAAAATTAAACTCTTATTTAGTTTTAAGCTAACAATACCTGGTTATTTTTTCTTCTATTCAGTCGTGTCCAATTCTCAGAGACTACCTAGACAAATCCCTGCAGTGTTCTTGTCAAGGTTTTTCAGTAGTAGTTTGCCATTGCCTCATTCCTAGGGCCCAGAGAATGTGTGAGTAGCCTAAGGTCACCCAGTTGACTTTGTGCTGGTTATGTGTGGCTTATAGTTGTTAATTGGGGCTTTGATGTCTGGCTATTAAGTCATTAATTGTTGTTTCCTTATGCTGCTGCATCCTCAGTTCCTAAATGTCTGATAAGCTGGTGGTAAATCAGCACTTCTGATGATTGACAAGAGGCCTGTCTTCCAGACTTCAATCATTTCCCTAGCTATTTTTGTCCCTGCTTGACCAACAATCTTAGTAATTGTGAAATTGAATGTATATCCTTGTTAATTGCAATGTAAGCAGTGGTGGGATTCAAATAATTTAACAACCAGTTCACCCAGGGTCAGGTTGGCTGTCTTGAAGGCATGGCCTTTCTCCATCTTCCAGCTCCGTCGCACTTGCGGGACGAGTCTCCTGCAATGGCCAACCTGACTCCAGGTGAACTTGTTGTTAAATTACACACACACACACACACACACACACACACACACACACACAGTCAAAGTAGATTCTGGGCACTGCGCTGCAATGGAGTATCCAGCAATAGGAAAGGAGGAGGAACAGGGAGAAGAAAGAAGGAAAGCAGCCTTCTCCTTCCTTCACACTGGCCACTCTGTTGCCCATTTTTCCATTGCAGCGCAACACCCAGGATCCATTTTGATAGCATGGGTGGTGGTGGTAATTTAACAACTGGTTCACATGAACCAGTGCAAACTGGCTGAATCCCACCACTGAATGTAAGACTATCAATGAGTTTGGGTTTCCTCATCTAATCATTAGTTATTTGGTTAGATATTAGTCATTCTTCCATGGAAGGAATCAAACTTTTTTTCACTAAAAGGCATATAATCCTTGCAGATATTATATCTAAAACTGATTCATTATACTTTGAAGGAATAAGAGACTAGGTAATATTTTGTAACTATATCTCAAAGTGGGAATTCAACTTTCAAATTGTATCCCATTCTAATATGAACTCTAATATGAATTTCCCAAAATTACTGTGTTTCAGCACTGCCATCACATATAAAAACGATTCATCCAATTTGTTTTAGAAATTTGTTGTCCATTTTAGCAATCACAGGTATATGAGGAATAATGTACCTATGATAAAATATATCAATTCTTTCTGACTTCAATAAATTTAGCATTCTTCCCAATTCTACATCTATTTAATCATACAAGTTTTGATCTATTCAGGTTTTGAATCATACTTCACAATTTATAAATCAAGTCCAGAAATGTCTGTAGTAAGATTCTCAAATTCAATCAAGTCTTAAAAAAAAAACTCCCTTGTTTAATACTGTGCAACTTATTTGAATGTATTACAATGTGACTGAAATAGCGTGGAATGACTTAGGTAGACAGCCATTTTGAGTTAAGACTCTAAAGTGATTTTGTTGACAATAAAATTTTGCAATCTAGACAACTTTCTGTTGAACAAATATCTTGGTATCTTCCTCTAATTTGTGGCAACACTACCTTCTCTTTCTTCATCTCCCTAAGAAGATAACTGTGAAGAAGCTAACAGTTTTAAATCATGCCAGGTGAAGTAAAAGAAATTTAAGAGTAAATGAGTAGTTGTATTTCAAGTATGTGTTGATACAATTATAGTTCAAACCTATGTAGCAAAAAGCAGGAATTTCCTGTCAATTAATAGCAAACAGCTTCTGAAAGGATTATAGTAACTTTAAAGAAAGTTAGTCAGAGGTTGTGTATTTAGAAGTACAGATGCAGTGCAGCAACTTACAATGTTTAGGATTGTTAAAGTTAAAGAAAAGGGACAGCCCTTTATCAAGACTTTATTGTGTGAGACTTCTTACAAAACAAGAAGAAAAATCAACTTTTGACTTTGTGATTTGAGACCTAGATTGGATTGGATTAGAGAAATATTGTAACCTTTTAAATATAAGGTTATTCACATTTGACAATTTGTTATCTTTTCAATTAAAAATTAAGGGTGGAATATGTTGTGAAGATGGTATTTTAGAAAATTGAGTAATAGTTTAGGATATTGGTATCATTTGCTTAATTTTAGAGAGGTTGTTGAAGTGTTAATAACTGGACTAAAAATAGTCAGAGGTAATCTTTCTTATAAATTTATTTGTTGTGTTTTTGCTTTTAATTTGTTTTGCTACTCCCTTTTTCTCTTTTCCATTTTATGTTGGCTTGCATTTTAATATTTGACTTTGAAATTTTATAAAGATATTTAAAACGGGAAATATCGTCAACTACAGCATAGAAGGAATGCAAATTACATAGAAGGCATGGAAATTCATGATTTTATATTATAATTAGTAATAGTAATAAATCATTATCAAATATCATTGTGCTATTTTTTTAAAAATATACAATATATATTTTTCCCATTGGAAATGCTATTTTTAAAAGTGAAATCTTTGTTTTGATAACATTTTAATAATATCTACATGGATTTTTCTCTTGCAACCTAATATTCTGATTAATTCTATGACTAGCTGAATATAAAAGGAGAATAGGAGTACAGTAGTACATAAGCCCTACTTAGGCATTTCTTAAACACATGCTCTGTACTGCTTTATTAGGGTCCTGGATCATGCAGGAAGTATATTCACATTCCAGCAAATGCAAACACAACTCTCCTTCAGATTGCCCAGCTGAACACATAAAGGTCAGGAAGAGTAGAGGTGAGCTATATGCATGCCCTATTATTTCAAGCCCTTACATTTCCAGGTAAATACCTGGTACTTGAATATGGTAAATGGTAAAGTATATTCATTCAAGTGTAATCAAATTGAGGTTCAGTTCTTAGAATTTCTGAGTAAGACTAGGAAGAGCTGCAGAGTGTCAGTGAACATATTCACACATTATTTACTTAAAATAAAAGAAATCATGAAAATTACAGCAATCTTATAAAAGCCTTGAAATATCGTGATGACTTTTAAAAAAACAAAACACTGTTTTGACTTTTTCCCTCTTGTTGATTAGGACAAAAGTGGAAAAGTAAGGATGGGAGAATAGTTTCAGAATTGTTCTGTTGCCAGTTCTTTTCAGGTGACTGAGGAGTGGGGAACCAGGACAAGATTGATATAACTATAGAGTTGTTTTTGTTCATTTCTATTTTTTTTTTAAATTGAAACAATAATATAGATGGCAAAAAAAACTTTCTTTTTAAAGGAGGGAAAGAGGAATTCAGTATTAAAACTGTCCTGTGAAAAGAAACTACTTTTAGAAGAGTGTGGAGGCTGATTATCATCATATGGACTGGATTTTAATACCTGAATATTCTGAAAGGAAGCTTTTTGTTAATATTAGAGGGAACCTGGGCTGGGGACCTTTTAGCCTTTTTGGTTTGAGTTCTGGTTGTGCCATTTCCTTTTCCTGAGGAGTGTTTTCCTGGGTCCTAGTCGTAAGGTCACACACCCATTTCAGATAGGTTGTATGCTGTAGCATCTAGTCTTTCTATTTTATGCTGGAGGACCCTTTGCAAAAGGAGGCCAGCACACTGTGCAGTTTGGAATAATTGTGTTTTTATTAGATTTCAAAAGCACTTTCAACTCTTTTATAGTTATTAATGGAAGGGGGAGAGAGAGAATATGTATTCTGACTGCTCTTCTGTGCTTGGGAATGAAGGAGCCTTTTTTATTTAAAGAGGTGTGTTTGTATGTTTAAAGAAAGAATTGCAATTCCAAACAAGTGGGGGATAGGAAGAAGGGGAGGTGCAATCATTTGTTGTCTAATTTAGATAAAAGTCCTGATTATAGGAACAATAGTTCGTGTAATAACTGTTTCCCACAATCTCTGATCCTCTTCTGTTTGTTTGGCTGTAGGTTTATTTTGTTTATTCTGGCTTTATCCACCTTTACTCTAAGCAATTCATTTCTAAATAGCTTCTTGTTGAGTATCCATTTTCTGTAAAAAAGATCATTCTGCATTTTAATTTTCTTCTGATACTGTGTTGCTATGTACAATTATCTTCATTTTATTTAATGCAAATTGGTCAATTAATAAATTCAGCTTTAAATAACTTGGCATTTTGTATTTGTTTTTATCCACATGTGATTTTTTGACCTTCCCTTAATTCTCTTCAAGACAGCCCTTATAATTTTAAATTTACTGGAAATTTTCCATCCAAATGAGAACAAACCAGATGCTAATAGTTTAAAGCATATTGCTTTTCTCATAAGCCAAGATGACCCAGGCTGACTTAACCTGTGCTCAGATACAACTTTCCCTGCCCATTAGCTAATGCCATGGCTCTAAACAATGAAGAGGGAAATGGGGCATGGTAATTTTAATAATTATCAAATAAAATGGAAATACCAGTTCAGGGAGAGGAGGTCAGCTAATTTCTCAATATAGCTAGTGGAGCAAATTTTCTTTCTCCCCCTCTGCTCTAGGTAGTTACAATGTGTGCTATCAGTTGATCAGAAAATATGGCTGGCAAGTTGCATACAGGTGACCAAACAGGGGTGGGTTTCAAAATTTTTGGAACAGGTTCTGTGGGTGTGGCCTGCTTTGTGGGAGTGGCTTGCCGGCCATGTGACCGGGTGGAAGTGGCTTGCCGGCCATGTGACCAGGTGGGAGTGGCTTGCCGGCCATGTGACCGGGTGGGAGTGGCTTGCCGGCCATGTGACCGGGTGGGAGTGGCTTGCCGGCCATGTGACCGGGTGGGAATGTTAGCAGCTGCTGGAATTATGTTTGTACAACAGTGGAAAAACAGATATGAAAATGAATAAATACTACAATGTGCACATACATACATACATACACAGACAGACAGACAGACAGACAGACAGACATAGAAATAGATATATTCATGCATCACTATAAATTTGAATGGTACATTAACCACAGCTGCATTAGTATATGGAATGCAAAATGAGTTACCTGTTGCCATCATAGGCATGAAAGCCAATCACCAGGAGTCTGAGTTGTAGTCCCACCTTAGCCATAGGAACCTTTGGGATGTCTTTGGGCCAATCAACAGGAAGCTATGAGTTCTAGTCCCTCGTTAGGCATGAAGGCTGTCTGGATGACTTTGGGCCAAACACCGGGGGACAGTGAGTTCTAGTCCTGCCTCACATGGTTGTCGTTGTGAGGAAAATAGGAAGAGAAAGGTGGGCTGGATATGTTGGCCAGGTTGTCTTTGAAGTGAAGGTATTACACAAAGCCAGGAAAAGGATAATGCCAGGAATTAAGTTAAGCTTGTTTTGCAGTCAGTCCCCGGGTTGACCCTTTGCAGAAAAAATACAAGCTAAGGTTGCACCTTGTCTGCGGTCACCTGCTCCCCACCCAAACAATTCCATCTGTCTTGGGTTCAAGTTGCGACACACTTTCCGCCATCCGCTACTGAAACCACAATCGTCACCATTTCTAGATGGCAGAAATCCCACAGGTGTAGTTTCCTCTTTTGCAAGTTACTGCTGCCAGGGTCACGACTGACCCCGTTAGCCACCCTCCCCTCCTTTTGCAAGACCCACCATCCTGAACCCTTTGGTTCTCTCCAGTCCCCTTTTCAATTCCAGTCCATCCTGGCTTGTGGTCCCTTTTGTCATGGATTATCGAAAACTGTCAATCAAACCTGAATTGTTGGATTTTTCCCTTTACAGACTACCAGAGTTGGATGGGACCTTGTAGGTCATCTAGTCCAACCCTTTCTTCCTTCTTCCCACATCTTTCCTCCCTCCATCCCTTCTTCCTTTCTCTCCCTTCTTCCCACCTCTCTCCTTCCTTTCCTTTCCTTCCTTCCTGTTTTCCTTTTCTGCCTTTTCTCCCTTAATTAATTAGATCCCAGGGGCAGCGGGGGGCGGGGCGGGATCCACCGCCAGCCTGCCGGCCTGCCTGAGTTCGCCTCCTTTCCCTTCACCCGGCCCCCGTGTCTCCGACGCCCCGCCCGGCCCACGTGAGAACGCGGCCCGCCCGAGTTCCGAGGGCGGCGGCACTTCCCCCACCCCCGGTGGGTGGGGAGGGGAGAGAGAGAGAGGAAAGGAGGCCCACCTCCGGGGCCGGCCGGCCGACCCCTCTTGGCTTCCCCAGCGGCTGGGCATCTGCGGCGGCGAGTGATGGATGAGGAACCTCCGGCCGAGCAGCCCCAGCCCCCCCCCCGCCAAAGCCGGGCGGAGCGAGAGCCTTAGAAGGTGGCCCCGCCCGGCGGCTAGCCAAGTCCCGATCCCTTTCGCAGTCCCCTCCCTTCGGTCAAACTTTTCCGCCCAGCCGCTGCCGCCGAAGCCGCTGCCGCTGCAGCCGGGAGGGTGCCATCTTTCACCCCCCTCGCCCCCCGCCAGTCGCGCCAACAGGGAAAGTTTTGCCGCGACTGGCGGGGGGTGGCGGGGGGGGGTTTCGCGCAGCCTAGCGCGCTCTTACGCCACCCCTAGCCGGCAGGTTTCAAAGGCCGAGCCCTTCAGCCATCGCTAGGCTGCGCGAACCCCCCCCCCCCCCCCGCGCCAACAGGGAAAGCAGGCCCGGCAGCTTCAAAACTAAAGGGCCTGGGCCTTGAAACTTTCTCTGCTAGGGATACACGAGCGAGCCACGTGCTCCGGAAGTTAAGTAACTTCCGGGTCCATCGTCCAACGGGATCGGCCAGGATCTCTAAATTTTACGAAAGGGTTCGCGCGATCCTGGCCGATCCCCCAGAAACCCACCCCTGTGACCAAATATGGAAATCTAAATGTTAAATGAATGAATTACGCAAGGAAAGAATCAATAGAAAGATATAAAAGAAATATATTACAAATTACTTTCCTGATCTTCCCATTTTTTATTTTATGATATTTTTTTAGTTGTTAGCATTTCTGGGTGTGTGAATGGGTATGTGAAAAACTAATTTATTTCAATAATTTATTTTAGGAAATCAAGTAATATTTTGGGGAATTTTAACACCTCCTTTTCTGATTACTTGGAAATTATTGTTCATATACTTTTTCAGTGGCAATGAGCTGTGAAGTGGGAGAGGTGAGGCAGTAGCTTTGTTCTCTGCTCCAGTAACCGGCCATATAGCCAATCCAATAGCTTGCTTTCTGCAGCACAGAGATAAAAATAGAGCAATGCTGCTGTGAATGGCTGTACAGATGAAATGCAAAAGGGGTAAAAACTTAGAAAAAAGCTTTTTTAAGTTTGCAAAAATTGCCATGAATGTTCTTATGCTTCTATTTTATGAAAGGAACCTATTGCCAGTTTATATCAAATTTCATCATATTATTTTCCGTTCAATAAAGAAATACCATGGTTTGATGTTGTTTAAACCTGCATATATGTATAGATTGTTATATATAAACAATCTGCTATAATTTTAAAAAAAGTGTTCAGCTTTGTGTTCAGGACAGTGTCTGTAAGGGAGAGGTATTCATACTGACCTGAAGCAGAAATTCTCCAGGTCGACAAAGGAATAAGATGAGGCTGTATACTTTCCCTGTATTCATTTAATCTGTATCCTCAACATACATTGAGGGATCCAAAGGTCAAAAGGCAACTTTCTTGTTTTGCTTGAATACATTTTGCTTCTTATCCAAGAAGCTTCTTTAGTTCTGACTAAATAGAAGAGATTTGTCTATGCCCTCAAGGTCACCTGAACCTGATCTCATCACCAGTGATCCTGAAGGCATACACAAACCTCCACAAGGCCTCCATGATTCTCAGAAAGAGTGCTGATGACTAGATGGCTGCAAGGAATATAAATCCTTCCATTCTTCACAATTCAGTTAGAACTGAAGAAGCTTCTTGGATGAGAAGTGAAATGTCTTCAAGCAAAACAAGTAAGTCCAGTTGCCTTTTGAAAGAAAGCACCTTTGGGACAGCCATGACCTGGATTACTGAGAATCTCTACAAATATACATTGAGGGAAGCTGTATTGGAAGAAAATGAGCATGGTTTTAAAACTGGAGGAAGAAACACCAACATCCTGTGCTGTGTTGATAATACTACTCTGAAAGCTGGAATTGTTTTTAAAAAATATGAGCTTTAACAATGAAAATTACAGAGCACAATAAAACATGGGTGTAAGATTAATATAAAGATGATTGACCATAATCATAGCAGCCAGACTTAAAGTTGACAGTGAATGGTGGGTAGTTTCTGCCTTTTAGAATAAACTATCAGTGACAAAGGAATCAGCTATCCAAAAGCATATTTAAGATTTATTGCATTTATATCATAGATTAGAATAATATTTTTCAAACCTGGACTTCAACTTCCAGAATTCCTCAACCAACATTGGTGAAACTTGAAGTCCACATATCTTAAATTTGCCAATTTTGGAAATGCAATGGTAGAACATAGTAGAGCAGTTTACTTTATCTGATTGCAAAAATCCAGATAACCAAGAGATGTCAATTCAAATTTTCTGTATCATAATGCTGCCATCTATATAGCTTTGGCAACTAAGATATTGTGGTTCTATGTTTTCTGAAAAGAGTACTCTTTGAATAAGAACTTGTTGATTTCTGAAGCAGCATTCTGAACTTTGCAACTGTGAAATTACCGCAAAAAAATATCTCTTTTTTTTTTACTGATCTTTTCTTTTCTTCATTGTCCTAATTTCAGTTTTGTACTGTTGTGATTTTTAATTACATGTGACTCTCTGTTCACTTGAAAAAAATGATGTTCATATTCAATTACTTGGAGAATAGCTTCCCCAGGTTATTAATTAAATTAAGATATTTTACAAGAAGAGTCTTCCACTCCTGTTCACAACAGAATACCTTATATCACCAGGCTTGAAAATTTGGGGCTTAGATAATTTAGAACTATGCCACCCTCGATTTGACCTGAGCATAATACACAAAATTATCTGCTACAATGTCTTACCTGTCAATGACTACTTCAGCTTCATCCGCAACAATACATGAGCTCACAATAGATGCAAACATAATGTAAACTGCTCCAAACTCAATTGCAGAAAATATGACTTCAGCAACAGAGTGGTCAGTGCCTGGAATGTTCCACCGAACTCTGTAGTTTTATCCCAATAACTTCAACTTTAGACTGTCTACTGTTGATCTCACCCCATTCCTAAGAGGTCTGTAAGGAGCATACATAAGCATACCAATGTGCCTACAATCCCTATCCTACTGTCCCTACTTATTTGTATCCATTTCCTTTATTCATAATCATGTTTGTACTTATAACTGTTATCTTATGCATGCTTGACAAAATAAATAAAATAAAATAAACTGTTTAGATTTTTTAAATTAAAGCGTATGTAAGAAAATGCTAGTTAAAAGAGCCAGTTTGGTGTAATGGTTAAGCTGCTGGCCTAGTAACCAGAAGACAGTGAGTTCTGGTCCTGCCTTAATCATGAAAGTCAATTGGGTGACCTTGAGCCAGTCACTTTCTCTCAGCCCTTCTCACTTCAGAAAGTTGTCCTTGTGGGGAAAATCTGAGAAAGAAGGAGCATTGTGTATGTTTGCCACCTTGAGTTTTTTTGTAAAAATAATAAACATGGGATAAAAATCTAATAAATGAAAGAGTAGAAGTTGCAATATTCATGTTATTTGTAAAATATAATATTGTTGTGTAATAATATTACAGCTGAAAAAGGAGAGGCTTAGGATTTTGGGGGGATGTATAGTATATACAAATAGCAGGATATGCATTTTAGATTAAAGATTAGCAAATATTTTAGGTTAAAAACTAGCAGTGTAATTTCACAGTGTCTCAGGTAGCATTCTCCATTTAAAAATCACAATTGAAAAAGTGGATTTAAAAATTAAATAGCTGAAAAATCATCAGGTTCTATGCCACCATTAAGACCTCAAGAGGAAGAAGAAGATCCCATAGTTGGAATATTGGAGGTTTTCAGTCTACTAAAAGCATACTTGTTCATTGCTCATTCTGCAGAGGTTTTGAAAGCACACTCTTATCTCTGCATTACTTTCAGGGGTGTCAGGTTTCACAGCTTAATCTTATGTTCTCTTATTACTTTTGAACTGTAATCCCATCATAACATAACATATAAAGTTGCCATGTTTTGGACTGCAGTGTGTAAACTTTACCAGGAACTGATAGACAGTAAATGCGGCAACATCAGAGGAAAACTACACTGTGTATTTTATACCAGTTAATAATAATCTTGCAATAACACCTTAAATTGCATCAAACAACATCTGCTTATCCCTGGTCCTTGAGAAGGACTCAATAGATGGATAAAAATGTAAATGCTAAACATATGGCTAACTTATGAACCAACCATAATAATAAATTATTAAATATGCATACTGTCAGACTTTCAACAACAATGGGTGGTTCACAACAAGTCAAATTAATTATAGTAAAATCAACAAAATATAAAAATAAAAGATGGCAAGCACCACAAATCCGATGGAATGAAGCAAAGGGTTCTCCCTTGTCAAAGGCATGAGTGCAAACTTTCATGGTTCTTCTAAACAACAGTGGGGTGCATTCAAGTCTCTTCCAGAAGGTAGGAACTGTTACACAGAAGGTACTCTTTGAGGGTCCTAACTTTGTTATTTCAAAGCAGAGGCAGGAGGCACAATCTCCTTCAGAAAGACTGCCACAATGATCTGGACCCAACTATGGGTCATCTTCCTGGCTTCTTTTACTAAATAGGAGGGATCTAAACCCAGTAAACAGGTGGCAAACTGACATCACAGAAACCCTGGCTATTTCCTCAGGCCTATTTCTAACAGTGTTCCATGTACTTTCGGCGTTTAGTCATGCTGGCCACATGAGCACAGAGACATCTTCAGGCAGCGCTGGCTCTTCGGCTTTAAAACAGAGATGAGCACCACCTCCTAGAATTGGGAATGATTAGCACATATGTGCAAGGTGAACCTTTACCTTATTTCTATTTTTTATGCCTTTTTGTTTAGTATTTAATTGCATTTCATGTTATATGTTAACAGTTATGCCACTTGTTTTATGCTACATTATATAACACAGTGATAGTCAACCTGGTCCCTACTGCCCACTAGTGGGCATTCCAGCTTTCATGGTGGGCGGTAGGGGTTTTGTCCGATACTGAAGCACTTTCCTTTTTTTAATTTAATTGATTTCCCTACTTTATAAATCACCATTACTGTGGAACCGGTGGGCGGTTAGAAAATTTTACTACTAACAGAGATACAAAAGTAGGCGGTAGGTATAAAAAGGTTGATTTCCCCGATACAACACATAGCTATAGTATTAACATTAATGATAATTTAAACACACAGATTTCAGTGGTTTAGTATTTTATACGCCATAATAATAATTCAATTTTTAGTTATTTAATTATAATTCATACTGGAATGATTGTAAATGTATATTGTTCTAATGTAAATTCATAATTTAATTTATACAATAATTTGGGTATAGGAATTATTCCATTCTGGATGACAGCCAAATTAATCTGAAGCTTTGCAAAAGAAAATGGAAAAGAAAATAAGTACTGCCTAAACAAATGTGTGAGTTTTGTGCTGATCACATGGAACTGCAAAAATACAGTTATAATATTTTAGTTCAGAGGTACAGAATTTCAGGGACAAAGGCTATGCACAATCTTTTCTTAGGCTATATTGCAAATAATGTGTGGGACCAGAACAAAAAGATTAAACATGTCAAAAATTAAATTTGATTTATGATTATATTTAATTAATGAAAATTAATATGATTTTTGCTGATGCAATTTTCCTCTGTTGTAGGGTAGACACTAAATATTATAACCTAGGGACAACTTTTGGGGGTCTTTGGAAGTTCTACATAAGATTAAGGGATAGTCTATGATGCTTTGAGCTGTAAATTATGTTTCTATTTTAGCAGTGTTCTAATTTCTACTTTAGCCTTTGGAAGTAAAAAAGTGCTTATGAGAGCTATAGATCAGCGCATCCATAAGGCACCGATAGGGTAAGCTACTATGTGGAGTACCTGTAATTGATATTTAGATCATATATGAAATAAATATCTTCTTTTAGTAATGATCCATGCAGTTCAGATATTTATACTCCTTTTCTATTTCCACATGCAAATATCTGAAATAAAAGGCTTATTTTATTCATTATTAATTCATTATTATTTAGCAGCACATACTGTAATAAACTGAAGGTTTTGCATTAGTAATATGCTTCACTATTGTTTTGCACAGCACTATACTATTCCATGTCTATGGAGATTCGTAGTCATCAAATCATGGTTGTTCCAAAGATGCATTTTCAAACGCAACTGGACTTTCTAGATTTTTCTTGAAGACATTTTGCTTCTCTTCCAAGAAGCTTTTTCAGTTCTAAGTAGGAGGCTAACTGAAAAGAGTATAAATCCTTCCTTCCTTATCTACAGAAATAGAGGTAGTTCTCAACTTACAACCATTACCACTTAATTACCATTCAGAATTACAACAGCACTGAAAATGTGACATGATCATTTTTCACACTTATTTGCCATTGCAGCGTCCCCATGGTCACATGATCAAAATTCAGTTGCTTGGGAACTGGTTCATATTTGTGACAGTTGCAGTGTCCCAGTATCATGTGATCATCTTTTGTGACCTTCTGATAAGAAAAGTCAATGGGGAAACCAGATTCACGTAACTACTAACTTAACAACTGCAATGATTCTGTTAACAGGAGATGCAGTAGCTTAGTGGCTGAATGACACTGGAGATGGTCTTTGCTTCAGCAATTTGAGTCCTAGCACTGTGCAGCACTGTCCCATCACTTGCCGTAGCTTCTGCCCACCTAACAGTTTGAAAGCATGTTCTGTGAGAGTAGATAAATAGATACCATTTCGGTGGTGAGAAAATCTGGTGCTCTTTTCAGGCAATCAGATTCTTGCTGGCTCTGAACCTTCCTGGTTGTAATGCCCATTTGGGAGGCAGCTCCAGTGGAGGGAAAGGGCCTTGGAGGATGCTGCAGGAGGAGACACTCGTTTTTCTTTCTGGTGCAAAGCTAGCTCGCCCTTCTGTGGCACACCTTGGGAAGCATGCAAACATTTACCATAACAGAGCTACTAAATTTGCAGGCACACCACTACTCAGCATTAGTATTGTAGTCTCCTGGCTAATGTAACACTACTAAATGCTAAATAAAATAAATTTCATTTAACAACTGTGGCAAGAAATGGAGCAAAATTCACTTAATTGTCTTGCTTATCCACAGAAATTTTGAACTCAATTGTAGTGATAAGATGAGGATTATCTGTACATTCTTTCTGCTCTTGCATGACTTTGCCATTTAGGAATAAATGTGTCATTTTGAGTTCACATGTAATTATCAACCAAGAAAAATGCTGATGAAGTTAGAGGGGGCACTATTTGATAATATCAAAAAAAGAATCTGCATTTTAAGAGGAATATGAGTAGTTGGAGATTCATTGCTATTATTTTCAGAAACTGAAATGTTATAAAATGTTATAAATAGCATTGCCTGTTATATTTTGAAAGTCTTATTTTCTGGGCATAGGAAGATTGAATTTGTAAAATTGACCTGTAAATCTACTACTATTCTGGGACTAGGATATGTGAAATGCTGCATTACATTTATTAAATTGGAAATATTATTGTTATGAAGATAAGCACTAATGATTCGAGTTGTTAATCCTTATTTTGACTACCTCATTTTGAATAATGTTGTCCAATAATCTGTTTTCTTCAAAACTTATTATAAATATTAGATTTTTCATAAAAAGTACCCTAGTTATGACTGCAATCTTAAGCATAGGATTGTCTAAGAGGATGCATCATTTCGATTTATACAAATTCCCATGAATTTCAGCCATCACTTTTTCAGAGAACATTTATTATTTTGCATTTTAAAATTCCTATTTAATAACTCACAATAAGAGGAATAAAAGCAATCAAAACCTCTAATCCACATACTTCTTTTAGTGAATGCCTATACTGATAAGTACCAATATTAACATTTTCTTATACTACTGTTAATATACTTCTTTTAAATCATACAATTATATAGTCATAATTATGACAACGTAAATTAGGTTCCATACTTTTAAGAAAATACATGTCAAGTATATTTTTAGACATTTTTGAATGTTATAGAATGAATTTGTTCTTCAAAACATCTCTGGATGTAGTTGCAAGAACCATGCTTTCTGATGGTAGCAATCAGATCAGCAATTTTCTTGTAGTATAAGGGAAAAACTAGTTATTGATTCTTTTCCCTTCCACTAAATGTTCTGATCTCACACTGTTGATTTCTGCTTCAGATCTAGATTTCTCATCCTAATATAAGTAGCTATTTTCTATTATTCTCTTCCATTACTTCTTCTTTGGTCTTATTCACACACACCATTGGTCCCTTGTTCTTTTCCCTTTTATCTCCACTACTGTGTTTTTTCATATATCATATTCCTAGTGTAGATTCTTTTTTCTCTATAGCAATACAGCTTCCTAATCTTTCTGAGAGTTAACAGTCTGTCAAATACAACTTTTAGCCTTTTAGATATCATCAGTTTTGCCAAATACAGCCTGTTGAATGTTTTACTATTCTTTACTGATCTGTTAACCTAATGGAAAGTAATTATTAGAATTAAAAATGTATCTTATTGATTTCATTTTAAGTTAGTGAGTGTTATATTTGGGATTTATCATACTCAAGAGACATAATGGACTGAATTCTTTTTAGCTGTTATATGTCCTGCTGTTATTTAAATATGGTCAAAGCAAATTTATAAAGATATTTGTTACTCTTACAAAAAGAGACACAGTGGCTCAGTGGCTTAATGATGCTGGAGATAGTCTTTGCTCTGCGGTTTGAGTCCTAGCATTGATGTCACTCAGCTCAGCTTTTGCCCACCTAGCAGTTTGATAACACATTATATGGAAGTAGATAAATAGGTACCACTTCAGCAGGGAGACAAGCCAGCACTTTGTGCAGCCACTTAGTAACCTGCTGGTACTGAACCTTCCCAGTTGTGGCACCTGTTTACAGGTGGCTTCAGTAGAGGGAGAGGGCCACAGGTGCTGCTGCAGGAAAATGGCTCATCTTTCTTTCTGGTGCTCAGCTAGGTTGCCTATCTGTGGTGCACCTTGGGAAACATGTGAACATGAACCAAATAGGGCTAGCAATCTCGGGGAACCAAACTGCTACTCTGAATTAGCATTGTAGTCTCCTGGCTAATGTAACATAACTATGCATTAAATAAATTAAAACTCTTGCAAAAATGTGTTTGTCCTTATTTTGCACAGTTTTTGCCCAAATTCAGTACTTTTGCTCTATTTTTTAATAAAGTATTAATTAAAATGATAGAATGCTAGTTTATGACATATCAGTTCACAAAGTATCAGTGATAATGTGTCAGTGTGTGTTACTTTAATAGAAGTCTTTTGAACTATTCTGCCTCTCCATATTTCCTCTAAGTACAACAAAAACTTTAAAAAAATATTTTGGTAATAGAACTAGGATTGTGAAGCAGTTTCTTAATTTGTATTTGCCCATTTTTGTTTATTGAATTAGCTAGGTTTAAATGCATCTCTGGAATATGAATATAGATGTGTCATATTATGATCTACTGTATGTGAGAGAACCTTGTAATTTAATAAAAAGCAGTTCACTTGTTTGAAAGGAAAGCTAACTTAGGTTTTTTCCTCTCTTTTACAATAACACTATGGGACCAAATCATAGAAGAATATCAACAAATAAACATTTCTCCGCAGTTTCATTAATTAAACAAATAAAGGTTGTTGATGGCAGTCTTTGGATTAGGGGACAAATTAAAACATTCCAAACATTCCAACTAACTGACTGTTCTAGCCACATGGCATCACTATAGCACACAACCCAATTAAAGCCCTCCAAAACATTTGGGCTTAGATAACTTAGAACTATGCCGGAGGATGAAAGGGCTGCAAGTCTTCAGAATCATAAAGAAAGGTACAGGAGGAGATAGAAAAAGATGGAGGGGGAAAGCGAAAATCAACTCAAAGATACATGGCAAACACTAATTTGCAAGTTTCTCAACATAACAATGCTCACTGTCAATAGAGCCAGGGTCATTGGTTTGATGTGAATGGGTATAAAAATTGATTGATCCTAAAACATTTTTAAAAGAAATTTCATTTAATGCAACATATTGTTTTTTAATATATGTGACACTTTACATATTCTGGTGTTCCTTCTTTTCCTATTTCTAATTATCCCCAGCAGGCAAGAGGGGCCACTATTCCATTGTAGTTATGTTTCTAGGCAATTTTTGTTTTACAATGACATCATTTTGATACTGCTTTATTGTAATAGTTATATTCTTTATTGCATTGTTGTCTGGTTCCTACAAATTTGCCTAGATGCAACATTATTATGCTAAAAACAAGATATAATTTGCATAAAACTTTCATTATCAAAAGAATTTTAGAAACAAAGTCAATGAAGCATGCCTTGCTGCAACTGAATTAAATTTCATGAGTTTCTTAATGATGAACAAGAGAAAATGAATAAAAAGAATAACTAAACTTTCTAATAATTGCAACAAAGCAAAGATATTTTTTCACCCACCCAAAACAAAATATTATTTTTAGTTTCTGTACTTCTTACTACTGCAAAAGCTGTGGGATATACTGAGAGATGTGATCACATATTGGTCATAATTTTAAATATTTCTGAATTAATTCTGTTAACATAATAATATATGTTAACAGAATTAATTCAGAAATATTCTGGATAGTTAGTTATAAAAATACAAATGGTGTATTTTTAATCCTTATATTGAATGCATGTGTATGTGTACATATTATTATGTATCACTCTTGTATTCAGATATATTCATATAGATATTTAGACTTAGACCTAGAATGACTTTATTGTCATTTTAAAAGTACACAAATTGGCGTACTTTAAAATTTATTATTCAAATTTGTATACCGCCCTATCTCCCCAAGGGGACTCAAATGAAATTTCAGTGCATACAGGTCTCAAAGGGTCACCATTGGAGGTGACCCATTGACCTCCAATATAAATGACTGACAAATAAATAAATAAATAAATAAATAAATAAATAAATAAATAAATAAATAAATCATGTACACACATACCCATATATATGACACAGGAAAACAACAGTCTGGTTCAGATGTCTATATGTACGTGGAGAGAGAAATGAATCTTGTGAGTTTACACAGTGGATGGCATAGGGAACAAAGCTGTTACAGAATCAGGTAGTCCTGCTAGAAATACTTCAAAACTTCCTCCCAGAGGAGAACAAAGGAAACACATTTATGTGTACATGTAAGAGACGGTGTGGCTATAAAATAAGTGAGAGTATTGAATGTGTGTATTAAAAGTGTGATATACTGAATTAATCTAAATTTCTGGGTTTGTATTAACCAGAAACTAATAGTCTGTTGGGTTGACAAAAACATGTTAGGTTGAAATGTGTTTGACTAGCCTGTGTCAAAAGAACTCTGCAAACATAAATTAGCAATTCTGGAATGAGAAAAAGGATAATGAAATGTATTGTAATTTTAGCAGGAATGAAACATAAATCTTCCTTTTTTATCAAAACTTATCCAGCTTTTCTCTGAACAAAAACCATAGCCATTTGGAACATAATAGGAAAATGTGAATAATATTACATTTTAATAATAAAGATATACTTTGGGATTGATAGATCTTCTTGGGAAAGCTTTTTAATAAAGTTGGTCGCTATTAACTAACATTTCAACTGATCATAAACGTCTGTATTTTATCTTCCAGGAATTACAGTTTGAAAGGCTTACACGAGAACTTGAGGCTGAACGTCAGATTGTAGCCAGCCAGCTGGAGAGATGTAAACTTGGATCTGAGACTGGAAGCATGAACAGCATTAGGTATTTAATTAGAATAGTTTTATTATTTTTGCATAATAAATTGAAATCGATAATTGATTGTACTGATCATTCCCTTGTGTATTATAAGGTGTCTAACATAGCAGTAGAGCAAAAATATTACATTATGTGTGTTAACCTAATAATGCATTTGAGCAAAAACTGATAGCAAAAACACACACTGTGAAAACTGGGGAGGTGATGAAACAGCATGACATATAAATCTACTAAATTTAGTTCCTTTTAAAAAACCAATGTGGGAAATAAGTCCAGTGCTGTAGAATTTGAAAATGCAGAGTGCTGCAGGTAATTTGCTGCCATACAAACATAATAATATTTTGTTCATTGTTCATTTTGATCATTTTAATCAAGGAAATATTTGCCTTAAAATATCTGTGCCATTATTTTTTTTGATTTTCTTTTCTGGTATTTTTGCTAGAGAATTATCAACTCTGTTGAAATGAGTTTCATGATTATAATTCTGCTACTTATTTAATTTTTAAAGATCTAGAGAAATACAGATAGTCCTCAACTTAACAACAGTTCATTTAGTGACCGTTCGAAGTTACAACAGCATTGAAAAAAGCAACTTATGACTGTTTTTCACACTTTTGGCCATTGCAGCATCTCCATGGTCACCTGATCCATATTCAGACGCTTGGCAACTGATTCATATTTATGACAGCTGCAGTGTCCCAGGGTCACGTGATTCCCTGGTGCAACCTTCTGACAAGCAAAGTCAATGGGGAAGCCAGTTTTACTTAAACAACCATGTTATTAACTTAACAACCTCAGTGATTCACTTAACATCTGTGGTCATAAAATAGGGGAAAACTTGCTTAACAAATGTCGCACTTAGCAACAAAAATGTTGGGCTCAATTGTGGTCATAAGTCAAGGGACTACCTGTATACACAAATTAATGAATTTGTGTTGGTTTTTTAGACAGCTTTTTTAGTGCATGCACAGTTGGAAGTACTTAGTTTAGCTTAGGTGATCCCATAAAAGCTAAGCAGAAATGGGCCTGGGAATCTATCAAAAATGCCCATCACTGACATTCAATATACATCTCAAAATAGGTAATGACAAATCACATCTGGAGTGACTTCAAGAAAACTACATTCATGTAAACCCTAGAAGTCATCCTATGGGAGTCTGTTCTTGTCTAGCCAAAGATAGAAAAATAGAATGATTGCGTGAAGTAGTTTTGTTAAAAAATAAAAAAAATACACATTAAAATTAAATTAAATAATAAAATATTAAAAAGTAGTTTTGTCTAGTGGTTAAGGCATCAGCTTAGAAAGTGGGAGACCATGAGTTGAAATCCTGCCTTAACCAAGAAAAGCCAGCTGGGTGTCTTCGGGCCAGTCCTGTATCTCAGCCCAATCCACCTCACAGGTTATTGTTATGGGGAAAATGGAAGATGGAAAGATATATTGGATATGTTCCCTTTTGAGTTATTTGTAAAAGTAATAAAGGTGAGATACAAATGCTTTACTGGGATGTGGTAAATCAAATTTTAGAATAATTTAGAAATGAGTTTAAATTCCTAGTTGTTGAAATAAACTGATTATGATTACAATATTATTACAATGACAATAAAGATTATTATTATTAAATGCTTGAAAAATAAAGTGAAATAATTACTACTAAGAAAGAGATTCAAAGATAAAATCACTTGCTTTTAATAAATTGTCAAATATATGTGTTCATTAAGTGTTTTTGATTATGTTAAAACATGGAGAAATTCATATTTTCCAAATCTCTGCATCTTATCTCAAGATATATTCAGATCCTCATTAACTCTAAAATAGATTTGGCAAAGCACTCTCTCCTTGGGGCTTTCTTTAAAGACTATCTGGGAGCTGCAGTTGATACAAAATGCAGTAGCCCCTCCATTGCAGGAACAGCATACCTATATATAAATACTTATATATCTTGGTGCTTGGGATCTCCAGGACCATCTCTTTCTGGTAGAACCCACCTGCTACACATTCCAAATTAGAATACTGATTATTCCACCTTGAGGTTTGGAGTCCTTGAGTTCATTGAAACAATAAAAAAGAGTCAGTTTTCATTATACCCAATATCCTAAATCCATAACTTAGTGTATATATATATGATGCTGTACATTTGTTTGCTTGAATATATGACTGAACAAAGTATTACCTGAACAGATTTTATTGTAAAGGATTTAATTCACATGTAAAGTTCAGGATTCGATATTTCATGAGTTTCTCTTATATTCAACAAACTTTCTCTTTTGTTCAACAAACAAAAGATGGTATTTTTAAAGATCATGTTTAAGCAATCCATATGATCTGATTCAAAGGTAATACTATACTGCTGTGTTGAGTTTAATACATACTCAGCATGTGTATTTTCCATCCTTCTCTACTTTGCTCATATTTTAATTCAATGATCTAAATACAGAGGATGTTACTTTAGGCTTGACTGCGCTAGTAGACTTTTGGATCCAAATGGATAGTCTGAAACCATTTCCCAGTGATGTTTATCAGCTCTTAGTTTGCCATGTTTTGAAATGCTATCTTTTTTTCCTTGCATGCAGAAATTCCTAAGTCCTGGTTTTCAGTGGCAGTTCCTCTGTTATGGCATAACCCTCCAAAAGAAGCCTGATTGCCTCACAGGTTTCATTTTCTGGAGATTTTTGAAAATTGAATTATTTCATAGGGGTTATGATGCATGATAGGACACACTGGGTTCTTTGATTTAGTTTACAATAGTCCCCAGCTTATTCCATTCATTCAGAGTTCTGGTGGTACTGAAAAATGGACTAACAACTGGTCATTGAAATTGCAGCTGTTGCAATTGATCCTCAAAATTCTGGCCATCACAACATCCCTTTGATAATGTGATCATGATTTGGGCACTAAGGTGCCTGACTTGCAATTATGACATCACAGTGAGTTGTGATGTGATTGCCATTTGCAATCTTCTCTGCTAGCTTCCCACAAGCAGAGTCAATGACAAAGGCTGCAGGGAAGGCTGGGTGAGTTTCTCCTGCTGCTTTTTCTCCTGAGGAATCTGTTCCTAAATTCAAGATCCCACGGATCTCTTACAACATAGCATCACCCACATTCCATAGTGTTTATCTGTCTGAAGCACTCTACCACAGTGTCAATCAATCTGCCCAAAGCCTCCATCAGCACACTCATAATCTCCACCACCCCATTCATGTCTACTGGCCCATCCACTTAAAAAGAAGTAAAACGTTTCAGTCTCACAGCTGTAGGAAGAAGGAGGACTGATTAGCTAAATATTTGCTCCCCAAACAGTAAACTTTGACTAACAAGACAATAACTATTCACCCATTTTGTTAAATCACATGCTGTACCTGTATTAAATAAAATTTTGTTGGATAAATAAACCATGTTTTAAAAACCACATCAAAACCTCAATATTGACTAGTTTCAGCTATGTTATGCAATAATGTAGGGTTTTTTTTGTTTTTTTGTTTTATTAAATTTATACCCCACCCTTCTCCAAAAAGACCCAGGGCATTTGAAAGAGGAAAATCCTCATTATTTGAAGCTATAATCTGAATTTTGAAAGACTTACAAATATGGCTTATATGAACTGGGAATTATTATATTATAGTATTGAGGAGACACTTCTATGGTTATTTATGTTTCTTTTTATGCATTTGTGATTATTTAATAGATATGCACTAACATGTGACTAAGGTATTTCATAGCATATAGCATATTTGTAAAAGATAGTTTTCAACATGAGTATTTGCTTTGAACAGAATTTTGCCTCTAACATTCATGGATATTTTAAAATGGATGATTGGTGGATGATCTCTGGAGGGCCAGAGATGGGGGTTGTTCCTCCATCCTGGTCCTATTAGACCTCTCGGCGGCTTTTGATACCATCGACCATGGTATCCTATTGCATCGGCTGGAGGGGTTGGGGGTGAGGGGCACCGTTTTGCGGTGGTTCTCCTCCTACCTCTCCGGTCGAGTGCAATTTGTGTTGACAGGAGGGCAGAGGTCGACCTCGAGGCCACTCACTTGTGGGGTGCCACAGGGGTCGGTCCTCTCGCCGCTCCTGTTCAACACATATATGAAGCCGCTGGGCGAGATCATCCGTGGTTTTGGGGTAGAATACCATCTGTACGCTGACGACGTATCTACCCCAAACCACCCCAACGATGCCGTCGAAGTGATGTCCCGGTGTATGGAAGCCGTGCGGATCTGGATGGGAAGGAACAGACTCAAGCTCAACCCGTCCAAGACCGAGTGGCTGTGGTTTCCAGCACCCCGGTTCAACCAGTTGATTCCATCACTGGCCATAGGGGGCAAACATCTAGCCCCCGTGGATCGAGCACGCAACTTGGGGGTCCTCCTGGATACCCGGCTATCTTTAGAAGACCATGTGACAGCCGTGGCCAGGGGGGCATTCTACCAGGTTCTCCTGGTACGCCAGTTGCAGCCCCTATTGGACCGGGACGCCCTTCGCACAGTCACTCATGCCCTCGTGACATCCCGTCTGGACTACTGTAACGCTCTCTACATGGGGCTCCCCTTGAGGTGCATCCGAAGACTACAGCTAGTTCAGAATGCAATCGCGCGGGCAATATTGGGTACCTCTAGGTATTCCCACGTAACACCGCTCCTGCGCGAGCTGCACTGGCTGCCTGTGGTCTTTCGGGTGCTCTTCAAGGTGCTGGTTACCATCTTCAAAGCGCTCCATGGCATGGGACCTAGTTATCTGCGGGATCGCATACTACCCCATACATCTCTTCGGCCGATTCGCTCCCACAGAGAGGGGCTTCTCCGGGTGCCATCCACTAGGCAATGCCAGCGGGTGACGCCCAGGGGAAGGGCCCAACCCTCTGGAAAACCTACCCCCCGAACTTAGATCTATCCCGGACCTCCGCTCCTTCCGTCAGCAACTAAAAACCTACTTTTTCCAATAGGCCGGCCTGGCCTAACCTACCATTTTTAGCCTTAGTTGTTTAGTAGAGAATTTTTAAATTTGGCTTTAGGGATTTTAACGGGGTAGTTTTTAGCACAGGGTGTAATTTAATATAGTTTTAATGTATTTATGTATTTATTGTGATGTATTGTATTTTTATATTTGCCTGTGCACCGCCCCGAGTCCCTTTGGGGAGAGGGGGCGGTTAATAAGTCGAATAAATGAAATGAAATGAAATGAAAATGCATTATTTACAAGATTTTTCTTTCTTTTAATGCCTTCCACTTTATATTTTACAATGGATAGATAATTAAGAAAATAAATATATTTCCATTCAACATATATACAAGCTCTATCTCCTTTTATGCACTACTATGGAAATGTACAATGCTACAAAAGAATGTGCAAGAATAAGCAAATTTATTTACAGGAAATATCCACTTTAAATTCTGCAGTTTTTATAATATTCATTTAAAGGTTGCCTTTATTTATTTGATTGAATGGATTTTGAAGTTATTTGTCATAGAAAAGAATGGTGTTTTCAGCCGTGCAAAAGCAGTGAGGGAAGATGGTCCCATCCTTAGAATTTAGGATACTTTGATAAATGTTTCATATATTCCACTGCAGCACATATTATACTGGTATAAAAGAACACATCCTTAATCTCATATAATTTTATAGCATCTTTCACAGCAGTTAACTATTCAGACTCAGATTAATTACATAATATCAAGCTGATTCAAACTGCTTTGTTTCATTGCAGACTTAGAATGGACCACAAGAGTATTGGGTTAAGTATCTCCTTTGACTGCTAGACTTATTTGACCACTGAGTAGCTTTTTATCATTATTTTTTTTAGTTTCTGTTAATGTTGTTCTTGCATTCTTGAATTTGGAAGCATGTAAAATTCACAGTGAGATTGTATCAGGCACTTGGGAGAAGATGGACTCAGTGTCATGTCTTACTCATTTGTATGCTGCTACAACCCTACGCATAAAGAAAATCAGTTACCATGGGATTTGGTATTGGAGACTCTGAATCAGAACAAAGACGCTATAAAGCAATTACAAAGAGCTCTACTGAATGGTTTCAAGAGAGGCTTGGTAGTGATTTTCCAGTTGAGGAAGGCTTGGAAATCATGAAGTGTATTACTTGGTTACAAAAGAGAAAGAACAGAAAGTCATAATTTACTCACTTTAATGCCAAATGACTAGAAACTTTTATAAAAGAAATTTTGCTGTAAACCCTAAGCAAGAATTTAGATATTAATGCACAAAACATGTTAAAATTAATCAATTAAAAAACAAATCATTTTATACCTGGAGGCAAAGATATATAGCAGAATGACATTTAGTTTCCCAAAACATTAATACTTCATATAAATAGATCGGAAGTAACTATGAAGAATGATCAGTACAAATTTGAAGCACATGTGAGGGACAGTAGGGATAAAATCAGAAGGAAGTCTTTTTGCCAGATAGAAGTGTGGATGTAGACTTGAAATTCTAGTCGCATTTATGCAAGTGTTTTTGTTTTTAATACAAAGAGGATCTGTTCCTTAGAAAACCTATAGGACTGTGCTGTACAGTTGCTACAGTTTTGCTATATAATTTCCTTCAGTTGTTTGGTTAGGAGATGGTAGGAAAACATTGAGGAGGCTAATGAAAAGTAAAATTACACCTCACTGAACTTTTATTTTACATTGTGAATTATCAAAGTCAGTTTTAGACATTAATTCTCTCCCTATAGTTTCTGAAACATGAATGACCAAAGAAGGGTGTCTTTTGCATTTATAGTTGTACACTTAATAAAGTAAGCAGCTGAACATTAATAAATGTAATGATACATTTAATAAAGTAAGAAGGATTACTTTCAGCTGCTAATATAAGGAAATTATGTTTTTTTTTCAAATATTATTTTGTTTTGTTTTATAAATAATGTTCTATCCTTTTTTTCAGAAACTGAAAGTTTCAAATTTTCACCTTCATAGCAACCTTATTAAGTTGATTAGAATGAGAAATAATGAGACGTTGCAAGGCCAACACATGAAAAATTGAGGACATTTGTTCATCTACTTCAGACAGCAGATTAAGACACTTACTCTTCCTTCTTCCCACCCACTTTGACAAATGCATATTAAGACAAAGTTTTGGTCTATGCCTGTGTTTTTGAGAGAGTTTCTGTGCATGCAGATAACACTTTCATGCTCTTAGTTTTTCTTCCCAAAAATCATCAAGCTATCATTCCCTTTAGATGACCAAGAGGGCAAATGAAACAAGCATTTGTTCCAATGTGGAAACAAACCAGCTGTGTTCTTTTACAATCCTGTGGGAGCTGAAACAAAATCAACTATACTCTGCAATGCTACTGATATTGTGCAAGCAGAGAGTCTGTAACTGCCTTTCAACTTGTACAAAATCCTATTTAAATTCTTGGAAATTATAATTCTATTGAAGATGAAGACGACTTTAATTTGCAGATTATGAAAAATCATTTGGATGATGACCATTATAAAAAGCAGTATAGGTCATTCTCCATGTATGACCACGGTCGGGCTGGAATTTTTAAGCAAAGGAGTCATTAAGTAGGGTGTCATGTGTCCTATTTGCTTCACAACCACAATTGCAGGTCTCCCAGTTGCAGTTATTAAGTGATGATGTGGGTCATTAAGGAAACCACTGGCAATAGGCTTAACTTTTATTCCTATGCTCAATACTCCAAAAATGCAAGTCATTTGTAATGAATGGAATTCAATGAACAAAATAAAGGAATTGCTCTGTCATCAAGTCACCATTATTTTATAATCTCCTTTACTTCCTTTGGCAATAATTTATCATTGAATGTTAAACATAATGTTTGATGAGTATCATGTCGTGTCATAATGTATGATTTTGTCATGGAGCGAACATATGTTTCACAACTTGACACAAATAACAAGAAAGGAGACCTAGAATAATAGGAGGAGGGAGTAAAAATTACATTGCTGCAAATTCTTTTTGTGCAAAACTTCTGGCAATATTTTGTTGACTTTGAAAAACAAAGTCATTGTAAAACCAATAATGGGTAATACTAACAAGATTTAATGACACAATGATATAACTTCGGCTATTGCACCTTAAAGTTATAGCTGAATAAGAATGGATATATGCTTGAAAATGCATGTGTGTGTGTGTAAAATACACAAATTCATATATGTAAAAATCATTACAGAATTTGCTAAAGAAGAAAAGATGTTGCCCTCTATGCTTCCATATAAGACCATCTGTGGATAAGCCAACCCTCAATTTTTTAATAATAATAATAATCTTTATTGTCATTGCACTAAAATTACAATGAAATTGGTTAATTCAACCAAAGTACTGTGAAAAATGTGTCATCAACAGATAAGCTGACCCTCAAAATGTTTGTAGGCTTCAATTTTCACAATTGGTTTGCATAGGTTAATTCACAGATTATCCATCTTTCATACTATTTTGGATAAAAATGTGTGAGTCAGTTTATCTGTAGATGGAGTTATCTGCAAATACATATGGGATATACAGATACTTTAAAAATATTTTTTTGTTTAATAGATTTGAGGATAAACCTATCCATATATAGCTAATCCAATTTTGGAAGCATTTTGGCATCTTAAAACTCTTGGCTTTTTCACAAGTATATATAGTATCCTTCTTTGTATTCAATTATCCTGTATGTTGTAGTTCAGAGTTCTCCAATGTTTCCTGCTTTGCGGACCTGCAAAGGAGAAGAGGGGATGATTCTGCACAAATGGCTGGCAAGCATGCGCGTGCAGCTCCATTTACATGAGTGCTGTGCCTGCATGCCTGCTACTCATTTAAATTGAGCATGCGTGCTTGCTGGCAATTCTCATGGGTTGAGAGGGGATGCCATGTGGTTGGACTAATTAGAATGTTGATTATTTCTGAGATGTTTTGATGTATGGTATATTATTCCTTTCATAGTTTATGTTGTTGGTTGTACTATAGTGAAAGATTGGGTTGTTAGTATGGTAGTGGGACACTTAATTAGTAGGGTGTTTTTTTAATAGACTTGTGTTTATGGTTTTCTGTATTTCCTCTGCTGATGAGGATATCCAGGAGGGATAGTATGTTGTTATTTTCTTCTTTCCTTGTGAATTTTATTCCTTTGAAGATGCTGATTATTTCAGATGTCAAATTGTTCCATTTTTATCATGACAAATGTATTAATACCAGACATGAGGTAAATGTAAACACTCATTTAAATTATCTCTTTCCTGGTAGTAGCTTTCTTGATCTAGTTAATATTCAGAGATTAGTACTTCACAATCTTAGGGATTGTAAGATTGATAATATTGAAATTAGGTGTTTTAATTTACTTCACCCAATTATTGCAAACATAATTAAATCAACCTTTTAAAATTGGCTTTTTATGGATGAAGTAGTTAAATGCGCAGGTATGGCCCGCTGTGTTATCAAGGGCACACTTTGATGAGGGACTAGTAAGTCAGGAGAAGTGGCGAAAGCGCAGGTGTAGGGTTTTTTTAGTAAAAAAGCTGTTGTCTGTTTTAGGGGGTACCAGGGAGGAGGGAGGGTTTAGACAGGTTGATACTAGCCAGAAGGGAACGGGCCAAGCCAGCAGACGACGGAGGGAGGCGGATGGTTCCGTTAAGAGGGGGGAAACACAAGTCATTCCGGTGGAGGGCTTCTCCATCCAGAGGGTCGTGGGGAGGGGCAGGACCGAGGGGAGACAAGTTCCTTCCTCCCGGTTGGAGGCACGTAGCCGTTGGTTACAAACGGTTGGGTGCCACAACCCCCGCAGGCTAGGTGGCCAGGGAATACAGAGCCAGGGTCTGCGGCTGATGTTTTGCAACGCCAGGTCCGTTGTCAACAAAGCCCCCCTCATTAGTGACCTTGTGTCAGAGGGGGAGCCGGACCTGGTAGGAATTGCGGAGACCTGGTTGGGCCACGAGGGAGGACATCCCCTCGTCGAAATGTGCCCACCAGGCTACCGCGCATTTCATCAGCCGCGGGCCCTAGGCAGGGGTGGTGGGGTAGCGGTCATTATTAAGGAAGGCCTTGAGCCGAGAGAGACCATTGTGCCTCAGACTTCCGGCTGTGAGTCCCTCTGCGTGAAGTGGGGCCTAGGGAGGCAGTTGGGCTTGCTGGTTGTATACCTGGCTCCCCGCTATGTAGCAGCAGCCCTGCCCGAGCTCCTGGAGGTGATCGCTACGGTGGCAGTGGAGACCCCCAGACTTATAGTCATGGGGGACTTTAACCTGCCATTGTTGGGCGAATCATCCGTGGTAGCTCGGGAGTTCATGGCTTCCATGACGGCCATGGACCTGACCCAAGTAATTCAGGGCCCCACCCACGAGGGTGGACATACGCCGGACCTCATCTTCGTCTCGGGCCAATGGAAAAGTGATCTGGGTACAGGGGATATAGTCATCACACCCTTGTCATGGTCAGACCACTCACTTCTCCGGCTCGACTTTCCGACCGCTGCTCCCCTCCGCGGGGAGGCGGAACCAAAGTCACCAATCTGGTACCGCCCCAGGCGCTTGATGGACCCGGATGGGTTCCAGACAGCGCTTGGGCCATTTCCTGTATCCCTGACCCGCGCCCCGATGGAGGACCTCACGGCCGCATGGAATAGTGCGGCCGTGGGAGCCTTAGATCGGGTCGCGCCCTTGCGGCCTCTCTTGCGGCGGCGAACCACCCTGGCTCCTTGGTTCACTGAGGAGCTGCGGGTGATGAAACGCCGCAAGAGATGCCTAGAGAGAAGATGGAGGGCTAGCCGCTCTGAATCTGACCGGACACAGGTAAGAGCCCATTTACGGACTTACATTGTGGCGCTGAGGGTGGCCAAACGTCATCATTGTGCCACTCTCATAGCATCCGCAGAAAACCGCCCTGCCGCCCTGTTTAGGGTGACCCGCTCCCTCCTTCAACAGAGGGAGCGGGAAGCCCCGCTACAGGGTAGAGCAGAGGAATTTGTGATTTTTCTGCAGGAGAAAACCGCCCAGATACAGAGTGAGCTAACCCCCATTCATGGCCCAGTGGGATGCCACGGGGGAGATCTTGTTTGGGAGGAGTTTGACTCCGTTACTTCCGAGGATATGGACAGGCTACGTGGGCGACTGCGAGCCACCACATGTTTATTGGATCCGTGCCCCTCCTGGCTTGTACTGGCATCCTGGGAGGTGACACGAGGCTGGCTCCAAGAGGTTGTCAACGCATCCTTGAGTGAGGGTTCCTTGCCTGCCTCCCTAAAAGAGGCCATGGTGAGGCCCCTCCTCAAGAAGCCCTCTTTGGACCCAGCTCTTTTGAACAACTACCGTCCAGTCTCCAACCTTCCCTTCTTGGCGAAGGTTGTTGAGAGTGTGGTGGCACAACAGTTTCCCCGTCACCTGGAGGAAGTTGACTATCTAGATCCGCGCCAGTCCGGCTTTCGGCCCGGGCATAGCACCGAGACGGCATTGGTCGCGTTGGTAGATGATCTCTGGAGGGCCAGAGATGGGGGATGTTCCTCCATCCTGGTCCTATTAGACCTCTCGGCGGCTTTCGATACCATCGACCATGGTATCCTATTGCATCGGCTGGGGGGGTTGGGGGTGGGAGGCACCGTTTTACGGTGGTTCTCCTCCTACCTCTCTGGCCGATCGCAATTTGTGCGGGCAGGAGAGCAGAGGTCGACCCCGAGACCCCTCACATGCGGGGTGCCTCAGGGGTCGGTCCTCTCGCCTCTCCTGTTTAACGCATACATGAAGCCGCTGGGCGAGATCATCCGTGGTTTTGGGGTAGAGTACCACCTGTACGCTGATGACACCCAGCTGTACATATCTACCCCAAACCACCCCAACGATGCCGTAGCGGTGATGTGCCAGTGCCTGGAAGCCGTGCGGATCTGGATGGGAAGTAACGGACTTAGGCTCAACCCGACCAAGACCGAGTGGCTGTGGTTTCCGGCTGCCCGATTCAACCAGCTCTCTCCAACGCTGGCCATAGGGGGCGAACATCTTGCCCCTGTGGATGGGGCGCGCAACTTGGGTGTCTTCCTGGATACCCGGCTGTCCATGGAAGATCAAGTGACAGCCGTGGCCAGGAGGGCGTTTTACCAGGTTCGCCTGGTACGCCAGTTGCGCCCCCTATTGGATCGGGACGCCCTTCGCACAGTCACTCATGCTCTCGTGACATCCCGACTGGATTATTGCAACTCTCTCTACATGGGGCTCCCCTTGAGGTGTACCCGGAGGCTTCAGTTGGTCCAGAATGCAGCCGCGCGAGCAATTATGGGCACCTCTAGGTTTGCCCATGTAACACCGCTGTTGCGCGAGCTGCACTGGCTACCTGTCGTCTTCCGGGTGCGCTTCAAGGTGTTAGTTACCATCTTCAAAGCGCTCCATGGCTCGGGACCTAGCTACCTGCGGGATCGGATCCTGCCCCATACATCCTCACGGCCGATTCGCTCCCACAGAGAGGGACTTCTCCGGGTGCCGTCCACTAGACTTTGTCAGCGGGCGACGCCCAGGGGAAGGGCCTTCTCTGTGGCGGGCCCAGCCCTCTGGAATGACCTTCCCCCCGATATCAGGACAACCACGGACCTCCGCTCCTTCCGCTTAAAATTAAAGACGCACTTTTTTCGTCTGGCCGGCCTTGGGTAGTCTCTTTTTAGGTCAGGGTTTTTTAGGGGTAATTTTTAGTTTAGTTATGGGTTTTAGCGCAGGATTTATTTAATTTATTTTTAACTTTGTATTTTGTATTTGTTTGTGGTCTATTTGTATTTTTAATTGCCTGTGCCCCGCCTCGAGTCCCCTTGGGGAGAGAGAGCGGGATAGAAATTAAATTATTATTATTATTATTATTATTAAATATACAGTCACAGATAACCTGCATTCTTAAAAAAAATTGTATCCAGTTTGTTCATATCTTTTTAAGCATTCATCAGCTTTTGCCTGAACTTGATTATTAGGAAGTAAAATATGAAACAGTACCTGAAAATTAATTGCTACAGGATTTGACAAGTATCAGTGTGCAAATTAATTCATGAAATTCTTCAGAAAAATACTTGTTGTAAGCTACTGGTGAAAACAATTGAAATAGTGGAAGAAGTCATAGGATATCTACTCATAACAATACACAGTTGATAATTAACAGTTGTTTTGTGTTGAAACATTTCTTACATCTGTAATATAAATAAAATATTTTAAAATAGGATGATGTTATTCTCTATATGATTATATGTAATGCCATTCTGTGTTCTACTATTTTAAGAAAATATTTCCCATAGTCTACTTTTACAGAAATATTTGTATCTAGTATATCTTATCTATAAATAGTATTATTGCTCATAAGATTAAATAATGCAATACTTACTGTGGTGTACCTGACTTGAGATTTGAGTTCTATTTTTCTGAATCCATTCAATTAAATAGGATCAGTCTATGGTAATAAATCTGTTTTGGGTCACATGTTAATGTGCATTTATTCTGAAGATTTATGTATTTCCTTTCGATAAACTGTTCGTAAATAGGCTTATAGTAGTTTTTCAATACAATCCACAAAATTATCCCTCTCCTTAATAAGATCTATTTTTTTCAGCTCCATCACTCCCTTTTGCCCAAAACAGCTCCCTTTTACCATCTTTACCTCTCATCTTTGCCCAACACAGTTCCACTCTTCCAGGTCTGTTGCTGTCATTTGTCCAATGGAAATGACTGTGTAGTTGCTATGGTAGCTGTAACATACATAGCAGTGAGGAGTTATGTTGCTAAGTGACTGGTCGTAAATCAAGGACTACCTCTATTTGGGGTTTTTTCTTATTAAAAATGAATTTTCAAGTGATCATTAACTGTATTAATAATTTAATAATTTATTATATTTATAAACCGCCCCCTCTCCCCGAAGGGACTCAGGGCGGTGACAAAAAGCTATATTCTAAAATGTACATTTGAATAACCTTATCACATATCTTGCAAGAAATATGCTAGATTTTCTTTAAGTTATCTTCTTTAATTTCTACTTTTTTCCCTATTGATATTTTAAAATCTTTACTAAGCAAGATGAGTTGCTGAATATTCACCAAAAAAGATTGGTTAGTTAATATAAAAAAAATAGGTAGCCATTTTGCTATTGATGTTTATAGTGTGATTTCCTACACATCATTGTTGAACTACAGCAGAAAGATACTTGCATTTGAAATTCTCTTTTGGTCCATTGCTTCCTTGTGGAATACTTGTAAATGACGGTGAAGCATTGTATGTGCTCCTTGTGGTTATTTCAGTGCTTGTGCATTGAAAGTTCCATATAATATCAATATAGTCTTCCAGAAAAATATACACAATGCATCGACTATGTGTAAAATATTTACTGATTAAAAATTTCTTTGATGGTCTTTTAGCTTGCTTTAAAAATAAATTTGAGACATTGGAACAATGTTAAAAGTTGTGTAAGGTAAAGGTAAAGATTCTCCTAACACATATGTGCTAGTCGTTCCCGACTCTAGGGGGCAATGCTCATCTCCATTTCAAAGCCAAAGAGTCAGTGCTGTCCGAAGATGTCTCCGTGGTCATGTGGCCGGCATGACTAAATGCTGAAGGTGCACTGAACGCTGTTACCTTCCCACCAAAGGTGGTTCCTCTTTTTTCTACTTGCATTTTTACATGCTTTCGAACTGCTCACAAAAGTTGTCTATATTATTTCCTCCTCTCCCCCTTTGTCTTCTTTAAACTAAACCATTAGTCTGTTTAAAAGAGAAACTTAGCAAAATTTAGAAAATGAGTTCATCATTTAAAAAAAAATCTACTGGATGAGTACTTAGAATAGGTTTGCGTGTGCCTCATGCACTTTAATGTGGTAACTTACTCCTTTTCAATCTTCTTCCCCAACTTTTTTAACACACTATATATATTTCTTTTATAGTGAAAAACATAATCTCACTTCTGTCTTTCTGACCAATTAACATTCTGTTTCATCTGTAATAGTCTTGATATGATCTTTTTTTATCCTTTATTTTATTTTCTTTATTTGAAGAAAGCAGTCTCTGCCATTTATTAACTTAATTTCTAAGGTCTTAACTTTAGTTGTGGCATTACAATTGATACTGTTTAATGTAATGAAGTATATAGATTGGTCAGTTATAAATGTTGCTTGGTTTTAGTTCATACAGTAATTCTTTTTTGGGGGGGAAATTGTGAGCTTGTCTAGCATCTACTGATCCTGTTATGGCATTTGATGATTTCAGATGAAGGATGGCAGCTTGTTACTAACAGTATGCTCTCAAATGAAGGTTGGAAGATATATCATCCTATTCCACATTCACTCATAGCTCATTTAATGCTATATTTGTGCCAAGTGAGGTTAAGGAGCAACACAGTGATATGCAAAAAGATATAAAAGCAATCATTGTTGATAATGTTGCAGATGAAGATGAATAGTGTGACAAATAATGAGGAGATAATTTGCCGGAAATGATTACATAGAAGTCTGGGTCCTTTGGGAAACAAGAGATTTAATACAGAAAATGGTTTATGAACAAAGCAATACCTGCATCTTTCTTGCTGGAAAGGTTGTAGTGCAGATACAAGAGATAATCATCAATGCATCTGAAAAATAGTTATGATGCCAAACATTGACAAATATTGAATGCGTTGCTCTAGTATAGTAATATTTTATAACCACTTTGAATGTATAATGCCAAATTCTATTAAACGTTTTATTTACTACAGTATGTTTTTTTCTGCCCAGTAACTTTTGTTTTGACAAAAAAGGTTCCAATTAATAGCTATTAAAATATATAAGACTAAAGAGGAGTTTTGAAACTGGCTTCTTAAAGAAAATACACAATATTCTTTTAACATTAACACACAGATGCACTACTTTTAGGAGTGGCATATCATAAACCATCCTCTAAAATCAGAAACAGGAACATGAAACACAGAGATGAATAAATCAATTAAATACATTTTGGTATAAGAATTCTAAGTTAGTTTGAAAGCCATTTTTTCCATGACTTTGGAAAAAAAGACTTTCCATGTTTGTTTGTTTTTATTTCTAGCTTAGCTGCAATCTAGCAACAGTGCTATATTATTATATTTGGGGGGGGGGGGGTATTTGCTTTGAGTTTTTCAGACATAGTTTCCAATCATGTTTCATTCCTGCTTCCGTTCCTGAGCTTTAAGTCCATAGGAAAAAATGCTACCTTAATAACTTTATTACCTTAATAACTCTCTCAGTAGACCAGAGCAGGGTTGATATTCCAGATTCAAATGGGAACAATTAGGAATGCCCCAAAACAATCCTTGGATGACCATGGACCTATCTAGGAAGAAGAATCCAATGGTTGCAAGTTTTGATAGGAGTGGCCACAGGATCTAATTTCCATCTTTTCCTTTTAGCTGTTTGTTCTTTTTAAGTGCACCTTGGTTTTTAATTGCACTTTTTGAAGTTTCTTTTTTCACTTTGATTCTTATTTTTAACAGTTAATTGACTGGTTGAATGCTGCTTTATTTCAACCCCTTGCTGGATTTTAATGTGATTTCAGACTGTGAATTTCTTTTGCTTTCCCCATAGGGAAGTTGATAGCAATTTCTTGGGTAGTGAAAATGATCAGATATGTTTTACATTTACATCATATTTTTGCTATAAAGATTTTGTAAGCTATCTTTTAAAAGCTTTTATTTCTTTTAACTTCTCATTTCTTTTAACTTCTTATGGGAATATCTTTTTTTCTATTTATTTTTTTATTGTTAGACATACTATCTCAATTCTTTCCGCAGTTTGGTGTAAACGGGGTACTTTTTAACACAGGGTAAAACATTTAATTTAGTTTTAATTATTTATAATTGTTATATGTATATGTTCTTAAATTCCTGTACACCGCCCCGAGTCCCTTCGGAGAGAGGGGGCGGTCAATAAATCCAAATAAATAAATAAATAAATTAAGAGGAACTGTTTATGTCTGGATTCAACAGCCCAGCCACAGGAGAGTTTTGGACTGTATTACATTATGACTATTTACATTAAAACTGTAAATAATACATCAATTTAATGAAAAAGCCCTTTGGGAAGCCTTTGAAAAAAATGCTTTCTAACCTACAAGTGTAAATTGAAAGATAAAAAGTTGGATAAAATAACAGTGGTTTTAAATCAACCCAAAAATGACACTCAGGTTTAAGCAACAGCAATTAAATCAGACTTGCAACCAGACATATTAGAGTCTAATTCTTTGCTGGCAGATTTGAAGGAGAAGGAAATGGTTTAAAAACTGAAAGCTTGTTGAAGAAGGCTGAAAGGAGCAAGAATTCTAAGGACTGAGAAATAACAAAATCAATGAGTGATGGACTGAGCTTCCTTAAGAAGATTTATGGAGATTGGGGAATGGACTTACTATATCTTCCATTGAAGATCAAGTGACAGCCGTGGCCAGGAGGGCGTTTTACCAGGTCCGCCTGGTACGCCAGTTGCGCCCCCTATTGGATCAGGATGCCCTTTGCACAGTCACTCATGCCCTCGTGACATCCCGACTGGACTATTGTAACTCTCTCTACATGGGGCTCCCCCTGAGGTGCACCCGAAGACTTCAGCTGGTCCAGAATGCAGCCGCGCGAGCAATAATGGGGACCGCAAGGTACACCCATATAACACCTCTCTTGCGCGAGCTGCACTGGCTGCCTGTCGTCTTTCGGGTGCGCTTCAAGGTGCTAGTTGTCATCTTTAAAGTGCTCCATGGCTCGGGACCTAGCTATCTGCGGGATCGGATCCTGCCTCATACATCCTCACTGCCGATTTGCTCCCACAGAGAGGGACTTCTCCGGGTGCCGTCCACTAGACTTTGTCAGCGGGCGACGCCCAGGGGAAGGGCCTTCTCTGTGGTGGGCCCAGCCCTCTGGAACGACCTTCCCCCGACATTAGAACAACCACGGACCTCCGATCCTTCCGTCAGAAATTAAAAACATACTTTTTCTGCTTGGCCGGCCTAGGTTAGTCTCTACCTTTAGGGTTTAGGGAAGGCTAGTTTTAATCTGGGGATTTTAGTGCAGGGACAATTAAGTTTAATTTGTTTTTACTCTATTGTATTTATTTTTGTATATATATTTTATGTGTTTTAATTTTTCCCTGTGCACCGCTCCGAGTCCCCTTGGGGAGAGGACGCGGTATATAAAATAAATATTATTATTATTATTATTATTATTATTATTATTATTATTATTATTATTATTATTATTATTATTATTATTATTATCTAATCACAAAACAATTATCAACAGACATCCTTCCAACTTGTAGGAGGATTCTTTGAACACAAATGCTGCAGAGATATTCACAGTAGAGAATATATTTCCACATTATCTTGTGGAAAGATATGCAGTTAGTTATTGGGTAAGATCCCAGTTAAAAATTGTAAGGAAAAAATTATCATTAAGAATCAATTGAGGATATTTGATTCTGGAGACACCAGAAATAATGATTGCGGTAGTTTATGTTAATCAGAAGCTGTTGTGGACTTTCTATGAGTTAAATATAATAAATTGTTAGCAGAAGACTTCGAAGTTTAGTTTTTTGGGTGGTTTTACTTGTTAACTTCCCCCCTCCCCCCCAATAAACCAGATAGATGTCAGGTCAAATTGGATTGGTAAATAGAGTTATAGAAGTTCATAATTTATGAGCCTGTTTTGCAAGGGGGGAATTATTATTCTTGAAATATATTTATCAGTATTCAAGTAGGGCAGACAGTCTATGTGTATGTGTTTTATGTACTTTTTAATATCTTGTTTAGTTTAGTTTTTGTATTTTTTTGAGTTTGTATTTTAACATGAATAAAATAAAAATTAATAAAAATAGTCCTCTATTTATCTTTAGTAGGGGACCAGCAGACTTATAAACTACTGTGCTACTGATTTTTTTATTGTTGCTTTATTTCTTTCCCTTTTGCATGGAGTGAGGATGTGGAACTTTAAGCAGGCAAAGCAACAACTTTGTTCCTAGTTCTTAGCTTTTGCTCAGAGCTACCAATTACAACACACAGCCAGCTTGTGCTATAAATTCAAAGTGTTTATTGTGGTCATAAATTTGTTCTAAAGTAACAAACTCTCTGGCAACTCAAATCTGTCTGTATGGGCAAACATCGTATTTCATTTTTGCAGAAGAGTTGAGAAAGACAATTCTAAGTTCGGGAAGATCCGAGAATAGCCAATTTGCTGTTCAAGACAATCCAACAGAGCATACAAGAAGAGTGAGGTAGTAAATTATAACGTTGTTTCCTACAAAAAGTCTCCAGAAAAACTCTCTTATATATACCTTGATTAAGAGAATCTCACTTCTTTCTCAGCTTGACTTCCTCTTCTTAATTTGCAGTGTGCTGTTGGCTTTGGATCTTTGTCATGCTGTGGGTCAGCTCATGCTGCGGGCAGCTGATTCAGGTGTGCTCTCTTCCCCCTATTGCTGGGATGCAGACTGAAACTCATTTTACCCAGGCTCTTTAGATTTAAATCTGAAGACTCAGATTCATCCATATAAAGTATTGCCCACACTAGAGAGGATCTGAACACAGGCTGTGCAGAGGGGCCCAGAGACAATCCAACACATCGTGGCAGGCTATAAGATGCAGACAGGAATAGCATATACAGTACTAAACCAAGTAGTTTGTGTACAGACACATATATTCAGTATCTGGCTATACCCTCCCAAGTCCAAGTATGGGAATCCACAGAAGATTGTGGAGAATAAGAGGGCTAAGATCCTGTGAGACTTCCAGATCCACATGGACAGACACGTACTGGCTAGCCAACCAGACTTTGTGGTAGTAGATAAAGAGTACAAGATAGCAGTCATGATAGATATAGTGGTGCCAAATGACAGCAACATCTGGAAGAAGGAGTATGAGAAGCTGGAGAAATATCAAAGCTTGAAGAAGGAACGAGAGGAAGTGAAAGTAAGAGGCCAAAGTGATCTCAGTGTTATAGCATGCAGGGTGGTGACTCCTAAGCTGGGAGAATGGCTACGATAGATCGCAAGAAGGTTACCATTGCTCTCTGTGCAAAAGAGTCCAATGCTAGGAGCAGTTAAGATATTGCACAGAACCTTCAAACTCTTTGGCCTCTAGTAAAGGAACTGAGATACATCCAAATACATATCATCCATATGAGTGTATGTATAAACACATCAATCAATTATTCATCTCACAAAACAAATAATGGGTGGCAGATAGATTGTCATTTGAATAGAGGTATGGATAAGTTTTAAAAACTCCATCAGAACAGGGCAACAAAGTAGATTCCTCCAATTTAAAAGCATGTACACACATGCAGACACACACATTCGATAAATCAGATTTTATGTATGGTTTTATATTTCAATTTATTCTGAAATTTCCTCAGAACAAAGTTGGTGTTTTATCGGTGCTGTTCACATTTTGCATTACTAAGGATAACCCATGAGTAAGTTAAAATGAAGTATCCACTTAGCATTAGCAAAATTAAATTCAACTGGTGAAATAATATGTAGAAGCCATGCAATCCCTAAAGAGTTACATTTTGATTTGCATTTATCATATAATACATCAGCTGCTATGATAAATAGCAGAGTTGTCTTGGAGTTGCACGGTATAATTATACTTTGGAAATACCTTTCCAAAGTATTTTCAACATCATGGAATTTCAGAGGAAATATTTCCTGTTACTGTGTTAAATAGGTACCAGAACTGAAATTCTGAACTAAGTACAGTGTACCAGAAATTTTAATTGACAGCTCTTTCCTCTCAGATTTTAATAGATGCTGAATGTTAGTTTGTCCTTCAAACCCCCTACTTGAAGTATCAAATTACTAATACCAGTAGTTCAAACCTATTGTAGCATCATCTACTTGAGGGGTGGTATTTACCTACAGTAATGATCATAAGAGTCAAAGAGTGAAATAATCAAAAATTATTTTAACAGTTTGGCATTTATTGGACAGAATTGTATCCCATCTACATCTATAGAACTTACTGTTTTGAAGGCTTTGGATTCTACAGGAATATCATATATTTGGTTTACAAAATATCTTTTGTGAATTTTCTTTAAAAAAATTACAGAAAGTTTATTTTGGATACCTATGTGTATAGCATTGCCTATAATCATCTTGGTTTACAGTAAAACAAAGGTTTTGATTATACATGGCAGGCAGTTTCTCACATCGGCAAGAAGTCCTCTTTGATTTTCCTCTGGAACCATGAGGGATTCCCTTTGGAAGGATCTGATAATTCTCATTCCTTTACCTCTTTGTGATCTTCAAACCACTCATATAAGTGGCCTTCCTACATTCTGCCTTGGGACACTGCAAAGGTCTTGAGTGCACTGAAAAGTATTTTTCTAGGATTTTTCCCCCCACTTTTATATCTTTTTTTTTTTTTTTATTGAAATTTTTATACTGTTTTACAATATATCACCCAGTGCTGTACAAAACAAAAGGAAGAGTTGGTTTCAAGTATCATCTATTATCTTTAGGATCTCCAAAATCCACGTTCCCTCGGTACAGGCGTCGAGACGTCCAAAGTTCCAAGTGCATAGTCCACAAATGGCTTCCAAGTCTTCCAAAAGATATCGTTTTTATAAACCCCCTCTCTAAATTTAATATCACACGTCATTTTATCATTTAAGGCTAATTTCCACATTTCACAGTACCATTCTTCTATTTTAATATTTACCTCTATTTTCCAATATCTTGCTATTACAATTCTACCCATTATAATCATGATTCTAATCAGTTCTTTCTCATGTTTTGTTAACTCTGGTTCATTAATTATCAATAACAATATAGTTTCTGGTCTCAATATTATTATTCTTTTCATCATTTCACACATCGTTCTTTCTAATTGCTGCCAAAACTTTTTAATTTTCACACATTTATACCACATATGCTCATATGTTCCCAATTCCGTATTACATCTCCAACATTTATCACTCATTTTTTTATCTATCAGTGATAATCTTAGTGGGGTCCAGTACCATTTCCAAACAACCTTAAAATTATGTTCTTTAATCCTTATAGATAAAGTCCTCATAATCCGACTCTTCCAATTTTCGTTCCAATCCAAATCCAATATTTTAATCTTTAGATCTTCCTCCCAATTCCTTTTCATTACCATTTGTGGATTTCCATCAAAGTTTATAATCTTGTATATCTTACTGACGAGTCCTTTTAACCCAGTTTCATCCTTAATAATTTGAGATACTAAACTTTCAAATTTAGTTTTACTTCTATCTATGTTACATATTCCCCTTACTTTCATAGTCCATTTTTCTACCTGTATTTTTTCAAACCAATTTAACTCCAATTTTTGAATTACTTTTTTCTTCCTACTTTCAGTTCCTAAAGCTCTTAACCAATCTACTATATTTCCTATATTTTCATCCTCAATTACTTTGTTCCGACTTATATTAGTTTTAATCGGCCAACTTTCAGTTGTCTTTCCCAAAAACGTTATATCCGGAATCAATTTTTAACAAATTTATTCCACTTTTATATCTTAACCTAAACTCCAACAGTATGCTTTCTTTCATCACAACAGATGCTTTTCTTTTTAATCGCTTCATACATTATGTAGAAGCAAACCCACATTTGCTACCAACTATAAACTGAACTGGGTAGGAGGAATATACGAGTGCTTGAATCATCTGTGTGATGCATATGTTTGTAAATGTAATTGTTTTGTCTCCTTTTGCACCTCTGTCTCTATCTTTATTTTGTTTGTATTTGTATTTTATCATACAATAAACTTTAATAAAACTTTCTACAAAAAAAGAAAGCCACAGGAGAAACACAAATGTACTCTTTATCTATGCTTGCCTAGTAAATGTAAATAAAAGTAATCCCATTGTTTTGTTTCCAGAATTCAATTGAATTTCTTCTTTCTGAAAACACTCAGGATAGGCTCACAGCTATGTGAGTAATACAGTAGTGCATTCCATGTGTTAGAAGAAAATTTTGGTCCATTGCTTGAAGTGAATCTGAATCTGTATGTCATTTTCAAATTTCAGTTTAAAAATAACTGGCAGATCTAATCTATTACCATGTTTCCCCGAAACTACGACATGCCCTGCTAATAAGCCCAATTGGGCTTTTCAGAGCATGGGCCATAATAAGCCCCTCCCCTGAAAATAAGCCCGCCCCCAACTATTTAAGCACAAAAGAGCCTGCTGCAAAAAGAGCGGCGGGCCAGCAATGTGATAAACCCCCCACCGCCTGTTCCCTCTCGCACATAAAAACACCACCCATCCCACCCCAAGGCAGCCTGCCTGGTTTCCTTCCCCGTCATCCTTTTAGTTGGGGGGAGAAAGGTGCGCCTCTTACCTGTCCAGTCCTATTGCATTCCTTGCCCTTCCATCCAGTGAATCCCCTTGTAAAAAAAAAAAACATTTCGTGAGTTGAACTCCTTTCCCCGTCGTCCCTTTAGCGAGGAAGGAGAGGTGGGGGGTAGAAGCTAGGCACGCCTTTTATCTTTCAAACTCCATCATGTTTCCCACTATTGTGTCCAGGGAAGCTGCTGGTAAAAAAAAACCCATCTCACGAGTTCAAGAAGTTTGATAGAACTCACGAAAAGGGGTTTGTTTTTTTACCAGCAGCTTCCCTGGACACAATAGCGAGGAACGCGATAGAGCTTGAAAGGTAAAAGGCACGCCTCGCTTCTCTCCTGCCCCAGAAAATAATAAGCCCTCCCCCTGTAATAAACCCAAGGCCATAGTTCATGGGTCAAAAAACATAAGACCCTGTTGTAATTTCAGGGAAACACGGTATTACTACAATAATTATTTTGATATTTCTACATTAAAGTATTACTGTTTTTTTTCTTTTCTAATAGGTACAGCAAAATTCACTCTCTTTTGAAGGCAAATATAAATAGATACGTACTACTTTAGCAGCTTTAATTCAACGGAATAATTTTCCATGAAATTAAGAATATGATTGCAAATGGTAGTAATACTTTTAAATACAAAAATTATGTGCTACTGGTTAATATTGATTACCAGATCTAAGTTGTATAGCTTTGTGAGTCTAATATTAAAAGAGATTTTTTTTAAAAAAAAGTTATTCATTTGAGCCAGGATTTGACTTTAATTTTATTTTAAAGAAAGTTAAGTGTTTATTCCAGGATAACAAGAATATTAAATCTCATAAAGTTCATCAATGTTTATTAGTTTTTTTGTGAGACTTCCTTCAAAAGGTTTAAGAAGAAAGGAGCTGATTCCAAACTGATATTTTGATGAGGTACTAACCTAATTCAAGAATTTTCTTGGACAAATGATGCCTTGCTTTTTGAATGAATAATATTGTAATATATTGGGAAATGCTCTAAACAAACAGTACATTCATTCTTGGAAATGGTTGTATAGAAAGATTATGTGCATAAATCATTATTGCAAAAATGATCATAATTGGAAACTTGTGATCCTCTTATTTCATAAATGCATGGCTGATACCACAAGACTGTGTTCAAACTAAGTGTATTAATATTATACTAGATTGTGCTGATAGCTTTTAATGGCATTTCTGTTTCATTACATCTTTGATAGCAATTTAGATCAGCACTAACGGCATTTTTTCAATGACCAGTGCAGTACTTCCATGCCACTCAACCTTTAAAGGAAAGGGACTAAAGTGGCCTTTATATTTCTTATTTGCAATTTAGTATTTTGGTTATAAATGAAGCATTATGAATACATTCCATTGTCAGCTTTTTACCAGTGGCCCATAGATTAATACTTTGATGCTGAAAAACTGCAATGCAGAGAATATTTCCATTATCATGCCAATAGTATTTTGTTAATTTCTTTAAAAACATACAAATAAGTCTAAATTTCTAGTAAAAGATAATTATGATCACTTTCATTGTTATATTCACATATAAACACCTAAATAAAAGTATATCTTTTATCATTTTAATTGAGTGTTAATTTAAAAATTAAATACCTGGGATCACCATTTCATGAGATTTCAATGTTCTTTCATAATAGCTCTCATAATAGTATTTAGGAGAGATGGCATAAGGTTTCACTTCAAAAATGAGTATTCCTTATTGTGAGTATATACTCTCTCTTCCTCCCAGCCCTCCCTCCCTCACCAATACCATTTATGAACTATAGAATGGTTTCCAGTATTGGAATACATTTCCAACACTTGTTTTATTTAGTACTTTTTAAGGAATAAGATGGATGATGAAAAATGCTAGTGAATAGCATTTCCTTACCTTTGCTGAAATCGTGCATGTTTTCTTTTCAACATTTAGTGTTAATATTATAGCCACTAATTGTAATTGATAAATCTAAATGCTGTATTGTAAGAGCCAGCCAGCAACAGCCACAAACTTTATGATAAGCCATGCTGAATGAGCTGATGAGGGTTGCAGTTCAAAATATTTGGATGCCAGATTGCCTGCTGTTGGTTTACATCACTGGTTAATTTTTTAAAATAATATTTTATTTAGAATTGCAATTACAGTGATAGAAACTAATACAAACTAAAAAAAATTAGAAGACCTAGAAAATTTAAAAAAGAAAATAATATAGTAAAGAAAAATATATAAATTGCTTCAGCCTCGATCACAAGTGTAAACAATTTAGTAATTTCTCACCCTCTCTTAAAATATAGCAAAATGATCTCTTCTTCCCGTGTATCCAAATCTTTAAAAACCTTGACATTTCAGTTATGATCAGCAAAGTCCATTAAGAATTACAAATATATATTTCTTCTTCTTTTTTTGTCGATTGTGGTTTGTGATTGCTTTCTTCCTAAGGCTCAGAGAAAGTGATTGGCCCATGGTCACTTTATGCCTAAGGCAGGACTAGAACTCAACTAGAAGTTTAGGTGCAGTGTTACCTCAGTATTCATCATTAATTGGTTCCAGGACGTGTGATGAGTGCCAAAAATGATGAGTACCAGATAGATTTTTCCCATATGGTATAATGTGGTGAGTCACGAGGCAGCCAATACCAACAGGTTCTAGGTTGTGCATTGAGTACCATACAAAAAATGAGTACCGGGACAAACTTTTTGTGTCAAAATGCACTTAGTACCAAATTAGATGGGCTGCCTTTGTAAAACATCCAGAAGTTACAACTGGTCCAAAATGCAGCTGCACAGATAGTTATGGGTGTTTAATATTGCCTGTACATTACTGCTGCACAAGCTGTACTGGTTTCAAGTTTCTTTATAGGTGCAATACAATACATCTGAATGATACACGCCCAAGTTATTTGAGGGAGTTCCTCTACCAGAGGATATCTACCCATTCCACCTGGCCATATAGGGTATGCGTGACATATGTCAATTGTCAGCATTCTGAGGTTTTGTAATCAGTAAGCAAGTCTGTAGTTAATATTTAATGAAAAATAATCCATTTAAAAATTGTTGAGGTCTCATCATATCATGATTAGAAATCAGCATGACGAAGTCCGTTATATTGATTGGTTACTAACAAGCATCTTTGTTTACTTAATTTTACTTACATAGATGTTAAAATATAATTATATTATTTATTTATTTTATTTTATTAAATTTATACCCCGCCCTTCTCCTTGTTAGGACCCAGGGCGGCGCACAGGCATTATTAAAACCACAAAATACAAAATCGATTAAAATATATTAAATTATTAGACCCGTGCTAAAAACCCATTTTAAAACCATACCAAATTAATTTTAATTTTAAAAGTCAGAAGTAGGGGCTATCCTAGGCCGGCTTGTTGGAATAGATACGTCTTAAGACGTTTGCGGAAGAGGCGGAGGTCCGAGATAGTGCGAAGGTCAGGGGGTAGGTCGTTCCAGAGGGCCAGGCCCGCCACAGAGAAGGCCCTTCCCCTGGGTGTCGCCAGCCGGCATTGCCCCGCTGACGGCACCCGGAGAAGACCCTCTCTGTGGGAGCGGATCGGACGAAGGGATGTATGGGGCAGGAGACAGTCTCGTATATAGCTAGGCCCCGAGCCATGGAGCGATTTAAAGATGGTCGTCAGCACCTTGAAGCGCACTCGAAAGGCCACAGGCAGCCAGTGCAGCTTGCGCAGGAGAGGTGTTACGTGGGTTTGCCTTGAGGCACCCATAATCACCCGCGCGGCCGCATTCTGTACTAACTGTAGCTTTCGAGTGCACCTCAAGGGGAGCCCCATGTAGAGAGCGTTACAGTAATCCAGCCGGGATGTCACAAGCGCTTGAGTGACTGTGCGAAGGGCTCCCTGGTCCAGTAAGGGGCGCAACTGGCGTATCAGGCGTACCTGATAGAATGCCCCCCTGGCCACGGCCGTCACATGGTCCTCCATGGACAGCCGCGAATCCAGGAGGACGCCCAAGTTGCGCGCCCTCTCCACGGGGGCCAGTTGTTCGCCCCCAATGGCCAGTGTTGGACTTATCTGGCTGAACCGGGGTGCCGGAAACCACAGCCACTCGGTCTTGGACGGGTTGAGTTTGAGTTTGTTACTACCCATCCAGATCCGTACGGCCTCCAGACACCGGGACAGTACCTCGACGGCATAATAATCTTATATAATCTATATAATCTTATTATATAATAAGATATGTGTTAACAATAGAAAATACTAACATATCTTCACGACAAATGCATTTAAAGCTACTGTATATGAGAAAGAAGCATACTACTTAGGTAGCAGACTAAGAGAAGACGAATCTGGAAGAGTTGTAAGTAATTTAACCTGTTCTAGGCTCTTTAAATTAGCTTCCTTTTTCAGGTAGACTGGAGGATACCGTTTCATTACCATGTTAATCATCAAGCTATCATGCCAGGCTTTGGCAAGTGATAATATTATGCTTTGTTAGCAATTGTTTTAAAGACAGGTATGTTTTGATTTATAATCTATAATAATGTTATATGTACAATATGTACATGTAACATTACTGAACAACTCACAAAGTATTTTATATGTGAAAATGCTTCATTACTTTTGATTTTCTTAATATGGTTAGAATACTGATACTGTGTTACTGTGCTATAAATTCTGATTCTGGAATTGTCTTTTGTTACCACGCAAACCTTAAGATGAAAAGAACAAAAAAATAGCTTTGCTGCTATTTTTAAATATATGCTTGTTGAAATAAAATAAAATAAAAATAAAAGTTTAGAAATCTTTATGATTACTCAGTAAAGCACTCCATTTACCTTATCAAAGTAGTTTCCTATTGCTACCTAAATGTCACATTGTTAATTTTCATTTATTATTAATATGTACTGTAGATGGAAGAAAGCCAATAAATGAATTTTCTAAGCCAGAAATTTGTTCGAAGTATTTTTATTGCAGTGATTGTATTTTCATTATAGCAATTTAACCACTATTAAATTCACAAACTGATTTTGTTATTATGCAGCTGATTATTATTATTATTAATTCATTTCAATTTGCTTATAAGAATAGACTGATTTTATAATTCCATAAATAGATTTAAGGATCAATAAAATATTTTGAATTATATAATTTCATAAACAATTTCTGATTGAAACTGATTGGTTTTACCCCTTGAATAAATGTCATTGCAATTTCAACTACAGAAATAAGGTTTCAAATAATAATAATGTCAGGGTTCTAAGTAATAGATCCATCATAAGCAAAAACTCTGAGGCAGGTGGACTCCTCAAAGAATAGCTTTATTGGAAATAACATATTGGCACATATCTGGTGAAAACCAACTCTGAGGAGTCCCTTTGTTTTCACCTAATTAAGAATAAAAGTTTTCCCCTCAACCCCAAACAATCAGTGATGTGGCCCAATCAAGGGAGCATCCACTGGTCTGGTAACATCACTCCCCCTTCCTCTGGCCAGGTGTGGGAACATTCTTGGTTCCCCAAAGAAAGCATTTTATTCTGAGTACACAACCCCAGCTATCTCTAATCCACACACACACACCCCTCTATCCCTCACTCCAGTGTGGCAGCACTGAAGCTTCAAAATGGCTTTGGCCACATTAGCTTCAGGGTTGACAATTAATAATTACCATTGATGATCTTCACTTTGATATTCCATTACCAAAAGTGAAATATTTAGATATTTTCAGTACTTGTAAACTTATTGGTATATAAAAATGAATATTTGCAAATGTGTATGGGATTAAACCAGCCATTTCAAAAATTCTATAGTTCTACCACAGAACATGATAAATTGAACTTTATGAGTTTCACCATAAAGGGCTTTGGCTGGTTGGTCTTGTAAAAACTCAGTTAAATCTGCATGTGTATGGGTGTGTATATCTATGTGTATGAATGGCTTATCATAAATATATTTTAGAACACAGAATGATAGGGTTGGAAGGGACCTTAGAGGTTTTCTAGTCCAACCCCCTGTTCAAGAAGGAGACCCTAGACCAGGGGTGTAAAGCTCATGGCACATGGGCTTGATAAATCATGCACTGGCCATGCCCACCCCCAGTTTACCAAAGGGGGATTGCGATATGTCACATGACAAAGATGTGATGACAAGTTTAACAACCCTGCTCTAGACCATTCTTCTATGGTTCTACCATTTGTTCTGTGAAAAGGCTTTCCTTGATACAGCAAAAATCTTTGCTGCCCAAAGAGCTTTTCTCCCATGGCAAGGAAGCTGCAGACCAATCACACATATGGGGCCAGAGCCCACCCAGCTACGCTTGCATTCAGGGGAGCATCAACCTATAGGGCAGTGATGGCTAACCTTTTTTGGATCACGTGCCAAAAGTGGGGGGAGTGCAGGAGGGGTTGTGCAAGGGCATGCCACACCCATAATGCTATGCATGCAACCTCAGCATACATGCACATGACCAGCACTCCACCCCCCACTTTTGGCATACTTTTTTTGCCCTCCCCAGGCTCCAGAGGCTTTCTAGGAGCCTGGAAAGGGCAAAAACTGACTCTCCCACCCCCAGGAGGCCCTTCGGAGGCTTCCCTAAAGTCTCCAGAGGGCGAAAAATGGCCCTATGTACAAACTGGAAGTCACTTCCAGGTTGCCCGTAAGGCTGTTTTTCACCCTCCAGAGGCTTCAGAGAAGTGTCTGGAGGGTAAAAAATAGCTGAAAAATAAGGCCCAAGTCAGCTGGCCAGCGCGTGCGTGCGCGCTGAAGCTGACAGGGCAATGCCTGGCGTGCCCTAACAAATGACTCCATGTGCCACCTGTGGCATGCATGCCATAGGTTCACCATCATGGCTATAGGCACTGTGGGTTATCCCAAATAATTGTCTGTTAGATCAAAACATATTTTTTAAAAGTGATTGATGCTTGTACATGTATTTTTCTTTGTAACATGCTTTAAAATACAGTTTATTGTCCACAGTCATTTTTGCTATTTTTTTATTGGCTTATTTATTTATAAACTCTCTTTCTTTGTAATTTCAAAATGTCCATGAGGAAGACCTTTATATTTTCTAATCACCTCCATTTTAAAATTAGCATAATATATCTATTAAACATTTTTAAACCTCAGTTTTAGTAGTTTCTAAAATGCTTGCTAGTTCTTTCTTCCTTTTATACTTTTGATCTACACCTGTATTTTCATTAATTGGAACTCCAGATTTTAATTTATATTTTTGTTTATTTTTATCCTTTTATTGATAACAATAAAAAAATTTACGTTGCACATTTTTTCTATACATGTCTCTATCACACGATTAACAGATCTGTGACATTATCCAACTGGAATCAATATTCAATACATTATATACGTTCTATTTCCAAACATTCTGACCCTATCTACATTTCAATTTCTTGTTTCTATTGTCTATCCTTTCATACCATTTCTCCCATACTGCATAGTATTCCGAATCATCCTTTCCCTTTAACTCTAATGTGAGTTTGTCCATTTCTGCACAATCATGCATTTTTTTGGATTACTAATCCCTCTTGTGGAATACTATCATTCTTCCCATACTGCACAAAAGCAATCCTTACCACCATTATTACATGTAACATCAGGCACTTTAAGTTTCTATTGTACTTCACCCTAATTATCCCCATTATATTGTTGACCATGTGTTGGAAATAAGGATTGACTAAACACAATACCGAACACCAGTTATAGTACAGCGAAGCTTTCTTTGTTTAAATGTAAAAAGGAGAAGTACAATTTTTCATTTAAAATCCCTGTTGCATTCACTTTGATTCCCATTTTTCACAAAGCTACTGCAGTTTCACAGCATCACAGTATATTTTAGAAGTTATCAAGATATTTTCAGAAATATGTTTGAACCTTTAAAATGTAAAGGTAAATTTTCCTTTGCCTTAAACTTTACTCTTTATGACATAAATGGGCAAAGAGCTTTATGCTTTATGACATAAGAGGGTTATGACAGTAATCCTCTTTCTGGGATTTTTTTAAAGTAAACAAGCCTAGCCTACTTGATAAGGTTGGTGAGCTGTACAAGATTCTGATGCTGTTATGTGTCCTCTTTTACACATTATCAGCTTCATGAAGGCTGGAGAAATCTGAACATCTGTGTATTTTAGTCCTTTTATATTTGTTTTTAATTTTTATTCTCTGAAATACAATACAATACAATACAATAGCAGAGTTGGAAGGGACCTTGTAGGTCTTCTAGTCCAACCCCCTGCATGGGCAGGAATCTTATACCATTTCAGACAAATGGCTGTCTAACATCTTTTTAAAGACTTCCAGGGTTGGGGCATTCACAACTGCTGGAGGCAAGCTGTTCCAGAGGTTAATTGTTCTTACTGTTAGGAAATTTCTCCTTAGTTCTAAGTTGCTTCTCTCCTTGGTTAGTTTCCACCCATTGCTCCTTATCCTGCCCCCAGGTGCCTTGGAGAAAAGTTTGAGTCCCTCTTCTTTGTGGCACCCTCTGAGATATCGGAACACTGCTATCATGTCTCCCCTGGTCCTTCTCTTCATCAAACTAGACATACCCAGCTCCTGCAGCCGTTCTTCATATGTCTTAGTCTCCAGTCCTCTAATCATCTTGGTTGCTCTTCTTTGCACTCTTTCCAGAGTCTCCACGTCTTTTCTACATCGTGGCGACCAAAACTGTATGCAGTATTCCAAGTGTGGCCTTACCAAGGCACTATACAGTGGCATTAACACTTCACGCGATCTAGATTCTATCCCTCTGTTGATGCAGCCTAGAACTGTGTTGGCTTTTTTGGCAGCTGCTGCACACTGCTGGCTCATATTTAAATGGTTGTCCACTAGGATTCCGAGATCCCTCTCACAGTTGCTACTATTGAGCAAGGTACCACCTATACTGTACTTGTGCATTTGGTTTTTCTTGCCTATATGTAGGACCTTACTTTTTTCACAATTGAATTTCATTTTATTAGACAGTGCCCAATGTTCAAGTTTGTCTAGATCCTTCTGTATCTTAAGCCTATCTTCTGGAGTGTTGGCTATTCCTGCCAGCTTGGTGTCGTCTGCGAATTTGATGAGTTCCCCATTTATCCCCTCATCCAAATCGTTGATGAAGATGTTAAAGAGTACTGGGCCTAAAACAGAGCCTTGGGGGACTCCACTGCATACTTCCTTCCATGTAGATGCAGTTCCATTGAGGACTACACGTTGAGTGCGGTTGGTCAGCCAGTTGCGAATCCATTTGGTGGTGCTGCTGTCTAACCCACAATTTTCTACTTTATCTAATAGTAGGTTATGGTCTACTTTATCAAATGCCTTACTGAAGTCCAGGTAAATTATATCAACAGCATTCCTCTGGTCCACTGATTTTGTTACTTTGTCAAAGAATGCAATTAGATTCGTCTGGCATGATCTGTTTTTGACAAACCCATGTTGGCTTTTGGCTATTACTTTGTTTGCTTCTAGGTGTTCACTTATTTGTTGTTTAATTATCTTTTCCAGAATCTTTCCTGGTATTGAGGTCAGGCTGATGGGTCTATAGTTTCCTGGATCTGTTTTTTTTCCTTTTTTGAAGATGGGAACCACATCTGCTCTTTTCCAGTCTTCTGGCAGTTCCCCGGTGCTCCAGGATCTCTGAAAGATATAGTTCAGTGGTTCTGAGATCTCGTCTGCCAGTTCCTTCAGAACCCTGGGGTGTAATCCATCCGGTCCTGGTGATTTGAACTCGTCCAGGGCAGACAGGTGCTCACTTACCATTTTCTTCCCTATTTCAACTTGTGTTCCTAATCTGATATTTGTGGTGCTGTTTTTGATTGATTGGACTGTTTTATCCCTTTGTGTAAAGACAGATGCAAAAAAAGAGTTAAATAGTTCTGCTTTCTCCCTGTTGCTTATCATCTTCTTGCCATTTTCTCCCAGCAGTGGACCAATTGTTTCCTTAACTTTTTTCTTATTTTTAACATGTTGGAAGAAGCTTTTTTTGTTATTTTTTACTTTTTTGGCAAGCCTTTCTTCATTGTGAGCCTTAGCTTTCCTCACTTCATCTTTACAGGCTCGGGCTATTTGCTGATATTTTGCCTTGGTTATGTCCCCCTTTTTCCACTTTTTATATTTATCCTTTTTGTCTTTCAATTTGTCAGAGAGTTCTTAATGGACAGAGTTCCAAACTATTCCAGGATCAAAATGATGGAGGTTAGTACAATGTTTCAGGAGCTTATTTAGGAATAGAAATGTCTTGTCTTCTCTTTTTTAAATGGGTGCATGGGTGTTTGCTCTTATTTTAAGGCTGTAATCACTTTGCAGAAACTGCTGAATCAAAAATATAATTTCTTCACTGAAGTCTCCATGATTCTCATACATGAGTGATGTAAATTGGAGATTATTTGAAATCTTGCTCTCCATGCAACCGACCCATGGCAAAGCATGGTTTATGCAGTACTCACTGATCTGAACATATCAATACCACATTTGTTCTCTGAGCTTGCAGTCCTATTAGAAAGCTGCTGTTTTAATCTATTCTATTTTGTTTAATCTTTTCTATTAGCTCCTTTCCCTGTCTGGAAAAAAAAATGGTCAGGCATTATTGCTAATGTTGTAGAATCTATTTTCCCTCTTTTGTTTTTTGTCTTTGGGTCACATTGGACTCCGTTCAGTATGTCTTGTTGGTCCTATTTGTGAGCTGTTCATTGTTAGCAAGCTTTTAGAGTGGCAGACTTTGTCTTCTTCTGAAGCTCCAACTCTGCCCTAGAAATTGCTTGGGAACTCTCTGAAGCCTATTTGAGCACCTGCTCTCCTATTCCCTAGATCTTTGCAACATTGCCATTGGCACTTGAAACCACTGGAGAATTTTCAGGAGAGCTATTATTACTAGTTAGAGATTTCCATGTTATTAGGTTATTTGAGATAAATGTGTTTGCATGAGAATGTTTGGGCTTTTTGAACTGAACTTAAGCATTTAATAAATGACCACTTCTACATATGTGCTAAGAGGTCTCCCTACCCTAAAAAAAGAGTGACTTCATTTTTTTTCATTTCCAAATATAGTTTACCGTGTCCAAAAAGATGGTAGTATTCTTATAGATTTGGCTTTATGGTTCTAGATATTGTTCTGCTGGGATTGGATTGATAAACATGTGAATCTGTTAGGTTGTGTGATTTGATTTGATTTGATTTGATTTGATTTGATTCAAAGTTGATGCTCAACTTATAGAACCGCAGAATGCTTAAAATTGTGAACTTATCTTGCAGCAAATGAAGCCTGCAGTATTATCTGCTTGAGAGATTATTATACAATTATTCTTACATTTTTAACCTGTCATGTATTTGTAAATTGATTAAAACTAATTGTTCTTTCCTGCTTTTTGTTAAGCATTGTCCAGAGTTTATACTTCTCTGGTAGAAATTCTGTGTAACTTATACTTGCTTCTTGACTACATACCATAGTACACATTCCATGGGTTTTTTTATTTTTGAATGTGCAGTCTTTCAAATACAATGTTTTCCTCTGCAAAGCAGAATGCATAGCCATCTCTGATAAACTGTAGCAATAGTATATTAAGTACATACCGAAATAAATCCCTATATACAAGTAGTCCTCAATTTACAATTGCAATTAGGACCAGAACTTTAGTTGCTAAGGTATGTGGTCATAAAGCACATCACATGACTGCATCACTGTGTCACCACAATCTGACTAATCCCTGTTGTCCTCATTGAATGAATCTTACTAGTCACTAGCCAGTAAAGTCTTGAGTCTCAGTAAAATTAGGTAACTCCCTCCTCTTGCCTTTCTCCCCTCCTTATCTTTCCCTGTTTGGTCCCCTGCGCTCTGCCTTATAGGCAGCAAGCAGCCCTAGAAGAAGACCACTTTGGGTGTGTTTGCCATATACCCTGACAACCCAGCTGCCCCAGTTCAGTTCCAGTTGCCCTCAAACTTTGCACCGTGAGGCCCGCACTACCCTGTGCTCTACCTTCCCAGGTAACCTTTGCTGCCCTCTTTTTTCTTCTCCTGCTGACAAGGAGTGCCTGGGGCTGTTCTTTTTTGCAAAGAGCTTCTGGGTGTGATTAGGGTTGGATTTGTGCTACAAAAGAAGGGGAAAGGTTGCTTTTGGTTTTTCTCCCCCTTCTCTGCAGCACAAAGCCATCTCCATATGGCCCAGGAGTGTGGTAAAATGAATGGTTTTGGCAGTGCCAAACCCCAGCCTGGGATGCTGCAGGAAGCCGAAGCAGAAGCAGACAAGGTAGGAAGAAAGCAAGCAGGAAGCCCCAGATCCACAATATGCCAGGAAGCTGCCCCAATCCATTCCAGCAGTTCAATATATGCTTGTCATTATAATAGCTCAAGGTTTGTAGAAATTCTGATGGTAACTCACAAGTCATTAGTTTTTGTTTTATGATATTGTTCCGGTTTAAAGAACTGTGGTGATTAATGGAAGTAATCCTGAGGGAAAGAATTGTACTTATAGTTTAACATCAACCTCTGTGCCCTGACCTAAAATTTAGACATCCTTGTTTCTAGCCTGAGAAGTGCATTGGCAACCCCTATCAGTGCTGCAAGTATAGATCTTAGAAATTTAGTTTGGAGGGCATTATTCCTAGGATAAAGTCCTCCCTCCCTCGGGCTTCATACAGTGCTTAGGCTAAAGTTTTAGCTTTAAATAGTGTTAAAGCAGTTGATATTAATTCATCTTTGGCTGGGGTGGGTGGGGGTAGAATAGAAGCATTGGATGGCATTTGCAGATCTTAAATGCTCTCTGAGAGATGTAAACATGATGGCTCTTCCATGTTCCTTTGGAATGGAAAGCTATTTCCATGTATTCGAAGATAGGAACACATTCAATTTGGTTCCCCCCTATGTTCCATCTTTAAATTTTGGCTCTTTTGGAGAAGACCAAAACCTTAGATTTGTTGGTAATTTAGCATCATGCTATTTTCCATTCAATGTTTGACTGCAGAATTCATTGCCTTTTTGCGTTTTATGGAGCAAAGAGAAAGGATTCCAACTTCTATGTATTGTATAAAATCTCAATACTGAGATTTTTCAGCCTATTAATTTGGAGGCATGCTACATGACTGACAGAAATGTTACTGATTCATTTACGGAATTAATGAACAAATTAAACAGGTGTGGATTAGAATGCATCCCTTTCGCACACTTTCCTGCATACTTACCAATCTGGAGAGCACCCATTGTTGTTATTACATGTTAACTTTAGAGAGGATTTAACATAATTTCTATATCAAATAAAGAAACCATCTGTCATAATAATATTCTTGAGCTTACTTTACAGAATATATCTAGCTCTAGAATCAAAAACAGATTTGAAGTCAAGAAACAGGATGTATGAGGATGGTTTTACATTGTGAATGAGGTAGAAAACTAAAATATGTTCTATAGTTGAGTAGCCCAGGGGTGGTATATACTTAACTTCCCTACCAGTTCATAAATGTGAGAGTGCGCTACATCCGCACATGCACAGATTCTTCTGCGCTTGCGCTTTTGGGGGGGGATTGCCTAAATGGAATGCCATAGTGACCCACCCACAATTTCCGCTACAGATTTGGACGATTCAATCCGAACTGGCAGAATACCACTCTGGAGTAGCCTTCTCTGAACCCTACTTGTTTCATTGCTTTATCATTGCTTCCAATTCCATCCTTGTCTGAAGTTTGTTGCTTAGATGCTTCGTGTATAATTTACTTACAACATGTAATAAGTCTATAATTTGCCAAGTCTTCCTTATTATACTTCTTATAAATAGAGATGTTTGCTGCAATCTCCCAATCCTTGGGAATCTGCCTTATCTGGACAATAAATGTAAATAAGGATATCAACAAAGAATTCCACAAATTACTATTACATCAAACACTTCAGGTAAGATAAAGTCAATACTCAGGGCTTTGCCAGTTTTAAACAGTAGCATTATTTTGGCTATTTTTGTGAGGGTGACGGGGGGGCAGCTGTCCAGCATGTTGAGGTCAAAACATAATTATTCACTATTATGGCTATATTCAGTATATAATGTGCCTCTCAAATAAAACTTTCTTTTTCTTTCTTTTTTTCTTTCTTTTCACTTATCTTTATCAAGCAACTCTAGGTGACTTACAATATCATAAAATAAAAATATAAAACAATTAGAATATCAAAAGCATTAAAACATGAAGCATTAAAAGTTAAAACATTAAATTAGCAACTGGATAAAAAGGACTAATACATTAACAGAATGGAGGTCGGATCTGCTCCTAATTTATTAACCACCTCCAGAATGGGATACCACATAAGGGCCCCAAGCCAGTTGGCAGAGTCAGGTTTAAAGTCCTTTCAGAAGGACAAGAGAGTGGAGGCAGATCTCATCTCAAAGGGCATAATGTTCCAGAGGGCAGGAGCCACAGAATATTGGAAGAACACTTCTGGTTTTTTCATCTTTTAATTGCAGGCTCTGCTTGTTCTGCACTGTGCTTGCCTAAGCCTTACAGGAAAGCTTGTTGTTGTCTATTATATAAGTAAAATATTTTGGAAGACAAGATATCAATAAATGTCTTGAAGTAAATACTAGAGAATGTGGGGTGACAAATTAATTCTAAAGAAAAAACATTCAGATAACATGCAAATACTAAGTCACTAGCTCAACTATTTTTAATACCTGCAATCCCAATATTGCAGTGTTTTGACTATACATCCTGGAGCTTCAGAATCCACAAATAAATAAACAATTTCTCCATACTGTTTTGAAGTTTTGAACTTCAGGTCTCATAATTTCCAGCAAGTATCTAAACTCCTCAGTTTAGGAGGTAGCAAAAGTGAAAAGAGTATCAGCATCCCGGATCCAAGCTGAGACAATTTATAGATGGTGTTTTTATGTATTACTGTCTAGAATTTTGGATCAGCCCATTTCCCTCCCTTTTCCCCCATCAGCTTTCTAGCAGGATTAGAAATAGCTTTATTGGTAAAAGGAAGGCAGAATGACATGGAGAGCATTAATCTGTGTTTCTACTGAGCGTTAAGCTGCCACTAAGAAAAATACTGTTTTTGCAAGTTTGTGAAACCTATGATTCTGAAGGCACAAGAATCTGTAAAAAGTGTGAGCATGTTCCTACTATAGGGTAATGCAACTGTTCAAAATCTGTAATTAGTAATCCATATCAGTTAAGTCACATAAATATTTGATATTTACCCTAGAACAGGGGTCCCCAACCCCCGGGCCGCGGACCGGTGCCGGTCCGTGGCTGGGTGGGAGCCGGGCCGCAGGGCCGTAGAGGAGGAGGGAGGAGGGGACAGCCCCCTGGGCAAAGCGCACGGGAGAACGCAGGCGGGGCTGTTCGCGTGCTTGAAGTGCACCTCTTCTTCGATCCTTGTCGACGGTGGGACTCCTGGGGGGGCAGGGAGAAAGGGACTCCGCAGCAGTCCTCCCTACCGGCCGCGGATTCCCTTCCTCCCTGCCCCCACAGAGCTTCCCCAACCGGCATGCCAGCTACTCGTCTTCTTCCAGAGGCTGCGGAGGTTTCTCCCCCCCCCCTCCCCACGGAGCCTTCTCAGCTCCTGGAAGGAGCCTGACCGAGTGCACGAGCGACCAAGCGCAGCGGTGGCCGCCCGGGTGGGGCAGGCTAAGGCAAGTGAACGAGTCGAGCCGGGCTGAGGAGACTCCGCAGTGGGGGGGGGAACGGGACGGGACGACGACAGACCAACAGAGAGAGGCATAGACACAGAGAGAGACGGGGAGGGAGGGAATCAGAGAGAGTGACACACACACACACACACACACACAGAGCGGGAGGGAGAGAAAGATAGACAGAGACACAGAATGAATGATTAAGTGCCTGAATGCGAGACAGACAGACACACACACACACAGAGTGACAGAGATGGGCGGACGAAGGAGAGAGAGACAGAAAGAAAAAGAGAGAAAGGGAAAGAAAGAAAAAGAAAGTGGGAGAGAAAGAAAGACAGACAGAGAAAAAGAGAAAGAAAGAGACAAAGGAAAGAAAGAGAGAAAAAGAGAGAGGGAAAGAAAGAAAGAGACAGAGAGAGAGAAAGAAAGAGGGAGAGAGAAAGAGGGAAAGAAAGAAAAAATGAGAGAGAGAAAGAAATAGGGAAAGAAAAAGAGAGAAAGAAAGAGAGAAAGAGAAAGAAAGAGAGAGAGAAAGAGAAAGAAAGAGACAGAGAAAGAGAGAGAAAGAAAGACAGAAGGAAAGAAAGAAAGAGAGAGAGAACTTATGACCACAATTGAGCCCAAAAGTTTGGTTGCTAACCAAGACCGTTGTTAAGTGAGTTTCACATTTTCCAAATTGGCCACGCCCACCCAGTCACATGACTGCTGAGCCACTCAGCCGGTCCGCAGAGTTTTCTTTAAAATGAAACCGGTCCCTGGTGCAAAAAAGGTTGGGGACCCCTGCCCTAGAACCATCTTCTACAAACTGTCAGACTTGAAAAAGTAACAATTTGTAGTATTCACTTATATTTGTCATTGCAATATCTGCAAAAGAAGTCAAGGGACTCATCCTTTTATTTAAAATGCAGATATGTACTTATCTTGTCCAAACACTTGATAGTGGATAAGTTATGATAAAGCAGGTTCTCTTCTTTGGTAAGCATAAATCTGCAGGATGTGTCAACAGGAGAATATGTTGCATGTATTATTAGCTGCATCTAGGGCAGATGCAAGCAATAAGGCAATCCTCAAAGGTGCAGAATTGCTTAAAGCATTCTAAAGCAAGCATCCATTGATATAATTTCTGATGAAAGTTTGATTCCTGTATCTAATTCTATACCATTTTCATCTGAACACATGGGTTCTAAGAAAACTTAGCATTTAAATTATAGCAAGCAATTTTATTTGTCAGGCATAGGCTTATTGGGTAGAGGAGGAATGATGGAAATATTGCAAAGACAATAGCCCCAAACACATAAGAACAACACATTTTAGTTTGTAAACAGTTTAAACAACCTGTGGCACAGAAAGCCATAGCAGCTTCCAAAAGAAACAAAAAGAATATACATCCTGAAAACAATGTTCACACTTTGAATGATACCCTATGGCAACAAAATATATATCATAATTGTGTGTACATTTGTACATTCTAAGGTGACATAGTACCTTTTTCGGAATCTTTGCAGATGATGATAAGCATAATTTTTCTAGAAAATGGCAATCCTCTGTAAAGCATTTTAAGCTATTTTACAAGGTATGTGGTCCCTAGCAGTGATGTCTAGCTTTATTCTGTAACATAAAAAAAAAATCATACTCATTGAAGGAGCCATCAGATACATGCACATTGCTGCATGAAACATTTTTTATGTTTACCTCCTGAGTATTTAATCACTCAGTTGTTAAATTTAACAAAAGGAAAAGAATAATATAATTCACCACTGCAATTACCTGAGTATTATGTCTTCTTTTCTTTCATTTTGGGACTGATGTTTTGTATCCTCAAAACAGCAAAGTTTGTTTAAAGCACCGCTTGCAATAAACAAATAAATATTTTGTGGCAATGTAAAATTAATCCATGGATCTCAAATAGAATCAAAGCGACTTTTAAGAATATTGATTTTCCAGTGAATGTTTTAAAACTATAGGTTGTGCTAGATAGCCAGCCTCCCCCACAGATGTTATGATAGATGGAGACAACAAAATGTTGTTATATTCTTAGACACAAGATTTCCTACTTATGACTTAGAGACAGGCTTCCTTTCCTATCAGTGCATTAAGATCTTTATAAAGCTTTTCATTTCTTACGAAATTCTACTATATTTCCTGCTTGCTTCCTATTTATCTCCTGTACTGTCATACTTTACTAAAGAAGAGGCATATTCATATATTCAGGTTATCCCAACAAATAACAAAAATTGGGAATTTAGCTCAGTGGTCACTATTTCAATGGTGCTAATAATATACCTCCTCTAGATTTGGTCTCATGTCTCATGTGAATAGAAAGACAGATGACCATGTAAATATATGTCTACCCTAAAAGCTGAAAGAGCTTCTGTCCTACAGTTAATACTGGAAGTAAATACGTATTTACCTGTATTTATCATTTACCACATTATACAGTACATTCATATTGTAGCCACAACTTACCATGTGATTACCCAATTAAACACATTGGCTGAAGTTGTGCTAATCTTGACTAATTTATTAAAGTGTAGCAAATCAATAAAACAATTACAGTTGGATTACCACAATCATTTCTATGACTTCAGTTTTGAAAAAGTTTTATTGGGTTTTACAAATTTTTATAAAAATAGGATAAGGGATTGTAAGGAGTTACAAAGACATATTGAGAACCTCTATGTCGGAGGTGTTGGCCCCCTCCGAGACTTCATAAAAAGAAATAGAAAATACAGTAAATTTTTCATTTTTCTACAAAGTGGAAAGAGATACAAATATTTCACTTTTAAAATCTATGCAATCAATCATTTATAAACATCCAAATAAGATTTGTACTATACAGAAAAAAGTCACTTATGAAATCTAAGTCTTATGGCAATTGTATCATCCTCTCCCTGACCTCCAGTGGGCGGAGCCGAGGCCCCCTCCGTTCCCCCATTTTCATCCTCCAGGATAGGGAAGTGTTTTTTCTTAAAAAAGGCATCCGCCTCTGCAATTGTTTTAATTTTTACTCTTCCCCCCTCCCATAACGCCAACATTCCCTCAAACATCACCCACCAGAAACACACCCCCTTTTTAAATAATCTTTTAAATAAGAAGGAATAATTCCCCCCTATCTCTATAATCTTTTTCGGGATCTGTTTCAAGGTGGCAACCACATTCTGTTGATAAATTAAGGGACCGTCTCTCTGTGCTCTCAGGGTCCCCTCCCCTGTTGGCCTTCTCACAAATTTAATGCGCATCTCTCTGGGTACTTCATTTATCCTGGCATATTTCTAGAATTTTTTAGCTCTTCCCTTGTCACAGGCAACCCCCCCTCCAAACCATCAATTCTTTGTTTATTTTCCATTAGCACTTTCTGTGTCTCCAAAAGTTCTGATTTTGAGCTGACATTATCTTTCTGGATTTCCTTAAGTTCTTTCATAATGTTTTGAAGAATTTCCTCTATTGTTGAAAACTACATAGCTTCCATCTCTGTTTCTTTAGGTAACATTAAAGTAATCTTAAGTTGATGTAGCTGTATTTTTAAAGCACTAATGAAAGTTTTAAGTCTTTGTCGCTAATATGGCATCTGTTGGAGAGGCAGTCCGCGAAACAAGGAGAGAACAAAAGCCAGTGTCCAAACTCATAAATCCATTTAATTATAGTCCAGAGAGAAAACAAATTCTTAAAAACAGTAGATAAAAAAGAACAAAGAAGGTACAGCAGGGAAAGGTCCAGTTAGTCAATTACATTCTTCCGTTAATAAAGAGAGAAGAACAGTCCCGAACGTAAGGGAGTGCCAGCAATTTTCCACGAAAATATATCTCCTGGGAACAAAGGAACGCCATCTTCCCCCGCTCCTCTGTAAGCCGCCGAGAGTTGGTGAAAATCAGTTCAATTGTAGCCAGACTTTGATACAAAGTATCCAAAGATCGTGCAGGAAAGACTTTCACTTATGGTTTTAAAAAACCGGATGTTGATTTCTCCGCTTCCCCAAGCCTGGGGAGCATTTCTAAATGCCGCTTTTTTTTTCCATTCCAAGGGTTTTTTTTACAAACTCCCCCTCCTTCTTCTTTCAAGCTTAAAGTTGAGAGCATTAAAATAGAGTCACTCACGATCCACTTTGCAGCCAGGAGCCTCGGTGTTGCCTTCAACCCCGGCATTTCAGTCCTTCTTTAAACGCGATAGCTGTTCCTGCTCTCCATCGGCAAAGGGGACGACGCCCCCCCGCGACTCGTTCCTCTGTGCCTAGGTCGAAGCGGGGGCCACCCCCCGACCGCCGTCGGGGTGGGGGGATTCCCCGCAAGCCGCCCGTACAGCAGGAGTCCTTTAAAAGAACTCCCTGCCCCCGGGGGGGCCGCAGAGGCAACCAAGCGGCAGACGAGCACCAAGACTCGACCGTTGCCTCCGGCCAACCGGAAGGAAGTCCTCATTTCTATGACTTCAGATCAGGGGTGAAATCCTACTGGTTTGGACCAGTTTGGGAGAACCAGTAGTGGACATTGGGCCTGGGTCACTGAACCAGTAGGGACCGCTGAGTGGTCATGCCGCTGAACTGGTCCCCCAGTCGTTTACCCTGCCCACTCTCTGCTTTCCACCATCCCAGCCTGTCCCCCCTACTCCCTTCCCCATGGCCCGCACCATGCTTGCCTGCCTTCCATGCAGCCTTCCCGATGTCCCCATAGCCAGCTTGCAAAGGGAAGACTGTGTGGAAGGCAGGCAAGCATGTTGGGGCCGGACAGCCACAGGGAAGGGAGCTAGTAGCCTACTCCCTTCCTCGCAGCCCTGCCATTCTTGCCGGCCTGCCTTCCACACGGCCTTCCTGGTGGTCCCCCATGCATGCTTGCCTTCCGAGGTTGGCATCCAGCCCGACCTGGCCAGTGAGTGGGCGGGCGGCCCTTGGTGCAGACGCAGACGCTGCTCTGGGGCTGAGAGGGGTGATGGTAGTCCGGAGGGCAGGCACCAGGTGGCTATCCTGGAGCTGCTGCATATGCCTGCCCTTCTGGAGCATTGCTGGATGCAGGGAGGAGAGCTCCAGCTCTCCTCCGCTGAGCAGGAGAGCTAGAGATCTCCTCACTGCATCCAGTGATGGCAGCTGCTGCTGCTCCCCATTCCCCTCCTTCCTGAGGCAACACAAAGGGGACAATGGCACTAAGGAGTCTCCTGTGCAGCAGGGCTCTCCTGTGCTCTGCAGCCAGCTACTTATCTAACTGCACAGTGGCAGCAGCGGGAGGGGGAGTCTCCGTCTCCACTGCCATGATCCCGGCCCAGGAAGATATTTTGCTGGTGTCCACATGCACATGCAAAGAGAGCAAGAAAGGGGGAAGAGAAGGAAACAAATTAGAGAGAAGAGTAGAGAAAGGAAGGGAAAGAAAGAGAACGAGAAAGAAAGGAAGGAGAGAGAGAGAAAAGAAAAGAGAAACAAAGAAAGAGAGGAAGAGGAAGAAAGAAAGAGGAAGGAAGAGAGAGGAAGACAAGAAAGACAGAAAAAAAGAAAAAGAAAGAAAGAAAGAAAGAAAGAAAGAAAGAAAGAAAGAAAGAAAGAAAAAAAGAAAAAAAGAAAAAAAAGAAAAAAAAGAAAGAAAATTGAGTCCAAATTTTGGTTGCTAAGCAAGAGTGAGTTTCATTAAGTGAGTTTCACCACATTTTACAAGTTGGCCATGCCCACCGAGTCACATGACCTCCAAGCCACGCCCTCAGAACTGGTAAGGAATTTTTTGGGATTTCATTACTGCTTCAGATGTAGATATATTGCAGGGGTGTCAAACTGGCAGCCAGTGGGCAGATGTACAGGCCATTCTCTCCCTAGATCAACAGGGGAAAAACATCATGATACGTCACATGATGGCAATGTGACACCCCAAGTTTGACACCTGTGATATATTGCTTTTTGCTTTTCCTCCACATCACAATGCCATCTGAAATAAGCTTTGACATGTGCCTGAAAGTGAATGCACACATTTCCAATGCAACAACAACTGTTCTGGAAAATGTGAAAAATATCTTTCAGATGTATTGCAATCAGAGAAACGGGAATACTTGGATTATCTCTTTGTTTTGCTCTTCTACAGTTGTGGCTAAAGTTTCCCTGACCCATGTAAAGAAGAAGCAATCTCAGGTCATGCAACTGATTCTGGCTGTAATATCACTTTTTCTTTTTTACTATGTATTATTACTATGCCATTTCTTTATCAGATTTCTTTACTTGATCTAAAATCAGATTCATTTATTTCACAAAGAAGCTCTGGAAAAGTTTGCTTTCTTCACTCAAAATTTTCTTTCCTGTTTTTATAGCAGTCAAAAATAACACTGAAATAGAGTTTTTGTTATTGCTGTTTTATTTTTGAATTCATTATTTTTTTCCTTTTTTGCATCTATGATATCGCTTTCCCAGTAAATTTTAATGAATCTTTACTATTGCATGAGAACTTTTGTGAGGAAAAAATGGGAAATGACTCTTTTCCATTCTCCATATCATTTACCACAATAGCTAAATGTTGGCAAAAAATGCTTGTGAAATTTTTTTAACTCCTGCCTATCTTGGTAGTGTTCTGAAAGAAACCCACTGTTGCTCTTTCAGTTTGGAATTCTCATGTGGTTGAGAAAATTTCAGAGCTATTAGAAGCAAAAAGACTCTGGTATATTTAAAGAACATTAATTCTATAAATATTCCACAGGATAGCAATAGTTTTTGTTAAATTAGATTATTCTACATTGATTAGGAGGAATAGGGGGGTGCACTTTGGATTATTCTGTTTTTCTGAGTTCTGTTTTTATTCTGTTTTTCTGTCAATAGTGAAAGTAATGCTATGAGTTATTTTATGCATTAACGCATCTCTATATTTTGGGTCCAAATATTACTTTTTGTTGTAGGAAAAATGCAGACAAATGTCTCTATTCTTAATGGTATAACACCAAGAAACATTTTTTTTTCTACATTATCTGCTCTTTTTCATGGAGTCTACCGATTAAATTTGCTTTGAGGTTGTTTCTTTGAATGCAGAGATTTGAATATGAACAACATCTGTGCTTCTCATCCAACAGCTTGAGCTGCCCTTGTAGTAAATGCTTTCTAAAATGCTGAGCTTTGTCTGTATGTACATGAACACATGTAAAATCCTATTTTGGTTAGTCAAAAGATGGCAGCACTGCTTCAGCCTTTAATTCAGTAGTAATCTTATGTCAGCAACAGGGCAATAATTCCAGATCATATTGTGTTTTAGAGAGAAAAAAAACTATTTATAATCAGGGAACATTAACATTCTTGCCATTACTAATAGAGATAATCTTTCAGCATTTTAAATCTTTTAATGCAACATCTCCATACTAATTTGTTTTTTAAAGAAAGATTCATGGTGGTATCATCAGCATTCACAGTGTTCTATGTAAGTAGCAATATACAAGAACCAGAAGTGGGTTTCACATAATTTTACCACTGGTTTGTTGCGCAGTGAGTGCACGCTCATGAAGCGAGCATGTGCGCCTTCCATGCATGCGCTTTGCTCATGGATGCATGCATGTGACTAAATAGGACAGCGTAGAAAATTAAATGTCTGTCCACCTGCAGATTGCCACTACCAGTGGCGGTCCGAACCAGCTGAATACCACCACTACAAGAACCCATCAATGGGTTATGCTGAATATACAAGAGAGTGTTTCTTTAGATCCAGTAAGGGAAAAAGATACACATCCTTGGAGCAAAGTGTATGCTTCAATTAAAATCAACCTTTAGTCTTCCAGATATAAACTATCCTCTATTCTTCACTCAGAGCAGAGTTCCCTTCTCTGACCATCTTCCTATAAACAATTATCTACACACAAATAGGCACATCAGTGAATGCTACAACAAAGTTTGGGCTGCACGATAAAACATATATTTAAAAGTACAAGCGTGACTACAATTTAAAAAGAGGTTAACATCCCTTAAAACATGGCCTTTTTATTGTGGAAAAATAATCCTATATAAATAAAGAAATCCAAATAGTGAGCTATATTTATACTTCATAATTTTATTTTAGATAAACATCACATTTTATATAAAGCCATTATAAACAGTTGGATATAGTATCCAATTAAAAGTTCATTTTCTGTCACAAATATTCCATGATTCTATTGTTCCACAGTTGCCTTTTAAAAACAAAAGCAAAACATATAATTGCTCCAAATGTTCCCCCTTCTACTTCTTCATTTTATACTGTGCATCTTACTGGCTTTCTGAAATAGTTAACCCAATACGTATTTCACCCAGAATTACCCCTTTCTGAGTTTGTGGAAATATAGTAACCATTGGGAGCATTCTGAATACCTGAAATATTTAGAATAAAGGCTTTTTTTAATTAAAAGAGAACTTTACCTCCTCCTGTTTTATTATACAGGTAGTCCTCGTTTACTGACTGCCTCATTTAGCAAACGTTCAAAGTTACAAGAATATAAAACAAGTAGCTTTGCAACCAATCCTCACGTTTATGACCATTGCAGCATCCCATAGTCATCAGATTGCCGTCATCAACAGGCATTTATGGCTGTTGCAGCATCACACGGACCATTTGTGTACTTCACAACTGGCTTCCAACAAGTAGGGATAATAAAGAAGGTGGAAATAAAATAATAAGTCACAGTCATGTGATGTTTTGCATAGTGACTGTGATTCTTCATTTAATAACGGAAGGACCTCTTGCAGACATTTAATTTTCCACTTAGCCAATATATTGCCACTCCCAAGTGTGATCACTAAGTTAGGACTATTGATATAGTAATGTATATTCTGTAGCTTGGTTTCTGTACTGTACTTATGGGAAAAGGTGGAAATGCCACTTTGAAAGGAGACATTCAAAAGGAATGAATTTCATAAAAAATGCAACTTCTAGAAAACTTCTAGGAATGAATTTCATAAGTTCATAAATGACTGGTTATTGGAAGATTTACCTGCTGGATTATTGACTGGTTTATCTAATATCAAAACTGCAGCCCCAAAGGTTAATTTCATATATTGCTGATTTTAAAAAAAATAATTAGATTTTGAAATACTAGGATGCTTGTGGTAGTAAATATTATTGGATTTAAAACTGGAAAGATCTCAGTATGCTCACTATCATAAATCATCCTACATAGTGGTTTCTCTAAAAATATTAGACGCTGTCTTTTTAAGGAAATAAATCCTAAAACTGAATTACACTAGGAAAGCAATAATTCCAGTTAAAATGGCAGTCAATGTTTCATAATGCATCAAAAATTATTAAGAAAGACCACCCTGGATTGCTAACAAAGTAGAAAAAGTAATAAGCAAGGAAGAAGCTAAATAAGAAAATGACCAGAAATTAGGTATAAAGTAGACAAAAGCAAGGCAGTTTAAGTACTATAGTAAAAAAGTTTGTTTACTTGCAAAAAAAAAAAAAAAAAAGCAAAAACAAAGATATCCAAACAAATGTATTGTAAAAATCTTTCTTCCTGTAATTAGAATATCTGGAAAAGCATCATTTTTATTGCCTTGAGATAACAATGTTTACAGATTAGTGCTTAGTACTCTCTGAGTTTGATTGTTTTCTTGCAGATGTTTCATTACCCAAATAGGTAGCATCATCAATGCTACAATGGAGTGGGGTTGGCTTTCGGTTTATATTTAGATGGCTTGCCCTGTCAATGTTGATCAGGGAGTCTTTTGTGGTTCCTTGAATAGGCTGTTTACTGTTTGTTTGTTTGTTTGTTTGTTTGTTTGTTTGTTTGATTGTTTGTCTGCATTGGTAGTTTGAGGTAGTGTTTCAAACAGAATGGGACATTTAGGCATGGACCCTTGGCCGTGCCTCCTTTGTCCCCAGTTGGCCCTCTCGTGGCCATTCTCCACAGCCAATGGGCCTCTGGCTCTCAACCTTGGTCCCTGTCCATTCACACAGACACTGCCTTTGGCTGCAAGGGACAAATAGCCCCCAGCCAATTAGGTGACAGGCAGAAGCAATGGTACTGTGGGGGCAGTGTGTGATGCAAGTTTTTTTTTTAAGTCCTGCAGCTGCTCCTCAAGTTTTGAGGCCTTACAAATCTGTCCCCAGGACTGGAGGGAGGAGAAGTAGAAGTGGCCAGGGGCACAGACAGGTGAGAGTGTGTTGGGGGCATTAGGAAGGGAGGGAGGGGCACCTTGGGGGGCTTCACAAAGACAGCTTGGCTCAACACTCAGCTCCAATGAAAGAGGGGAGGAGGAGCAAGGCCAGTGCAGCTTCTGTGATTGCCTGGGGTATGGGGGTGAGCCTGGCAAATGACAAAGCTGGCACAACTTCTGCAAATGCAGGGAGGCTGGGGAAACAGCAGGCAAATAGAGGTGTCTGTGCCTAAGCATCCTAAACCCATTTAGGAGGTAGTCTAACTCGCACAACCCTAAAGCCCTGATAGTATAGTACCTGGTTATTTGCAGGACCACCTCTTCTGAAGAATATGTGCTTGTTCACCAAGTCAGAGAGTATAGACACATTCCAGATCCCTTCCCCGAAATCCTTCAACTTAGTGGGAAGTATGCTTTTTCAGTGGTTGCTCCTATCATATGGAATACCCTCCCCCTGATGATTTGGCAAGCCCTCGGTTTTTTTAGACCTTTGGATGGCCAGATCTGGCTTTTTACTCAGACAGTGGGATGAGATAAAATAGAATTGAATGTGGGTAATTGGAGTTTGCTGCCAGGCATTTTAAGGGGATGATTAAGGGGCCAAGCGTTTGTTTTTGTTGGATTGGTTTATGGTTTTATGTTTGTATTTCATAGTTATTGGGCTTTGTTGCTATTGTGTGCCACAAAGAGCTGTTTAAGATGTGTGGCAAAGACATCTTTTAAATAAATTAGCCAGGGACGACTTAAAACTTCCTTGAAACTTGAGTCATCAGCAATCTACTCAGGAAAAAGACAGAGGGAGAAGTGATGTCTGTAACAGTCCAGAGTTCTAATGTGTTAAAAGTCTTGTCTGAATCCTTTGAACCGGAGGCTAAAGAAGCAGACTGGCAGACTTGAAACCTGAAGAGATAGCAGATCAATCAGACATATGTAGGAGATAGTGAGTCTCCTCACTGAAACTTGATTCTGTTCTGCCTGGATATCTTGCCTAGGCCTTCGCTGATGGCTGCAAAGAATTGAACAAACGTTATCAGCCCATTTTCAGGGGAGGAGAGGTTGGTGACACCTCTACTCAAGTCTGACCAGCTGCCTCTCCTCAAGTCATACCAGCCACTACATACCAGCTACAGAAAAGCAACCTCCAGCCTCTGTTACAAACAACTCTGGGGCTGGAAACCTGCAGCCTTACTGCTTCTGCTCCTTATGCTGAATCTCAAACTTTCTCTTGATATTTAGACTTACTCATGCCATTCTCTAGTTCCCAGATTCTGGATTATTATAAATAAATGATAGTTTTAAATCTGATTTCTCTGTTTCCTTACAGTTGATCTAAATTCACCTAAGGGGCAACCAGGCTAAGCCAAGCCCAATGCAATAGAGCAAGTAAATGTCTATGGAGATTTTCAGTCATCAGCCAGGTCATGGTTATCCCAAATATGCTTTTTTAAAGGCAACTGGACTTTCTTATGGTTTTTTTTTATGAAGACATTTCATGAAGCTTCTCATCCAGAAGCTTCTTCATTTCTGATTGAATGGTGGAGTGGAAGGATTTATATTCATTGCCGTCATCTGATTGTTAGCACTCTGTCTGAGAGTTGTTGAGACTACTTGGAAGTTTAACTGTGCCCTCAGGGCCACCAGAATAGTGCAGATGGGTGTGAGACCTTCTTGGAACTGCTGAGATGACTTTGTTGTAAACAGGAGATAAGGCAAAATGACAATCATAGTCAGGAATACTTATTATCTGCTTGGGCTAGTATACTAATTATCTTTTTCTGGATTCAAAAATGAAACTGATCCAAACTAATTTATATCCTAATATAAATTTGGCATAATCGAGAAACTTCTTATACTAAACAATAATGTATTAGATTTATAAGGCAACAAAGTAAAAATTCCTCAAGGTGACATATAGAATTAAAAACAGTTATTACTTTTGAGTATAATGCATAAGCCTGCATCAAAATCAATTATTTTCATCTCCATCTGTTATAATAGTCCATCATGTAAGACTTTCTACCAAACCAATAATTTCCAGATGTTGTATAGTCCTTTTGTTCAAAATGCCTAAAAATTAGTCAAACTTTTATCTTTCTTGGCACTTAAATATAATTGTCCATGCATTAAGCCACTAATATAAGATCCAAAATATATTTTTGCTTTATATTATCATACTGGAGTCTGAATATAATATGTCATATAAGCAATAACTATAATATGATCCCCTTACGATATGTTTTCTTTGGGAACTGAAATATTCCTCATCCAGTAAAGTACTTCCATCTGTTTTATTTTATTAGGATATAGATAGTCCTCAATTTGTAAGGGGTGGTTCAGTGGCTAAGATGATGAGCTTGTTGATCAGAAAGGTCGGCAGTTTGGTGGTTTGAATCCCTAGCGCTGCGTAATGGAGTGAGCTCCCGTTACTTGTCCCAGCTTCTGCTAATCTAGCAGTTCGAAAGCATGTAAAAATACAAGTAGAAAAATAGGGACCACATTTGGTGGGAAGGTAACAGTGTTCCGTGCGCTTTCAGCATTTAGTCATGCTGGCCACATGACCATGGAGATGTCTTTGGACAATGCTGGCTCTTTGGCTTTGAAACAGAGTTGAGCACCGCCCCCTAGAATCGGGAACGACTAGCACATATGTGTGAGGGGAACCTTTACCTTTTAGTCCTCAATTTATGAACACAATTAAGACCAGAACTTCTATCACTAATGGATGCAATTGTTAAGTTAGTCATACTCAGTTTTATGATTTTTTTAATACCTTAGTTGTTAAGTAAATCATTATAGTTGTTAAACAATTCATGGAGCCATTAAGTTAATACAGCTCCTTCCATTGACTTTGCTTGTTGGAAGTCTCCTGGGAATCAGTTTTTTCAGCACTGTTGTAACTTTGAACAATCATTAAGCAAATGGTCATAACTTGAGGACTACTTGTAGCTATATTTTTAAATAAATACTACAGAGTAACTTACATGAGGAAAGTGCTATTACTAAAATTTATGCTTTAATGAAATAACACATTTCAGATTTGTTTGTCATGTCTGCTGTGAATATGTCATAATTGTCATATTTGAGTACATTTTTGAATACATCAGTGGCTGGATTCACACATTGTGATTTATTGAACAGGCTGAAATTGTGTAATGTATGATAAATTACAGAATTCAGAACATATGGGATGAGAGGAAATAAGTCAAAATAAAATAATCTACATTATTGTTTTGTGCCATAGTTAATTTACAAGTCTTCAGATGTCCAAGGTTTAATTACCATTTGAATTATAGAGAAAATAATTAAGCTAAGAAGGAGAAATCCATGGAGTAGTCAAAAAGGTCAACATGTCAGCCACAAATTCAGCCCCTTTTTGATACAGATTGTGCATTCATATTCCCCATCTTGTTTTATTCTCTCCCTTTGCCCTTCTCAGCTGACTCCCCTGATAGGAATTTTGGAAGACAAGACGTGACACTTAAATTTTTGCAGGAGGAAACATTCCTGCAATAGGTAGGCATATGATACAGGTGTGGGTGATAAAAGTTTCTATATTTTCCTAGAAATGGGAATATTTCCTCCTTTTTTCTTTTCTTTTTTTAGAAAGAAAGGGCAGAATAGCTTCATTTAGGCCTTACTCTACCATATTTCAGCATTTGTGATCAAGAATGTTAGCAACTACATGTATTCCTGGGAATTCAGATTGCCCATCCCTTCCTCTTCCGAGCCCCATGTATTTGAAGGCAGGAATATAAGGCAAACTTATACAGCTCTCCTTCATGATATTTTGAATCATACTTTGCACAGAGCAAAAATAATAACAGTGAAACTCTTAGAGACTTCTTGTAAGGATTAGAAGGTAATAATATACACAAAGCACTTGGAATTCTTAAAAGTGCTGCATGAATGAAAATAACTTAATTATTTGAAATATTGTACAAACTATTTTGACAAATGTTTTAGTCAACTGAAGTAATCTGGCATACGGTTATGAAAGTTTGAATAATGTTTACATATAATTCTTAGAAAAATTCACAATTAGCTATATTGTAAATGAGAGGTATGTTTATTGTTAACTATTGCAGAAACCATTCAAGAGTTTTATGAACAATATTACTACTATTTATTATAAGTTTGCAATTAGATAGATCCTTGTATTGAATAATATTATGAAAATTTTAAGAAATGTTTTTTTCTCAGGACTTTCTCATAATCAGAAATCAGGTGCAGGTTTAACATTTTTGCAAAAGGAGATTGTACACATGGCATACATATTAGCCAAAATTGGGCACTTTAAAGCTTCACTCTTGTAAGTCCAGTGTACAATAGGTCTAATTTTTTTCTTCATTGGTTTTTTTTTTAGTAGTAATACTGTAGCAAAGGGAATTCGCGGAAACACAGTGTTGTACTTTCCATACAAAAGTAAAATGTCAAGCTGAAGTGTTATATCTGTAATTTTACAATTTTAAATTATAATTAAAACTTAGTAAATTTTTTAAAGTAGAGACTTCTAATTTGCTGGAGGTAATTATAGCAAGAGATCACCCAGCACCATACAATGTGCAACACACAGGATAGTTATCAGGTGTTTTTTTTAAAGGTGGGCCAGAAGCAAGATAATGTAATTAGTATATTCTTGAACTTGACTGTTAAAATGGAAACATTTAAATTGGTAAAACTATTATATTGGGATCATGTTATAAATCTTAAAAAGAATGGCAAAGGAATTTAATGAGTTTTAAATGTGAAACTAAGATTAATAACATTATTTTTTAATACTCAGTGCAGAGAAGCATGAAAGGTGGCTAATTCGTGCAAATACCATGAAAAGTTCAGGTGGCAATTAAAAAAACAAAAACAAAAGATAGGTTTATAGCCAATAAAGGAGAATATTTGTAGCTGATGAAGTTACCTAGTTTGGATAATGAAACATCGGCAAGAAAATAACCAAGCTCAGAGGCACCATGGCCTCTTCATAGGCTTATACAGTAGATAGCTATTTTTTTAAAATCTGTTTATAGATTCTTAATTTATTGCTATTTTTCTTGAAATTCACTTCTTGGTTCCCTTATTTAAACTGTTACAACAACAAAAGTCAGTTTTTCATTTGTTCCTTGAAAATAAGAATGTTGACAAAGTTTATAAAAAATGAACTCATCAAGTGAGCTTCACCTGGTCACAATGTTCCTTTTTAATAGAAGCAAACAAGCTTACCCTAAAATTGTTACCATTTATACTTAAGAGTGAGTATATATTTTGTTGAGGTCTATATGTGTGCCTGTGCAACGAGCATTCATTCACTAAGTTGGCAGCATTGGTAACTGTTTTTGGTGGATACTTTAAGAACAAAATTAAAGACAAAAACTAAGAAGGAAAAGAAAAAAAGTCTTATATTTTATACTTACCAATGATTACTTGTTTATCAAGTAATTCACCACTATAACATGAACAATGCAAGATATTATTGCAAGTTATCGTATGGTAGAATGTCTGCAATAGTAACACATATTGCTGCATCTTTTGGTTGGTAGAAAATAGCATGTTGAAAAGAACTATCCAGCTGTATATTCAAAAATGACCCTTTTATATTTCAGGTTGCCTGGTCATTACAATAACCAATAATATGATTTGTTTAGCATTATGAGAATGGAACTATTGTGAGTTGTAAACTATGTTTTATTCCATCGGAACTCATTTGAAACATTTGGACAAAGCTTTCAAGTGGACTGATTTGTTTCCAGGTGGAAACAAAACTATTCCTTTGTCCTTTTTTATTGTTCATCGCACAATCAGCCAGATGTTCAGACTGAATTTGGCATTTTTGTCCACCGATCTTCCCAAGAACCTGGGATAGCTAAAGGTAGATTTTTGATGGTGTTATAGATATTGCAGGATGTAAGCTGTTCCAAGAAACGCTGCCTTTTGCAATTGACCAGTGGTACTTTAGTCAATGCCAATGGTGTTCAAGTGGTTCTCTAGTTGTTTTGGAATTGGACCCAACATCATATGACTATTAGAATTTCCTTTCCCACTGTAATTCTATTTCTGTTTCCAGATATTTATATTTTGTTATTTTTCTCCAGTTCCTTCTCTTCTCTTCTGCTGTCTCCAGGTATTATCCCCTATCCATACTTCTTTGTCCTTCTTATTGACAATTGTTAGGTCTGGGTTGTTATGTGGCAAGTGACTGTCTGAATTCTAACGTACCAGAGCACTTTAGCTACTTCATTTTCTAGGACTTAATGATAATTATTATTATTTTGTGCACACCCATACAAGGAATGATTGATTCATAAAACTCCAGAAATTTTCTTGTTGACTTGTGGAGATTGGGTATTTGCTCATCTTGGTTAGCAACAAAGTACTAAAATCTCATTTCTTAGGATGAGGGTCATATGCATGCTTGCTGTTTTCTTTGCAGCAATAAGGATATTGATTGCAATTTTATTTGAACTAAACAAATGCCCACAATACTTGTTAGCTTCACCTAATACACTAAGGCCAAATAAATATTGTTTGTGATTTAGCATTTTGTGTGCATACTGCTGTTCTTATTATCTTAGATACTAAATCTTAGATGAATTCAGATAATTTAGGGTGTGTTTGGGCAATTTAGCCAATTCAGGGCATTCAACTCATTGTTAATTGCTTCTTTAAGCGGGAGGCTATACTTTTTTTCTCCTAGGTAATCAAACTTCATTTCCAGTTATATTGTTGAATTTTTAGTCAAGCAGAAATCATTTACACCTACTTCCCTTTACTTCATGCATATATACATTCACACACATTATGTTATGGTACGTTATATTATATTATATTTGATAGGCTGTAATGCACTATTTTAAATATCAGTCTAGGACTGTAAATAAGTAAAAAAAACATAATTACATAAACCAAGGCTTATAAAGTTACATGAGCACAATCACTGACTCACAGCCACAGGAACTGAGAAACAGGTAGCTCCATTACTGATTTACTTTTGTTTCTTTGTTATTATTAAATTATTATTAAGAAAGGTTCTCAAATACTTTTCTTTACTCCTCTTCTTGAACTGAAGCATAAACCAACAATTGCATAGGTGAGGATAAGAAAAAAAATATTTGAAAGTGAGAATAATTCTAGTAATAAAATTAAGCTGAGGACCAAGCATGGAAGTAATACTCCGAGATACCAATTGCTTATTCCTTTGGTCACAGCAAGAAACTAATTTGTTAGCTATTTAATAGTCCTGGAGATACAGGAAGCTAATCGTTTTCCCCTTTTCCTTTGCAGCTAGGTACAGCTGAAGTACAGGAAGAAAAATTACCTACTTGATTTACATTTCCTCTGATACTGTCAGCACCTGCTAGATTATTGTTCATATTTGTAGGAAATCAAATCACCTCTGGCAATTATTTGTACTGTTCCATACATGGCAATGTTTAATTCTGAATCTTTCCTTAATCATAATTGAAAATGATAAACTACTTTGAGTCAGAAGCTATACTGGAATGCAAGTAAGTGCTGTTTCTGTTACTGGCACAATTTCTCATTAAATTAACTAGAAAGGGAAAGGATATCAGATATGCAATAGTACTTAGATTTATATACTACACGGTGCTTTACAGACCCCTCTAACCAGTTCACAGAATCAGCATATTGCCTCCAACAATCTGGGTCTTCATTTTACCAACCTCAGAAGGATGGAAGGCTGAGTCAATCTTGAGCTGGTGAGACTCAAACTACCAAACTGCAGGCAGCTGGCAGTCAGCAGAAGTAGCCTGCAATACTACATTCTAACCACTGTGCCACCACATCTCTAATTTTTGTTCCTATACTTCAGCTGTACCTAGCTTCAAAGGAAAAGGCAGCTCCTAAGTAACCACTGGACACTTATTGAGAAAGATAGGTTATATACATGCTGGGGAAACAACCTAACAGGTTGCTAGAGCAACATTTGTTTTTTCTTTGTTTTGTGTCCTGGGATTTCATGTAATTATACACCTCTAATATAAATATTGTTAAATTTGTTTAATGTGGAAGGCTGGAATTTTGATCTTGTTTTCAACAAGAATTGGGAGGGGGCACTAAAATATATCAGCCTGTGTTGCTGCTGCAATGACAAATAGTTCAATGAATCGTGGACTACCTGTACTCAGAATGTACAGCTTACAAATAAGGCTAAATTGCCCTTTTAATGTACTAAAGTATTTCTACAATTATCCAGTCCTTCTTTTATAAATCACGGTCAGTAGCAATGGCCTTGAAAACGTCTTTGAGCTTTCAAACTGATAATTAGTTACTTAACCTCACCTTGGTTAAATAACTGGGAAGGGCCTTCTCTGTGGTGGGCCCAGCCCTCTGGAACGACCTACCCCCCAAACTCCGGACCACCACGGACCTCCGCCTCTTCCACCAACATCTGAAGACTCATTTCTTTCATCTAGCCGGCCTAGCCTAGCCCCGAGACCACCCCTATTGAGTTTTAAATTGTTTAAAATTAATTTTAATTCACTGGTAATTTTCTAGGGTATTTTTTAGCACAGGCCAATCTAAATTTAATTAGATTTTATTGTTGTAGTCTTATCTATTATATGTTCATATTTATTTATATGTTTGTACTTCTATTTTTAACTTCCTGTGCACCGCCCCAAGTCCCTTCGGGGAGATAGGTTGCGGTATAAAAATCAAATCAAATCAAATAAAAAATAAATAACTGTATCTTATTCCTGAGGTAACAAATCTTGAGTATACTATGGTGATTTTTGCATGCAGCAAAGTAGATGGGAGATGTGGAACAGCTATCTTGTATAAGGCATTTTCTATCTTTAATACAGTGATTCATGGTACACTATATCATCATTTGAACATGATAGAAACCATCAAAAGTGCTACCCAAATTACTTCTAGAACTATAGAATTATCAGTGCCATAAGTAAAAACATAATATGTAGATGTAGTTTTTTTTAAAAAACTTAGGCTACCATATTTCTTTTTATAGAATTACAGATAGGCCTCAGGATACAAAGGCCATTCAAAGTTATGACAGACCCCAAAAGTTACTATTTCAAACTTACAATGGCTACAAACCCCACAGTCAGTCACCCTTGGCAGCCGCCATAAAATTATAGGTCAAGGACTACATATATCAGCACAGCATTGCCAAGAGAGCTTTATAATTGAATGAATTCAGGAAGACAATTTGGAGTAATATCAGCTAGACACAAAAGGAAGCATGCCAAAAAATATGAACTCTTGCTCTGGTCAAATTCATGGTCTGACCTTAGGTTTTATGTCTTAAAAAATAGCTTCCTTGCCCTGGTTCCAGGACTTCTTATTAATCTTCATCTCAGATCCTCCATTTTGGGGCAGCCTATTATTGAGGCGCTGAAGCTGGATCACCCAGATCTGGCAGGAAGCTAGTGGTTTGGGGTAGGTACCTGCTGTCCTCTACGTAAATATTCTGAAAGCTATGGAGGAGAAATAGGGAGGAGAGAGATCTGTGACCTATAGTGCTTCAGTTGGGATAGTGCAGCACTGTTCCTTCCCATCTGGCCATGGGGCTGTATTTCACCCTGATTACCCCCGCATTGGCTGCTGGAGAGAACAAAGCCTTGCTTGACAGCCAATGTGTTATTTTTGTTCCGGTAGTCATAATTGGTGTCATGGAGTACCATGTAACTGATAGCTGGCACTGCCTTCCTTTAAGGTGATCCCTGCTCTTACTTCCACACTTGCTGAAGAGAATGCTGCCATCCCAATGGCAGTGCCATTACTGTGCTCATCAGAAATGGCAACATTGCTATCCAGCAAGCATGGTAGTAAGAGCAAGGAGTATCAAGTGGGAGATGAGGAGGGTTCAACCTTTGGCAGATTAAAGAGAAAAGTAAAGAAAAGTATAGAGAAATAAACTCCTTTCCTTTAGCTCATGCCCCCATCAACAGCATTCCACTCACCCATCAACACACCCGATCTCTTCCATGCCTGCTTGCCAGCTCTCCACTCCTTCACCCCATTTCTGAGGAAGTCCCATTGTACTCTTATGTCAGAAATGTTAGGCATTTCAAGAACAGTATCAGTTTGAAGGGGTACCTTCCAGAGCATTGATTCAACATTTTTGCATACACTTGATTTTTTTTTTAATTGAAATTGAATTTTCTATGTGTCTGATAAATGATTAACTTTCAGATCTGCAGAATTCTGTTAGAAGCTTACAAAAAAGTTACTATCTGAACAATAAATCATTTATATCTTCAAAAAGCACATTTTCAAAATGAATGACCAGCCATCTGTTATATATCTTTATTATGAATTATTTGTACCTTCAGCATATAATTTCCTAGATGTTTATATGTCTAAAGATACAGATGCATGCAAAATTCATATTTAATGTGATTGTCAGAATTCAAGTTTCTTACTGACAATTATTAATTGCAGTTAAGCAATGCATCCTAAGCATAGATCAAAGAACTGGAGGCTAAAACGTCTGATAAATAGTTGTGAGAACTGGGTATGTCTAATCTAATGAAGACAAGGACTAGTTGTGACATGATAGCAGTCTTCCAATATTTGAGGGGCTGTCACAGAGAGAAGGGGATCAGCCCATTTTCCAAAACAACTGAATACAAGGCAAAAAGTAAGGTTTGGAAGCTTATCAGGGAGAGATTCAACATAGAATTAAAGAGAAATTTATTGTCAGTGAGAAAAAGTAATCAGTGCAATGACTGATTCTATCATTCCAGAAGTTATGGGTGCTCCATCACTGGAAGTTTTAAAGAAGGGATTGGACAGCCATTTGTCTGGAACCATACAGAATCTCCTGCTTAAATAGTATTGCACTAGAAAGCCTCAAAGATCCCATCCAACTTTGTTAATCTGTAATTCTGTAAATTTAAAAAGGAATAGATTGTAATTACCACGAGAAATGTAATTACCATGAGAAATCTATCCAGATTTACAAAGAAGAAAACAGTTCACATAATTCTGATAAGGAATGAAAGATGAACTGAAAAGTAGATTGTTGGTTAGATTTTGAGATGCAGACTAGAAAGCCCAAAGAAATGCTATAAATCCAGTTCATTCGTCCGTTCATTCGTTCGTGTGTGTGTGTGTGTGTGTGTTACGTTTTTGAGCTGATCAATAAGTCAGGGAGACTAGTATAGATCTATTTCAAGCTTTTTAGCTCTCATCAGCTAGCCATACCCTTACTGGGATTTGAACCGGGGCTGTATTACATGCTAGGCAGGAGCCTTAGCCATTAGGCCACCAGGTTCTCTTCCTGATCAGCTGAGACAGGAGGATAAGTATATACTTGTGTCACAACACCCTGTTAAGCCCCAATTAAGGGAGGAAGCATACTGCTTCCTCCCTTTATTGATCAGCTCACAAACGTAACACACACACACATATATTATGTAATTGTTTCACAACAACCTGTTATTATTAGGCCCCAATTAAGGGAGGAGATATACTGTTTCCCTTACTGCCTATCGGCTCATCACTAGAGACCATCCAGACAGCAAGCCAAGAATTACGTTGTATAATATTTTAGATATGTGTGTTAGTTTTATGAGCTGATCAATAAATTAAATTAGAGAGAGACCAGGATAGATCTATTTCGAGCTTATTAGCTCTCATCAGCTGGCCATACCCCTTACTGGGATTCGAACCGGGGCTATGTTGCATGCTAAGCAAGTAGCCTAGCACTGTAGCCAAGCCGGTTCTCCTTATTGCATCAGCTTAGACAGGGTATATTAGTATAGGTAATTGTTTCACAACAACCTGTTATTATTAGGCCCCAATTAAGGGAGTAGACATACTGTTTCCCTTAATTTGAAATATTTGAAATAATATTTCAAATATACAGTATATAAATCAACTGAAGAACTGAGGCTCTATCTTTGGGAATATAAACAATTCTGTCTTTTGGAGCTCAGAGACCATTAAAATGAAATTTATTTTTTAATTCCCAATCTTCATTTCTTTCTCTTCTTTTCATCATCTGTTTTGTTCTCTTCACTGTTAAAAAAACTTCATTGTTAAAGGCTGTAAAAATTATTTAAAAAGGAAAAACATACAGGAACACCTGCAGACCAAATAAAAAAAGATGAATTAAACATATATAGAATTGCTTTACACTTTCCATTCCCTTTCCATTGCCATTCATATAGAGTCATGTTACTTCATCCTGTCGTTATGTCCATTAACCTTGCTATACTTATGGTAATGGAATGTGGGGATGACCTTGGGGAATGAGGGGAAGAGAAGCTGTCTAGTAAATAATTAGGCAAGAGAAGAGTCTTTCTAGTGATTTAATGGTCAGAGAAAGAAATTAGAAAGGATCCACCCTAATGGATGAAGCAGTTAGTAGCAGCATTTGCAAGATTCTATTAATGTAGCTTTACAATTAAGTACATTAGTTCATCTAGTCATGTTTCCTGTCTGGTTTGCCTGGGAGGGCCGAGATCAACCTTGCAAATGTGAACATACAAGCTTCCTTTTAATTGCTTCATCCATTAGGGTGGGTTCTTCCTAAGTTTCTTACTCTGACCATTAAGCCCCTCGGGGTTCCTGCCTCGCTGGTCTGAATGTTTCCTAAGTAGTATCTCTTCCATTCTTTCCCCAAGGTCATCCACACATTTCATTACACCTATATTACTCTGGAAGCCTAACTTCCTGATATCAGCCAGACAAGAATTTTGTTTGACAATGGTCACTTTTCAAAACCTGTTTTGTTATCCTGCCTTATTATTGATTGATTACCTTCATATTGATTTCAGTGTGTCTCAGGCTGCCAGATGTGAAGGGCAAAAATTGGGATAACCACTATTCAGCAGCAGGGGAGGAACACAGGGAGAGAGAAGGGGGGGGAGATATATAAATCTTTGCTGCCATCTAGTAAATAGGTGGGATTTGTGCAACCCTAAAGAGGAAAAGCAATAAAAGCTATTTGTACCATTTAGTGTTTGCTTTACATCATACTTACATTATAATCCTATAATCTATAAGGTTCAGTCAATTATAATTGCTGATTAGTATTATTTTGTTGTAACAAAAGTAGCAAAGTATTCTTTTATATTATCAATTAGTACAGTTGGGTTAGATGGGAAGAAGGGAGGAAAAAATGGAAGGGAGAAAAAAGTTTAGAAGCTTAACTGGTGTTTCAATTGTGTTAGTGAGGCATTTTGTTTAAGATTATCAGGTTAAACCCATGCCAGAACCATAGTGTGAAGAGCCATTTAAAAATAAGAGGATTTACTTCCTTTCAAAAAGAGACTTGACAGTTTAAAACCAATAGACAAATTAGCAAATGAAGCAATTTTTCTTTTATACAAGATCAACTTTAGAGTAGAAATGAATATAAAAAAATACTTGGTTTATTGATTAACAAACTTTATTTATAATAATTATTTATATCCCTTGGCTATTAGTTGACTCAGATCCCTTTTATTAGGGTTTATTAAAATGCCATTTGAAAAGAATATTGTTAGATCAAAATACTGGTTTCCTGAATTTTATTACTACAGTGAACAATTGAAGTGGATTTTTAGTGATGGCAGTAATGTGCAATCTTTAGTATGGGTGAGCTCTACAATATATAAGTATGACCACATTTGGAATTTAAAAAAAGTTATAATCCTGAATGGCTTAGGGCTTAGGTAGAAACACATAAGCACAAATTGCTATATTTTTGAAATATCTGTCCATCTATATGGTTATCAGTAAATTATTTCTCTAAAACTTGAGAATAGCCATATCTCATTATTTGCTTTCTTCAGACCTTTCAGGTCCTTAATGTTGAATAATAACATGCTTGTTTAAGGTATCCCAAAATGCATACTGCTGCATATGTGGCTACAGCATAGTTTTATTGTATATCAGGAAAGTTTAGAGTCCTATCTTGCTAGAATGGGCTATATAAAAGAAGCAAGAACTGAGCTGTGTAATCATCTTTATAAAGAGACCAGCATCATGCAATTTCTCCTCTTGCTTCTGGGGAAAATGTTCTGCATGTTTCTTACAATAAAACCCTTACTTCAAATTTGCTTTTGAAACTGACTAGGATTTCAGGAACTTCTTACTGCTTGACCACTTGGAAATGCAGTTTAAAAAGGGATACTTTTCCTTGTGGGCATACTAAAATAGCTTTTGTATTTCAGTCAATATAAAATATAAAACATACTATCATAGCAGTAACAACAGTATTCCTCTTGTGCCATAAAATCTCATATACTATATTTTGGCATGGATTCACATTGTTGTGATGTGGCTAATTGAGCTAACACTTTTGTATTTTGTTATGAAACAAAACTCTGTTAGATGCATTTTATTCTGAATTTTTAGAAGCTTGAGTTTGAACTAGTATCTTTATCAATCTTTCTTACTAGCCATAACAAATTTACATGCCAAGATGGAATGATGAACAAAAACCCCATGCGGCAACTTCTGAATGAGCTTACATTTTTTATTTTGATTAATAGCACTACATTATAATGAGGACTCTGTGCCAAAATTGATATTGACTTTTTTTTCACAAGCAGTACCACTGAAGGTTACTATGAATCATGCACAATAATAAAAAAAAATCCAAGATGTTTAATTTTTATATAGTCAGGAGCATTTGAGATTATTTTTTCTTCTGATTTCATCGCTATCCTGCACTGCAAGGGAAAAATCTTCTGAAATGGAAATAAGTAAATAATAAGTCCTGGTGTAATATGGGAGTCTACAACATAAAGAGAAGAATTACATGTGCATGTGGAATCCTTTGGGCATGGCTATAAACACTCTTTTTACCGCCAACCATATAATTGATTTAATATATTTGATATTGCACTGTAACTCTTGAAAATGCTGAATGTATGACTAATGCTAGGAATTAGTAAATTGATTTCCTGTACAAATTAGAGATGGATTTATTGAGCTCTATGAATGATTCTAGAATGAAACTTGTTTTACTCCTTTCAGTTTTTGTTCATGGAGCCTACTGTTAATACTAGATTTATTCTGCATGTGTCTAGATTGACATTCCATGTCTGACATTACTGTCTACCATAAAATGTAATGATTAAAAATATTTGTACAGTCCATGATATTTGTCTTGCACTGAAATTAGTTCAGCTGATAAATTAAGAAAGATGGGGCATGGTATTAGACCTGGCTTTGTATATACAATTAAAAATTAAATTCAAATTATATATGCTTCAGGAGAGATGGAGGGATGCATCGATAGAATTTTTAAAGTGTCACTTAAAAATATTTGTTTGTATGATGTAACCATTTAGTAATGTTTCAACATCATGGACTGGGAGATCTGTTTAACTGATAAATTCAATGTTTTTATTTCAATCTGGACACTTCCATCAACCGATTACCAAATGTCACATGTCAACATTTTCCAAATTCTGGCAAAATAGATCTTTCTTCCCATCTCCACTACGGAAGACATTTCCTAAAGGTTTCATGCCTCTTTTTTTACAGAATGCTCATTATTATTTCCATGATAAAGACTGTAGTTTGGTGAGTTTCTGTTTGTCATGTAAAAGATCATGAGTTTAAACCTTGAACTATCAATATAAGAATGAAAAGAACTCAACTGTGAAAATTTGAAGATTTTCTGCAACAATTCATTACCTACGATTTGGACTATATGGATCAGTGCTATCAATTAAGAAGTTTTGAAAAAGTTCTTGCCAAATATATCCAGAATATCTTTAAGCTTGCTGCATTTTGTCCTATTATGGGGCAAGATATTAAGAAATAAAATTCACATACAAAAATGTCAAGTTTGACACAACAGAATGTACTACACAAATTTAAACCATAACTTCCTTTCTGCTTTCTCTAGAAAGCAGAAAAATCTAGAAAAATCTTGGGTGTAGAAACAATTGAATTCTTTTGGGGCAGCTGATTAAGGTCCATATACTTGTGGAAAGTTATCACCCATTCCTCTCCCAGAAAAATGAAATACCCTAGGAAATATTGAAAAGGCAGAATATTATATTTCCCTGGATGTGAAAAGGGAGAAACATGTTTTGTTTCCTGCAGCCTCCTGCCCCCACCCCCTCTGTCAATGGGCCATTAAAGCCTGAGCTAGTCCCTTTACATAAGAAAGACTTCTCCCCTTCAGCTCCAGAGTCATGGGATTAAGGTATGACTGGCTTTACCAAACCTGGACTCAGCCCATGGGAGCCTGGCAACCAATCAGAGTACAGTTCTTACACAGGAACAAGAAACAGATAGGTGGGGCCGAACAGTTGATAAAAAGCCCTGCAAGCCCCTTGCTCAGCCATTCTCTTCCTGTCCACCAACATTGAAGCATGTGAGCACCTTTTCTGTTCAGGACTCAAGCCATGTGGTCCTGTCCACCATTAAACCATCTTTCCAAGCAGCCTCCATGTCTCCAGTGTCTTTTTTCCCACTTGGAGCCGAACCCAGAAGGACATTCCTTCCAACATACTAAAGCACACAAATGGTGCCAAAAGTGCCATTTCCAGATTTTCTGCTTTCCTCTATCTTTTCCCTTTTTCCTTCTTTTTCTTTAATCACTGTATAGGAGGATATAGACTAGTGATCTGAACATTGTCTGCAGAAAGGTTCAATAGTAAGGCTTGAACATTCAAACAAAAATGAGGATCAGATTTCTTCTCAAAATGATATACTTTTAATTATAGACATATTACTATCACTTACTTGGAGACTTTTGCAATGAAGTGATGTGTCTGTCTTGATTCAAAGCAGGCAAAAGAGAAAAGTAAACAGCGTAACCTAACAAAGAACTGGGAAAAATAGTGGGACAATGGGCAACTTTAAACATTCAATTGAACCAGCTAATCATTTGTTTAGCTTTTGACTCAGCATATGTGTGAAGTGAGTCAGTGTCTGTCTTGACCCAACAGCAGTACAGTGATTAATTGACAAACAATTACAAACCAACTACCCTCCTCTCCAGAGGGTGCATAGTTCTTTAAACAAAGACTAAAGCAAGTTCTAACCTTGAGTTGTCATTTTGAGATTACAGAAACAGGGATTTAAATCAAAAGCTTGCTTTTCATACATCCAAACTGTGTCTGTTCCAGGATGGATGGAAGTTTAAGTGTTTGGTTATTAATTAATCTCTGTTTTATTATGGTCACACACCCAAATTAAAAATTAATACATTAAAATAAAACAGAACAAGATAGAATAGCATATCGTTAGTGATGAGCTCACCAATGGATGGTCAAAGTCTGCCAAATTTATAGATAATATAGCAGAATGTAGCTACGTTGAAAGAAACAATATCATACTGATCTAATGATAATAGCTGTACATAAAGCAATCAGAATTTTCTGAGTATTCTACCAGGTGAGGAGTTTTATGAATCCATGAATCCTTAGAGCAGGGGTCTCCAACCTTTACAAGTTTAAGTCTGAAGGACTTCAGCTCCCAGAATTCTCCAGCCAGCTTTGCTGGCTGGAGAATTCTGGGAGCTGAAGTCTTTCAGACTTAAAGTTGCAAAGGTTGGAGACCCCTGCCTTAGAGGATGCTGTACAAGTGGGCATCAGTTGAATTTTCAACGGTCCCTTCTCCATAAGGGCACAATCTCCACTCATTTGGGGCTTTTTTGAATGGTCCTCCAGAACTGCTATGGTAAGAGCATTAAAGTGTGCTAGAATAAGTGCCCTCTAAAATTTAGAGACCATTATATAATATAGGTCTCTCATTGGTTAATGACAGCTCACAAAAATGTTCTTGGGTAGAGCAGTTTGAACTTCCTGGTTTTCAAATGTTGTTTAAATGCCTTGAGTGCACACTCATTACATTTGCACACACACACGCATTCTGCCTCATACATCCCTGCGACCGATTCGCTCCCACAGAGAGGGACTTCTCCGGGTGCCGTCCACTAGGCTGTGCCAGCGGGCGACGTCCAGGGGAAGGGCCTTCTCTGTGGCAGGCCTGACCCTCTGGAACAACCTTCCCCCCGAAATCAGAACAACCACAGACCTTCGCTCCTTCCGACAGCTTTTAAAAACTCATTTCTTCCGTTTGGCTGGCCTAGGGTAATTTTAATTAAGTTATAGTGTTAAGGGGTTTTAGGGACAGTTTTTAGTTTTTATAGATGTTTTTAGCGCAGGATATGTTTAATTGTGATTTTAAATTTGGTACTCTGTTTGTGTCTATTGTTTTAAATTTTCCTGTGCTCCGCCTCGAGTCAGTTTGGGGAGAGAGAGCGGGTTATAAATAAAATTTTATTATTATTATTATTATTATTATTATTATTATTATTATTATTATTATTATTATTATTATTATTATTAGCCCATTGATAGGAAGACATCCTTGGAGAGGGCATGATGTTGGAGCTTTTGTGAAATGGTTATAACCCACGTTGATTTATAATTATCCTCCATAAGGAAAGAGGTGAAACTAATGGGAAAGAATAGTAATTTCAGCCAGTGTACCACAATGCAAATCCATGTACCATGTTTCAACCTTAAACAGTCTTATCTCCCTCCTTAGTATTGCATTTGGAATGCAGGGGCTACCTGAAATAATAGCCATTAGAAATTTGGATTAAACTCTTTTGAGAGAAGTGATGTACGAATAAGATTCTAGCTGGGCACTAAAAGTAATTCTTCATGATCCTTAGCTAAAAATAGCTTTAGTGTTGCTGGTATATACTGTGCTTCTCTGGTAAAATAGGATTGGTTATGGCCACTGGTTTTTTATTTTTTTTAAGTTATTTGTATGGTGTAGTTTTGATGTGCACTGTTTAGTGCAGGCATGTCCAAAGTCCGGCCCGGGGGCCATTTGCGGCCCGGGGGTCGGTTTAATACGGCCCTCCAACAGCCCTCCCTGCTCTGTGTAAATGTGGCCCTCCCTTCCTCCCTCTGTCTCTGGGGCTGTGTGGCTGGGAGGGAGATGGACGCGCAGCCCCAGAATGTGCGCTTGGTGCCTGCCGGAGGGAGCCGCGATGGAGACGCGACCGGCTTCCCTGCCTGACGCCCCTGCCGGGCGACCTACCGGGCGACAGCCTCGGTGATGCTTAAGATGACGGTAGCCTTGGGTGCTCCCACAAGGTCGCCCTGCAGGTCGCCTGGCAGGGGCGTCAGGCAAGGAAGCCGGTCGCGGCTCCATCGCGGCTCCCTCCGGCGGGCACTACGTCTTACGTTCTGGGGCCGTGCGTTCACCTCCCTCCCAGCCACGCAGCCCCAGAACGTGCGGCTCCCGCCGCACAAGGTCGCCCGGCAGGGGCATCAGGCAGGGAAGCCGGACGCGCGGCCTCAGAACGTAAGCCATGGTGCCTGCCAGAGGGAGCCGCGATGGAGACGCGACCGGCTTCCCTGCCTGACGCCCCTGCCAGGCGACAGCCTCAGTGGTGCTTAAGGAGGAGGTGTCCGTAACCTCCGGCATGCCGGCCCTTCTGCTGCTTCCCGGGGTGGGGGAGGGGAGGAGAGGGGAGAGAGGGAGTGACTGACAGACACAGAGAGAGACAGAAGGGGAGGGAGGGAAAGACAGAGAGACAGACAGAGACAGAGAAAGAGAGGGAGGGAGAGAGACGGAGAGAGACACAGATAGAGAATGACACAGGGAGGGATTGAATCGGAGACAGACGGGGAAAGAGGGAGAGAGACATACAGAGAGAGGGAGGGAGGGAGAGAATCAGAGAGAGTGACACACACAAAGACAGGGAGAGACAGAGAGAGGGAGGGAGAGACAGATAGATAGAGACTGATTAAGTGAGTGAGAGACAGACAGACAGACAGACACACACACAGAGTGACAGAGAGAAAGAGAGAAAAAGAAAGAGAAAGAGAGAAAGAAAGAGAAAGAGAAAGAAAGAGAGAAAGAAAGAGACAGAAAGAGAGACAGAAAGAAAGAGAAAGGAAGAGAAAGAGAGAAAAAGGGAAAGAAAGAAAGAGCGAGAGAGAGAGAGAGAAAGAAAGAGAGACAGAAAGAAAGAGAGAGAGAGAGAGAAAGAGAGAGAAATGGAGAGAGAGAGAGAGAGAGAGAGGAAGAAAGAGAGAGAGTGTGAGAGAAAGGGAGACAGAAAGAAAGAGAAAAAGAGAGAGAAAGAAAGAGAGAGAAAGAGAGAAATGGAGAGAGAGAGAGGAAGAAAGAGAGAGAAAGAGAAAGAAAGAGAGACAGAAAGAAAGAGAAAAAGAGAGAGAGAAAGAAAGAGAGAATGAGCGAGAGAAATGGAGAGAGAGAGAGGAAGAAAGAGAGAAATGAGAAAGAGGTAGGTAAGTTTTTTTTTAATTTATTTTCAATACATTGTGAAAACTCAACTGTCAGTTGATCTTAATGTTATGAAATGAAAAGTATGTCATTTGCAATTAACTTGGCATAAAATAATTTATTTGCATTTAATTGTAATGGTTCAAAGAATGTTCGGAAAAATGTTCGGCCCTCCACCATGTTCACTTCATCCAATCTGGCCCTCTTTGAAAAAAGTTTGGACACCACTGGTTTAGTGGAACTGTGGAAAAACCATTATTAAATATTTAAAGATTTTTTTACTTGTTCAATATACTGGCTGTTTATCCTCCAGGCATGATGTTTAAGGTGTCTGCAAAAATCAAGATTTTAGTTTTGCTATGGTTGATTTCAAGCACTTCCTCCAAGCAAGTAGCTGGCCAGGACATTCAGGGCTCATTTGAGTCCGATTAACATTTGAAATTGAAATACTGTGTCATCTGTACACAGCAAAGTGGCAATATGCCTGTTTGTTAATTTAGGATGATGTTCTAATCTATTTATTTTGACCACAAGAGGGTTTATATATAAATTAAGCAATAGGGGAGCTAAAATACATCTCTGCCTCACTACTCTGTAAATTAGAATCTTGTTGGTATGGTGGCCTTGTATAACTGCAGCACACTTTGAATCAAGAGTTCTTATAAAGATTCTGCATGGGCACTAATAGCTTTCTATCAATGGTGGTGTGCAAAAGTTTAGTCCAAAGCCTTGCTCTGGGAACTAGGTCAAATGTGGATCTAAAGTCGATAAATGTAGTATTTAAAGTAGAGCCTATTTTAGATGTATGTTTTTTGGCCAGATGTTGAAGTAGAAGGGCATCTCCATAGATAGAATGTCCAGACCTAAAACCCGCTTGCTCATCAGCCAATATGCGCTTTGATTTAGTCCAGTCAACTAATTTATTATATAGGTGTCTGGCATACAATTTGTGTATTATATTTAACAAGCTAATAGGCCTATAATTAGAAGGCAGGTCTCCGGTGTCCTATTTATAAATGGGCATGATAATAACTAAGCCCCAGTCCTCTGGGATTTGAACAGCGCAGTCGATGTAGGTAACAGGGAAACAAAAATGGGAATCTCCCAATCCATATTATTTTGCAATAGTTTGGGTGTAATAATGTGGTTGCCAGGCTTTAACTCTTTTATAAGTCTTTTTATTTCAGCACTTGTGACAGAAACCCAGTTGGCAAGCAAGGATTTTTTTTTAGATCTAAATCAAATTTAAAACACTCTTGTTGTAAAGATAGTGTTCTAAAATGGTTCTCCCACACAGATGCAGGTAAAAGGCAGGGAAATAATAGGAGCCTGTGAATTGGCTGGGCAGCTATCAGGTGCCAAATAGGATGGAATTTCTGGCTTGAGATGCTGTTATCAATTGCTGCCAGAAAAGCAGTGTTGGGTAAAAAAATTCCTTGTATGATGAGAGGTGGATGTTGTGAATTCTTTATGATGGTTAGGCAAAGAGTGTTCTGATGAACCAGGTCAGTTTTCATTATGACATAGCTAGGATAGAATGATATTCGTTTCTATGCAACATTGACTCTTTCATCCCAATAATTGTGCAAGTGGGACTCAGCCCATATTACTTCAGCTCTTGTTATCTTCCTTCTTCAGTGTAAGGTACAAAATAGCTATGGTTTTTCCAATCTTTCGGATTGATTTCTTCAGCAGCAATAACCCTGCTTCTGTTAAAATGACAAGAGTCTATCCTAAAATGTTTTCCCAAAGAGCTAATAAGGTGCTTTAATTAAAATTTAGCTGGCAATCTCTTTATAGCTGGCACAGCTTTAATCTTTCTGTGGTCTTTGGATAATCTTCTCTCTTCTGTTTGGATAATCTTCTATATAAGATAAAATACATTTCCTACTTGTTATTCTTCTCCTAGAGTAGCTCACTACTCATTGATGTTGAATTGTCCTGGAACCTGCTTCTCTTCAACAATCTCGCTCTGCCTAATTCAATCTTAGCTTGCTAGCTGCTTTTCTTCTCTTGCTGTCATACTCCAGTACTGCTAACTTTCAGTGAGCTTCTTAATCTATTTCAGTTTCCCCCTGAGAGAGATGATGTTTGTAAGATCCTTTATTTATTCTTCTTTCAGCTATTTTGGAAATCAAGTAATCAGCGACAAATACAGTTTGTATGTCTGGGGGATCATGTAGTAGAATGATTGATGTTGTTTATCTTCTCCATTCTGTCACAAAAGACATACATGCTTATTAACTGGATTTTTTAAATATCAAAATTTGGCAATGGTTAAGAGCAGAAAAATTGAAGAAAGAGATAAAGAGGCTAATTCTGGCTACACAACACCAAGCCTTAAATGCATTCAGAATTAAATGCAAAGTCAGAATTAAGATAGCAACAGACAGCAAACAATGCCTCCACAAAGAAGCTGAAGAAACAGTGGACCACCTAGTTTGCTGCTGCAAGAAGATCACACAGGCTGACTACAAACAATGGCATGACAAAATAGCAACAATAGTACATTGGAATATCTGCAACAAATACCATTTGCCTGCAAGCAAGAACGGGTGGAGGCCACACAATAGACAAAATAATAGAAAATGAAAGGACAAATGGGCTCTGGGACTTTAAAATTCAAACAAACAAGCAGCTGCCGCCTAACAAAAAATATAGATGATGAATATGGCAGTACCTAATGACAGCACAATAGAATAAAAGGAACAGGAGAAAATCACAAAATACAAAGACCCGCAAATATTTATTTATTTATTTATTTATTTATTTATTTATTTATTTATTTATTTATTTATTTATTATTCAAATTTATAAGCCACACCCATCTCACCACATAGGGACTCGGGGCGGCGCACAGGGAATATAAAAATATAGATATACAAATATACAAAAATAAAACATTCTTAAAACTAAATTAAATCAACCCACCCTGCACTAAAACCCATATTAAAACTCTTGAATTAAAACTTTGGTAACTAAAAGCAGTACAGTGTTCGAGTAAGATCATGCCAGGCCGGCTTGTTGGAAGAAGTGCGTTTTTAACCGCTGGCAGAACAGGCGGAGGTCCGAGATGACATGGAGGTCGGGGGGAAGAGCGTTCCAGAGGGTAGGGCCCATCACAGAGAAGACTCTTCCCCTGGGCGTCACCAACCGGCATTGCCCGGTTGACGCCACCCGGAGCAGACCCTCTCTGGTCATAGGGATGTATGGGGCAGCAGATGGTCTCGTAGGTAGCTAGCTAAATAGAAATAGAATGATTATGAGGGGGGGGGGGGAATGATAGTAAAGTATACTAGTAACTAGTAAACTAAGTAAAGATAATATCAATAATAATAAGCACCTATTAAGCAATTCCATAACCACCATTAACAAAATCCCTATCAGTCAATTGCTAAATTTCTTGAAACAGCTTACATCCTGTGACGATATCTTTAATACCATCTATCAGCAACATCTCCCTACACCAGGTTCTTGGGAAGGATTTGATAGGTGAATAAAAATGCCAAATCCAGTCTAAATATCTGGCTGACTGTGCGATGAAGCGTAATAATTGCAATTGTAGATCATATACTCAGCTCTGCAAGAAGATCACACAAATTGTTTATAAACAAAAATATAACAGTCACCAAGATGATTCACTGGAACACCTGGAAAATTACCACGTACTGATCAAATAATACTTTTAATCAAGGAGAGCCTTCCCTCAAATCCAAAGAAGAGTTGGAATCAGAAGGATTCTGATTCTGTCACAGGTTTACATATTTACAATTGAAAGAAAGGTTTAAATAAGATTTTAAAAGTTATGGATTTGACCTTGAAAAAGATGAATTGGAAATTGTACTCTGTTATAGTTGGCAAGATTTATTAACTGCTATTGGGATCGATTTTAGAGAATGAATGTAAGAAGCATTGCATGATATGGTGGGAAAAGAACTTTGGGTCTATATGATGCTTGAACAATAGGAAAATAAGTGGACAAACAATTTAAATTTTGTAGGGTCTCCTGCTTGGACTAGATGACCTGCAAGGTCCCTTCCAACTCTATTAATCTGTTAATTTTTGTAAAATGTTATCCTGTGGATATTTAACACCAAATAAACTGTCAAAAAAATATAAAGATATTTCAAATATATGTTGAAAATGTAAATGTAAAAGAACTTTTTATCATCTTTGGTGGACCTAAGATAAAGCAAAAAAATAAATACTGGGATATGATTCATATTTTAATACAGAAGATTCTTAAAGTTAATATAAAAATAAAACCAAAGAGTTTTCATACAGAGTTAATGGACAAAGAGGTTGAAAAAAATGGAAATTTGTTGTTATATTGTTAGAATTGTTTATGCACAGAAATGGAAAAATACAATGGATAATTGTTTGGGGTGGGGAACCTGATGGAACTAGCAGAGATGTCTAAATTGATTGCCTTAATCAAAGAAAATAACACATTCAACTTTGTTTCTACTTGGAAACCACTTCTGGATTTTGTGCTAGAGATAGAAAAAAATAGAACGCTGACTTTAGATTTTCCTAGTTGAATAGAAACCTATGAGCAATGAGTTATATTTCCAAGATGAATTTTTACAAACATTTAACTTTGATTCCTTCTGGAAGAAGAGATGATTGAAGCGCTATTGTTTTCTCTGTTTTTTTTAACATTTCTTTTTAAATAAGAACAGAAGTACAGTAAAAAACAAGTTTTTTTAAAAGAACAAATTGAACAGAAGGGTAAGATAGTGTAACACTCTACTGTGTTTCCCCGAAAATAAGACAGGGTCTTATTTTCTTTTGACCCTCGAAATAAGCGCTTGGCTTTATTTTCAGGGAGATCTTATTATTTTTGAGGTGCAGGAGGCAACACCTCATGGTTGCTGCTGTGTTGCAATATTTTTGGGGAGGGCTTATTTTAGTGCATGCGCTCAAAAGCTTGATTGGGCTTATTATCTAGGGAGGTCTTAGTTTTGGGGAAACAGGGTACTAAATCTTCATGTGAACCCTTGACCAAATGGATCTTTTGCTCCTGAAGCTCTGCCTCTTTATGCAACATTTTGTACCTATGTTCCCTAAAATAATTTTGCTGATCACCATGTGTACACATAGCTAGCCTGATCCCTCCCTACAGTCCCAAGAGAAAATCTTCTCCCCAAGTGTTTGCTTTTTACAGATACAGATTTCAAATATGTAATAGTGAGGACTAATTGGGGGGGGGGGGGGGAGAGTCCTGATAAAAAAATAACTCAGTTAAAATGGGAATCATGGGAGAGAGTGCAATAAAGAGAATAAAAGTGCAGGGCAGATGAAGTTTAGATGTGATGGTTCAATTTTCTGCTCAAATGAAGGAGTTCTCACAAATCTGTGATTGTCTCTGCAGTTAATTATTTCATAATTTGTGAATGCATGCATATTGACTCAGATGGGCAAGGCCCATTGATAATCGGGCTCTCTGTTTCAGTAATTATTTGACTGCTGATCAGTTGTCTCCATGGTGGCAACCACTGAGGTGCTGGTGTTGGATTAGAATGTTGTGTATATATTAGTATAAGAACAGTGTAATTTAAAATATGGGACCATTGAGTTCTAACTCATAGACCATATCAGCCTTGTTGCCCATGAAATCATCAGGTAGGTAGGCTGGACAGCCAGTACAGTTAAGATAACTAAGCTGGCAGCTTTGGAAATACATGCAGTCATGGAATTTAAACTAGACTGGTTAACTTAAGGATTTGGTTATTCAAGGGCACATCATTTATTTCAGATATTGTGAAAGAAGTGTATTAGTGTATCATTACAGTAGCATAACAGAAAATACCATTAAATATTTCAGAGCCAGCTGTAGTTTACAATAATGAAAATACATTTCAAGAATTTATTCATAATATTTGTTATAAATGTTTTGCTGAGACCCACACACATATGGAAACAAACACTGAGTTCAAATCAAATGTTCTTCAGTAGAAATGCAGTGCTTTTCCAGTATCTTTGCTGCTTTGAGGAAGAGATTATGGATAAAGCTCTTATGGCACTGACCTTAAAAGCAGTTAAATGTTATGTGATGAAAGAGATAATCCCTAGCCATATGGACCAGCTTCACCCGTGAGATAAGGAAGCTCCAACCCTCTCAGCTTTCCAGAAGACTGGGAAAGCCTGGTGCTTCCCCCCAGATCTGGAGACAGGATGTCTATTGAGTTCTATGTAGGTGAGATGCTATGATGCCTCACTTTACATATTATTCTTCTATTTTGTGGGAATTAAATGAATATATGCATTATTATGATTATATGTGTATATAACTATACAACAACTGGAGCTGGGTTGGTGTTTTGGTTAAGGCATCAGGCTAGAAACTAGGTTTAATCTTATTTTAGGCACAAAGGCAGCTAGCTGACCTTGGGCCAGTCACTTTCTCTCGTCTCCTAGTTTCTAGGCTAAACCAAAACACCAAACTAGCTCTCACTTTTATAGTTAGAAATCATTTAATAATAGGCTGTCAGATGATTTCAGTTCAAATCTTTTGAGGTCTTACCTGCAGTTTTTTATATTTTCTTTTGGAGTATAATTGGTCTTTGAACCTCATTTGAGTCACATTCAGAGAACAGAGCTGTATTACTTCAACATTTCCTTTAGAGTAGGGTTACCAAATCTGAACTTAAAAGAAAAAGAAGCTGACCATTTGATGGCAGCAGAGAATAAACAGGTATCTGTTGTCATTGAGTGTTCATTCAGATCTGCAACTTGGATCTGGTACCACTATTTGAGAGCCCCCACTTCTTCCTCAGGATCTGCTCCTGGAAAATAGAGGACATTTGAAAATGATAAGGTGATCTGCAGATAGAGCAGAAGTTATCAGATACCACCATTTTCTCAGATTGATGTAGAATCCAAATCAATATACAATGTCCTAGAAATAAAAGAGTACAGTAATCATTGAAATAAATATCAACTATTATAATCAACTATGTTATATAGTCTCTGAAGACTTCAACAAATGCTGGTAATTTAGTGTGTCAATTCAAGCTTTAAGGAGTTTAAGAATACAGGTAGTCCTCGACTTACAAGCCCAATTGAGCCCCCAAATTTTCTGTAGTTAAGTGAGACATTTATTAAATGAGTTTTGCTCCATGTTACAACCTTTCTTGCCATAGTTGTTAAATGAATCACTGCAATTGTTAAGCTAGTAACATGGTTGTTAAGTGAATCTGGATTCCACACTAATTTGCTTGTCAGAAGGTCACAAAAGGTGAACGCGTGACCCCACGACATGTAACTGTCATAAATATGAGTAAGTTGCCAAGTGTCTGAATTTTGATCACATGACCATAGGGCTGCTGAAACGGTCATAATTGTGAAAAAGTGTTTATAAGTCACTTTTTTTCAGTGCTGTTGTAACTTTGAATGGTCACTAAACAGTTTTAAATCGAGAGTTACCTGTAGTCCAAATACTGCTATAATTTATACGTGCTTCCAAGCAAAACTAATTTTCACAAATCAAGTGTTAAATAGCTTTGTCAACTATTTTAACAACTTCACTGTTATAAAATGCTCCAAATATTATCGTAGCCATTATTAGTGTCGTCTCTTGTACAAACACTTTTTTTCTGATTTACTGCCAAATTTAGACTGCTGGATAACTTTAGGGACACTTTGATAGTGTTTATCAGTTTATTACAATATTGAAGATTTGTGATAAAGCAGTTAAGTTTCAGATTCAATGGTTTATAATAATACCTCCAAGACTTTTGACAATTTTAATGTATATTTTATGGATTATTTTTTCTTTTTTTCCAGTTCAGCTGAAGAACAATTTCACTGGCAAACACAAGGTAAAGTTTAATTTTTCAGAATTCTGTACTGAATCTAGTTGCTAAGAGGCTCTTTTTCCATGACTTGTTTTCAGATTGTGTTTTATCATGGATCTACAACAACTTGAACAGAAAAAGTTCAAAAAGTATTTTCAATAGTGCTTAAATGTTTGTGAACCCTTTTGAATGTTTAATATTTATGCATTAATATGACTTAAAACATGATCTGATTTCCAAAAAGGAGAACCCACATGTTTATTGGACTCATTTTTTAAATTTGACTTTTCTTGGCTTTAGGATTTATATAGAGAACCGGTAACATTTCAGATCTTTCTTTATTCAGACATATTGAAAATTCGCAAGGGTTCCCAAGCATTTAAGCACCATTGTATATTGAGAATGACTTCTAGGTTCTAGTTTTTGTAGTGAACTACTTATCTCTTCCTGTGTGTGAACAGAATGCAAATCAGTAACTGAAATAAATTGAAGAGCAAAATCTATTTGCACAACATCCCTACCAGAGTGCGCAATGTGTAAACTTCTAGCTCCATTTTTGCAGCAAAGATCACACTATTGAAATGTGATGGACTTGATTCACAATAGCAGTTTCAGTTGCTTGAAAAAAATAGTAATAACATAGATTTATTATAATTTGCTGATAGAGGTAATGCAGATGTTTTTCAAATTCAAATACTTAATTAAAACATACAAGGAAAGTGGAATGAAAATTATGCTCTTGAGCCCTCCAAGTGACATTACTGGGTTATTATCACCGTGCTTCCTGGTGAGGAAAATAAAAGTCTAATTTCAGTCCACTGAAATTATCATCGTTGGTATTCTTAAATTGCTAGTGGCAATTCAAGCAGTTATGGAAATGATACTGAAGATATCTGATAGTTTAATCAATTTAGGTTTTTTAAAGGTTCTTATCTTCAGTTTTCCAAATTTTTCTTTATGTCTTTCTAGATATTTGAAATATTTAAAAGAGCATTTTGTTACAGATGGTCAAAAAGATATAGAAGATGAGCTTACAACTGGTCTTGAACTTGTGGACTCTTGTATTAGATCTCTACAAGAATCAGGAATACTTGATCCACAGGACTATTCAACTAGTGAAAGTAAGTTTCTCAAGAATTGTTGTTGTTGTTGTGGTAGCCTACCTCCAATTAAAATTGTTCCAGTCTGTTCAGAAAAACATGATGCTTTTACGATAAAAGGCCTCAGGGCTATTAAAGATCTTTTTAATATAATCTTGAATATTTAAAAGCTAATGGTATTCGCTAAGCAATTACTTATGTATATATGTACAATAATCATCACTCTTGTTTTAGTGCCTTTTTATAAAGTACACCAAAAGCAGCATGGGATTTCTTTATGTACAGATAGTTTACAGGAGGAATGTGTAGAAAAGGAAAAAGCACCAAGGGTTTAGAAACATTATTTATTTTGGTAAGTCAAGATGATTAGCTTTTCTCTGTAAAAACATTGAATTAAATTTTCAGAAGATTTTATTCCACATGAGTAATATGTGATCATTGAGGAGTTGGCTCCTTATTAAAGCATTAATTTATAATAAGAATTCATAAATAACAATTGTTTACCATACTGCTTTTGAACTTCATTGATTCCAGTTATATCTGGTACTTTATTGCAATTCCTCTGAGTTTACAACTGCAGTAGGGAGAATCTGAACATATTATCAAATCAATCCTTCCTTCCTTCCTTCCTTCCTTCCTTCCTTCCTTCCTTCCTTCCTTCCTTCCTTCCGCTTCAAATACTGATTGGAAAATAGAGCCTAAATATATAACTCCAATACAATTTTTTTTTGGTAAGGACCCATTTTTTCCTCTATTTTTCTGTTTTAATTATTAACTATGCTGGTATTGACATTCCTCTTTCCTGCTGTCTGATTAGCAGAATTTACAGAAAGATTGGCCAACCATATTTTATCATAGTAGGATCAATTTGATTTGTCTGTTGTTCAAGGTGTTATGAAATTCAGAAAATTAACTTAGCAAATTATGGTCAAGTAATCATGCTACATGTGGCTTGAAAACGGAGTTATATAGGAAAAGGACAGAGGCTACTCATCAGACTTGGCATCCAAGTATAAATAGAAAATAAAAGGTGTTTGTTGAGCTTTTGCTTTAGAATAGAATATATTGGTATTCTTTACATTCAAACCTCTTTAAGATAGTTTTGTATAAAAAATAGGATGCTGCTGCTGCTGCTGCTAATAACTTGATCTTTGAATCAGAGAGGAGCAGAAAAGACGAATCAGCATACAGGGAAGAAGTCCAGAAGGTATCCGCATAGTGCTCAAGAAACAACTTACATCTAAATACTAGCAAGACAAAGGAGATGGTGCTAGACTTCCGGAGGCACAGAGAGGAACCTGCCCCACTGTATATCGAGGGGGGCTGTGTGGAGAGGGTTTCCTCTTTTAAATTCTTAGGAGTGCTTATTAGCCAAGATCTCAACTGGAAAAACGACACGTCTCTGGTGATTGGAAAAGCTCAACAGAGACTTCATTTCCTTAGAGTCCTGCGGAAAAATCAGGTGGAACAACGGCTGATGACCTCTTTCTATCGGTCCATCATAGAAAGTGTCCTCACATATTGTATCACAGTGTAGTATGCTGGTTTAACAGTTGCGGAGAGGAAGGCACTACAGAGAGTGATCAATTCGGCACAAGAAACCATCGGTTGCCCTCTGACATCACTGGATAACATCGCCAGATCTCGCTGCTTTAGCAGAGCAAGGAAGATTCTCAAAGATGATTCACACCCTGGTTGGTATCTCTTTGCCCTTCTACCATTAGGCAGAAGATATCAAAGTATAGCCAGCCGAACGAACAGGTTTAAAGGTAGCTTCTATCCATGGGCTGTGAGACTTTTAAATTCAACCGCAATCACTCCATGCACATGCTAGTTTTTTCTTTTTTCTTTTCTCTCTTTTTTGTTTCTGTTATAATTTTGCACCAGTGAAGTTAAAACCAATTTCATTGTAATTTTTACAATGACAATAAAGATTATTATTATTATTATTATAAAAGTGACCGTATGACAACCTACTCTCTTCTCTAATCCTTCTCCAATACATGTACAAGTTCATAATAAAAGTTGGAGGCCAAGCAACAATGTAACATTTCCCTGTGCTTCTTTGTGCAATGAAGTGAGGCTGCAGTTTAAGGACTAACTACCTGACTTTAAAAGACTTATCTTTAGTTCTGCATATCCTGGGATATTTGTGTTTTACATGTTGGGCTACAGTTATTTAAAGCTAAGCAAGCCTGACCAATTATCTGATATGATGGAAACCAGTACATTAATCAACATTGCTAATTCTGCAGGGCTAGAAAGCAGTGCTTTCTAAGCAAGTTTCCACAGACGGAATGACTTATTAACCCCAATGCTCAGATTTTTCTTTTTTCTTTGACCTCTAGATATGTTCATATGTATGTGTGCTTATACACATCTTTCTAAGTTTTAGCAGCCCAGCTTTATTAGTTTCATAGAAGAGAAAAGGTTTCAAAGGTGGCATATAATATCAGGTTGAACATTTTACAATCTGAAGGGTTATTTGTTTAGCAAGGCATTCTTTTTCACAAAAGAAGGAGAATTTAGGAATTGCTACAGAATATAGGAATTTTCCTTTAACAATGCTCAAAATGTAGCTGAACAAGAAACAAGTGGTCCAGAAAAATGTTTTTTTAATAGTGGTGACTGTGTTTTAATAAATATGCTTCATTTCTGTATTACCATGGTCCTGCTAGATTATATAGGTGTTTTACTTATGTGGATTAGTTAATTATGATTGGAATTTTTATCAGGTGCTTGAATCTTTATTCAGTTGAAATGCTACTCCATTGGATTTTCAGGTGGAGAAAAATGGTGACCTATCAGTGGTGAAATTCAATTTTTTTTACTACTGGTTCTGTGGGCGTGGCTTGGTGATGGGGTTCTGTGACAGAGTGGGCATGGCCAACTAGATGTCACTTATGGCCATGCCCACTCAGTCACATGATCTCACCAGCACCAAGCCATGCCCATGGAACCCAGTAGGAAAAAATATGTGTATGAGTCAATTCATAGCAGAGCTGCTGCTCCCTTTATGGTCTCCCCTGGACCCCTCCTTTCCAGGGGTTGAAGTACCTTAAAGGGACAGGCTGCAGCAGCTCTGCTGTCAATGTAGGGGAAAACGTTCGGATTGTCTCTGCCACAGCATTCAATGTTACATGCAGCGGAGACAATCCGAACATTTCTCCCTCCATTCACAGTGGAGCTGCTGCAGCCTGTCCTATTAAGGTAGACTAAGGGAAGGAGGGGGCCAGGGGGACCATAAAGGGAGCAGAAGCTCTGCTGTGAACAGAGGGAGAAACATTTGGATTGTTTCTGCCACAGAATTCAATGTTAAATGCAACAGAGACAATACTAAAGTTTCTCCCTTTGCCAGTGGAGCTGCTACTCCCTTTATGGTCCTCCTCAGCCCCCTCCCTCCCTGGGTCTACCTTAAAGGGACAGCTGCAGCAGTTCTGCTGGAATGGAGGGAGAAACGTTTGGATTAGGTGGGCAGGTTGATCAGCCGGAAGGGCTGAGCAAGTGGCCAGAAGAGGTAAGCAGCAACAGAGTGATCAGGTGGGTGGGGCCACCAGGGATTTTTGCCATGAGTTTGGAGAACTGATGCCAATAGTCCCTGCCAGTTTGGCCAAACCAGGCCAAACCCAGAGGATTTAACGCCTGACTTCTTTGTATCCAAACAGCAGAGATGATGTTGAAGTGAAAACTGCTGATCAAGTGGTGACTTACTTTAGCAGAGGTTCTCTGGATAAAGAAAGGCCAAGAGATCACTAACGTAGGCTCCTTGTGAGTAAACCCACAGGATCCAGAGGGAACCTGCTGGTGACCCAAAGGAAAGAGCACCAGGAGACTTGGAAGAAATATCAAGCTCACAGCTTCAAGTGGAGCTTGCTAAAAGACACTGGTTCACCCAAATTCTATTTTCTAAAACACATTTTCATTACAATCAGTAACCTACAGAGAACTTTATCAGAGGTGTGACTAAAGTTAAATGCAAAGAAACAGCTATAAGTATTTTAAAATAATTGAAAGTAAAAAGCTTACCAAGATTTTCAACTATGAAAATTTAAAACAAAGGGATTCAATCAAATTTGGAAAATTGTTTATTTTAAAGTTCTTTTAAATTAAATAAATTCGAAAAATAGAAATTTTGGGAACAGACAGAAACAATAAAGCAAGAGATGAAAAAAGAACTATCTGGAGTTTTTACAGTCTTAACAATTTTTGGGAATAAGATGAAGAAACATGTGATTCAAAGGTGGATAAATATTGTATACTTTGCTAGGTTTTACAATAACCATGAGAGAAAAGAACACACTTCATTGATTGATAAAGACACCATTCCAATGAGACAAATTGGAAAGAATGATTATAACTACTATCTATTCAGATGACTAGGGATACAACAAGTACTTTTTTTAAACAAAAAGACTGGAAACTTTATGGACTTTTTGTTGAAATTGGATTAAAAAATGACAGTAAGTTCTGAATTTGCTGATTAAAAATGATTGAATGTGGAAAGAAGGTCTCAAAGAACATGAAGTATGTTTCTTTTGGTCTTAAAATGAGGCTAATTCAACAAAATATTTGAATATTAACTTAGATCAGTGAAAATCCAAAAAAATGTCAGTAGTTCTGATGGTTGGCTATATAAATAAGTAGTCTGGCTATTAATTTACTTATATTAGACATATACAGCGGGTGAGATGACAATCATATGATATGGACTTTTACTGTTTCCCCATTTGCACTTGCTAGCTAACGTTAGTTAATATGGTACTACAGAGGTACATACAGTTTAAAATATTGTTTCAGGGGAAGCTTAGAATCAACTTCCCAGTGGAGGTAATGGGTCAGTTATCAGTAACTGAATTTAAACACGTTTGGGATAAACATGTTTTTCAACTAACAAAATAAGCAAAACAAAAAACGAAATGAAATAAAATAGTAACCAAATGATAAGAGTATGTTTTGTTGTTCAGAATAACTTCATAACTAATTGGGCTATATCTAGCTTAGATACATTCATTTTTAATGGTGATTGGTATTTCATTTTTGAAAGTAGATATATTAATGAAGAATAAGACTATAGATGGTTATTAGTTATGATGACTTTGCATCAGCAGTACTAGAACCAATATCTCTCCTAGTTTCAGTGGAGGAGGACATACTATTAAAACATGTAATCCAACAGAGCCAATTTTATGTATTGTGTGTGTACATATAATGTATGTGTGTGTGTTTGTATTTACTTAAGTAATTTATTGAAACTGAGAAAACCTATGGATAAATACAGCTTTATGTGACAACTGCATAAATATGGAGAACTGTTCCAGGGAATTGTAGGATACAAGAAACAGTTTCTGTGGCCCACCTCTTTCATCCTGTGACTTTAAAATAAACACTGGAGATAATAATAATAATAATAATAAATTGGGATTTATTAACCGCACCCTCTCCCCACAGGGACCCGGGGCGGTGCACAGGCATAATTAAAAACAATATACAATAATACAAACATTACTTAAAATAGAATTAAATAAAATTACCCGTGCTAAAAATATAAATTAAAAACCCATTAAAATAATTGTAGTTAAAAGACAGAGAGAACTATTCAAGGCCGGCCAGTCGAAAGAGATGGGTCTTCAATTTTACACGGAAGGAGCGGAGGTCGGTGGTCGTTCTAATATCAGGGGGAAGGTCGTTCCAGAGGGAAGGCCCCGCCACAGAGAGCGCCCTTCCCCTGGGCGTCGCCCGCTGACAAAGTCTAGTGGACGGCACCCGGAGAAGCCCCTCTCTGTGGGAGCGAATCGGCCGTGAGGATGTGTGGGGCAGGATCCGATCTCGCAGATAGCTAGGTCCCGAGCCATGGAGCGCTTTGAAGATGATAACTAACACCTTGAAGCGCACCCGGAAGACGACAGGTAGCCAGTGCAGCTCGCGCAAGAGCGGTGTTACGTGGGCAAACCTAGAGGTGCCCATAATTGCTCGCGCGGCCGCATTCTGAACTAACTGAAGCCTCCGGGTGCACCTCAAGGGGAGCCCCATGTAGAGAGAGTTACAATAGTCCAGTCGGGATGTCACGAGGGCATGAGTGACTGTGCGAAGGGCGTCCCGATCCAATAGGGGGCGCAATTGGCGAACCAGGCGAACCTGGTAAAACGCCCTCCTGGCCACGGCTGTCACTTGCTCTTCCATAGACAGCCGGGTATCCAGGAGGACACCCAAATTGCGCGCCCCATCCACAGGGGCAAGATGTTCGCCCCCTATGGCCAGCGTTGGAGAAAGCTGGTTGAATCGGGCAGCCGGAAACCACAGCCACTCGGTCTTGGTCGGGTTGAGTCTAAGTCCGTTACTTCCCATCCAGATCCGCACGGCTTCCAGGCACTGGCACATCACCGCTACGGCATCGTTGGGGTGGTTTGGGGTAGATATGTACAGCTGGGTGTCATCAGCGTACAGATGGTACTCTACCCCAAAACCACGGATGATCTCACCCAGCGGCTTCATATATGCATTAAACAGGAGAGGCGAGAGGACCGACCCCTGAGGCACCCCGCATGTGAGGGGTCTCGGGGTCGACCTCTGCTCTCCTGCCCGCACAAATTGCGATCGGCCAGAGAGGTAGGAGGAGAACCACCGCAAAACAGTGCCTCCCACCCCCAACCCCCCCAGCCGATGCAATAGGATACCATGGTCGATGGTATCGAAAGCCGCTGAGAGGTCTAATAGGACCAGGATGGAGGAACATCCCCCATCTCTGGCCCTCCAGAGATCATCTACCAACGCGACCAATGCCGTCTCGGTGCTATGCCCGGGCCGAAAGCCGGACTGGCGCGGATCTAGATAGTCAACTTCCTCCAGGTGACGGGGAAACTGTTGTGCCACCACACTCTCAACAACCTTCGCCAAGAAGGGAAGGTTGGAGACTGGACGGTAGTTGTTCAAAAGAGCTGGGTCCAAAGAGGGCTTCTTGAGGAGGGGCCTCACCATAGCCTCTTTTAGGGAGGCAGGCAAGGAACCCTCACTCAAGGATGCGTTGATAACCTCTTGGAGCCAGCCTCGTGTCACCTCCCAGGATGCCAGTACAAGCCAGGAGGGGCACGGGTCCAATGAACATGTGGTGGCTCGCAGTCGCCCACGTAACCTGTCCATATCCTCGGAAGTAACGGGGTCAAACTCCTCCCAAACAAGATCTCCCTCGTGGCATCCCACTGGGCCATGAATGGGGGCTAGCTCACTCTGTATCTGGGCGGTTTTCTCCTGCAGAAAAATCACAACTTCCTCTGCCCTACCCTGTAACGGGGCTTCCCGCTCCCTCTGTTGAAGGAGGGAACGGGTCACCCTAAACAGGGCGGCAGGGCGGTTTTCTGCGGATGCTATGAGGGTGGCACAATGATGACGTTTGGCCACCCTCAGCGCCACAATGTAAGTCCGTAAATGGGCTCTTACCTGTGTCCGGTCAGATTCAGAGCGGCTAGCCCTCCATCTTCTCTCTAGGCATCTCTTGCGGCGTTTCATCACCCGCAGCCCCTCAGTAAACCAAGGAGCCAGGGTGGTTCGCCGCCGCGAGAGAGGCCGCAAGGGCGCGACCCGATCCAAGGCTCCCACGGCCGCACTATTCCATGCGGCCGTGAGGTCCTCCATCGGGGCGCGGGTCAGGGATACAGGAAATGGCCCAAGCGCTGTCTGGAACCCATCCGGGTCCATCAAGCGCCTGGGGCGGTACCAGATTGGTAACTCTGGTTCCGCCTCCCCGCGGAGGGGAGCAGCGGTCGGAAAGTCGAGTCGGAGAAGTGAGTGGTCTGACCATGACAAGGGTATGATGTCTATGTCCCCTGTACCCAGATCACTCTTCCATTGGCCCGAGACGAAGATGAGGTCCGGCGTATGTCCACCCTCATGGGTGGGGCCTTGAATTACTTGGGTCAGGTCCATGGCCGTCATGGAAGCCATGAACTCCCGAGCTACCACGGATGATTCGCCCAACGATGGCAGGTTAAAGTCCCCCATAACTATAAGTCTGGGGGTCTCCACTGCCACCGTAGCGATCACCTCCAGGAGCTCGGGCAGGGCTGCTGCTACATAGCGGGGAGCCAGGTATACAACCAGCAAGCCCAACTGCTTCCCTAGGCCCCACTTCATGCAGAGGGACTCACAGCCGGAGGTCTGCGGCACAATGGTCTCTCTCGGCTCCAGGCCTTCCTTGATAATGACCGCTACCCCACCACCCCTGCCTAGGGCCCGCGGCTGATGAAATGCGCGGTAACCTGGTGGGCACATTTCAACGAGGGGATGACCTCCCTCGTGGCCCAACCAGGTCTCCGCAATTCCTACCAGGTCCGGCTCCCCCTCTGACACAAGGTCACTAATGAGGGGGGCTTTGTTGACAACGGACCTGGCGTTGCAAAACATCAGCCGCAGACCCTGGCTCTGTATTCCCTGGCCACCTAGCCTGCGAGGGTTGTGGCACCCGACCGTTTGTAACCAACGGCTGCGTGCCACCAACCGGGAGGATGAAAATTGTCTCCCCTCGGTCCTGCCCCTCCCCACGACCCTCTGAATTGGTATGCCCTCCTGAGATACGCATTTCTCTGCTGTTATAAACATCAAATATGCCAGGTGTTTATAATAATATGAGAATCTCCATTTATGCAGTATGAAACATCATTAAGCTATTTTCACTTTGTTAACAGTCTGCTTTCTGCAATTCCCCAATGAAAAATAAGACTTTTTTTGTAGAATCGGCAACATAAGCAGGCATTTGCTTATGAAAATATTTGGTTCTTGATTTTTCAGATCTGTTTCTTCCACCTGCCACTTCCTCTTAAAGCATGATTAAAGGTACATGACAAAGGACTTAAAGTTACTTTATTAGGTGCATAAAAACCAATTCAATCAAATTCTCCATTTAAAAAAAATATCTACCTATCAGATGGTTGAACAAGTAAAATAAGAATAAATCTGGCATCCTAAACTGGCAGCTTGTTAATCAGTGAGAGTTTCTTATATTCTAGCAAGGTAACCTTATTCTGCTGATCTTGACAGCATCTTGAAACCACAGTATTGTCCTTCCTCTTCAAATTCTAACTGGCATCATTAAGGAAGGTCATCCAGTGATATATTTTCAGCTGCAGCCACATGGCACATAATGCCATAATAATATTGGACTAGCATCTGAAGGGTGTAAAGGTTAGATGGGACTGAATCCTAGCAAGAAGTAACTCTTGAGTTTTTGGTCTTCACAGATCTGATAAGGGGTGCTTTCTGACTCTTTCTGAGATAGCCCTCCCCTGGACAGAACTGGCATGCAATTAGGGGGAGTCACCTTCACACAGATTCATCTTATATAACAATTTCCACCTACTGAGCACCCACTTGCTCAGTCACTTATGTTCTGGTTATCTTCCACATTGATTATTTTAACACTCTGTACATGGTGCTATCCTTGAAGACCTTCCATACAAAAATCTCTTGGGAGATCTATGCAAGTTTACCATATATTCCTGCCTGGTTCAGCATATGGCAGCCCAGGTTAATTATAAGGATATACTACAGTATGTTCATACTACACCACTACTACAACAGCAGCTGTATTGACCATTATTTGGTTTCTGGATGAAATTCAAGTTTTTGTTTTTCATCTTTAAAGGGTATGTTTCATAGCCTGGATATCTCCAATCCAGGATCGAATATGGCTGCCTGATATGATCAGGAGGGAGTGCTTGCAAAAAGGGGGTGCCTTTGCAGGTTATTTACATCAAGGCTTAGGTGATGACTTCTTCATGCGAAACAACTTCTGAAACATAGTAAAAACGTAGTTTTTAGAGAGGAGGGTTTGTGGGCAATTGGAAATTGTTCAGCTTCTGGAAGGTAGGGCATTGGATTGGGAACTATTGGATATATTGTTTTGTTAGGTTTTAATCTTATATTGGTTGCATAGGCTGCTCAGTACCTATGAGAATTGAGAGGCATAGAAATGAAATCATTATTATTGTCATTATCTACATAGCACTTCAGTGTAGCCAAGTCTTTAGGACTCTCTCAGAATAGTTGTGTTCAAAGACAGATTTATGAACACTGTTTATGTATGTGTCTGCTTCATCAGTTTCCATTTTTTCTGTTCCATCCCATCCCTTTGCCATTTTTTACCGTTTATGAGAATCTATAGAAAAAAGACTATAAAGAGAAGCATATGCAACATGTAAAGAGAGAAAGAACTATAAAGAAGTATCATGTAACACTCAAGTAAATAACATAGAGTGCTCAGATATATACACGCATTAGCAAAGTATTGTGTAATTATGCTTACCAGATCTAAAAGTAATTACTGCATGAGAGACAGTGCAATTTAGGGAACTGCATTAATCATGTATTTATCTGGTAATTATATAGTATCTTGTAAATAACCTGACATTACATTATAATTACCATCTGAAAAAAAAGCTAACTTAAAAGAAAGGAAGAAAAAAGGACACAAATTTTAGCTCAAGGAAAAGAGAATATGGATTTATTTCTTTGAAATCTGTACATTCCCTTCAAAGCACAATTTTTCCAGTCAACTTTTTGGAAGGGTACAAAAATCAAAAGCAATCTGAACCAAAGAAACACAAAATGTAACTTCTTGTCAAGCTTCCCTAGCAAATGACCTTTTCTAGTGATCATGATTGGTACTGAGCTTAATGAACTATATGATGAATATTTAGTCTAATGATGTATATACAGTACAGTCCATCTGAACACACAGGTACATGGAAATACAGCCGCATAATACAGTGGATTAAAGCAATGATATGCCAAAGACCAGAAGAAGATCAAAGTATTACAGATGAATAAAAACATCAAGATTCAGGACATGAAATTCCATAATCAAGAACTGTCCAAGAACAGCTGACCTCTCACAATTTTAGAAAAACAATTGGAGAAAATATTGTTACATATTACATAACAGCATTGATGAGAACCAACTAATCAGAATCAACCTTTCAGGATTATAAAATAGAAGATGAAGAGGAGTATTGGCCCTGTGCATGTCAGTTAAAGTGTGTGCGTGTGAAAAATGTAAGAGTTTCTCATTCTATAGTTTATCCATTTTGTTTACTGCTTTTTATCTGCTATTTCTCCCATTACCATTTCTATACTTGATTGAGAAATATACAATGGAGAAATGCATTCAACAGATACTAATATTCAAACTTTGGTTTTAATAAATCTGTACATTCATTATTGGGTAGTAAATATGATCTTATACCTAAAATATGACCAATAATTGTAAAAATGTTTTCAAATGAAATAAACAGGAGGAAGTTAATAAAATAATAATAATATTGGTTAACATTTATGTAAACTAACGATATTATTATTTGTTAGAGAGATACTCTTTTGGATTATGGACAACAAACTTTCCAAAGAGGTTTATCATATTTTGGGATTGGGGGCATAATAGTAATCTGTGCAGATAGATATTATAGCTACTTTTCAATTTGAAAATCCCATTGGTGAAATATTTTGAACGGTTAGGGCAGAAATCTACATCAGAGAGCTCTAGGTCATTATTGCGGTTATTACATCCAGTACTCTCTCTTCAAAATTTCCATCATTATCATACTTACAGGGTTATTTCTACAATGGTTTAACATTGATTTCATCTTTGAAAAAAATTGAAAGCAAAAGCAATGCATTTAATTAAAAATAACATGAAATTGCCGTAAATGTAATTGGAGGGAGGCCCAAAAGGACCTCCTCAATCTGGCATGAACCTGATGCTGCTCTTAACCTATTATCCTGTTTGATTGATATATAAACTTTCAAATTGGCTAAAAGATGCACCTGTTAATTGGACAGAACATATTAATCAAATTTGGTTTTAGTATAAAAAATGAGATCTGTCCTCTCATTAGGAAAGAACTCCTAAAGCATGCTATTATGGCACAAATACATAGTTATATAAAATAAAGATGTTTTTATCAATAATGTTTTTATTCAGCTATAGATTTAATAAAAACTGTCTCTGGTAGAGCATGGCTCCGACTGACTATAAAATTACAAGTCTATGTAATTACAAGTCTTGATTGATGGTATATTGTTGGCTTGCCATTGATGGCTAACCATTGGTATCTTGTGAGGTGTTTGTTTTTGTTCGTTTGTTTTAATTTTCTAATCTAGTTTTACTGCTATAGTATTTCCTGGTGGATCTCCCTTTCCACTGTTAATAAGGTCCAAAAGTTTGCATCTTTTTATCAGGTTAAACTAAGATTACTAGGTATTTCCACTTGCTGTAGTAAATTTAATTAATTTATAATAAAAAATGACAGTATGGCCCCATGCATGTACCTGCATGTGTTTTTCTACTTATCTATAGTATTTTCTCAGATTTCCCCTTCTGACATGTACTCATTTCTGTAAATAAAACAATAAAGCACTAGCTTCTTATCAGATATTTACCCAAATCAAACTAAAGCTGAATGTAATACTAAAGTTTTAAATTCTGAATTTTCCCTCTCCATATTTGTTAGCTGTTCAAGATAGTCCAGATAAGAAACACAAACCAGGAATATTAGCACTGTCTTTTATTATAAGGTTGCAATAAATAGAATGCAAAACTGAAAATACTTCTGTCCCATCCTCTCTTTTTGGAGTTTCTGGAAGACTAGGAAGGGTCCCTTTGCAAGCTTTTTCTATGCCTACAGACTGAGTTGCCTCTTTATCAAAATGCTGCTTAGGCCAGTGGCCCCCAATCTTTTGGTCACCAGGGACTGGTTTCATGGAGTGTGGTTTTTCAGTGGACTAGGGGTTTTGTGTGCTGCTAACATCCCACAGATGGAGCTTCACCACAAAAAACTAGTATTTGTATGGGATCAGATTGGTATTCCAGTATGACAGAAAGTAGGATTTAACATTTCTTCCTCCAAAACTTACTTTCCTTGGAAATAGAGGTGGGAGGAGTAATACAACACTATTTTAATATATTTCTTTTCCTATTTGATTTTGCCTTGCAACTATTTCATTTCTTCATTAGTTGTTTATTTTTGCCAATTAGATTTAGTAGAATAACATTTTGAAGCTCCCAAGTATTCTCTTATCTTTTGGAAAATAATAAAATGAAAATGTTTAAATTAAACATGCTGAAGTACAATATTATTTCTGACATTCTATTATACAGAAATCAGAAAAAAGGAAATTGATCATTCTAATTGTTTTTGTGAAAATCCCTTCTTTTCCTTTCACTGATACTTGAAATTATTTTCAATACAGGGCCCAGCCTTCTATCCCAGAGTGCACTTCAGCTCAATTCCAAATCAGAAGGATCTTTCCAATATCCATCAAGCTACCATAGCAACCAGACCCTAGCCCTTGGAGAAGGAACAGCATCCCAGCTCCCAGCCCGCAGCAGTCAAGCTAGAGCTTCTCTACAGAACTATGGTCAGGTATGTTTGGAGAAAAAAATCAAACTCATTTATATTAATTAATGTTAAGATTATTGAACATTAGTTTGACTCAGAATATTTTACATGCATAAACTAAGTTTACTTATATATTAAAGAGTGTGCTTCTAATTTAGCACAGCATAATTAATAAACTCGAGTTAACAAATAAGCAAAACATTTGCTGAGGTGCAGGGGCTGTGAAGAAAGTGGATGCTTTCTCTGAAGTAGCCCCTACTTTATGGAAATCTCTCCTTCCAGAAGTAAATGTAAAGTACATCCTTTTGGCCTTTCAAAAGTACACCTTTAGTTCATTGTGCTTTTGGACAAATGCTAAATGCTGGTGCTATGATGCTTTCATTTTTTTCAATATAAATATTATTATATTACTTGTTTGTTTAATTGGATTGGTGTTGTTTTTATTGGTCACAACCTTGGGTCCATTGGAAGTGAGGTAGCATAGAGAGATCCTAAAATAAATCAACATTTATTTAGAAACTTGTGATTGTATAATTTACCTTTTAAGTTTATATAACTCTGCAATTCTGTGCGGTTTTCTAAATCCAGTTATACAAAACTCTGAAAATTAGAGCTATATAAAAGTTGCTTCATTTTCATGATTAGTTTGCACATCAAGATGTGAGATTTACATCATCCCGACATTCATGCCCAATACACGAATTTCAGAATGCAAACTATTGGGTGCTGCATATGATTTGTATTTGCTGTGCCATATCATGCTCCCCACTAGAGCATGATATGGATATGGCTCCCCATTAAAGAAGTATATTGTAAGTCTGTATTATTCTACATATTTAGTTGTTTTAATTGTGGCTTAAGCTGTTATTGCATCAGGATCCTGTTTCTTTGCTTCTTTTATGCTTTTCAGAACAGCATTTTCAAACCCATTCTTAGGGACGCTAATATGGAAAAGCAAAATTGTAGCACCTTTTTAATAGTCATATTTTATTTGTCTGCTTATTTTGAAAAACAATGTTGCATTCTATGATTATATAGAATATTTTGGCAAAATAAAGATTCCCATTTGAAAAATATGTAGAACATGGCCCAAGCATTTCCTAACAGTTCTAGATATAGACATTCTGCATTTTGAGAAACAACTATGGGCATTATCATAAAACCACTGCAACAAAGAACATGCCAATTCATAGAATGGCTGTGTTTTAATGGCATAGTCAGTCACAAAATACATTTCACAGAAACAAAAGTGATAATGATAAGAGAGGAATAACTTGCTCAAGAGCCTAATTACAAAGCAGTAGGATCTGAATCATCAAAATATACATTTGTTGTTTAGGATAGTTATTTCACAGAAAGAAAATTTGATTTCTCTGAAAGCACACAGGAGATCCCAAAGTCAGATTATATTCATCTGTGTTCTACAGATAAGCGAAGTCATTTTCAAATTTCAAATTAAGATCTTACCTGGCAGTTCTTTAATTTTATTGTCCCCTCTGATTCAGGGTTTTTTTAACCTTTGGTATTGATTGTCAATGTATATTGCTTTTTATATAAACTACATTTTTTGTAAGCCACTTTGAACAATGATTTTTGCTGGAAGATAAAAATGGAAATTGTTTTTCTTAAAATACATAGATATAATAAATACACCTACTCTTATTGTTACTATGAGCTTATGATCCTTGGTGGCACAGTGGTTGGAGTGCAGTATTGCAGGACACTTCTGCTGACTACCAGCTGCCTGCAATTTGGCAGTTCAAATGCCACTAGGCTCATGGTTGACTCAGCCTTCCATCCTTCTGAGGTGGGTAAAATGAGGACCCAGATTGTTGGGGGCAATATGCTGACTCTTTAAAACTGCTTAGAGAGGGCTGTAAAGCACTATAAAGCAATACACAAATCTAAGCTTGCTATTGATAAATTGTGATGATAGGTTTTATACTTTTAGTATATCTAGCTTTGGAGATGCTTCGTAAATAAGTATCTTCCTTAAGTTGATGAAGCTCTTAATTAATTTACCTATACGCACTGCAGTTATAACAGGCCACATAGATACTGTATATTGCAAATGCTCTTATCATTTCAATTCAAATGATCATTGGAAATACACACATTCTGTCATATTTTTAAAAAATTGTTCCTGATAGTTTTACTGCAGTCTCCAAGGTGGAATTCAAAGCACTTCATACTTCTCATTTTGCAAAAATGCTGATCTGAGGAAGGACCATTTAATACCTGACCACCTCAGCTAGCTGATTTGGTATGCAGTAATTGTATTTTTTACTGTGACAGTGAAATATTTCTAGACTTTTCTATACATTCTACGAAGTACCAATAACTCTTCTTGGTACTTTGTGGAGTTTGAGCTTGCAGAATTATTTGCTTCCCCAAACCATATAAACTAATGTATGATATCGGTCTAATAATCAGAATAAATTGTAGTAGATTTTCCAAAGAAATAAAATAATTGCACAGAGATCCAGGTCACATTTGACTGTGGCTTTTGATTCTTTCTTCTCTTTCTCCACATTCCTATAAGCTATGTCTCTCTCTCTCTCTCTCTTTCTCTCTCTTTTTAAAGAAACAATTAAGATTTTTCTTCACCAATATGCTGAAAACAAAATGTTAAATGAAAAAGTGTTAATTCACTAGAGTTCTTAACATAAATTTCTTTTTCACTTACTTAAGTAACAATCCTTCAGATATGATGTTAGGGTTTCTGGCAGCTATTTACATATCAAATTAAGAAAGCTGATTTCAAAGAAAAAATGTTTCTGTTGTTCAGTCATACAAATCAGTGTGTGTTGTGTACACAAAAAGAGATGGAGGGAGGGAATTTTCTATCCTTGAGTATTGCTTTTTAAAGACTTGAGCCTTGCTGTCTAACACTAAAAAAAATCCCACAATTCACACTAACATAATGATGGCTAACTTTTTTGTTGTTGTGTGCCGAAAGTGCATGTGCGTGCGTGCATGCCCACACCCATAATGCAATGCCTGCGTCACCATTCTTCAATGCCTCATCCCCCCCCTCCCCGCGCATGCCTGCGTTACCTCCCACACAACCCATTTTGGGCCTATTTCCTGCAGCCTCCTGGGACCAAAAGGAATATGCAACATTTAATTTCTGCATCAATATAAACAGGATAAAAAGCTTAAGCTCATAAGCAAAACACAAAAAATAAAGCATGACATTATATTGTGAGGGTTTTCAACCGAACAAATTTAACCATGGCTATATCAGTGCTACATTGCTTATGTCCCAGGAAAATACTGAAAATGAATCAATGTCTAAAAAGCTGTAAGAGCATACAAAAGATCAAGCTCTAGTCAGTCACAGCAGAAACCTGGCATCCTATTTAATCCCAGATGTCTCCAAGAAGCCTAAAAACAGATCATGAAGGTATGAATGGAGGGGAGCAGCTCTCTCCCTCTGATAGAAGGCCTCTGACACCAAGTAAAGCTATGGACCTCTGGATGTGCAGGGCAGCAGTCTGGGCTGTTAGGTATCTGTCCGGCCAGTGGGGATTCTCATTTGCTCATAATGACATTACAATTGGCTTCTGCTTATGCAGAATCTGTCAACGTTAAATTTCACTGAAAATGATGGTCCAAGAACATGAATCTCCACATTCTCCGTGGCATATCTAATTTTATAAATCCCTAATATGCCTCCTTTTAGCTTTCTCTCTCTGAACTAAATGCTTTACGTTTTGTTTATTAAAAAAATTCACATTCATTTACAATTGAGATTTAAAATTGAGACTTTTCTTTACCTTGGGAATCAAGAATTTTAACCAGCATTCACAGTTGTAAATACTATCCCAAATGTATCCATACTTTATTTATTTATTTATTGATGGTTATAATACACACACATACATACAACTTCCTAGGATGGCCCATATTACACTTCGGCTCCACCAATTTCACTGGTTCCTACTCTGCTTCCGAGTGCAGTTCAAGCTGTTGGTTCTGATCTCTAAAGCCCTTAATGGCATAAGTCCAGGCTACCTGATGAACCACCTCATCCCACTAGGATACACCCATACTACTTCTGGCAGAAAGGGCCTACTTCGGATCCCATCAGTCAAACAAGTGCAACTATTGCAATCCAGAAGAAGAGCCTTCTCTGCTGCAACACCCACTCTTTGGAATATCTTACCCTCTAAGGTAAGATTCACCCTCGGCCTCCTATACTTCCGCAAGAGCCTGAAGACCTGGCTCTGCCGGTTGACCTGGAGATGAAATGGGGGAATTCCACACTAGAGGTGGGTCCTGAATTGATGGCAGACTACCCACACCCACCCCTTGCTTTCTGCTCTCCACCATCTATTTTTTGGGTTACCATATTAAGGTGTGATTCTCATTGTATTCCTTTGTCATTTTTTATTTTATTGTTCTATTACTTTATTATTGTTCTATTTACACTCCTTTCATTTTTCTTCCTTTTTTATTATTGTAAGCCATCTAGAATAGCCCCACAGTAAGATAGATGGCAAACAAATTTAACAAATAATAAATAAATATCATTTAATTTTTCATAGTAGCTACACAATATGTCCATATTTTTGTTTATCATATTATTCTCCTAATTAAGTTATGTTCCAGTTATATTATTCCTAGTTGGTCAGACATTCTGACCAAGTAAGGATAGATCTCTTCTATTGTTAAACTTAATTTGAAATATTTAGTAGTTGACCTGTGACCAATGGGTCATTATTTCAGAGATGTATCCTTACTTGGATCCTCAACACCTGAGCACAAAGATGGGGATCCTAATGTGATGCCTTCACTTAAATAGCTGGACAACACTCAGAAATAGCCCTGTTGAATAGCCCTGTTGAAGGATGGATGGATGGATGGATGGATGGATGGATGATAGATAGATAGATAGATAGATAGATAGATAGATAGATAGATAGATAGATAGATAGATAGATGTCCAAAATCATCACAATTAATGTCTCGTAACATTTTGTATTATGTCATAATTTTTAATCTATCTGTGGATAAATGCTAGGGGTGCACCATCATATGCTCTACAGGGACTGCACCTTTGAATATGAAGGTTTGACAAGCAGAGCCCTTATGCCACCAAAATAGGCATATCACAGTTCCAACACCAAAGGCAAATGGCAAACTATTAGCCTAAAATCCACTTTATTCCCCATATATGTAGTGGTCTCATCTGCTTTTTGGCTAAATATCTCACCTCCGAAAGGGTTTCTATGGTTTTGAATTTGATATTCAAATTCAGCCTATTTCTAAAATCCCAGATCAGTTAATCTGTGGAATGGCTTGCCTTTAGAAGTTGTGGTTGCTCCATCAGGGGAGGTTTTTAATAAGAGATTGGACAATATATATACATGCAAGCATACAGAAATGTCTAGATTTCTCCAGATGCTTTATTATACACTTTTTTGAATACTCATGATTAGAATAAGTGCCACCTTATTATTTAAAGCAAATCTCAAAATCTCTTATTTTGTACATTTCTATACTCTCATTCCTTAAAGATATAGGCTTTGTAGATAGGTCCGTAAATATCAGTCAAGCTCTCTTCATCTATAAATGCCTCTTCATCCTAACAATAAGAATTAAACTAATGTAAATAATAGCAATCTGTTACTGTTTCTTGACAAAATTAGCTGATTCTAAATACAAATAGTCCTAAACTTGCAACCTATCACTTGATAATTGTTCAAAATTACAATGGAACTAGAATGAGTACTTTACACCCTATAAAACATGCCTGTCACAAATACACCAGGGTTACATGATCGTAGTTCAGGTGCTTTGCAGCCAGCTTGCCTTTATGACTAGTTGCAACATCCAATAGTCACATGGCTGTGATTTGCAAGGTTTTTTTTTGCCAGTTTCTTGCTACAGTTATGAATACAACAAGTTGAATTTTGCAAATTCAGTTTATGGTTTGTATTTCAACCTGAACATTGACCTAGATATAGGGCATAGATGACTTTATCAAATTATAGAAGGAATCATTTCTGAATCAGTTATTGTTTATCTTCCAATCTCATTTCACATTCTTTTTCAGAAAATATACTTTTAGGGAATAATTTCTCTTTCCTAAAAAATATAAAAGCCCTTGATTCTGTTCTTACTTCATTTCCATTCTATTCTATTCTTTAGGATTGAGGAATGAAAACATTAATTTTCAGCAAAAGCCTTAGCCAATGTACAAACTGTATCATAGGAGTGAGGTTTAATTTTTTATCATATTAACTGCCAGTTTCTTTGTAGTGATTACAATAGCTCTGGGCACAAAACATATCTTCTCCTCACTAGTCTGTTCTGTGTCCCAAAGACTATAAGAGTTTTTGGAGGGTTTTTTCTGTTTGTGATAACAATCATAGGAATTTTAGTTGTTACTTAAAATGCACCTCACATAATGTAACTTTTCCATATGTCTATATGTAGTTCTTTTTTATTATAAAGCAATTTTACTGTATAAATGACTTGAAAAAATACAAAAGATATATACAACTTACATAACTAAACTGTTAGCTTATCTATTCAACACTACTCATGGATACTGTTCATCAACATATTAATTCACAAGGCATAATGCAGTTAACTGTAGAAAGACTTAACAGCAGGAGCAGTAAATCTCCCGAATGATATCCGAAATCACATATTTTACTGAAGAATTAAGTGACTGAGACACATTTTATCACTGATAAACTGATCCAGCTATCTACTCTAAAGCTCACATTGTATTGCCTGGAGATTTTATTACATTCTTGTAGAACAGAATCTCCAGTTTAGATTTCTGATTACTTTCCATTATAGCAGGCAAAATTTGAGATGTTAAGCATGAACATAAAAATTTAATGTATGGATTACTTTTAAAGGTTTTTAAAAAGGTAAAAAAATAATCAAAATTAATATACAATAAGAAAAAAAATCAACAAGAAACCTAAAAGTACAAAAACCGAAGAAAGGAAAAATAGAAAAGTAAGAATAAAAATGCAAGGAAGTGGCTTCCAATCTTTTTTACAGCAGTGGCAGTACAATTATAAACTTACCTTTTACTCTACCAATATAACATAACTCTCTTCTTTCTGTAATCTGTCTATCTAATCAAAAACTATAAACCATAAATTTAATTTTTTCTATTAATGCAAAAGTTTCCAATCAGCAGTAAAGATATACTGTTTTTTCCTCTGATTAAAGAGAATTATAGGATTTTAAAGATTAATTACAACTGACACTATTGGTATTTTGGTGGGAAGTGGGGGGATTGATGGAGTTGAAAATGTCATGCCATTTAGCAGCAAGATTATTATATACACAAAGCTAGAAAGATCCAGCACTATCTGCAATGGAGGAATGGTTGATGAAGATGATGGAACTTGCTGAGATGAAATTTCTCAGTTTCACTTGAAACTGTTTCTTCCATACATTTTGTTGAGAAAAAGCAGTAGAAAAGGTCAGATAAAAACAACTTCAGCATGTTCTATGATCTCCCCAGTATCTGAGATATCTCTATGACTATATGGTTCCAAACAGTGGAAAAGGCCATGAAATACAGAGTCCCAGTTTCTTAATTTCTAGATTTCATCTGTTATTTACTGGTAAGGAATTACTGCAACTAAAAGCCTATCAGCTTCCCCAGAGCCCAAGAGAGGGGAACCAGTGCAAAATTCAGAAAGCTTCCTACTGAATACTTCAAGAGGCTTATCCTGAAGTGAAATACAGCAATCATTCATATCAAAATAAAATAACCAGAAATACATGCCCAACATACTATATTAGAAATACCTGAATAGATATACCGTATTTTTCAGAATATAAGACGCACCTAGGTTTTGAAGAGGCAATTTTTTTAAGTAGGTAGGTAGATAGAGGGATAGAGAGGGAGAGAAAGAGAGAGAAATACAGTAGGTAGGTAGGGAGAGAGAGAGAATAGGTAGGTAGGTAGGTAGGTAGGTAGATAGGTGGGGAGAGAGAGAGAGAAATACAGGAGGGAGGGAGGGAGACAGAGTGTGTAGTTAGGTAGGTAGATAGATAAAGGGATAGGGAGAGAGACCGAGAGAAATAGAGAGAGAGAGAGAAACACAGTAGGTAGGTAGGTAGGGAGAGAGAGTGTGTGTAGATAGATAAGTAAGTAGAGAGATATAGAGAAATAGAGAGAGAGAGAGAAACACAGTAGATAGGTAGGGGGAGAGAAAGAGTAGGTAGAAAGGTAGATAGAGGGGAGAGAGAGAGAAATACAGTAGGAAGGTAGGGAGAGAGAGTGTGTGTAGATAGGTAGGTAGGTAGAGGGATAGAGAGAGAAAAATAGAGAGAGAAATAGAGAGAGAGAGAGAAATACAGTAGATAGGTAGGGAGAGAGAGAAAGAGAGAGTAGGTAGGTAGGTAGGTAGGTAGGTAGGTAGGTAGGTAGGTAGGTGTTTCCAGGTGCTGGAGAAGGAAATCACTGACCACCTTTGGAACAAATCTTTGTTTCTGCAGGCACAGTACTTGACCAACGTAATTCTCATCAATCACTCTAAATAAACAGCTTTCCGAAAGGGGGGGGGAAACCCTTTTTGAACTGTGCAAACCTCCCCCAAACGGCCCATTTTTCATGAAAATGGGCCCTTTTTTTCAAATAAAAGGCATGAATAGCCTTGGGGGGCTTGCAGAGTGCTCCTGAGGGGGGAGGAGCCCAAAACAAGGATAAACGGCCCATTTTTGGTAAAAAAAAATATAGCATGCATAGCCTTATGGAGGCTTATAGATTGCTGCTGGGGGCTGGGAGGGCAAAAACGCCCTGTTTTTTGCTCATTTCTGCCCTCCCCAGCCCCCAGGAGCTCTCTGGAAGCCTCCATAAGAGTATGCACGTGGCCATTTTGGTGAAGGGCGGGGTTTCAGGAGACAAAAAATGCTGTATTAGATGTATAAGACGCACCCAGATTTTCAGCCTCTTTTTAGAGGAAAAAAGGTGCGTCTTATACTCCAAAAAATACGGTACTAAATCCTTAATTAGAACAATCTTATTATTTTAATAAAAAATAAATCCACCTTTTTAAAAAAGCACATTTTGAAATATTTGCAGGCTCATTTAATTAAAAAAACCTTTAAGAGGGACACATGTAATAACATATATATAATTTACTTCCAAATACACATCCTTAAGATTGCTGACTCTTTTGCAGAATCATATTTGCTAAGCCATAATGTGGTTTGACTGATTCACAAATAGCTTTGCATATTGTACAAAGCCAAAAGCTATGAAGAAAAACAATCAGAGGTATTGCCACAAAAAATATTTTTAAAAACTGAGTGTGCTTTTTGATGTACTCAGCTATCTCTTAGTCCAATTGCAGTTAATAGAGGATTTTAATGTTACAAGATTAACAGCTCTGGTTGATCTCTTCAGCCTAAAATTTATTTATTTATTTATTTTATTAAATTTATACCCCGCCCTTCTCCTTGTTAGGACCCAGGGCGGCACACAGGCATCTTAAAAACACAAAAATACAATAAATATCGATTAAAATGTAATTAAATTCATTAACCCATGCTAAAAACCCAATATTGAAAACCCTACCAAATTACAAATTTCTTTAAAACATCAGAAACGGGGGGCTATCCTAGGCCGGCTTGTTGGAATAAGTACGTCTTAAGACGTTGGCGGAAGAGGCGGAGGTCCAAGATTGTGCGAAGGTCGGGGGGTAGGTCGTTCCAGAAGGCCGGGCCACCACAGAGAAGGCCCTTCCTCTGGGTGTCGCCAACCGGCATTGCCTGGCCGACGGCACTCGAAGAAGACCCTCTCTGTGGGAGCGGATCGGACGAAGGGATGTATGGGGCAGGAGGCGGTCTCGTATATAGCTGGGCCCCGAGCCATGGAGCGATTTAAAGATGGTCATCAGTACCTTGAAGCGCATGACTGATAGAAACTAAAATGCCACCTACATTGAGAGGAAAGAGATTTTATTCTTTAGTGTTCCAGAAGGGTTTTAGGCACATAATTGAAATTTATAACAAGAAGCAACTGCTGAGAATTTTTTTCCTTCTCCTTATCTCTTTTACTTAAGGCAAATTGCATATATAACTGGTGAGATCCAGTAGCCCTGTGTAGAAATGTCTCACAAAGTAAGGTTTTTATTCAAGAATGAAATTTCTATTTGAATTGGATCCAGTATTGATTTCACAATTTTCCACAGCTCCATCTCAACCCTTACTTTCTTATACTCCTGGTAAATAAATAATAACTGTTTTTCAGTTTGGAAGGGATAGTTGCATAGGATTCTTGTACACAAGAATCACAAAAACGCATACCCATATTGGTATACATGTTGAAACAGAGAACACAAGAGATGGAGAACTGGATGATTGTATGCAAAGCCAGTGTTTTGGGTTTTGTTTTGTTTTTACATTTTCTTCATTCAGTTCAGTTTTCACTGTAACATTTATTTCAAGCTGAAACAAAATCCCTCTTCATTTTCAGGAATTGGATTTAAACCCAGCTACTATTTTATAAAAACAATTACCGGTAGGTCCTTTGCAAATGGCAAAGAGGATGCCCACACCAGTCCCCGCTATCTTGTATTTTTAGCTTTCTCAGAGTAGTTTTGTACATTGAGAGTTTCACAGATGCTTTTAAATTTTAATTTTAAAATGTATGCATCGAAATCTCAGTGATAATTTTTAATCTCTAGAATCAAACAGAAGTCATATATTTAGATGAATTAAATTAAATTAAATGACAAAACTTTACCATGAATCCGCAAAAAAAAAAAAAAGTAGTCTAGCATCCTGTTACTAAATGCCATCCATCCAGATGATGGTAATTTATATGATGTATGTTGCTTGCTCCAGCTGGTATTCAAACATGCTCTTTTCTAAACTCAAGGCTGAGTTAACCTTACTATGCTACATGAATTTGTTCAATTCATTTTCTAAATCTGTGTCTTCCAGTTGTATTATATGGTTTTCATTCCCAAATTTCCAGCCAATAACTATTGGCTGAAAATGGGACTCCCAACACATCTGGGGGACATCAGGTAGAAGGCAAATGTTTTAAGCCTTGCTAACTTTATCAGCTGTAAACAAAAAGCTATCCATATTTACTGTATGATATAAACTGATTCTGTACTATTTATTTGGGTATATATAATAATATTTCTATGGATATATATCACAATCCCCACTCTCCTTAAAAAGAAAAAAAAAACAGCCTACTCCCTTTTGCTCTTAATATGACTACATTCACTTTCTTCTTCTATCTGTATATGAACTAATGAAGAATGGACAAATAGATATTCACTTGAAATTCCTCAGTCTTCTTCCCAAAAAAGACTTATATATCTATTGATTTCTAAGGGTGTCCAATTGATATGCAATTCAATAGTGAACAGCTATTTAAAATTAGCACTAACAACAAACAAAACAAAATCTTATTCTTGAGATCCATAAGAGCTTTTTAAAAAAATCTTTTGGTGAAGTTTTTGAATTACATTATTGAAGTGGTAAGAAAGTGCCACCACAGCAAGTTTTGTTCTTTCCTGTTACATCTTTCTCTCACTTTTAAGCTTTTCTCCTTACCATCATTTTCTATCTAAAATTGTCTTTTGGCCTTTGGAGCATGGAGAGAAAGGGTAGATAAAATATTTTATCTACAAAAAGATGGCATCTGCATGCACCTCTCCACTATGCAAAGTCACCATACTCCATAAGATTTTCACAGAAATCTATATTTTAAAAAAATTCAAAAGTATATTTATCAAATTGAAAAATAGTAGAGAAAATCTTGGGTGATTTTCAGTTAGATAAAATAAATTTTGACCCATGAGCTAGCCAGCTCTTTCAAGGCTAAGGGAGAAGTTCCTAAGAGGTTAGAAAACAAATTCTCCAACTTGTTTCTGCTATTCAAGAGGATTTACATTTTAGCAACTGTTTCCACCAACTAGAATGGAGGGAATAGTATTCAGGTGAGGTTCTACCTAGGTGTATCAAAAGAAACTTTGAGGTCAATTGATGATGCATTGATTAATACTCGAGAAGTAGAATCCTATCCAAGAATTCTACAAGGTGCCATTCATTGCTTGTCTTACATACTGGAGAACATGCTAATATATAAATAATTATTGACTGCTTTCAAAAGTGACATTTAAATCAGTATTTGCTTTGTTTTTTTTTAAATTAGTAAGTCAAAGAAAAAAACTTCAGTTCTTTGAGAGTACAAATAAATGTATTTCTTCGACTGTCTTATGTTATCGTTTTACAAAACTGAGTTTATTATAATCCTGTAAATGAGGATAATACATATTTCTATTGCAGATAGTGACAAACCCCAGGCTAGATCATTTTAGACATTATGTTTCTTAACACATGCATGAAAAACTGTAAATGTGACATTATATGCATACAACAGAACTGAAGGATTACTGGCAATTTCTTTCTGTAGGCAATACATTTAAGGTAGCTGCTGCACAACATGCAGTATCCTTAGAATAACATTTTAGTGTATCAGCTAAGGCTCTCCCCAAAATACCCTAAGAAGTGAGATTTTCAATGAGGGCTATTATACTTTGAATATCCCAGTAGACTATTCTCAAGACTCTCTTGGGGGAGAAAATTACATTTTGTGCCACTTATGGTGTTTTTACACAAATAGGATTATTATTCAGAGTATAAACTTCGCAGTGAAAGTCGCTTCCTTGCTCATTTCCCCAAGCGTGCTTCGGGGTAGAGAGAGAGAAAAAAAACCTTGAACGCTGAATCTTTTAAACACTAGATGACCTTATTTCGGCTACGGGATGCTAAAGATGTAACCATAGTTGCCATAAGCGACACATTCGAGTGAATATAGTAGAACAGCCTTCGAGTAAAGAGGACGAAGATGAACTTTATTTAACATCAAACCAGAATATATGCCAGATGCTCGAGACCTGCTTAAAGAGTGAGCAATGAGCCGAGCCTCATCCTATATAGCGAGGGCATTTGCGCAGTTAATGAAGTGCTTATTTTCAAAGCATGTGGGTCCAACCACGGTAAAGATTCAAAAATGTGCCGCAGGGGCGTATTTAATTCCTTTCCCGATTCTCCGGATTGGGGGGTCGGGAGGGCAGGAAGGGAGGGCTGGGAGTGGGCTGGCCAAAACCGCCTCCTTCGTTGACCGCCTCTCGTCGGCCTGTTTACTTACTCGCTCTCCCCGCCCATCCCCCTCCTTCGCAGGGCACCACTGGCCGGACTGCCCACCTCGCCACTTCGGAGCCGCCGCCACTCCCGTCGCAGTCGCTGCCCAGGGAGACCTTCGCGCCCAGCCATGGGAGCGCTTTCCACTTGCCGGACTCCTCCTGCTCCTCCTCCTCGCAGCAGCCACACTCGCCGGCCCTCTACTACTCCAGCTCCACGCTGCCGGCGCAGAGAGTGAGCTCGCCCTTGTCCATGCAGCAGGTGGGCTCGCCTACCAAGCTCCAGCGGGCGGGCTCCGCCTCCGAGAGCGGCGGCGGCTACGGCACCACGCAGCGGGTTTCCTCTCCCAAGCAGTCGCCCAGCCGCCTCGCCAAATCCTACAGCACCAGCTCGCCCATCAACATCGTCGTCTCCTCGGCGGGGCTCTCGCCTTCCCCGATCCGGGTCACCTCCCCTCCCACCATCCAGTCCAACATCTCCTCTCCCATTCATCAGCTGAGCTCCACCATCGGCACCTACGCGACCCTCTCGCCCACCAAGAGGTTGGTCCACGCTTCCGAGCAGTACAGCAAACATTCCCAGGAACTATATGCCACGGCCACTTTGCAGAGACCCGGAAGCCTAGCAGGTGAGAGAGAATATGCTCTTTTTTGCCCCCCTTTCCAACTCTCTTGGAGGCGCGTCCTCCAAGGTCCGCTGAAATAGGTCTATAATCCCGACAACGTTTGTAATTTTGATTGCTCTGGTTCGGAAAGGAGGGAGGGGCGGAACGGTGATGCTCACGTTCTCCTTACTATCCCAAGTCCTGGCTTAAGCGATTCCTGCTGGTAAACTGTTTCGGCTTCGGGTTAAATAAGTGAGGAGCCCAACAGAAAATAAGTGCCGAATAACAGATTGTATTCTCCTAGCCTTGCTTAGGTAGGAGTGATTTCTACCTAAGCAAGTGGCACTGCTGATTTCATTGGGATTTGTTATAAAGCAAGAAGTGTCAAGTCAAGTAGGTTTTATTGTCATTTCAACAATATACAGTACAGTACACAGTGGAAGGAAACAGCATTTCCCCAGGACCCAGGTGCTATGTCAGACAACATAGGTAAAAAGAAAAAGAGCAGAACACAGAACACATAGTTCTAAATCTGAGAACTTAGAGTTGAGTGATGGCTTGTGGAAAGAAACTGTTACACAGTCTGTTTGTGCAGGCCTGTATACACACACATACATATACATACATACATACATGCATACTTATATAAGTATATTTAGTGTATAAATATACTTACACTTACTGTATAAGTATATTTAGGTTTGAAGTCTTTGCTGTTGGCCCTTAACATTCTTTTCCTTTCCACCATACTCTTCTTGCCAGGTAGAAAAGCCCCATGAGGGAAAGCTTTTCTTTTAAATCAGAACAATATATTCGTAGAATGAAGGCATGGTTTCTTGTTTAGCTCGAATTACATTCTCTGATGCATAGGATGCTATTAAACAGATTTTTAGAATTATTTCTTGTTTCCAGTATTATTAAAGTGTTTGATAAGTGCTATGGTTCCCATTCCTTAGGAAACACCTGGTTGTTGTTTCTTTAAAAAGAAACCCTTGCAATTGAAGAGCAGTTATTGATCTTAGTAATCAGATAACTAAACTGTGTTCTTTTCTGTGAGGAATTTTTGCTGTTGTAAAAACCACTTGAAAGATACTGCTGTAACACCAGCTGTCATGCTCATGTGTTCTCTCATCTGATTTATGTGGCTAAATGTGACATTTAAAAGAATTAGTTGGGAAGTGTTTTTTCTAATGTCTGGAAGATAATTCAAGTATCTCTCCTTTTAAAAAGTAAGGTAGTTAGCAATCTATTTTAGCATTGTGCCATGTTATTGAAAAATGAGGCAAAATTAAGAAACAGATTTGTTCTTGAATTGTATTTTTATAATATTCCACCCTTCAAAGCAAGGGACTGTAGGGTAGACTGAGAGATGAGGGGGAAATCTTGGAAGAAATAATTGGCAAACACTTCCATAATTCTGTAAAAAGAACAACTATGTATTCTATCACTAGGAATCAGTCTTGACTTGAGAAGTCCATTTTAATTATTTACTTGTTTGCATTGCTAATGATTTGCATTTGATGGTTCCAATCATGTGTCCAATTCTTGAAAGGCCTGCATAATAAAAGATACATAAGATTATGAAAGATATAGAATGATTTGTGTAGTTCTGGTCATGGTTATTACCAGAGAGTGGCAAATATTAAGTTGAGCAAATGGCATGTTGTTTCAATAGTCCTAACACTTTCCTTTTCCACAGAAATGAAGAAAGTTGAAAGAAATGTGAATGTATGTTCAGTTTATGTCCTCTACAGCTTATAGATATAGAACTTTCCTTGGTGGTGTTTCTTATGTGAGGGTCCCTGCAGGCACTACCTACTGGATGTCTAAAAATAGTGTGATTTATCTTTTGTATCATACTGTTGAATACCCATTTTGTCCCTGTTTAGCAAACAAAGGTATTGTTTGCTAAGTCTAGCAACTGATCCACTCAATAAATTACTGTTAGCTAACCTGAAGCCATAAAACTAATTTTCATGCAGCCTTTGAACTAATCTCAAAGCCAAATACAGAAAATTGGTTCAGGCCTTTGTTAAGAGTGGTGACCTTTTCTGCAGCCTGCAGCATGGAATGGAGAGAACACTGTTTCAGAAAGAGGGGAAAAAGAGGTATCTGAGAAAAAGAGCATCTATATCTAATTTTGGCTCTGGACCCAGCCACTGCCTTGCTTCAATCTCATGCAACAGACTACCCTGAGGGGCAGGGGGGGGGGGATGACCTGCATTGATAAGTGTCTTCTAGAGTTGTATCTGGGAATGCATGGAAACTTTCTGTTTGAGGTAGCAGTGATTGATTGAACCTGAGATCATTTGCAGAAAGATTTGCAATGTTTCAGTAAACCGTGGGTCATTTATAATAGATTAGCCTATGTTAGACCATAAAAAGTCTTTTTGTGGTCCTTTTTGTGGTAATTAAACAAAAAAATAACAACTCTGAAGCTGTAATGGCAGATTTGGCTCATCACCTTTTTTTTTGTTCCTATTCTGCACTTCGCCTCCCTTCTTCTCTGTATCTCTCTTCTCTGTATTTCTTCTGGTGTTCCTTTTTGGGCCAATGGAGTGGACCAGGTATGTCTCTTTCTTGCCAGGCAGTTCCTTCTGGGACTGCAAGGCTGGAGAGAGACCAAAGCAACTGGCAATCTAGACAGTACAGGTAGTCCTGGACTTAACAACAGTTCATTTAGTGACTGTTTGGAGTTACAACAACACTGGAAATAGTAGTTTATGACTGTTTTTCACTCTTACAACTATTGCAGCATCCCCATGGTCGTGCAATTAAAATTCAGGTGCCTGGCAACTGATTCCTGTTTATGATGGTTGTAGTGTCCTGGGGTCATGCAATCATCTTTTGTGATCTTCTGATAAGCAAAGTCAATGAGGAGGCCAGATTCACTTAACAACAAAATTACTAACTTAACAATTGCAGTGATTCATTTAGCAACTGTGGCACAAAAGGTTGTAAAGGAGGAGGGACTCCAGTATGGTGCTCCGGAGGGCCCACCCTCCTGCCCATCCTCCTTAACGCTATTTGAGCCAATCGGGGCATTTGTGCATGCGCACGGAGCGTATAGCACCTGCGCAGTGCTCTGCCAAATAACTGGAGCATCACAGGTGGTGGGTACACATGCACGTGCTGTGCGCATGCTGCGTGCATGCATGTGGTGGGCACCCGGCCCTGTTTCACCGTACCGGTTGCAAAGGGATCCATTTACTATCTCATTTAGCAACAGAAATTTTGGGCTCAATTGTGGTTGTAAGCCAAGGGCTCTCTGTATTAAAAGCAGCAGCAACATTTCTATATTTTCAAATTAGAAAAAGCATGTTAGAAAAATATGACCACTTAAACTTCATTTAGCCTGTATATTCTGGATACCATATCAGAAAATATGGGTTAGATATATTTAAAAATGTATAAATGTTACTACAGAAGTAAACAAGAGGCAAAGATTATATTACTACACAAAGTGGATAATATAAAAATGGCCCATGTATCATGAAAATAATTTCCTAAGGATGCTCATCTTATAAAAAAGAAAAACTAATTCCAGAGTAAATATAATTGAATCATCACCTGCATAGCAAGAACATGCATTGTTATGGGTTTTTTGGGGGGATGGGGGTGGGACAGAGGAGTCTTCTAACTCAGCAGACATATGGGGAAAATGCAAATCAATAATTTTTAAAACAACCCTGTTTGTCTCTGATAAACAAGAGAAATTACAATTTAGTTTTGGCTCTTATCCCTGCTAAAAAGTTAGAGTGTGCTTGGAATCAGAAGATCTGAGTACCACTTATGCTTAAGTAGGCTGTTTACCTGCCTTTTCTGCTGTTTCTATCCACTGCATTGTATTTTGCTTTTTATTGGAGAGGGTTGAAAGTTTGTTTAGCGGGAGTAAGTCATAGACTGCCTCTAAAGGGCTTTTTTTGTGAACATATTTAGTTGGAGTTATTAATGAAAAACAAAATTTTAAGCATCGAATAAATTAGCTGTAGTCGCATATCTTTTTGTGTGTGTGTGTTGTTTTTTAAACTTGAAAACCTTTAGGAGTAAACAGTCCTTTTCACAGTGTTTGAGAAATAGCATTCTATTACTTCTCATCAACTTTTTCACATGAATGGTTTCTTGGCTGGCTTATTTGTTGCAAAATCACTGAGAAGGCCTCCTTCTACAGACTGGCGCCAATGAATACCCACAGTCTTTGCATAATTATGAATCTTTTCAGATTGGTAACTAGGATATTTTGACACATTACATGTTGAGTGAAATAGCCTAAAGGTGACAATAGATGTTCTGAAACTATAAATCAATCAAGATTAACTGAAGCTTTATTGAATAGTGAATGACAAACTGGAGTTTATTGCTCTTTGAAAAGGTGAAGCACTCTTGTTGCTCTTTTTAATTTTTAATTCAATGTGGTTTGATGATACCATTTGCTTATAATATTGATCTGAGTTACTGCCACACATCCAGTTAATTTGTTCTATAATTCCAAAATTACCTAATTCTTTGTTCAGTGTTTGAGTGCTTCCAAAAAAGATGAAATCCATTCATGCTATCAGAACTAAGCTGCAAAAATCTAGAAAACTACTAGATGGGAGATAAAGATTTCTGTATCTTTTTCTTGCCCTCATTTAGCCTTTTGGCTTCTTTGCCACTCAAATCTTATCATTACATTAAACAGTATGTTGTTTCCTTAATTTTATTACTTATTTCCTATATATTCTTGAACATAGCATGTGATTCTACAGTGTGGGTAAATTGGAAGAGAAAATAATAGTACCCACAAACACAACTTTTTTCAAAATAGAAAAAAAATTGACTTTGTTCGTTTGATTTCTGTTGTTGAAAGTAGGGCAGTTGCTTTATATATTGTACACGCTAGAAATTCAAGTCTTGTTCATGATAGATTATGACATCTCAGGAGAGGAAAACTGAACAAGCCTTTTGTTTTTTGTTTCTTACTTAGTACTTTTAAAATTCCACTGACTAATGAACTCTTGAATCAAAGGATGTCTTTGTTAAATATAAAACACTGCCAGATCTCTTCAATGAAACTCTTTAGAATCGTGGTACTAGAACTTAAAGTGGCAGGATGGGGGAAATATATTTAAAAGAAGTATTGTAAGAAATATTATTTTGCCTTCTTACAAATAAGAACAGGAGTTTTCACCACTCGCCTTTAAAAAGTGATACAATAATGTTGCTCTTCATGTGAAAAATTAGAGCCTCTGTTCTCTGGCCTTAAGGCAGTGATACACTTTAGCATTCGGTAAGTGCTAACGTTTTAAACACTGAGTGATCATAGCTGCCCCTTAACTCTGAGCATCTTATCTTTCTGGCTTTCCATTTAGTTCCATTTAATGCTTGTATAAGTAATGGCTATGAGTATAATTTCACAGGTTTGCCTCTTTGAAAATGCTGCCTGATAAGAAATGTATGCTGTTGTGGGTAGATACTGTGTCTTTAGGCCACTCTCATGTGGAAGAATTCGGCTTTTGTCACACTTTTCCCTATAGCTGTTTAAAACAGAGAGCATGTTTAGGTTTTGCATTTGTAATCTGTGTATACAGTCTTTTTAAAAAATAATAATTTTACACATCAGAATATAAAACATAAAGGAAAATAAAAATAATGAGAAATTAGGAGGAGGAAAAAGAGAAGAGAGAGTGTGGGGTAAAGCAGAGGTCACCAACTGGTGGTCCACTGACCACTGATTGTCCACAAGAAGATTTTGATGGTCCTCAGTGAACCCAGGTGGAGGAGCTGTTCTGGGATGACCAATGGGCCAGTCCTGTGGCTAGAGCTCTGAAATATGGGACCAGCCAGGCAGCTCATGGTGGGGCTGGAGATTTCCACCATAGAGGGAGATACGTACAACTTGCAACTTTGCAGGAGGTGCAATGTGCAAGGAGTAGTGCAGCTCTCCCCCACCAGAATGAGATAATGGTGCTTTTGTGGCAAGTGGGTTGTGGAGCAGGCAGGCCAAAGTAACGGGTGTCAGCAATCCTCAGTTCTTTCATCCCCCTGTGGCTTCCCATTGGCTGAACCCACCACTGGCTGGCCCAGCCCTCACCCTCCCCTCCCACTCATTCCTCTCCTCGCCTGAAAAGAGAAGGGTGAGGGATGGAGATTCACTCCATATTCCAGAGCGGGAGCAAAGCTTCATCTCTTGTTGGATCTTGCAAGTGTTTCTTCCAGCCCTTGTTGGTGCTGAGATGAAAGAGTGTGAGAAAGAGAAGAGATGAGAGATGGAAGAGAAAGAGAAAAGAGAGGGTGGGGGGGGAGAGATCCCGGTGTTTTGTTTTCTGTGGGAGACAGGTCCAGATCGCTTTTTGAGTGTTTAAGGTTGCAGAAACAGTCAGTCAAGCTAAGTGCCTGAAGGACCCCATCCCGTCACTGAGAGTCCAGATGCTTCAACGAGTGACGCTCTAGAGTCATATTAATGGTCTGCGGAATTTAAAATTATGAATTTAGTGGTTCCTGTGGTCCGAAAGGTTGGTGACCCCTGGGGTAAAGGGAGAGGGGAAAGCATTCCAACTTTTTTTAGCATAGTAAAAAATAATAACAAAAAGCCTCAACTTTTTATACACAGAAGTATATATACTAGCCATTTCTATAACAATGTAATGTGTATATACTTTCTATGGATGTTGGGAATTCACTGTGGATGTTAGACTCTGTGGATAAAGTGGGGGGATTTTGAATGTTACTTCCTTCAAATATTGTCATTTAGTGGAACCTGGGTAGCTCTTTCTGCCTTTGGAAGGTTCTCCCTGTTAGGCAAGCCACAAAAATGCGGCTTTATCCATAAGGCATTAGGATAGCGTGAGGCTGTAACCCGGTAAGGTTTTCTTATGAAAGTGTAGGAATGCATGGCAGTTTGGGGATGTTTTCCTGTGTTTATTTAATGTATAGAGAGATATTTACAATTGTTTGTGAGTGGCCTGTTATGTTGCATAAGATGGATTGCTATAAACTTTTTAATAATTGCATAGATAAAAATAAATATACTGTTCATGGGATCTTAGTGTAGAAGATCATGATTTATTGAATAAGAAATGTTAAGTCTATGATCCATCCCCTTTCCTCAGACATGAGTTTTGATATCTTAATTTCATAAACGCGTTTTCTATTTTATCTACAGCAAGTAATAGGATTTAATGTCATGTTTACGGATTGGCTTCTAATTTCACTTGATAAGCTAACATTAAACTTCAGTCGTTTCTCTGTAGTAAAATGGAAAACTGGTTTATAGTAGAGGATGGCATTTCTATGTTCTCAAATTAATACATGTAGTCCTTGACTTACAGCACTTCATTTAGTGATCGTTCAAACTTCAGCAGCCCTGAACAAAGTGACTTTGACCATTTTTCATACTTACAACCTTGCAGCATCCTGATGCTCATGTGGTCCAAATTCAGACGCTTGGCAACTGACTCATATTTATAGCAGTTGGAGCATCTTAGGGTTCTGTGATCAGCTTTTGCAAACTTCTGACAAGCAAAGTCAGTGGGGAATCCAGATTCACTTAACAACAGTGGCAAGAAAAGTTGTAAAATAGGGCAAAACTCACTTAACAAATGTTTCACTTAGCAACATAAATTTTGAGCTCAATTACAGTTGCAAATCGAGGACTACCTGTATTTGCATTCCCCCTCCCCCATATCTCTTGTTCTGTTGATTGCAATGTTTGATGCTGACCTAAAACAATTATCAAGAACAGATTTGAAATATATATGTAGTTTTACAAAGCAAAACAACACTGTAAATATGAAACCAGGAAACTAGAAATCATTATATTTCTTGAAATAAATATTTCATGTGATCTTAGCAAGGGCTAGCTTTTAAGATATTTGTTTGATATTCCTGGGTTATATTTTTAGTGCTGGAACTGCTGTCAGCTGAATAAAATATGGTATATGGTTTGGCTTTAAAATATGCATTATCTCAGTTTTACTGTCCTGTAAATAAGCTCTTTGTTGTCTTTCCTATTATCATTTTGGGACTCATTTCTACAAGTTTGTGAATGTTGTTTGTTTTGAAAATGAACTAGATTTAATGCCCCATACTTTATAACATTACTTGTCTGGTTTCTTGATCAAGATTTATTTGGATTTTGTTTACACAGAGGAAAGTTTTTGTTTTCTTCTTTCTTTTCAATGTAAGACTTGGACCTTTTCTTTCATTCCCACACAAGTTCAAAACAATTTGGTCATTTCTGGTACAAGAGCTGGTTTCATAAAGTTGTTGATTGTGGTACTGCCCATTTTCAGATGGTTTTCCTTTTGTCTCTAAACCTCAGGTAGACTCAATATTGCATACCGTGTTTTTCGGAGTATAAGACGCACCCAGGTTTTGAAGAGGCAATTTTTTTTAAAAAAAAAGTAGGCAGGTAAATAGAGGGAGAGAGAGGGAGAGAATATAGTAGGTAGGGAGAGAGAGGGAGTAGTTAGGTAGGTAGATAGATAAAGGCATAGAGAGAGAGTTATATATAGAGAGAGAAATACAGTAGGTAGGTAGGGAGAAAGAGAGAGTAGGTAGGTAGGTATATAGGTAGATAGAGGGGGGAGAGAGAAATACAGTAGGGAGAGAGGGAGAGGGAGAGTGTGTGTAGATAGGTATGTAAGTAGAGGGATACAGAGAGAGAGAGAGAGAGAGAGAGAGAGAGAGAGAGAGAGAGAGAGAGAGAGAGAGAGAAATACAGTAGATAGGTAGGAGGAGAGAGAGAGTAGATAACTTGGTAGGTAGAGGGATAGAGAGAGAAAAAATGGAGAGAAAGAAATACAGTAGATAGGTAGGGGGAGACAGAGAGGGAGTAGGTAGGTAGGTAGATGTTTCCAGGTGTGTTTATCCTTGTGCTGGAGAAGGAAATTGCTGACAACCTGTAGCACTGCAATGTAATTCTTATCAACCACTCTAAGTAAACAGCTTTCCAAAAGGGGGGGGGGAGTTTTTCCACACTGCAAACCTCCCCAAAATGGCCCATTTCTTGCAAAAATGAGCCCATTTTTTTCAAATAAAAGGTATGAATAGTCTTGGAGGGGCTTGCAGAGTACTCCTAGGGGAGGGGGGCCCAAAAACGAGCAAAAAATGGTCCGTTCTCCACCAAAACAGGTCATTTTTTGTCAAAAGAAATAGCATGCATAGCCTTATGGAGGCTTATAGAATGCTCCTGGGGGCTGGGGGGGGGGGACAAAATTGAGGAAAAAAGGTCCATTTTTTCTCATTTCTTCCCTCCCCAGCCCCCAGGAGCTCTCTGAAAATCTCCATAAGGCCAAGCACAGCCATTTTGGTGAAGGGGCGGGGCTTCAGGAGGCAAAACATGCTGTATTTCAGGGGTCCCCAACCTTTTTTTCACCAGGGACCGGTTTCATTTTAAAGAAAATTCTGCGGACCGGCTGAGGGGCTCAGCAGTCATGTGACTGGGTGGGCGTGGCCAACTTTGAAAATGTGAAACTCACTTAACAATGATTTTGGTTAGCAACCAAACTTTTGGCCTCAACTGTGGTCATAAGTTCTTTCTTTCTCTCTCTCTCTCTCTTTCTTTCTCTTACTTTGTCTCTGTCTCTCTTTTTTTCTCTCGCTATTTCTTTCTTTCTCTCTTTCCCTTTCTCTCTATTTCTTTCTCTTTCCCTCTTTCTGTATCTTTTCCTGTCTCTTTCTTTCTTTTCTGTCTCTTTCTCTCTGTCTGTCTTTCTCTCTCCCACTTTTTTCTTTCTTTCTCTCTTTGTGTCTCTCCTTCATCCGCCCATTTCTGTCACTCTGTGTGTGTGTGTGCGTGTGTCTGTCTGTCTTGCATTCATTCAATCACTCCTTCTGTGTCTCTGTCTATCTTTCTCTCCCTCCCTCCCTCTGTCTCTCTATGTGTGTCTGTCGTCGTCATCGTCGTCCCGTCCCCCCGCCCCCAGCCTCCTCATCCCGCCTGCCACGCTTGGTCGCTCGTTCGCTCGTTCAGGCTCCGTGGCTGGATAGGTGCCGGGCTGGAGAGGAGGAGGAGGGAGGGGGGGCAGCCCATTGGGTAGAGCGCACGGGAGAACGCAGGAGGATGGTGGGGGCTCTTCCTCCACCCTCGTCGACGGAGGGACTCCTGTGCGCCGCCGGAGCAACCCGCCAGTTCCCTTCCCAGCCCGCAGAGCCTCCGCAGTCCCTGGAAGAAAATGAGTGGCCGGCATGCCAGCAGGGGAGGGAATCGGTGGCCGGTCCGGCGGCGTCCAGGAATCCTTCCGTCGACGAGGGTGGAGGAAGAGGCACACTCCAACGGCGCGAACAGCCGCGCCTGCGTTCTCCCGCGCGCTGTGCTCGGGGGGCTGCCTCCTCCTCCCTCCTCCTCCTCTCTAGCCCTGCGGCCCGGCTCCCATCCAGCCACGGACCGGCACCGGTCCGCGGCCCGGGGGTTGGGGACCCCTGCTGTATTTGATGTATAAGACGCACCCAGATTTTCAGCCTCTTTTTAGAGAAAAAAAGGTGCATCTTATACTCCGAAAAATATGGTAATTTAAGATTATCTGTTACAAGGAAAATATATTCTAGATTTTCTTCAATGGATTTGTACCAATGGATTAATTATACTTGGCCTGAATATGATCTTTTCTAGAAGGCTTTCAAATTCAACCAGTCTGTTTTGAAGGGACTCAAGAAGTTAATATATGGATGTTGATGATGTCATGGGTCATTCCTTATTTATTTTAATAAGTGTATTTGTTCTTTTGGAGAGCTATTTAGAAATGGAACTGCACTCCCACTATACACAAACACATCTAGTAAAAAAAATTTCAATGAAATAGTTAAGTAGTTTGTCTCAATTATTGAAGACATATTTGTCAGAGAAAAGATTACTTGGTTGGATAGCCTTGTCACATAAGAGTTTAATTGAAAATGTGGTTAATGTTAAGGAACAATTGCACATGTCTTCTGTAAAGTAAATTATCATCCTAATAATTTTTATTGCAAACTGGGGGAGAATGCTAAAGTGTATTCACATTGAGTGAGACAGGCTATAAATTTCCATCTTACAGTATCTGTCAGGCAAAGAGGCAGATACTCAGTGGAGGAAGAGTCCAGTTGTGGACTATCTGGTTACCCCGAGTAAGACACTGGCAACTTGTTTAATAATGATTAGGATTATAATATCTGTTACTATAGTTAATGCTTGGTTACTAGATAAAGACTGTCCTTTCATAATGAGGAGTAAGACATAGGCAAATCTAATTGTTGGGCTTCTCGTCGATCCGGATATTGCTACAGAAGCCTTCAGGAAAGCCTTGCCAGCTGCAGAAGAAGTAGGCTGAGGTGTGTGAGCTGCAACTACCCGAAGGTAAGTAGTAGAACAACTCCACCACACCACACCCCCACCCTAGTTTTATTTTTACCTGTGCACCATGGAGTGGGTGGTGTCTTAATTAGGGCTTATTTTTGGGTAAGCCTTACAGTATATTAGGGGGCAGGACTTACTTTCTGAGTAGGTCATATTTTCGGGGAAATATGGTATATATAATTAATGCACAAGACAACTCCTTATTTTGTAAACTCTCACAGGTACACATAGGGCACATCAGTTTCTTTATTGCAGATCAGGATAAAGTTAGATATGTATAAATATTCTGCCTATATGTTACATGGACAGCAAAGTATATGGTTAAGTATTTGTCCCAGAGTTTAAATTCTTAGTCTTTTCCTCTTACTTTTTCAAGTCAATGAAGATCTGATCATTCTTTTTATGAGATTAGGACTGGCAGTTGTTCAGTGTTCATATATTAGGGGTCCACAACTCCTGGGCTGTGGCCCTCTATTGGGCCACAGCCCATTTGGAACTAGGCCACAGAAGAGGTGGGCAATCACGCATGCAGCTGCATTTGTGATAGCGATCCCCTCTCCCTCCCACCCCGCCACCGCTGCTGTCTCCACCCATCTGCCAAGCCAGAAAGGTTGGGGAACTCTGTTCTATATGATAGAACTAGGAACAAGTGATATTTGCCATATCAGCTGTAATGGTCTGTGAGAATAACCTTGCAGAACAGAAGGTTGCAGAACAGAGTCACAGCCAAGAGAATGGTTGGATAAGAGCAGGAATACAATTTGAGAAAGCATCTCAAATTGGACTGTTCCTTGTTCTCTTTAGTATGAAGATAGGAAAGGGGAAGCACATTCAGAATTGCAAGGTTCTGTAACTATAACCCTATAATAAAAGCAGTTTTAATATTCTTGACTTTGGTGCTGGACTCTGGTCCCCCAAGAAGGACTGATACCAACTCTGTTCTAACATTATCTGTACTACCTATATACTGTCATTTACCCTCTCGCGTTGACTATACAGGTATTCTGTTGACTGAAACTATTTTATTGGGTGCTAACAGAGTTCATACATAAATACATATTTATTAAGGGAATCTTCTTGCATAAAAGATTACATTTCTATGAGGAGTCCTGGTGGTGCTGTGGTTAAAGTGCAGTATTGCAGGCAAACTCTGCCCACAGCCTGGAGTTTGATTCTGATGGAGCTCAAGGTTGACTCAGCCTTCCATACTTCCAAGGTAAAATGAAGAGCCAGATTGTTGTGGGCAATATGCAAATAATTTTTCTACCCTGTAAACCTCCCAGAGACTGCTGTAAGGCACTATAGGACAATATATAAGTTTAAATGCTATTGCTATTTTCAGATTTAATGCTTTGATATTCCCCTGTGTTATTTACTAGCTTCCCTCCATTTTATGAGAAAAGTATATAGTGTATGATTGTCATTTAAAAAAAAAACCAGAATATAAGGTTGGTTTTAGATTAGAGTAGCAACCATGCAGAACAATTTGCAGTTTAATTTTCACATATGGTATTAACTTTTGGATCAAACTAATACATTTATGAATAGAAAGACATTTTTCGTGCTTAAAATATTAAATTAATCTGAATTTACAATGTTGGTTCTAGACAAATCTTCGTTTCATTACATGCATATGTAATGAAGCGCGGCCTTAGGGGTTTTTTAGTTTCCAAATTATTGTCTATTTTAGGGGGTACCAGGGAGGGGGGAGGGTATAAGCAGTTAGGAAGAGAGGGCCAGGCCGGCAGTCGGCGGAGGGTAGCGGAGGGATCCGTAAGGGGGGGGGAAACACAAGTCGTCCCTATGGAGGGCATTTCCATCCCGACGGTCGTGGGGAGAGGCAGGTCCGAGGGGAGGCAAGTTCCATCCTCCCGGTTGGGGGCACACAGCCGTTGGTTGCATACGGTTGGGTGTCACAACCCCTGCAGGCTAGGTGGTCAGGGAATACAGAGCCAGGGCCTGAGGCTGATGTTTTGCAATGCCAGGTCCGTTGTCAACAAAGCCCCCCTCATTTGTGACCTTGTGTCAGAGGGGGAGCCGGACCTGGCAGGAATTGCAGAGACCTGGTTGGGTCACGAGGGCGGACTCCCCCTCGTTGAAATGTGCCCACCAGGTTACCGCGCTTTTCATCAGCCTCGGACCCTAGGCAGGGGTGGTGGGGTGGCAGTTATTGTAAAGGAAGGTCTTGAGCCGAGAGAGACCACTATGCCACAGACCACCGGTTGTGAGTCCCTCTGCGTGAAGTGGGGCCTAGGGAGGCAGTTGGGTGTGCTGGTTATATACCTGGCTCCCCGCTATGTAGCAGCAGCCCTGCCTGAGCTCCTGGAGGTGATCGCTACGGTGGCAGTGGAGACTCCCAGACTCCTAGTCATGGGGGACTTTAATCTGCCATCGGTGGGCGAATCATCCGAGGTAGCTCGGGAGTTCATGGCTTCCATGACGGCCATGGACCTGACTCAATTAATTCAAGGCCCCACCCACGAGGGTGGACATACACCGGATCTCATCTTCGTCTCTGCCCAGTGGAAAAGTGATCTGATTATAGGAGATATAGCCATCACACCCTTGTCATGGTCAGACCACTCACTTCTCCGGCTCGACTTTCCAACCGCTACTCCCCTCCGCGGGGAGGCGGAACCTGAGTCACCAATCTGGTTCCGCCCCAGGCGCCTGATGGACCCTGATGGGTTCCAGGCGGCACTTGGGCCACTTCCTGTACCCCTGACCCGCGCCCCGATGGAGGACCTCACGGCCGCATGGAATAGTGCGGCCGTGGGGGCCTTGGATCGGGTCGCGCCCTTGCGGCCTCTCTTGCGGCGGCGAGCCACCCTGGCTCCTTGGTTTACCGAGGAGCTGAGGGTGATGAAACGCCACAAGAGATGCCTAGAGAGAAGATGGAGGACTACCCGATCTGAATCTGACCGGACACAGGTAAGAGCCCATTTACGGACTTACATTGTGGCGCTGAGAGTGGCCAAACGTCATCATTGTGCCACTCTCATAGCATCCGCAGATAACCGCCCTGCCGCCCTGTTTAGGGTGACCCGCTCCCTCCTTCAACAGAGGGTGCGGGAAGCCCCGCTACAGGGTAGAGCAGAGGAATTTGTGATTTATCTGCAGGAGAAAATCGCTCAGATACAGAACGAGTTAGCCCCCATTCATGGCCCAGTGGGTTGCCACGAGGCGGATCTTGTTTGGGAGGAGTTTGACTCCGTTACTTCCGAGGATATGGACAGGCTACGTGGGCGACTGCGAGCCACCACATGTTTATTGGACCCGTGTCCCTCCTGGCTTGTACTGGCATCCTGGGAGGTGACACGAGGCTGGCTCCAAGAGGTTGTCAACGCTTCTTTGAGGGAGGGTTCCTTGCCTGCCTCCCTTAAAGAGGCCATGGTGAGGCCCCTCCTGAAGAAGCCCTCTTTGGATCCAGCTCTTTTAAACAACTATCGTCCCGTCTCCAACCTTCCCTTTTTGGCGAAGGTTGTCGAGAGTGTGGTGGCACAACAGTTTCCCCGTCACCTGGAGGAAGTTGATTATCTAGACCCGCGCCAGTCCGGCTTTCGGCCCGGGCATAGCACCAAGACGGCATTGGTCGCGTTGGTCGATGATCTCTGGAGGGCCAGAGATGGGGGTTGTTCCTCCATCCTGGTCCTATTAGACCTCTCGGCGGCTTTTGATACCATCGACCATGGTATCCTATTGCACCGGCTGGGGGGGTTGGGGGTGGGAGGCACTGTTTTGCAATGGTTCTCCTCCTACCTCTCTGGCCGGTCGCAATCTGTGTTGACAGGGGGGCAGAGGTCGACCTCGAGACCCCTCACATGTGGGGTGCCTCAGGGGTCGGTCCTCTCGCCCCTCCTGTTCAACACATATATGAAGCCGCTGGGTGAGATCATCCCTGGTTTTGGGGTAGAGTACCATCTCTACGCTGATGATACTCAGCTGTATATATCTACCCAAACCACCCCAACGATGCCGTAGCGGTGATGTGCCAGTGCCTGGAAGCCGTGCGGGTCTGGATGGGAAGTAACGGACTCAAGCTCAACCCGACCAAGACCGAGCGGCTGTGGTTTCCAGCTGCCCGGTTCAACCAGCTGTCTCTATCGCTGGCCATAGGGGGCGAACATCTTGCCCCTGTGGATGGGGCGCGCATCTTGGGTGTCCTCCTGGATTCCTGGCTGTCCATGGAAGATCAAGTGACAGCCGTGGCCAGGAGGGCGTTTTACCAGGTTCGCCTGGTTCGCCAGTTGTGCCCCCTATTGGACCGGGATGCCCTTCGCACAGTCACTCATGCTCTCGTGACATCCCGACTGGACTATTGTAACTCTCTCTACATGGGGCTCCCCTTGAGGTGCACCCGGAGGCTGCAGTTGGTCCAGAATGCAGCCGCGAGAGCAATAACGGGTACCACAAGGTATACCCATGTAACACCGCTCTTGCGTGAGCTGCACTGGCTACCTGTAGTCTTTCGGGTGCGCTTCAAGGTGCTAGTCATCATCTTTAAAGCGCTCCATGGCTCAGGAGCTAGCTATCTGCGGGATCGGATTCTGCCTCATACTTCCTCACGGCCGATTCGCTCCCACAGAGAGGGACTTCTCCGGGTGCCGTCCACTAGACTTTGTCAGCGGGCGACGTCCAGGGAAAGGGCTCTCTCTGTGGCGGGCCCTGCCCTCTGGAACGACCTCCCCCCCGATATTAGAACTACCACGGACCTCCGTTCCTTCCGTCTGAAATTGAAAACGCACTTTTTCTGCCTGGCCGGCCTAGGATAGCCTCTTACCATAGTATTATAGGGTTTAGGGTTTTAGTGATTGGTTTTGGGGAATTTTAGCGCAGGGTCTTATTGTTTAATGTGTTTTTTAACTGTTTTGTATATTTATGTATATTTATTGTTTTAATTTCCCTGTGCACCGCTCCGAGTCCCCTTGGGGAGAGGGAGCGGTCTAGAAATTAAATATTATTATTATTATTATTATTATTATTATTGTTATTATTATTATTATTATTATTATTATTATTATTATTATTATTATTATTATTATTATTATATGGAATTATTATCTTTTTCCCCATTGAGAACCCCATTTAACATCTGCCCAAAAGGTAACATGTCAGCTGGAAGATTACACATCTTATTCCTGCATCAATAGCGCTATTATCTTGCTGCAAAAAAGATTAGCAGTTTATATTCTTTCTTTCAGGGTACTCTGAAATGAACATATTCACTATTTTTAGAAACTCTTAACACTAAGCTGCCCTCTATATTAAGCAGAATAACATTTGACCATAAATTATATGTATCTTATTAAGTTCAGTAAAACATAACATTTTTGTTGGTAAACATGAAAGGAAATCATATTATCTTCCTGCATAGAGATATCTGTGCTATGTTACCATATAGCTTTTCTGAAGGCTGGATAGTATGTGGGTAAGCAGTTCTGGAATTCTTCCCCTACTTTATTTATTTTATTTGTCAAATTTATATGGCTGCCCATCTAACCAGATGACTCTGTGTGATGTACAATAAAACCAAGAATTAAAACATTTTGCAAGCCCATTAAAACAATAATCATGGATAGACCATGAGAGGGAAGATGTTTACATACGGCATAATCAGCATGCAGACTCTCTGTTATCAGGGGGTCCCCAGGCTTGCAGGGAGGAAAAACACATTTTGATAGCTTTCCCAAAGGCCAGTAGTCTTGGGGTTAACTTCATCTCCAAAGGGTGGATGCCACAGCACAAAAGGTTCATCTGCTTTGTTCTATGCTTACTGAATTCATTTGAACTACCATTGGATAACTTTTCTCTCTGCTTGTAGTTTTGTGGAAGCTGTGAGTGATTTTTTAAAAGTCAATATGTGTACGCAGAAGCTTTGGTACTGTTGAATATTTAGTTGAGAGCCTACTGAAACTCTTGCTGTCCCTGCTGTCTGATTATTATTTTGTAATTTGTAATCAAAGGCCTTAATCTTGGTCCTATGCAAACATTTCTGCCATTTTATACAGATAAGCCATTTTATATATTTATTACTTGTGTCAGAATTGAAAAAAGGCACAATGGAGTTATGTGAGAATGACATAATTTCTTTGTGGGGTCGATGGTGTGTGTGTGTGTGTGTGTATTATCACTCTGTCCATATGATCTCACTGGTCATATGTCATTTCACTTGTACACACTTATTTAAAAATGATGGTTATATTAAAGCAAATTATACGATGTTCAGAAAAAGACATACTTTATACAAAAGATAAAACAATATTAGTAAATGTAACCTGAAAAGATCTGTGATTGCGTATTTATTCATAACATGTCACAGAAGAAGCTTAGGATTTATTTAAATGCTGAGCATTTAGTAACAGATCTTTGATAAATTATTAAACTGATATGCGTTACATTGCGTATTTTTCACACTACTTCCATTTTCAAAGGGACTGTTAGAGCTTTACTATGACTTGTGCAATCATGTTTGCAGTTACATTGCACATTTTGCTAAGGCTAGAACAATATTGTACCAATATATGTGACAGTAATTAAAATCAGGTCTTACTACAACAATTTTACCCTTAGATGTCTTTCTGATTTTATTCCTTATCCTATCATGGCACAGTAGCTTACATGAAATTAATGGGCTTTTCTTTTGTTTTGCTTTTGGGGAGGGGTGTAGAATCTGCCACTAGTTTATTTTTCTTTTGTATAAAGGTTTTCTTCACCCTACATTACTTCTCCATTTTTTCAGTTTTCATAGTTGTCTACTATGCCTTTTAAAACTAAGCATTCCACTTAACACATTGAATACAGTTGATTTTTTCTACTGTAATACAATTTGCTGTACTTCTATTAATGCCTCATGAAACTTAATGGACTTCTTTTTTAATTAGTATATAAATAGGCAGATAAGTAGACATTTCTATCAAAATTACATAGCATTTTGGTAAATTACATTTTCTGTACCAAATTAGGAGATATTGCTTAAATGACCATTTAATTGTGAATGTCCTTCCCTTTTCATTTAGATTGTGATCTTTTTCAAACACAAAATTTGTGTGTGTATGCGTGTATGCAGTATTTATGCAGTATTTTATGCCCAACCAAACATTTGCTAGTATTTGAGGAACATCCTACTGTGCCACATATTCTTTTAATCTGAGGAAACTGTCAAAAAACAGAATTGTCAGATTAAAAGAAATAGTCATATTTTATAAAGATGAATAAGACTGTATATTTAGAGGGAATTGGCATAGGTGTTTGAATTTATTTTTCTTAGAACAGCTAGATTGCCAAATTGGGCGGGGGCTTTTTCCTCATATGTTAGGGATTAGCATTAGTGTGTTCATGGATAGCTGGTCTTTGGCCCTGTTTTAGATGTCCAAGTCCCTTCTGAGTAAGAAGGGCCTGGTGGAGCCTTGTAGGGTGAGTGAAGATTTTCTAGGTACTGGACTGGCCCTTAGTTGGAGTCCAGTCCTGTGGACTAAGGAATGTATTAGCTTGGTTACATAGGAAGAGTTTAAACTGACTCATTTTGAAGAATTGGGCAGATTCCTTACTGCTGTATGTTCTATAACCAGTGTTCTAAATTCATGCCTCTTCTGATTGATTAAGGCCTCCCAAAAGGTTGCATGCAGTTGTATTTAAACAATGGCTAATGCCTCCATGCAGATGGGGATAGTTCCACTTGCCATGAAGGAAGAAGTAGTGTTCCTGCTTCCCATGAGGCCATTAATAGACCCAACAGTCTTGAACAACTTTTAACTCCATTTCCAACCTATCCTTTCTAGGGAAGATTGTTCAGAGGCTGCTAAGTGATCAGTTTCAGAGGGCCTGGTTGACATAGACATATAATGGCAAACCTGTGGCATGGGTGCCAGAGGTGGCATGCAGAGCCTTCTCTGCTGGCATGAGCGCTGTTGCCCCAGGTCAGATCTCTGTCGCATTTCTTTCATGAGCTTCTGTTTCCCTGCAAATGATGAAACAGAAGCTCACAAAAGAAAAAGCACTTCCAGTGTTGGGATGCCTTGCCTCCAACCAGCCAGATGGCCTTCAGATCACTGCTGTGCATGGGTGCATGTCCGTGCATGCACATGTGCATGTCCATGCATATACATGTCCACACATGTGCATGTTCACGTATGTCTCTGCATGCTCATGTCCACGCAATTGCACACTCACATGTGCACACCTTTCCGTTGGGGCATGCATGCACCCAGTTTGGGCACTCGGTGTCTAAAAGGTTCACCATCACTGAAATAGACTATTGAACTCTTTTCAGGCAAGAGTCACTCTGGGAAATCTCATTCATATTCTAGTGGACAGGAGGCTATTTGGCAAATGTAATTTAAAAAAAACCCAAACCTAGGAGAATGAGCAAGCATTGAGAAAATAAATCCCAATGAGCAATGTCTGCTTGGGTACTTGATGCCACAGGGTATTTTGTTCCCAGACTTGGCTTGAAGAACAGTAAGTATTGTGATCCATCTTCGTTTCCAGACTTCTTGTCCACCAAAAGTGCCACATTTTGAATGTTTGCATCATCTTTGGGACAGGTCAAAACTTGTCCTCTCTATGGTGTTTTCTTACTGGAATGCTTTCAGATTTGATGCCAAACTTTTACTAGAGAAGATCTTAATATTCATAAAGCCTATGCATGCTTGAGGCCATGTAGTCTAGCGTGGTTCGGAATTTCATAGATGCCATGGAATTCTTTCACAAAAAAGAGTGATCATATCCTGGATATGCTTTTTTCATTTGTATTGGGAAGTAAAGATCTAAAAATGGGGATCTAATGTATAGTCACAGAAAGAAAAGTTCTTAAATTCATGGTTAAAAGATAAATAAATGTAGCAAATTATCTTTTTTATGGTATCTAAATTAGTCATTTTGACCATACATTGTATTACCTGTTTATAGATAGCCATATCAAGGCTGCAAGAGGATATAATTTTAATAAAGTCTACTAATAAAATGTTTTTAATCCTTTCTTGCGGTAACAAAATATTATGACAGTTTTCTGTCTACATATCCAGAAAGACTTGTTGCAAAGAATAATGCAGCATTCTCTGAGTTATAAACTAGGGATATAAAGTAATGCTGTGATCATTTTGAACTGGATATTGTTTAGTTGCTGCTACAGGCAGAAAATATAACTTTTGGGAGAACAAAAATCTAATTAACTGCCACAAATTGATTAGATCTTCTACTTTAATCCCCTCTTGTTCATATTAATCCTTTAGCTAAATTTGATTGTTTTCATGTGCAGTGTTTCTAAATGACAATATGTAGATACTGAGAGAAATATACAAAGACCAGTTCTTGATTGAGTTTTCTGGTTCTAATAGTCATGAATCTGTTTTTTTTTTTAAATTCAAGGATAATGGCTCATAACCAATTTCAAATTGTAAATACTTTTTATCATGTAAATAATGTAAATATGGAGAAATCCAATTGACTGATGAATTATGTGTAACTGCAGTTGATTCTCTACTGGAATTGTAACATTTCCAAGTGCCTTGAAACAAGATGGGGGAGGACCCATATTCTAGAAGAAAAAAATGCAATGTTGAGAAAATGTGAAATGTAAACTTTTCCTAATTTTTATAACCTTACAGATATTCTGATATTTTATGAATAATGCCATCTTTAAATTTGGTTTGCTTATAAAATCATTGGTCAGTCTAGAACAAACTTGTACATCATGCTGGCACCAAGAAGGGTTTGCCGGTACTGCTGCCCCAAAAGATGCCCTGGCAAGCATTTTCAATGCCTCTGGGTCTCACTGCCACCATCAACTCCCAACACTACCTCTGCTCCACTGGCTACTGAATATTTGATTGGTTTTCAATTATTTATAATTGATCAATGTGATGGCTTCTATATGTTGTGCAGGTCTGCTATAGAAGATGACTTTTACTAAGATCTGGATAGAGAAAGTGCAGCTGTTTTTGCCATCTTCAAGGCATCTTCAAGGCATTGTTTACAGAAGTTTTAGATCATTGTTTAACCATTTACAAAGAAATTTTCATTCATGAGATGCAATCTATATAAATAAAAATGTAAAATAGTTTGTACGAATCCACTAATCTCAAAAAGTACCGGACCGATTTAAACCAAACTTTCACACAATGTAGCAAAGCACTTCGGATAATAGAATACCAAATCATTTTGTGCCTAGCACACGTGTGTTGTGTACAAATTACACACACAAAAATGTACTCACTGAAATGTGATTTAACATCCCTGTAGCCACGCCCATCAAACTGCTTTTCAACTGTGAGTGTTGGAAAAGGCCTCATACGGCGGCCTCTTGGGGCCAAAAAGGCACAGAGGATAGCAAACTCCCAGGTGGCCCATAGAGGGGGGGGGGAGAAATTCTGCTCAGGACTGTTCTCTGAGGTAAAAAAAAACGGAGGCAGGCAGCTGCTTTAAACTGTTTAATACGGACTGAACCAAACTGTAACAAAGAATCACCCATCTGACAGCAAATACAGTTTAATAAAAGAGGGACTAGGGAAGACATGATAGCAGCCTTCCAATATCTCAGAGGGTGCCCCAAAGAAGAGGGAGTCAAGCTATTCACCAAGGCACCTGAGGGCAGAACAAGAAGCAATGGGTGGAAACTAATCAAGGAGAGAAGCAACCTAGAACTGAGGGCAAATTTCATGGCAGTGAGAACTATTAACCAGTGGAACATCTTGCCACCAGAAGTTATGGATGCCCCAACACTGGATGTGTTTTTAAGAAGAGACTGGAAAACCATTTGTCTGAAATGGCATAGGGCAGCGGGGTTGGACTAGATGACCTCCAAGGTCCCTTCCAACTCTGCTATCCAAAGTCCCTTCCAACTCTGCTATTGTATTATTGTATTACAGTAGATAGGGGAATAGAGAGACAGGGAGAAATACAGTTTAATAAAAGAGGGACTAGGGAAGACATGATAGCAGCCTTCCAATATCTCAGGGGTTGCCCCAAAGAAGAGGGAGTCAAGCTATTCACCAAGGCACCTGAGGGCAGAACAAGAAGCAATGGGTGAAAACTAATCAAGGAGAGAAGCAACCTAGAACTGAGGGCAAATTTCCTGGCAGTGAGAACTATTAACCAGTGGAACATCTTGCCACCAGAAGTTATGGATGCCCCAACACTGAAGAGAGAAGAGACTGGAAAACTATTTGTCTGAAACGGCATAGGGTCTCCTGCTTGGACTAGATGACCTCCAAGGTCCCTTCCAACTCTGCTATTGTATTATTGTATTACAGTAGGTAGGTAGATAGGGGAATAGAGAGACAGGGAGAAATACAGTTTAATAAAAGAGGGACTAGGGGAGACAGGATATCAGCCTTCCAATATCTCAGGGGTTGCCACAAAGAAAAGGGAGTCAAGCTATTCTCCAAGGCACCTGAGGGCAGGACAAGAAGCAATGGGTGGAAACTAATCAAGGAGAGAAGCAACTTAGAACTGAGGAGAAATTTCCTGACAGTTAGAACAATTAATCAGTGAAACAGCTTGCCTCCAGAAGTTGTGAATGCCCCAACACTGGAAGTCTTCAAGAAGATGTTGGATAGCCATTAGTCTGAAATGGTATAGGGCAGTGATGGCTAACCTTTTTTGGCTCACGAGCCAATAGCAGGGGGAGTGCAGGGGCGATGTGCACAGGTGTGTCACATCCATAATGCTATGTGCATGACCACCTGCATTTGGCATGCTTTTTACGTCATCCCCAGGCTCCAGAGGGTTTATAGGAGCCTGGGGAGGGTGAAAACAGCCTTCCCCCACCTCCAGAGGACAAAAAATGGCCTCAAAAGAAGGCCTAAATCAGCTGGCCAGGGCACACATACAAACTGAAGCTGACAGGGCAATGCCTCGAGTGGCCTAAGAAATGGTTCCATGTGCCACCTGTGGCACCCGTGCCATAGGTTCACCATCATGGGTATAGGGCTTCCTGCCTAGCAGGGAGTTGGACTAGATGACCCCCAAGGGATAGATAGAGAGGCAGAAATAAGGTAGGTATGTAGGTAGGTAGGTATGTGGATAGATGGATAGATAGATAGATAGATAGATAGATAGATAGATAGATAGATAGATACAAAGAAAGAAAGAAAGAAAGAAAGAAAGAAAGAAAGAAAGAAAGAAAGAAAGAAAGAAAGAAAGAAAGAAAGAAAGAGACAGTAGGTAGGTAGGTAGGTAGGTAGGTAGGTAGGTAGGTAGGTAGAGGGAGAAAGGAAGAAATATAGTAGGTAGGTAGGTAGGTAGGTACATAGGTAGGGGGATGGATAGATAGATAGGGAGAAATACAGTAGATAGGTAGGTAGAGGGATAGACAGAGAGGGAGAAATACAGTAGGTAGGCAGGTAGGTGGATAGGGGGATAGATAGAGAGGGAGAAATACAGTAGGTAGGTAGGTGGAGGAGAAAGCAAGAAATACAATAGGTAGGTAAGTAGAGGGATAGACAGAGAGGGAGAAATACGGTAGGTAGGTAGGTGTATAGATAGCGAGAAATACGGTAGGTAGGTAGGTAGAGGGATAGAGGGGGGAAATACAGTAGGTAGGTAGGTAGATAGAGGGAAAAAGAAAGAAATACAGTAGGTAGGTAGGTAGAGGTATAGAGAGAGGGAGAAATACAGTAGGTAGGTAGGTAGAGGGATAGAGGGGGGAAATACAGTAGGTAGGTAGGTAGGTAGAGGGAAAAAGAGAAATACAGTAGGTAGGTAGGTAGAGGGATCGACAGAGAGGGAGAAATACAGTAGGTAGGCAGGTATGTAGATAGGGGGATAGATAGAGAGGGAGAAATATAGTAGGTAGGTATGTAGGTAGGTAGAGGGATAGAGAGGGGGAAATACAATAGGTAGGTAGGTAGGTAGGTAGAGGGAGAAAGAAAGAAATACAGTAGGTAGGTAGGTAGAGGGAGAGAGAGAGAGAGAGAGAGAGAGAGAGAGAGAGAGAGAGAAATACAGTAGGTAGGTAGGTTGGGGCTTATATAGGTGGTTGGGTGTATGTGTGCAGGTGTAGATCTACACACAGATTGGTTGGCCATTTAACCAGACTGGGCCACAGCAACGCGTGGCCAGGTATAGCTAGTCTGTAATAATAATAATAATAATAATAATAATAATAATAATAATAATAATAATAATAATAATAATAATAATAATAATAATAATAATAATAATAATAATAATAATAATAATAATAATAATAATAATAATAATAACAACAACAACAACAACAACAACAACAACAACAACAATCTTTATTGTCATTGTAATAATATTGTAATAAAATTACATGTAGTTCACACTCTTCAAACAACTAGGTCTTCTGTAAGCCCTTTTCTGGACTATAGAATCTTAAGAGGAGGAGTATACAAGTGCATGATTAAGATCAACTGGCAATTCATCCAGACCCATATTTTACCCTAGTTATTCCTTCTCCTCCTCAATATCTTTGTTTTCTTCATCTACTAGGACTTGGTTTAGTGGACACTATAGTGTTCTTCATTTTAGAAGTCTGAAGTTTGTGTATGTTTGTATAGTACTGTTCTGTCTCTCCTGGTAGGGCAAAAATCATCCCAATACATCATAATCTGGCCCATGATGTGATCGGCTTTGACACCCCTGTTGTAATATAATAATATAAGAATAGAAAGCAGAATCCTCCAATTCAGAAATATACTATTTAATAGCATATTGTACTATTCTTTTTGGCCATTAAAGCTTTAAAAGAAATAATCCTTTCTTAGAAATCTTACTGCACTAAGGTTAAAAAAAAGTGTATTCCTTATTAAAGAGAGACCAGAACACATGTTATTTATTTGCATATTTATATAGCTGGTCATCTTACATACTGACTTTAGGTGGCTTCCAATAAAAATAGATAAAATGCATACAAAACAAAAAAATTCCTACACATAACAGCCAAGCATGGAAAACAACTACCAATGTAACTAGGAGACAGACTCAATCACAGGTCTTATAATAGTCTATATTTTGTGAAAAAAGGCCACTGAAGTTGATAAGGAATAAAACTGCAATTGTGAAATCAAGCTGCTTTAATTTCATTAAACTCAAACTAGATACAGTGGTACCTCGGTTCACGAACTTAATTCGTGAACTGACTCTGGTCGCGAACCGAATTGGTTGTGAACCGAGGCACAGTTTCCCATAGGGTTTAATGTAAATCCAGTTAATCCGTTCTGATCTTTTTTTTGGTTTTAATTTTTGAACTGACTCTGGTCGCGAACCGAATTGGTTGTGAACCGAGGCACAGTTTCCCATAGGGTTTAATGTAAATCCAATTAATCCATTCTGATCTTTCTTTTGGTTTTAATTCTTGAACTGACTCTGGTCGCGAACCAAATTGGTTGTGAACCGAGGCACAGTTTCCCATAGGGTTTAATGTAAATCCAATTAATCCGTTCTGATCTTTCTTTTGGTTTTAATTCTTGAACTGACTCTGGTCGCGAACCAAATTGGTTGTGAACCGAGGCGGAGTTCGTGAACCGAGGCGGAGTTCGTGAACAGAAGCGGAGTTCGTGAACCAGACCATATTTTTATGAACTTTTCTGTTCGTGAACCGAATTGTTCGTGAACAGAGGCGTTCGTGAACCGAGGTACCACTGTATATAAACCAGTGAAGAGAAATACAGACTATATATGACTCAGCTTTGCAGAACAAATGTCTTTTGTGATCATTTGAAGATGACTTCTTTTGGCTGCTAGAATATCAAAGACCTTTGTGCGTCTGGTTGTGAAAATATTGGGACTTTTTTTGCTTTTGACACTGCTCCAAATCAAAGCAAACATGCAAAAGATACTACAAAAACTCATTCGTTTCTGTTCCTGCTTTTCATTTTTCTTTACTGACATCTAGAATATTCTTTTCTTTCTGCTTGTCTTTCTGATTTGAAAAAGAAATACTGGTGATTCAAAGTTTTAATTATTATTGCCTGGTAAACTTTGAAAAATACTTCTATTCCAAACCATTTTTTAAAAGTTGGAAATGATCATAGTGTACCACCCACACTGTATGTGTTGTTGTCACCTGACATTATTGCTTGGAAACTTTGTGCTATCACTGTTGGATTTAGTTTCAAATTAGTATCTAACATGGTGATTTACACTGTATAGGCTCTTGTCTGTGTCCATCGGCTGGTATAGATACTTTTTTAAACCTGTTTTAATGATGAAAACATTAAATTGCTTCTTGGTGATGTAGAGTTTATTTTTATTTAATCTTTATTGTTTTATAACGATTACTGATCTGCTTGCTGGATGAAAATGGCTGACTCTTTTTTCCACTTAAATATAACTGTGTTTTTTTTTAAACACGGAGGAAAAAAATTGACATTGGTATCTTTGAATCTTATCAAATTTTTAATCTTTTCACATTCCACCATACACACCACCTGTTCCTTAATTTATTTTTTGGTAATGAGGTTTCAGAAACAATGTTGCAAAACTAAGGAAGGCAGTGGCCAAAAAAAGCACATAAAATATGTTATTGGTTTTGTGACAATTTTCCTTGATTTTTTCCATACAAAAACATAAAAGCATTTAAAGTTGTTCAGAATTCTTTTATGTTTCTTACGGGAATCCTCAAGTACAGAATAAACCTTTTCAAGCTGGGAGCAGTGCACATTGTGGTTATTCTTTAAAGCAGGGGTCCCCAACCTTTGCAACTTTGCTGGCTGGAGAAGTCTGGGAGCTGAAGTCCTTCAGACTTAAAGTTGCAAAGGTTGGGGGCCCCTGCTTTAAAGGGTTCTTGGTTGTTTTAAAGGGTTTATAATTTGTTTTGTTTGGGACTTATTTCTGCAATAACACCTTTGTTCCTGTCTTTTTCAAATTGCTGGGATCTATCTTCTCCTGGATCCAAAGCTTGTTTTTAATCTTTCCTACAGATAAATAGGTGAAAGTGTTCACATTTTGCTGCTATGAAAACACATCTCTTAGGACTATTGTAAAATCTTGTTAGAAGTTATTTTAGCAGAGGTGTTAACCACTTCCTCTCATTTCCGTTGCCTTTCAAGATGACTTGTTTACCTGGTTGTTCTAAGCACTGCATGGAGAGTTAAACAATTGAGCAGTTCCTTTCTCCCACTGCTGATTATTGGGTCTCCTTTTGGGATCCCAAAAGAAGAGCATTTCCTTGAGGAAATGAATGCCAGCTGTTGTTTGTCTCTCACATCAGCAGAACACTCCAAATTCCAGCACAACCTCAAGCCCCAGAAAAATATCAGGACCCCTACCGTTACTTATTAATAACAATAATAGGGAAGGCTTTCTTAACTACTAACATATTCATTTTGGTTACAGTGAATAATTAATGAATCAAGAATCCTGTAGCAATTGCAACCACATAGAGTGTTGATAATTTAGAGTGACAACCAAAATAAAAGTGATATTATTACATAGCCACCTGGTGGGGATCGCGGCCTCCCTTCATAGCTGCAGCTGTGGGACTGAGATGAAACAGTAAAAAAAAAAACCTAGCATAATTCTTTGATTATTTGGAGCCATCCTGTTCATCAAATAAGTTTCATGTCTAAGTTTTATAAGGCTTTAAAACATAATTAAAGGGGTGGGTGGGTAGCATCTTATTTCAAAGAATGCTAGCAAATGTAATACAATGGCAAGTGAAATACATTAGCCCCAGATTGTATATCTGAAGCAAATCAGGCAATGAAGTATAATCTAAAATTGCTATTTGGGTTGATGTTGTTGCTTTTGTTACGACAGTGTTATTTTTATCAAAAGGTGACATATTTGACATATATGCTTGTAAGCCTCATTTCTATATTAAAAGTTAGTATTGCCAGTATAGGGGCCAAAAACAACAGATGACCATTATATGGCAGGAAAGACATACAAAAAACTCTTGGATGCAATGTGATGACCATCCATATTTTTGTAACCAAGAGCTATTACAGCTTTTAATTATATTTTGCTTACTGTATTTTTTGGAGTATAAGACGCACCTTTTTTCCTCTAAAATCTGGGTGTGTCTTATACATCAAATACAGCATTTTTTGTCTCCTTAAGCCCCGCCCCTTCACCAAAATGGCTGTGCATAGCCTTATGGAGGCTTTCAGAGAGCTCCTGGGGGCTGGGGAGGGCAGAAATGCCACAGCCTAGTGGATGGCACCCGGAGAAGTCCCTCTCTGTGTGAGCGAATCGGCCGAAGGGATATATGGGGCAGGATACGATCCCGCAAATAACTAGGTCCTGTGCCATGGAGCGCTTTAAAGATAATAACCAACACCTTGAAATGCACCCGAAAAGCCACAGGCAGCCAGTGCAGCCCGCGCAGGAGAGGTGTAACGTGGGAGTATCTAGGGACTCCCGAAACTGCCCGCGCGGCCGCATTCTGAACCAACTGTAGCCTTCGGGTGCATCTCAAGGGGAGCCCCATGTAGACAGCGTTACAGTAGTCTAGACGGAACGTCACAAGCGCATGAGTGACTGTGCGAAGGGCGTCCCGGTCCAATAGGGGACGCAACTGGCGCACCAGGCAAACCTGCTGAAACGCCCCCCTTGCCACGGCTGTCACATGGTCGTCCATTGCCAGCCAGTTGCGTACACGATCCACGGGGGCCAGATGTTCGCCCCCAATGGCCAGTGATGGAATCAACTGGTTGAACCGGGGCGCCGGTAGCCACAGCCACTCAGTCTTGGATGGGTTGAGCTTGAGTCTGTTACTTCCCATCCAGATCCGTACGGCTTCCAGACACCGGGACATCACTTCGACGGCATCGTTGGGGTGGTTTGGGGTAGAGATGTATAACTGAGTATCATCAGCATACAGATGGTAATCTACCCCAAAACCATGGATGATCTCGCCCAGCGGCTTCATATATGCATTGAACAGGAGAGGCGAGAGGACCGACCCCTGTGGCACTCCACAAGTGAGCGGCCTCGAGGTCGACCTCTGCCCCCCTGCCAATACAAATTGCGTTCGACCAGAGAGGTAGGAGGAGAACCACCGCAAAACAGTGCCCCTCACCCCCAACCCCTCCAGTCGATGCAATAGGATACCATGGTCGATGGTATCGAAAGCCGCCGAGAGGTCTAATAGGATCAGGATGGAGGAACAACCCCCATCTCTGGCCCTCCAGAGATCATCCACCAACGCGACCAATGCCGTCTCCGTGCTGTGGCCGGGCCGGAAGCCGGACTGGCGCGGGTCCAGATAATCAATTTCCTCCAAGTGGCGTGGAAACTGTTGTGCCACCACACTCTCTACAACCTTCGCTAGAAAGCAAAGGTTGGAGACGGGACGATAGTTAGCTAACAGAGCTGGGTCCAGGGAAGGCTTCTTGAGGAGGGGCCTCACCACCGCCTCTTTCAAGGCGGCCGGCAAGAACCCCTCACTCAAAGAAGCGTTGACTAACTCCTGGAGCCAGCCTGGTGTGACCTCCCAGGATGCCAGTACAAGCCAGGAGGGACACGGGTCCAGTAAACATGTGGTAGCTCGCAGTCACCTACGCAACCTGTCCATATCGTCGGAAGTAACAGAGTCAAACTCCTCCCAGAAAGGAACCTCAAGACCCGCCTCCGACATCTCTTCCAGACCACTTCTAGTGGGGACCAACTCGCTCCGAATCTGAGCGATTTTATCCTGCAGATACTCCCCAAATTCCTCTGCTCTGCCCTGCAAAGGGGCTTCCCGCGGCCTCTGTTGAAGGAGGGAGCGGGTTACCCCAAAGAGGGCGGCAGGGCGGTTATCTGCGGACGCAATAAGAGTGGCACAATACTGATGTTTGGCCACTCTTAACGCCACAAGGTAAGTCCTCAAATGGGCTCTCACCTGTGTTCGGTCAGATTCAGAGCGTGACGATCTCCACCTGCTCTCTAGGCGTCTCTTGTGGCGCTTCATCATCCTCAGCTCCTCGGAAAACCACGGAGCCTGGGTGGTTCGCTGCCGCAAGAGAGGCCGCAAAGGCGCAACCCGGTCCAAGGCCCCCGTGGCTGCACTATTCCATGCAGCCACTAGGTCCTCCATCCGGGTGCGGGTCAGGGCTACAGGAAATGGCCCAAGCTCCGTCTGGAATCTATCAGGTTCCATCAGGCGCCTGGGGTGGAACCATCTTGGAAATTCCAGTTCCGCCTCCCCGCGATGGGGAGTAGCGGCTGGAAAGTCGAGCCGGAGAAGTTAGTGATCTGACCATGACAGGGGTGTGATGACTAAATCCCCTACTCCCAGATCACTCCTCCACTGGCCAGAGACAAAAATGAGATCCAGTGTGTGTCCTCCCTCGTGTGTGGGGCCCTGAATTACTTGGGTCAAGTCCATGGCCGTCATGGAGGCCATGAACTCCCGAGCTGCCTCAGATGATTCGCCAACCGATGGCAGGTTGAAGTCCCCCATGACAACAAGTCTGGGGGTCTCAACTGCCATCGCGGCGATCACCTTGAGGAGCTCGGGCAGGGCTGCTGATGCATAGCGAGGAGCCAGGTATACAATCAGCACGCCCAACTGCCTCCCTGGGCCCCACTTCACACACAGGGACTCACAACCGGTTATCTGTGGCACAGTGGTCTCTCTAGGCTCAAGACCTTCCCTCGCAATGACCGCTACCCCTCCACCTCGTGACTGATGAAATGCGCGGTAACCTGGCGGGCACATTTTCACGAGAGGAAGTCCTCCGTCGTGGCCCAGCCAGGTCTCCGTGATTCCTGCCAGGTCCAGCTCCCCCTCCGACACCAGGTCGTTAATGAGGGGGGCTTTGTTGACAACGGACCTGGCATTGCATAACATCAGTCTCAGGCCCTGGCTCTGTAAGCCCTGACCACCTAGATTGCGGGGGTTGGGACATATGATCGGCCGTACCCATCGGCCACGGTCTCCCAACGGGTGATGAGATCTCAGTCTACCCTCGCACCTACCCCTCCCCACGACCGTTTGGATAGAAAGACCCACTTCTGGAATATCGCTACTCCCCCTCCCCTTAACGGCTCCGCTCACTTCCTTGCTTACTCCACCTGCCGGCTTGGCGCTGGTCCCTCCCTCAACCTGACTAGCCCCTCCCCCCACCCTAGAACCCCCTAAAATACGAATCAAAAATTTAGATAAAAACCCCCTAAAACTACGCCTCGCCCACCTCTCTGGATTAATATATCCCTCATCGAGGTGGGCCCTCGTAAGAGCGGAGGGCCAAACCTGCGAGAGGGGGGACTCCCGCAGTAGGATTAGGTCTGCCCTTGAGTACATAACGGGACACATTTACAGCAGGGCATCAATTGGTTACAGGAATGATTAGATGATTAAAATAGATATTAAATAAATATTACAGGTGTTAAAATATATATTCAATAAATATTAAATAGGTGTTAAAAATTAATTAATTCCAGTAAGTCAATAATCCGGTACAGAAAGTTAAAATCTTGGATAATAAGATGGTCAATAAATAATCACATAAAGTGCACATAATCACATAAAGTGCACTATCACAGGCGTGGCCTTAGCAAGTCCAGTCCAGTCCCACTCTTCAAGAGCCTCAGGCCTTGGCCAAAGATGGTACATGGTCGGGCCCTTTGCAGGATCTCCCGCCCCCCCCCCTTATGGGTCCTGGCTTAAGTTGATTAAATACAGGGCAGTAGGCCAGTAGGGAGCGGGCCTCAGCCTGAATCTTCTTGGCCCAGCTGTTATGTGGCCTCCCGGTTCCCGGCTCCCAGCTGCTCGGCCCTCGGTATTTCCCCTCACCAGTGCGATCTTTCATGCAGTCGGCCGAGTAAAGAGTCCAGTCTGGGTCATCTCGGCTACGGCCCTGCTGCTATCGGGCCTAGGTCATCCTCGCCAGTTGTACTAGGCCCTCCCAGCCTGGCATCCTGGCCTTCAGCATCCCGGCCTCCCACGGACCTCCGCACTCGGCAGTCTCAGCTGACCTTCTGTCCAGCCTGGCATCCCGGCCTCTGGCATCCCGGCCTCTCACGTCCTTCGGCCTTCGACGCTCAGCACACCTCGGCAGACCTTCTGGACGGCCTCCTGCCCAGCCTCCTGCCCGGTCTCCAGCACTCCAGCGCCCAGCATACCTCCTGCCAGGCCTCTGATGGTCCGAATTACTCCCCCGGCAATCTCGGCTTACTCCCCCGGCAGGCTCTTCAAGCCCGACATCAGCCAAACGCCCGGTGCCTCCAGCTGACCGGCGCCTTCCGATCAGCGAAACCCCCGTTCTGGGCCGTCAACCCACCCTGGGAGTCCGTCCAGGCCTCGATGGTAAACCAGGGTGGTCGCTTACTGGGCCCGACCCTCAAGGGTGGCAAAGAGGGTCGGGCGGCATCCCTATTTTTCCACGGAGCCCCGCAGCCCGCGCGGAGCTCAGAGGCAGACCGCCATCTCTTCGCGCATGTGCAGTTAATTTATCCCTCTACCTACCAACCTACTTACTCTCTATATCTACCTACCTACCTACCTACCTACCTACCTACCTACCTACTGTATTTCTCTCTCTCTCTCTCTCCCTCTCTCTCTCTCTGTATACATACATACATACATACATACATACATACATACATACATACATACATACATACTTGTGTCACAACACCCTGTTAAGCCCCAATTAAGGGAGGAAGCATACTGCTTTCCTTTTCTGCCTTTCAGCTCATCACAAGAGATCATCTAGACAGAAAGCTATGAGTTCCATTGCATACTTTTTTATATATGCGTGTGTTAGGTTTTTGAGCTGATCAATAAATAAATCAGGGAGACGAGGATAGATCTATTTCGAGCTTTTTAGCTCTCATCAGCTAGCCATACCCTTACTGGGATTTGAACCAGGGCTGTATTACATGTTAGGCAGAAGCCTTAGCCACTTATCCTCCTGTCTCAGCTGATCAGGAAGAGAACCTGGTGGCTTAGTGGCTAAGGCTCTCTATCCCTCTATCTACCTACCTACGTTTTTTTTAAATTTGCCTCTTCAAAACCTGGGTGTGTTTTATACTCTGAAAAATATGGTAAATAAAAGATGCTCATGGGAAAGAGGAGGCAAGGAGAATTATAGACAATTGTTATGTTAACTCCATGACATTCTAAGGTTTGGTGTGGTGTTCTGGATACCAAAAACATCATAAAATGCTGAAAATAAAAATATTGTGAGATATTATTGTCTGAGCAGATATATATATACTGTATCTCCCTGATTTATTTATTGATCAGCTCAAAAACCTAACATGTATGTATGTGCGTGCGTGTGTGTATACACACACACACACACACGCAACATATGTTTACATATACGTGACAGTTGTGGAAGTCAGCAAGTTTCACCTAGATGTGTTGCCTCAGCACACCAGAAGCTAAACAGAAGGCGCTCTCTTTATTTCGTGACAAGTAGGGCAGGACTGTTCAATCTTTTTATAGCCTTATATGCATATTGAGGAGTCTAGAAAAGAGTGAGCAAAACTGTTCTGTAGCAGGTGCCAGCTTTAACTACTTTGGGGAAATTATGCTGCCAATGGAGGGGTTTCACAGCAGTCATTCATTTCAAAAATCAAAAATATATATCCTTAATTTAGCAGTGGGAAAACGTTTGTGATATGTACAGGACAGGTTCTTCTTTGTTGTCATTTTGGCATTAATAATAAGAGTATTTTTAATACGACATTACACAAAATATGATTAATATTTTATTACCACAAGCTTGGATGGATTGAGGCTAGAGGTGATAATATTCAAGGTGTGTATCAGTTTTTACCATATGGCCTGACATATTTTAGAGCTTCAGTTAACCATCTGCCACATTAACATTTTTACAATGCAATTACATTTTTGTGTATTTGAGTTTAGTGCTGTGTGTGTTCAGATGTTAGCACCCTAGGGTGTTAACATATTGCAGACATTATTCTGTCATCTACTTAAATAACGACATCAAGAAAATATTGCTGTGTACTAGAGATTAATTCTTCATCTTAAAATGAAATGGCTCTGTTAATATAAGTACAGTACATGGCTTCAGACCCTTGTTAAGTTTATTTGCACACAATAACTGATTCAGTACAAAATTCCATTATAACTGGAAAATATCGTTTCAACATAATCTTAGCTCATTTTCTAACATACATACTGTAATTGTTAGACATACATTCTTTGTTTGCCTTGCTGTGACTAAAATGTGTAGCAATAAAGTGAAAAAAATAAAACATTTTTTTCTCTTGTTCCATGAAATATATTAATTACCTTTCTTAAGTTCTGAATGTCAAAGTGGCTTGGCTAGATAGAAGACATGTCTTATGTCATAGAAATGGATGGTCTGGATCCTTTCCTGTCAGGATTCAGGCCTAGTCATGGATTAAAAATATCATAAATTATTCTGATTACTTTTGTCAGAGGTTAAGAGAGGGAATGTATCTTTTTGGTCATTTTAGGTGTCTTGGTAGCGTTTAGTACGATCAGCTGTAGTATCCTGGTGAACCATTTAAAATAGTTGGGAATTGGAGAATCTGTATCTTCAGTGATTCTATTTCTACCTGAGAAGGGGAATTAAAGGCTCCAGTCTTTAATCATGAAAGACCATAGCAATTGAAGCCATAGCTGCTCCAGTGTCTTATGCCACAGGATTTGATGCTCTTTGCTATTGTTGTTTAACCTTTTGAGAGGGGACACAAAGTTCTTTTTCATGTGAGACTTAGTGGAAATGGACTATTTGGAAAGTTTTCTCTGTCACGATTCCCAACCTTTGAAATCTGCCATGGAGATTCATAGAACTCCTTAATTCTTGATGCTTTGTAATATGCTTAATGACTTCAATCTTATGGTGAGTTGATTATTATTATTTTATGCTGTTTTTACGGGTTTATTCTATTATATAGTTCCCAGAATTTCCAGATTGACTTGGGTTACAAAAACATGAAATAAATTTAAAAACTTTTATATATTTATTTTATCAGAAAAGGCAGACAAGATGTTACAAGCTATACAAAATATTTTTATTTTATTTCAATTTATATAACTGCTCCTTCTCCATCGAAATGGACCCAGGGCGGTGCACAGGGAGTTAAAATCAATAAATAACAATAAATACAGAATAATGTCTAAAATAAATTAAACTAAGGACCTGTGCTAAAACATCCCATTAAAATTCTAAAATACATTTACTCATTGGCTAAAATTGAATTATATCAGAGCTCTAAGCTAGACCGCCTTGATGGAAAAGATATGTCTTAAGTGAGCGGCGAAAGAGGGGAAGGTCTGTGATAGTCCGAAGTTCGGGGGGTAGGTCGTTCCAGAGGGATGGCCCAGTCCCTGAGAAGGCCCTTCCTGGGAACCGCTAGCCGGCATTGACCGTTGGATGGTACCCTGAGGAGGCCCTCCCTATGGGAGCGGAGCAGACGGTGGGAGGTATGCGGCAGGAGACGGTCCCGCAAAAATATCTCTTATTTCTCATATAGTATATATGTAGAAATCTTTTAAATGTTTGCATATGTAGAAGTTTGTGCTTGTGTGCAATTGAAAAATGAAGCATTTAACAGAACTGTATATTTGGGTATAAAGAAAAACAATATTAGCCTCTTAATTTCAATAGTTTTGTGACATAAAATACACCCAGAATAATCACTTGCATGTATAGTCTTAAACTTTTTTTCCTTCACAAAATCTTACCCAGTCAGCACACTGGCCAGCCCAAGTACATAACAGTAGATTGTTGGATGTGTTCCTAGATCTTATACTCATTTCACAAAAGGTTCTTACAAGTCTGTTGAACCTCACTATTAAGCTGTTAATCTACTTGTAAAAATAAATCCACACTCTCCATGACATTTAAGGAGATAGTCCAACATAAATTTCAAGGAATTTACGCTTAAAAACCTGTACATAAAGATTGTAGAATACAGTTTGAAATCACCTTAGTGAAGTATCTTTCTTAGATACTCATTTTATTCAGAACTTCAGTGGTATCTTTGGTTCAGTTCAGGGTTGGGATGAATGACTGGATGTTATGAACATATTGATGAAAATGCATCCTGAAGTAGCAAATGATCTTCCCCAGTACTTTCATTTGAATGTTAAATAATTTGAGGGGAAACACTAAATCCTGAGGAAGTCTATAGCAGAGTTCTAAGGAATTCAGCATCAAGAAGAAATGGTTATTAAGTTAAGAGTGGAACCATCATAAAACAATATCCCCAAGTCCCAACCTCTGCAGGTGATGCAGAAGACCATGGGATTGAATGCTTCTGAAAGATCTACTAGAAGCAGGAAGACCACAGTCCCCTCTTTGAGATCTTGATAGAGGTATTGATCAGAATGACTAATTCCTCTTTAATGGATAAGTATTATTTCTTTCAATTAGCCACCAAAAGTGCTTGAATACAGCATTTTTCTTTCCCTTAAGAAATTGCAATGTGCCCTATCCTTATATAAAAGCTGTTGAGAAGGGCTTTTGCCCTGTATTATATGTCAGGATATATATTTATATCTCTTGTATAAGTTTATAATAACTACAGGATACAGATCCTCTCTCCAAAAATGCAACTGAAAACAAATTGAGAAAACTTTATTGATGAGAAATTACAGCCAGGAGTTCTGTTTGCTGCAAATGTCTTAAATTGAAAGATAGCCTTACTCTTCTATCATGAGTGGAGTGGAATTCCTTTCCCTAAAGTGATTCTTTTGTTTCTCCTAGATTATGCTAACAGATGATAATATAATTAGTTGAGTCAAAGTCCACTGATTTCATTTACACCAAAGCATTCCCCAGCAGAAATATCTTTTCCCTGTTCTTTATATACTGTGGTAGATATTCTTAAACTTGCTCTGCTAGCCCTCTGTCCCTGCAGTAGCTTCCTTTCATCACTGTTTAATGACTTGGATCCAGACTTTCTATAAGTAGAATTTCATTCACAAAGCATTTCCCCTGGAGGATAGAGAACGTAATGTTTGTTTTGCTTTGTTCGGATTCTTGCAACTATCTGTGCTAAATGAGAAGCTTCTATAGTGGGCCGGGGAACCATATTAAAATGGAACTGTATGTAATGAAAGAGGAATAAATGAGAATTGCCTTTGTCTCCTTTCTTTAATTCTTTATGCAAATAGAACTGGAGATGTCTTAGAGGAAAAACATATTGAAATTAGCTTGATTTCAAAGTTTAATTTAAAAGTATAGGCATTAATTTTGATATTCATTTGAATGTTTGTTCCTTCATCTTCTAGAAGGTTTTATTGGTAGAGAGCTATTCTGGTTTTTTTTTTGGGGGGGGGGGGGGAATAAGCCTAATTGCAAATGCAAAAAAAGCCAGATTTGTGCAACGAACAGAATGAAACGGGCTTTGTCCTTGCTAATCACAATTAACACAATTTTCTCAGTTCCCAGTATCTTTTACATTAAGTGGCACTTCCAGTTTTTGATCACTTTTTTAAACAAAAAGATAAATCCATAGACTTGATTAAGGCCTAAATCCACCACATTAAAGATGCTGAAAGCTAACCTTTCTTCCAGCTGTTTTTTTTCAATAAAAAGTAAGTGCACATGCAGTTGATGAAAAATAGAAACAGAAAACTGCTATACAATTTAGAAAATGATGTGTTCCCATTCTTGAACAGCTTTGTTTCCTTGAAAGTTTAGGTCTTCTTAACTGTAAGCTAATAAACCTGAACAATTACTGCCATTTTGTGTTATGGTTTTTTCTTATATGGAAAATAATAATAATAATAATAATAATAATAATAATTTAATTTTATATCCCGCTCTCTCTCCCCAAGGGGACTCGAGGCGGGGCACAGGCAATTAAAAATACAAATAAGACCACCGACAAAATACAAAATACAAAATTAAAAATGAATTAAATTGATCCTGCACTAAAACCCATAAACTAAACTAAAAATTACCCCTAAAACCCCTAACCTAAAAAGAGACTACCCAAGGCCGGCCAGGCGAAAAAAGTGTGTCTTTAATTTTAAGCGGAAGGAGCGGAGGTCCGTGATTGTCCTGATATCGGGGGGAAGGTCGTTCCAGAGGGCTGGGCCCGCCACAGAGAAGGCCCTTCCCCTGGGCGTCGCCTGCTGACAAAGTCTAGTGGACGGCACCCGGAGAAGTCCCTCTCTGTGGGAGCGAATCGGCCGTGAGGATGTATGGGGCAGGATCCGATCCCGCAGGTAGCTAGGTCCCGAGCCATGGAGCGCTTTGAAGATGATAATTAACACCTTGAAGCGCACCCGGAAGACGACAGGTAGCCAGTGCAGCTCGCGCAAGAGCGGTGTTACATGGGCAAACCTAGAGGTGCCCATAATTGCTCGCGCGGCTGCGTTCTGGACCAACTGAAGCCTCCGGGTGCACCTCAAGGGAAGCCCCATGTAGAGAGAGTTGCAATAATCCAGTCGGGATGTCACGAGAGCATGAGTGACTGTGCGAAGGGCGTCCCGATCCAATAGGGGGCGCAACTGGCGTACCAGGCGAACCTGGTAAAACGCCCTCCTGGCCACGGCTGTCACTTGATCTTCCATGGACAGCCGGGTATCCAGGAGGACACCCAAGTTGCGCGCCCCATCCACAGGGGCAAGATGTTCGCCCCCTATGGCCAGAGATGGAATCATCTGGTTGAATCGGGCAGCCGGAAACCACAGCCACTCGGTCTTGGTCGGGTTGAGCCTGAGTCCGTTACTTCCCATCCAGATTCGCACGGCTTCCAGGCACTGGCACATCACCGCTACGGCATCGTTGGGGTGGTTTGGGGTAGATATATACAGCTGAGTATCATCAGCGTAGAGATGATACTCTACCCCAAAACCACGAATGATCTCGCCCAGCGGCTTCATATATGTGTTGAACAGGAGGGGCGAGAGGACCGACCCCTGAGGCACCCCACATGTGAGGGGTCTCGAGGTCGACCTCTGCCCTCCTGCCAACACAAATTGCGATCGGCCAGAGAGGTAGGAGGAGAACCACCGTAACACGGTGCCTCCCACCCCCAACCCCCCCAGCCGATGCAATAGGATACCATGGTCGATGGTATCGAAAGCCGCCGAGAGGTCTAATAGGACCAGGATGGAGGAACAACCCCCATTTCTGGCCCTCCAGAGATCATCGACCAACGCGACCAATGCCGTCTCGGTGCTATGCCCGGGCCGAAAGCCGGACTGGCGCGGGTCTAGATAATCAAATACCAATTTGTTTATTGTTTTAATTAGTTTGGTTTTTTTTTAAAATGCTTTTACTTACCAGAAGTCTTTAATAATGAATTCTTCATATTAATAATATTTTAAGAATATTTTTCTTTGTAGATGCTCTTTTTTTCCTCTCATAAAGTTTCTGATATCACTTTATTTTGCAGCTGGATCCCGGGCTTCATACACAAGTCAACATAGCCATCTGGGCTCGGAACTAAGAGCGCTACAATCTCCAGAGCATCACATAGATCCTATTTATGAGGACAGAGTGTATCAGAAGCCGCCTATGAGGAGTCTCAGCCAGAGTCAGGGAGACCCTCTTCAACCAGCACATACAGGCACATATCGCACTAGTACAGGTAGGTGGAAATGCAGGTTGTTTTGCTTCTTGCCTGGGGTAGGTACATTACTTTAAATGATAATTAGCTATTACAAATAAAGTGATTGAATTCACATGTGAAAAATTTTGAAATTGTAAGTGCATCAATAATTCCAACGAAGTGGTCTATTTATATTTATCTTTGCTGTCTAGCATTGTTTCCTTGATTGTTAATTTGCTGAAGGTGTATAGAACATGACTTTGTCATGTCGTTAATAAATCATTTACAATGGGATTGTTTAATAATTTGGAGAACGGGCAAATTAATGAGGCATTGAGCATTGAGCAATAAATTTCTTTCCCACTTCATATATATATGCATAGATGCATGTGTTCATCCATTTATTAATTTTTTTCTGTCACTCCATGTAAAGTAGTAATGTATTACAGTCAAACTTACAGAACCATTGATTCATTTGTAATGCATGATCATATATCAAACAGGTTGGTATACAGTTCTTAATTGGGAAATGTTCACTTCAGCCATGCAAAATAACACTATCCCACGTAAAAAAAACAAAACATAAAATTTTACAACTCTGTATATTAAAACAGTAACCAAATCAGTAATGGCAATTAATATGTGAAAGAATCTGACATTCATACCAGTCAAAACCAAAACTGTTTTTATATTAACATAAAGAGGATTAAAGTTAGACGTTATTTTCCTGTTATTCGTTTTTTTTAAATTTTCTTTATATTGTTGAAATTTGCTCTCAGTTCAAAGAAGAGCATTTGTAAAACCAGAAACTTGATTTTATTCTACTAAATTCCAAACAGTGTTCTCTGTTGGAGACATATCTACATGATTTCATTTTTCTAGTCTTGGTCTTCATGTTTTCTACATATGGCAGTTCAGTAGTTGGATGCAATCGATCCTATTTTTTAGGATATCTTGGAAATTTCTTCCTGAAGGTTGTTAGTTTAAGTATAGTTTATAGTTCTTCCATATTTTTCAGTCCCATGATTTTTCACAAATACTTTAGCAATCTCCCCAGAATTGTACCTTCAGTATTAATATTCCAACTACCCCATTGTACAATATTTGACATCCATATTTTTAGAGTTTCTTATCAGCATGGAGGGAAATAGCCTCTTTGTTGTTCTTGATTCCTAATGCTAACCATTAAAGTCTTCTTCTTATGTTATGTCTTAATATCCTAAACATGTATCTCAAAAGTAAAAAGCACAGTACTAGGAGAGAGGAAGCAAATTACAACATCCTGTTGGAAAGTCAATAAATTTGTTATGAGCAGTAAAAGATTTTTTAAAAATGTGTTTTTAAAAAAAACATTTTTTATTTTTTATTTAGTTTAGGTAGATGTAGCGATTAAGACATTCTTCAGTCAGGGGTCCCAGTATATACCCAGGACTATTCCTGATGGTTAGAGCAGCCTTTTAAGATGGAATGGCTTGGGACCAGGGGCCAGAAATCGAAATAAATCTCTCCTTCTGAATATACATGTCTGTAAGTCAAAATCGTAAGCCATTCTTAATGAAGTTGGAGAGGGATGGAGATAAAACAAAGGCCTCCAGTTATATTTCTAGCAAAGGATTTTAAATCCCAACTTTTCTAAGAGAATATTACAGTTGATATTGGATGTTCTTTTTCTCTGTTTTCCTTTGGATTTTATTATGCTTTTGTACTCTAATGTGCATAGAGATTGTTATTAGAGAAATGAAAAGAATAATAACTTAATCCTGCTAATATTGTCTCTACACTTAAACCAGCAATTATCTTCACTAATGATAAACTGTTGTTGAGCAATTTATTTGTTATGCCTGAAATAGCTTAATGTCTGGTTTCAGGCAAAAATGTATCATGTAATACCATCTTTATTATTCCAGAAATATAATTTGAAACGGAGTAACTGATACTGTTTTTCATAGCACACACACACACCTCAAATTGCTACAAATTTGGTATTGCTGACAATAAAGAATGAATGTATTATGAGTGTCCTACATTGATGACTTAGCAGTTCAAACAGAGATATCTATCTAACTTCAGTATTATGGATTCTTCTGTTGAGAGTTTGATGGCTTAGTCAACATGTCTGATTTGTGTCAGTAAATAAAGATTAATAGCTGATTTTAATATTTTAACAAAATTAAACTTACTTCGACCCAATATGATGATTTGGAATCTATTAAAGTTTATTTCTGCCTCAGCAAATCATTTGATGCAAAAAACAGAAAAAGATATATGTAGTACATAATTTCAAACTGGGATGATTTTTGCACTGCTGTATAATATATAATCAGTGATGTGCTGTATGAAAAGACTATTAAACATTATTAAAGCTGACATTTCAGTTTAAGAGGACAGTGATAATAATGGAAAGGAAATCTACTATATTAGCTAAACTTTTCTATATTTCTGTTATCCATTTATTACTGTTAGCAAGATAAATAGAACATATATTGGTTACAGAGAATAACAGATATTCTACAGCAGGGTTCCCCAATCTCTGGGCTGTGCCCCACTAGTGAGCCGTGAGTTATTTGCAACTGGGCCATGAAAATGGCAGGTGAGTGCATGCACGTGTGTCCCCACTTGTGTGAGCAGTGAGCAAGGATATGCACATGCACTTCACTAACATGAGTGGTGTGCGTGCATGCCATTCAGTCAAATGGAGCTGCGTGCATGCTTGCCTAACCCTAACCATTCCCGTCTCCTCCCTTTTGGTCGGCAAAGCCTGAAAGGTTGGAGAGCTCTATTCTATAGGATGAATGAACTGCATGTCTATTTCAGTAATGATTGAAACTGCCCTTATATTAAGTGTAAAAATTCCTGATTTTTTCCTAGTATATTCCATTGTGGCATTGTTGGAAGAAATGTCCTTCTGGGTTCAGTTCCAAGTGGGGGGAAAGACACTGGAAACATGGAGGCTGCTTGGAAAGATGGTTTTAATAGTGGACAGGACCACATGGTTTTCCTGGGGAAAAGGTGTCATATGCTTCAAGATATTGGGTGAAGAAGAAAAAAAGGGGCCAAAAAGCTGACTGCCCTAGTTTTATGCGCTCTCTTGCCTTTGATCTTGATCTTGTATTCTGATTGGTTGTCAGACTCCCATGGGGCCATGCAGGGGCAACTCTGTAGGTTGTGCTTTGAGTCCAAGTTTGGTTGCCTTGCTGGCTGATGTAATTTTCCCAAATGCCTTGTGGTGAGTTTTTGTAGAGGGTTAATCATACATTTGTTATGTAGAGTAGATTAGCTCAGGTTTTAATGGCTCATTGACAAAGGTGAGGGCAGGAAGCTGCAGGGAGCTACTTTGTCTTTAAAAACGTGTTTCTCCCTTTTCACATCCAGGGAAATATAATATTCTGCCTTTTTTAATATTTCCTAGGATATTTCATTTTCTAGCAGAGAGGTGGGTGCTAACTTCCTACAGTATTCAATAAGTAATAATTTGGTTCAGCGCTGCTTGAAGTATTCAGAATTAAATGCAGACAAAACTTTTCCAGTATGCTAATTATAAAATGTGGGGATCTTCAAAATAAAGCTGGGAGACTCTTAATGTCTCTTTTAAAGTAGCTATCTGGTATGATGTTATATTGTGAATGAGCTACACTTAGTTTGATGCTCTGAGTTCTCACTTTTTGAGAACTGGTGATTTGGAGGTGGCTTTTCAGTCAGAAAGATAAACTAAGTTTGCTAAGCTTTCCCAATCCTATACCAGTTCCTAAATGCAAGATTATTATTAGAGTCTTTCCCCTTTTCTGTATATTTGGAAAGGGATTAATGGCAGGGAAGATAATAGAGCCATTAAGTATAAGCATGGAATTTATCAAATAAAATTCGGATCAAATGTATTACATTTAAAAAGTTTTTACAATAGTTTTTAGTCGTAAACTAAAAACGTATATGGTAAATTTGATTTTTAATGACTTATAGCAGGCAGGAGAAAAAAGTTGCTGTGTCCTCCCAGCTCACACTCTCTCTGCATTGAGAGTCCTGCATTGTCTACATGGCTATATTCCCAGGTGAAAGAGTTATACCAATGCAAGTAATGATTTTGTCACCAATTGTTCTCCAGTTTTCTCCTCTTAAGGTTACTAAGCCAAAGTAATTTAGGATGTATGTTGCTATGGTCAGAACCCCATATTGAAGTTTGTTTGTTTTTTTAAAAAAGGATTAAGATAATTAAGTAAGGATGTGTGAGAAATGTTTGTTACATTAGGCTGACATCTATTTATCCGAGCAATCAATAATCTGTAGAGTCTAAGCAAACAGAGATAATCTGGAATCGGATTTCTCCAAAAGCCCCCACACTTTCAAAGGGCCTTGAAGGCCTGGCTCTCTGCCCAAACATTTGGTGATTGAAGCCCCTCTTTCTTTGTTCCCAGAAAAGTTTAGGCCTTTCTGCCATCTTTATTTCTTTATTGTTGGTTGATTATTTCCTTGTTTTAAAATGTTTTATGTGCATTTATATTATCTACACAAAATGTATAATATACATATACATATATTTAAAAATATTATGCAGAATGGAAACAAAGACATAACTTTGGATAGCAGTGTTAGTCTATTGCAGACAAATCAGAAGGAATCTGGTAGTATCCTTTTGACTAATATAACAGTATGCATAACAGTTTTGACTCTCTTAATATAACATCTGCCAAATACGTATATGGATATTAGACTTTAGGGAATTTTAGCATAGGTGGGTTGAATTTTAATGTTCTTAAATTTTAGTACAGGTTTAATTTAATTCGTTTTTAACTTTGTATATATTGTATATTTTATATGTTTTTTTAATTTTTCCTGTACACCGCCCCGAGTCCCTTCGGGGAGAGGGGGCGGTTTATAAATCTAATAAATTATTATTATTATTAATTATTATATTTTATAAAAAAGCATACATTTTTAATAAGCTTTAAATTTAAATAAATTTTATCAGCTTAACCACTCCATGCATCTCCTGTTTCTCTTCAGATCATGAAAATCTTTTGCTTCTATTAATAGTTAACCACAGCTTACAAAAGCTTTTGCTTTTTAATAAAATGTGTTAGTTGAAAATGGACTATCAGACTCATACCTTGACTGCAAAGAAATAAAGGATCCTTCATGACAGTAATGTGAACATTTCCTGCCAATTTCACCCTAGTACTGGTATTAATTTCCCTATAGCTTTTGGGATGTTGGCTTTGAACCCTTAGCTTAGGCCAATGGCCAATTGAAATTTGTCGCCTTAAGTTTCTTTGTTCTACTAGGGGGCCTCCAGCAAAAGCCATGAAAGAAGACAGAAATCCTTATTTCCTTGTTCCTGCATCCCCCATCTCACTCTGAAGAGCTCAGGGGACATAGTCAGAGGATAATGAAAATGACAGGCCACTCACCTAGGCATGGCAGGGCTACTGGATCAACCCTGTAGCCCAGGAATTTGACAATACAATACAAGTAGTCTGCTTCCACAAAACAAGGGCAGGGCAAGGAATTCTTAACTATAATGTATGAATATAACAGGTATGTTCTGAACTTCGCAATCAGGACACCTGTTTTCCAGCACCTCTAAATCTAGCAATTGAAATAGGAAAAAAGTATCCATAAAGTAGCACAGAGGTGGGTTCCTACCGGTTCGGACTGGTTCAGTAGAACCAGTAGTAAAAATTGGGACTGCCTCTCTGAACCGGTAGTACTGGCAGGCTGGCCACGCCCCTAAACCAGTCCCCTGATCACTGCTCGCATCTGTCGGACGGCAAACTGACTGGAGCTGGGAAGCAGCTGGCTGGCAAAGAAGCCTCTCAGCTGCCTCTTTGAGTGCCAGATGATTGGAGGCTTGTTTTCCACCCAGCTGCTGTCCACAGGGCATCAAAAAGTCCTCTAGCCGGTGAGAAGAAAGCTGTACATGCACAAAGATGGTTGCAGCAACAGGAGGTCTTTTTGGCGCCCTGCACCAGTGGCTGGGTGGAAAAGAAGCTTTTTGGCTTCCAAGTTCAGCAGCAGGCTCAGTCCCTTCACAGGGTTTTCTCTGCGCCTGAGGAAGATCAAAAGGCATGGAGCAGCAGCCTTTAAGAACAAAGCCAGCATAGCTGCCTCGAGGTAAGAACAAACCACTGAGGGAAGGAGCCCCCAAAGTTGCCAGCATTGCAGCCCCCCTGCATCTTGGAGCTCCAAGCAGAAGAGATCCCTCGCTATTGCAAAGAAGCGGCAGTGCACTACACCTGCTTCATTCTCTACACCTGCTTCATTCTTCGCAAGGTGCAAAGCAGCTTTCCAAGAGAAAAAATGATGGCGCATCCAGAGCTGCTGATGGAAGAGTTCGCTCAAGAGCAATGCCAGTTCGGAGGGAGGCGTAGCTCAAGCTTTCTTGGACAAGTAAAGAAGAGAGGGAGGCTCAAATTGACTCTCCACCCTAACACAGAGGCAGCCGGGGATTGCTCTCACCCTTGGGCAACAGTTCCATCTCCCCCCCCTTCCTCAAGCCCTGCAAGGAAGCCCACTCCTCCCGGAGAAAGAAAGAAAAAAGCTACATGGTATTTCCCCCCCTCCATGCCAGTCACTTACTTTTTCTCTCCCCCCCCCACCCCTTATCCCCGCAAATGGATGTCTTCAATGCTTGAGAAGCCCGAGCGCTTAGGAGGCAGGGTATGCTCTTCATGCTGCCTGCCTAGCGGCAGGACTCAAGTTTGCAGATGCTTCCTGCTCAGGCAGTGGTGTTTTACACCCACTGTCTTAACCCTTTCCTGCCCCTCTCTGGGAGCGACCAATACCAAAAAGACAGGAGGGAAAGGAGGGGAATTAGTGGTGGCAGTAGTAAATGGCTCTATTAAGTGTAACGGGAAAATGCATCCTTCTCCAACCTAGGAGGACTCGCTGTCAGCAAAGGCTGGAGGGCAAAGGCTCTTGGACCAGTGTGTGACTGGCCTGAAGGGAGGGGACCCCAAAAGACTTGAGAGCGGCAGTACATCCTTGGTTCTCGGAGTGCAGCCGGAAAGAGTCCCAGAGAGGGGCAGGAAAGGGTTAAGACCAATTATCGCCAGGTGTAAAACCAAGCAGCCCAAGCAGGAAGCATCTGCAATCTTGAGTCCCATGGCCAGGCAGACAGCATGAAAAATATACCCTGCCTCCTAACCGCTTGGACTTCTCAAGCATTGAAGACATCCATTTGCGGGGATAATGGGGGGAGGGGTAAAGAAAAAGAAAGAAAAAAGGCGCATGCTGAGTTTCCCCCCCTCAGGCCGTGTGATGGGCCTGGGGGGGGGGGGGGAACTGCTATGCAGCTTTCTTCTTTATTAATTCTCTCCTGCCTCTCCTGTCTTTTGCAGCGTTTCAGCATTGGTTGTTCCCGCTGATGGTGGGCAGACACTCCCTTAGCTCCAGCAAAGTTGTTTTGTTGGAGTTTCTCCCACCGTGCTTTGCAGCAGCCAGAGCCCCACTGGGATGCTGGCATGCCCATGCGGCTTCTCCCTGAACATGGCCCGGTTCCAGCAGTGCTTCCTGGCCCTGCAGTGTTCGCGGCACCCATACCGCTTCCGCTGCTGAATGCAGAGGGGAGCCAGCTGAGCGCAGCTTCTTGAAGCAGCACACCCCTCTGATCACGTGCTCTGGGGATTAAAAAAAAAGACAGTGAAGAGCCCTGGCCCAGCGCACCCATCTCCTGTCAAAACTTTTCACCACCATTTCAGTGAGCATGGCTTGATGGTGGGGTGATGTGACTGAGTGTGCATGAGTGATGTCTAGTTGGCCACACCCACTCAGTCACATCCCCCCCCATCTAGCCATCCCACCAAACCAGTAGTAAAAGTTTTTGAACCCTACCCCAAAGAGGTAATTTAAAGACCTGTTGCATTTTTCTACTAACTCACTGTAGATGATTGAGACTAGTTTTGGTTTTAATAGTAACAGTGGTCCCCCCCCCCCCTAATTATTAAAGAAATGAACCACAATAAGTGTATGTGCTCTGTTTTCATTCTTAATATAATGGGAGATTTTTAAAAAAATCACTGTTGAAAGTGGAATTATTTTTATTTGAGATGCATGCTCTGATGGTTCCAGAAATTAGTTTTATAATCTGGACCATAATAGGTTTACAAGTGATATAAGAAAATTAAAACTTGTGTGTTAAACCATATTATTGAGACATCTATCATCCAGTCACCAAATGAGGGGTGGAGACTGCATAGTCTATTACCTCTTCTTTCTTAAGTGATATTTTGCATAATGTTACTAAAGTTTTAATTCAATTTGCAAACCATGATAATTACAAACCTGGAAAAAAATAAAGAACCACTTCAATCAGGTTTGAGTAAAGTCCAGTTTCCCTAGTATAATCATCTGTCTATTTTCAAGAGTTTAGATACTATTTTTAATGATTAATACTTTTATGTGATAACCACTGCAGAAGTGTTGTTTTTGTGTGCCCAGTCACAGGGACTTTGTCTCTCTCTGTAAGAAATTGACATTGTGCCAGAGTAAAGGCCCCTCATTGTTTAGATCAGTGATGGTTAACCTTTTCCGGACTGAGTGCCCAAAGCGTGTGCATGGCTGAACCCCCAAAATGCAATGTACATGCAGCCCCCATGCCTGTACCCCTGCGCATGCGTGTACCCATATGCATCCCCTTGTGCATGCATGTTCCCCCTGTATGCATGCATTCCCCCCCACACATGCCCCCCCACACACATGCATGCATGACACCCAACACACGTGGTCCCCCGCATACACCCTGTACATGCACGGCAGAGGCCCAACAACCAGCTGGCTGGTGGGAGGCACGTGTGCATGCGTGGTCGCACTGAACTAGGGCAAGGGCTCGTGTGAGAGGGCACAGATGGCACGCACACTATCATGGGTTTAGATGATATTTTGAGTTTAGTTATGAATTCTATAGAGAATAGAATTCTATAGAGAATACCTGTTGGATTCACTGGTAATAAACCTTGAGGTCATGGCTAGATCCATTTGGTACCCTGTATCTGTTAAATGCTCTTTAATAATTCCTTTGGTCTGTTATATTCCATGCTGAGTTGAAAATCTGGAGAGAAGCCCAGGGATGATATTTTAGTTGTCATTGCCTATTTTCATCTGAACTGAAAAACCATCATTCATATTTAATGGGGCAAGAATGGGGGAGAGAGGAATAGTTTGAGTAAAATTAAATACGGTCATCCACACTCTAGCCTCCACTTTCATGAAACCCGTCAATAGTCAGAGTGACAATAGAATCACAGTTAGGGATTTGAAGATCTGATGTTTAAAAATTGGATTGTGCAAAACTGGAGAAGGAGCCAGGTGGGGATAATAGAGACATTGTGTTATTGGCTTGGCCTCAAATAAATTGAGAATTGTGGGTATGTAGTGGTCACTTCTTGTCTTAAGGAATTTAAGGGTGACATAGTCGTCATGAGTTTCCTACTTCCAAATGAATGACTATCTCAGGTATTTGAAACTGTTGGATTTGTGGGGCATCTATATTCCAAGAATGACTCTTTGGTCTTTGGACAAATCCCATGATTTTTGTCCCCTGATAATTGAATTCTAGTTAGTCTTCCTTGTAGTGCTCTGCTAGTATTCTCACTTAAGGCCAATAAGTGTTTTTGAAAGTTTTGCTGCATCATCTGTGTAGATTAGAACAAAGATGTGTCTTCCAGCAAGTGGTTAGCAGTAAAAGTTTGTGTTGTGGAGATGGACTACCATAGAGTTGATATAAATAAGAGAGGGGCCAATATGCCACCTTGTTTGATACCTTTCTTGGTTTCATGGCACTGGTGAGATGGCTTTAGGAGTTACATTTTACTTGTACAGTTGATATGTAAAATCAGTTTTACATGATTGTAAATAATTGTACAGTTGAGGAGGCCTCTAGCTTTTCCCAAATTTAATTCAGGATATCAAATCAGTGCTGCTTTGAAGTCTATGAAAACAACATAGACGAAGTTTGGGTTGTGGAAAAAAGTACTTTTCAGTGAGAGAGTACTAAGCATTGATCAATAGTGAATCAGCCTTCCTTAAAGCCAGCTTACTCCTCTGCAAGTGTGTTTTCTTTTCCAGTCAGTGCTAAAATTTCCATTGTAGAGAAGGGCAGTCAGCTGCTTGCTTGAGTTCATCAAATTTGCAGATGATGCCAAGTTGGCAGGAATAGCCAACACTCCAGAAGATAGGCTTAAGATACAGAAGGATCTTGAAAAATTTGAACATTGGGCACTATCTAACAAAAAGAAATTCAAGGGTGAAAATAGTAAGGTTATACATTTAGGCAAGAAAAACGAAATGTACAGGTACAGTATAGGTAGTACCTTGCTCAATAGTAGTAACTATGAGAGGGATCTTGGAGTCCTAATGGACAACCATTTAAATGAGCCAGCAGTGTGCAGCAGCTGCCAAAAAAGCCAAAGCAGTTCTAGGCTGCATAAATAGAGGGTTAGTATCAAGATAACGTGAAGTGTTAATACCACCTTATAATGCCTTAGTAAGGCCACACTTGGAATACTGCATTCAGTTTTGGTCACCATGATGTAGAAAAGATGTGGAGATTCTAGAAAGAGTGCGGAGAAGAGCAACAAAGATGATTAGGGGACTGGAAACTAAAACATATGAGGAACGGTATGTCTAGTTTATGAAAAGAAGGACTAGGGGAGACATGATAGCAGTGTTCCGATATCTCATAGGCTGTCACAAAGAAGATGGAATCAAGCTATTCTCCAAGGCACCCGAGGGTAGAACAAGAAGCAATGGGTGGAAACTAATCAAGGAGAGAAGCAACTTAGAACTAAGGAGAAATTTCCTGACAGTTAGAACAATTAATCAGTGGAATAGCTTGCCTCCAGAAGTTGTGAATGCCCCAACACTGGAAGTCTTTATGAAGATGTTGGATAGCCATTTGTCTGAAATGGTATAAGGTTCCTGCCTAGGCAGGGGGTTGGACTAGAAGACCTCCAAGGTCCCTTCCAACTCTGCTATTGTATTGTATTGTATTGTATAGTATTCCCATGTGCAGTAAGGATTCTCATTTATCAGTGCTATATTGTGCCTGAGTGATTTCTGCTCAGTTTGAACATAATCTCTAAAGCCACCAGAATCTCTTTCAGAAACAAAGTAATAGGTTTTCACATACACACACACAGAGCTGAATTATTAGCATCTGGCAGCACATCCAGCATCCTATTCATGAAGAGTTAAAATGTTCTAGCCCACGGTCTTAATGCAAGTCAGGGAAAGCTGGAATAATAATGTATTCTATAAAGTTGCCCAGTTGGAGCCTACCAACTGCTGAAGCAGTATCTGTCAGCTGTGCTCTGTGATGGACAGTTCCCCTGCTAACTTGAATAGACTTTAACTATCTTGGCAGAGCTGGTAAGAACAGAACACGATGTAGATGTGTGTTCTTATTTTGCTTCAAAGTACTAAAAGAATACTAATAGAATAAAAAAAAATCTGGTTTAAATATATTTCAAATGTGATACATAAGATATTTTCCACAAGTGACCCCTCCTTGGTTATTGATGTTAAAGTAAATAAAACATTGATGGCTTCCAGTCTGATGTAATTTCCTGCTAATCTTATAATTAAAATATATAATGTAAAAAGAATCACTAATTTTCATTAATTAGGCACTACTGTCATTACTGCCATGTGATTTTGCAGCTTCTCCAATTGAAGATAATTAGTTTTGCATATGTAATGTAATCCTCATACCATTTAGTATTATTTATACATTAATTTATTTTTTTAATTTAATAAAAAGAAAAATGGAAAAGTACATATCAAACCTAAAGATATTTTTAAAAACTGATTCTCAGTCTCTTGGCCAAGCTACAGTCCAGAATCCACTTTTCTTTTACATATTAGTTTATTTCTTATTTCAATGTTTCTGTTTCCAAACTGAAATCAGTTTCTTTAATATTTAGTGGTTTATCGGCTTTTTAATATTAAAGAACAAGGAAACATTTCGTGTGTGTGTGAGAGAGAGAGGGGTGGGGAGAGAAATGAAACAGAAAAGGCTATGGAAAAGCTCTTTTTTCTTCATAATTTATTTTTTTTACGAAATTAGCCTTTACAACTCTAAATACAGCAAAACAGAATACAGTGATTTTGGGGGGAGACACCCTGATCAATCACTTTTAATATACCTAACTAAATCTTTCACCTATACCCTTTTTCAGCCAGTTGTCTAATATATTTACTAATAGGGTGCTATAGATCCCTTCCATCAAGGAGCCCTACGCACAGTCACTCAGGCATTAATGACATCCCGGCTGGACTACTGTAACACTCTCTACATGGGGCTCCCCTTGAGGTGCACTCGAAGGTTGCAGTTAGTCCAGAATGCGGCTGCGCGGGTGATTATGGGTGCCTCAAGGCAATCCCACATAACACCTCTCCTGCGCGAGCTGCACTGGCTACCTGTGGCCTTTCGGGTGCGCTTCAAGGTGCTGACGACCATCTTCAAAGTGCTCCATGGCTCGGGGCCTAGCTACATACGCGACCGCCTCCTGCCCCATACATCCCTTCGACCGATCCGCTCCCACAGAGAGGGCCTTCTCCGGGTACTGTCGGCCGGGCAATGCCGGTTGGCGACGCCCAGGGGAAGAGCCTTCTCTGTGGCGGGCCCTGCCCTCTGGAACGACCTTCCCCCCCCCCCGATCTACACATCATCGGGGACCTCCGCCTCTTCCGTCAACGTCTTAAAACTTATTTATTCCAACAAGTCGGCCTAGCATAGCCCCTGTTTCTGACTTTTATAAAGTAAATTTTAAATTGTAGAGTTTTATTAGTTTTAGCACAGGGATAGTTTAATAGTTTTTAATAATTATGTATTTTTGTATCTTTGTATGGTTTTAATAACGCCTGTGCGCCGCCCTGGGTCCTTTTTTAGAAGAAGGGCGGGGTATAAATTTAAATATTATTTTAAAAAAAAGTTGCATAAACATTGGAAGATTTTCAAAGCTTGTAATAAGACTGCAATAAAAGCAGAAAAAAATGCAGTACTTGATTAATTTATAATTAACTATGTTAAGCCCTCCTGCTGTTTTTCTTTATATTGAGATCTTGAAAGTCTTTTTTTTTCTTTTGCACATAGCTCAGACATTTACAAAGCTATTTAGTTGCCCCACACTGAAGATGTTTATCAGAATTATGAAGTAAGTAATCTAGGAAATATATATAAAGGAGGGAAACAAGGGGGCTACCTTTGGAAAGCCATCTTGTAAAAAGGGATTTGCAGTCTCATTAATGTTCACAATTCGCTTGGTAAAACAGCACAGCTCTCCCACTTGAAAATGGGCACTGCTCTCTTGTCACATATCATTGGTCATTCTTGAAAGAATTGCTATTAGCTGTCTCAGCTGAAAGGCCACACAAGATAAATGAAACGTGGTAGTACCTGTTTCTCCCATCTTTTCTAGTTTCCACCTGCATTAGCAGCAGAAAAAGACTTCTTCAGCTGATGAACAGGGGAGATTTGCAACAGGGAAAGGAGTCAGGCTCCAGACCAGAGTTTTTTTAACCTTGGCAACTTTAAGATATGTGGATTTCCATCCCTAGAATTCCCTGAAGTCCACAGGCAACTTTGGCAACTTTCAGAAACACTGGGTTACACGAACATCAGAAACTGCAGAATACAGGCAAGTTTTCAAGAAGCAAGTGTTGCCTGTTCTAATCCTTCTGTACAAATACTTTTATCATTTTCTACTATTTTAAATAGTAAGGGGAAAAATTATTTAATTTATAAAATTATTTAATAATGTTTTATTTAAAGACTTCCCCAACCTCCCCCCAACAAACTGCACTTAATTTCATTTTTAAATCTGTGTTGTGAAGAAAACAGGATGAACCTTTCATTTAACTCCTTAATTTCATAAATTAGTTTATTTTGTTTATTTTCTTGCTTTCCTCTGCAAATATTTAAGTGTATGGAAGCTAATTAAGCTGGAATTATTGTTAATTTATATATTTGGTTTGGTTTGGTTTGTGACAGTACAATTAATATAAGGTAAAGGTTCCCTTCACATATATGTGCTAGTCGTTCCTGACTCTAGGGGGTGGTGCTCATCTCCATTTCAAAGCTGAAGAGCGAGTGCTGTCCAAAGATGTCTCCATGGTCATGTGGCCCGCATGACTATATGCCAAAGGTGCACAGAACACTGTTACCTTCCCACCAAAGGTGGTCCCTATTTTTTATTTGCATGTTTACATGCTTTCAAACTGCTAGGTTGGCAGAAACTGGGACAAGTAACGGGAGCTCACTCTGTTACACGGTGCTATGGATTCGAACCACCGAACTGCTGACCTTTCTGATCGACAAGTTCAGCATCTTAGCCACGGAACCACCGTATCCCTAGTACAATTAATATGGAGTTGCAATAGCCTTCTATCGTCTTATGACACTTTGGATTCAAATGCTTAAAACAGTTATTCTAATTCTATTAATATGGTTTAATAGATAATTCCACTCATACAGAAACAAAAGTGGGGAGGAGACATCACTGTCTAAATACTGTCATGGCAAGAAGTCTGACATAATTGAGGATGTTTATTAAGCAAACCCTCTGTAACTGATAAGTGTATGTAAGTACAGGTAGTCCTTGACATATGACCCTTACTGAGCCCAAAATTTATGTTGCTAAGCAAGGCACTTCTTAAGTGAGCTTTGCCCATTTTATGATTTTTTTTGTCACAGTTGTTAAGCAAATTATTGCAGTTGTGAATCATGTAGTCATTAAGCAAATCTGGCTTGTCTAGAGCCAGCCAGGAAGAATTACAAATGGTGATGACATGATCCCAAGTCAGTGCAACTATCATAAATATATGCTGATTCTCAAGCACCCAAATTTTGATTATGTGCATGAGGTTGCTGAAATGGTCTTAAGTGTGAAAATTGGTCATAAGTCACTTGTATCATCACTCTTCTAACTTTGAATGGTTTTAAGTCAAGAGCTACTTAAATAATGCATCTACTTTCTAATTAATGGATGCAGGCAATGGTAGTCTCTAGATTAAAGATTATAGCTTACTTAGTATGACTGAAATGAGTTTAGAGTAACACAACTTTATTTCCATTTGTGACATACGAAATAGAATTAGGTTGAACTGGCTGGTACTCTTCTTGCTGTTAGGGAATGCTTCATATAGCATATTGCAATGAAACTGGTATCCTGGACCAGTATTTTGCTTGTGGGGACCTTTGAAAAATACACGAATGTGAGATAGTTAGCTTATATTTGTTGTTTCAACTAAATTATATGATAAAGTGAATAGATTGAATTGTGCAATGTTTTGCATGAATACGGAACTGAAAGTTATTTACTGAATGTGATTATAAAAGTGTACAATGTAAGTAAAGCATAAAAGAGAATACATGAATGCTGTATTTTTTCACTGATTAAAGGAATGACAAATATTTGTGATGGGGTTTTGATTATTTAATGATTTTATGGATAATTGTGTAGGAAATGCTTTGATATTAGAAATTTCTTGGTGTGTGTGTGTGTGTGAAGATAAGGCCATATTTTGGGCTGAGAATCAGAATGAGAACAATGTTAGATAGATTGTATGGTGTAACAAAGAACATGGATCTGGAAACTAATATATCCAAAACCAAAGTAGTTATGTTTGACAGAGAAAAGTTGTGAACAGTTGAATGCTATGTATGTATGGAGAAAAACTAGAGCAAGTATTTGTATATCATAGTTGAAGATGGGGAAAATAAGATGATTTAAGATATGCAAATACTGGCAGAAAAGATAGTGGGTAGCATATGATCTGCTACAAGAAAATGATGCTTATTAACAGAAATGCATATATGTTTGTTGCTCACTTTGATATAAATATATAAATGAAACTAGATGCATCATAAAAAAAAAAAATTAACCATTGATGCAAATGTTTCTTTTTAATTCTTTGTATATACATACAAATCTAAAATTACAGAAGTAATTAAGGATTGATCAGATATAGGTCTTCCATATTTCTGGCTTATACTATATTTCTATATATTTCTCATCACAAAATAACACAAAAAAAAAACATAGCTGCCATTTATGCCACCCAAATCTGACCAGAGAAGACTATAAGGTTTTGACAACTATCTTTAAAGCGCTCCTTGGCTCGGGGCCTAGTTATATGCGAGACCGCCTCCTGCCCGATACATCCCTTAGACCGATACGCTCCCACAGAGAGGGCCTTCTCAGGGTGCCATCGGCCGGACAATGCCGACTGGTGACACCCAGGGGAAGAGCCTTCTCTGTGGCGGGTCCAGCCCTCTGGAATGACCTACCCCCTGAATTACGTACCATCACCGACCTCCGCCTCTTCCGCCAATGTCTTAAGACATATTTGTTTCAACAAGCCGGCCTAGCCTAACCTCCCATGGGGACTTTTAGATAGTTTTAAATTGAGTTTTTAAAATTTGGTTTTAGCGCAGGATAGGATTATTTAATAGTTTTTTAAATTATATTTATTGTATTTTGTATGTCTTTTAAATTTCCTGTGCGCCGCCCTGGGTCCTCTGTGGAGAAGGGCGGGATATAAATTTAAATAAATAAATAAATAAATAAATAAATAAATAAATAAATAAATAAATAAATAAATAAATAAATATACATGACTTTATTATTCCAAATCACCTATCCTTGATGACAAACACATCCTTTGCAAATCTGCTAAGCCATGCTGATTAAAGCCAAAGGGTATTATATATTTAATATCATAAGCTATTAAAAGGAATAAATGAGGCATAAATATTCTTGACAGTAAATAAATTAAGCATGAAATACTTTTGAGATACAAGGTTTGTGCATAGCAATTTTCATTAAAGAAATTGGAATATTTATACTTTATTATAACAGACAGTTCCTAGAGCTTTTGCTTTATTGTGTTTCTTGGTTTCTTGTTGGGGAGCCAAAACATAGAATTCTTCTATTTGAAAAAGTTAATAAATAAACTAATGGTGATTGCAATTCAACAATACTTGTATAGTCATGTAATTTCTGTACTGTTGGATGGAGTTATAGTGACAATTTAAAGTTAAGAAAAAGGTTTAATAATGTAATACATTAGTTTTGTTAAGTGTAAATAAAGGGGAAAAATACCATGGAAAAAAGGGAAAAACAAAGTAATGTTTTTCTTTACCTTTTGATGATGTTGCAGGTTTTAAATATTAGTTAACATGAAATAAAATTCATGTACTAGTCACTTCATGAACTACTGCAACACAGGGTTGTCAAAAATCTTCAATTTGTAAAAAAAAAAGTAAAATCTGCAAAGCACAATAAAACAAAGAAGAATAAAGTGAGGTATGCCTATAGTCCTGTAGTCAGTAGTTCTTACTTAGGGTAAATATGCATAGATAATTATAGGGGAGAATGCATATGTTTAGCTTGTTGGGGGGGTTTTCATTTAGTTTGGATGTGATAAATGTGAATTCATTGAGCTGAGCTTTCAATACAAGGAAATGCAAACATATTCTGTCTTAAGTACCGCTGAGTTCAGATGAATATGCTTAGAACTTCAAGTCCTGTTCTGTCAGTGTATGGCCCTTTGGGGTCCATGTTTAGAAGCAGAATGTCTGCTATGGAAAATCTCTATGTGGGAGTGTTCCACCAATTGTAGAAATTGATATTCAAGAAAGTCTTTATGGCTAGAAGAGGTTCTCAGTGGCAGAGATAAAACCTCTATATGAGAGGGGTTCATTCATTTTCTGGTAAATATGCAAATGCTCACCTTTGGAAAATAAATACTGTAAATCTAACTTATATATGTGACAGGATAAAGGATCTGAGAAAACAAAGAAAGAATTAGACTAGGAAGAAACTTTAAATACATTATCTAAATCTGATCATAGGAACGCAAATCTAGTATTTATTTTTAACTAGTTTATTTATTCTATTCATTTAGCATGTTTATTATTGCTTCCTATGCAATTATCTCTGAAAGAGTTCACAAAACATTAAATACAATATATTACTAACTGTATATTTAGACATAACTTAAACTTGGAATGAAGAACACCAGAAAATCCTTTAGGTTAGACTGGGAAACTCAGATTGGATAGTTGAAAAAATATTCTGAAAAAGTCTATAATAAATTATATCCATATCATTGCCAAGAATATTACATACAACCAGGATATAAATTCTAGTACTGCCATAGAGGTGAAAGCCAGCTGGGTGACTTTGAGCCAGTCACTCTCTCTCAGTCCTTACCTCAGAGGGTTGTTGTTACAGGGAAAATAGAAGGAGGAAACAGTATTAATATTTTTACTATCTTACATTGAATATGACAATTTTTTTGATAAAAATTAAAAAAGTTGAAATTGAGTTTAATTCAATGGAAACTTACATAACAATAACAATGAAGGTGGTATAGTGTGTGTGAAAGCATACACATTGATTCTACATACTCACAGAGAAATATAAAGAATAGTTCCATTGGTAGTGAAGTTACAAGCACAATCTTGACCCTGCTCACTTTGCAACATATGCTCCATTAGTAATTTATAACTTTCTAGATACACTCTTTGCTTCTAAAGAACTCAGTGGTGAATGGAATCAAAGAATATAACCACAAAAGAAAACTGTGCCAAAAAAAAGTATTTCATCATTAAGAAGTTATTTTTAATTGTACTTGGTGTAGCTGACAGCTGTAATTTTAATCCTATTCTAGATTCAGTGTGTGGTATGTGTGTATTTTGTTTTGTTCATTTATAGTATACCTTCCTTTTCTCTCATCATGAAACCACCCCTGGAACCTTTCTTGTTCAGAATTCTTATTTGAAGGATTCTCCCTCCCTCTTTTTTTCTCCCCCTCTTCCTTTCATGTGCACAATATGATATTGTTTTCTAGAATCCAATATTTAAGCATGTTTTTGGAATAACCAATCCTTGAATATTTTTTCTTCTTTTTAAAACTATAGGACTATTAAAATGTATGTTACCTGATCTTGAAAAGGAAAGCCAGTTTTTTATTTTAAACAAATATATTTATGCTAGAATAGTAGCTAGCAACTCTTTCTCTGTCAGTTCTGAAAAATCAGTTACATCACGTAGGGCAAGTCTGCTATAAACTTGTCAGTGTTTAATTTTGGTTAAGTCTTACTTAAGGCAGGCGTCCCCAACCTTTGCAACTTTAAGTCTGAAGGACTTCAGCTCCCAGCTTTGCTGGCTGGAGAATTCTGGGAGCTGAAATCCTTCAGACTTAAAGTTGCAAAGGTTGGGGACCCCTGACTTAAGGCATAATTTTGCCTCTTTTTCATTCTTCCTGAACCTCTTCATGTTTTTGAGCAGAGAACATTTTAGTCTTTATAAGATTTTTTCCCCTCTGTGTATTTATGTTTAATTTATGAACTAATGTTTTTAATATGCATGCAGAATAACATTACCGCATATTTGCAGCTTATATATAAGTAATATTTCTTTGTTACTCTACCAACCTAGACAAGAAATATGTTGTTAAAATGTTTGTGAAGCAACAAATACCCAAATTTTATCTTGATATATGTTAAGGCTGATACATCTGTTTTCATGCATGTGGGCTAATATAACTTGATCATCCCATTATTTTTAAATGTCTACTAACGAAAAGAATTTTTAATATTGCATCATCATTACCATTACCATAATTAACAATTACATTTTGTAGACCAATTTGCTGTTCCATATACATCAATGAAAACTATATACACGAACGCACGCACACATAAAAAGTAATGCTGACTTCCCAACTCAGATTGCATTTGCCTTTCTTTTAAAATGAAACACACAGTGGAAAGTTTGTTTCTTAATTTGTCTATGAAATTTTTGAAAGTTATAATGGAATGTTTAAGATCCAGAAATAAGCTTATTCTAGATCAGGGGTAGTCAACCTTTTTATACCTACTGCCCCTTTTGTATCTCTGTTAGTAGTAAAATTTTCTAACAGCCCACTGGTTCCACAGTAATGGTAATTTATAAAGTAGGGAAGTCAATTAAATTTAAAAAAGGAAAGTGCTTCAGTATTGGACAAAATTCCTACTGCCCACCATGAAAGCTGGAACGCCCCACTAGTGGGCGGTGGGGACCAAGTTGACTACCACTGTTCTAGATTATAGCATTACAGCATGTGGTGAAAACCCACATCAGTCTATTACTACTGTATAATGAATGTGTAATTCAAGTTTTCAGAAGGACAAGTAAAGCAAATGCTAGAATATCTTATTCTGTTTATTTTCAGGTTATAAAAGTTTAGTATGACAATAATTAAACAGTGATGAATTATATTCCAAAATTCTGTGAACATAAACAGAAAAGTGATTTTGTATATTTTTTTCTCATTGGTCCTAATTTAGTTCTAGTAATCAAATATTCCTCCTTAATGTAATACAATTTTCTTACTAAATTTTTACGTGTGTCAGAGTCATCAAGTAATTTTGCAAGAAAAAAAATCTGTTAATGTTACCTTAGACACATAACTTGGAATGAATGTCCATTAAAGATAAACATAGAAGTTTGGCTGGATCTGAAACCTACTAAATAATTAAAATTATAATATAGAATTATTTCATTATTTTCCTTACATATCCTAAATTTGAATTCCCAGATCTGGACCCTTTATCAGAGTTTTTAGTTGCATCAGAAATTGATAATATAGTAAGAAAAGGGAAACTGGGAAACATCTACACAATTTAGTCAGACATTTTTGAGAAGTAAGAGAAATGCTGTTCTCTTTTCTTCCCTTCATTTTATTTGAGCGTAAATTGGCCTTCAAAGAGAACAATGCTACAGGATAATACATAAATAATATAGACAGTAAAGAAAACTTTAGCACAGGTCTGCACATATAAACTGAAAATACCATTTGTAGCATTTAACATATTTAATTTCCAAGTAAAAATGCACAAGTTTGTGACCTGGTTAATGCTTTTCTCTAAAACTAATAAGTCTAAAGAGAACTGTAGAAAATGAATATGTCTATTTTATACCAACAAAAAACAGCTAATAACTGAAATGCTTTTCTTTTATTCATTGCCCACTATTTTACAACCTTAGATTAATTTATACTTATGATAAAATGCTTCTGATTTCATATATAAAAATACATTTTAAGGAAAATCAGTAGTGGCATCTGAATTGGCAGATCCATGTTGATTCAGAGTTAATTTACAATAACAAAGTAGAACAAGATTGTCATTGAAAAAACCCACCAAGTAGCTCTCTGAATTGGTTTCCAGTTCTAATAACCTACTATTTATCCAGAAAAATCTTTATTTAGAAGTCAGTATCATGAAAAAACAAACAGGCATTATTTGAATAACTTTTAAAATTACTTACATTGATGCTGTTAATATCCATAATGGATCATACTTCATTTCTTCTTCATGCAGGTATAATTCTAATTATGGTTATGGAATGTACAAAGGGCTTTTTAAATTGAAGTTTACAAATGAAATGTATATCCTCTGTCATTATTACTCTTGGGTAATATTATTATGCAGACTGGAGATGATTGGATATTAATTGTATAAAGTACTTTATTTTGTAGCATCTCTATAGCAGGCCCACATTTAATAGGCAACATTCTTTAATGTTTTTTTTAAAAAAATCCAAATTGAATACAAAGGGAAGATCAGTATCAGTGTTTAGTTCTCATTTTTATGCTTTTTGGTGGCTAGTGGTTTTTTTTAATGTAGAAATGACTTATATCTCATTATGTTTCCAGGGATTGTAATGTTCTTTTTTTTCTCATCCTTTTCAAACCCCTGTTTATATGTGTGTATTTTTTTCCTCTGCCTAGACCTGGTTAACCATTTCTGTGAACAGGTCCTCAATTTTTTACTTTGTCCCTACTTTCCTGTCGTAGCCCCATCTTCCCCTGGTGTCGACTCCGTACCCTTACAGCGCACAGGCAGTCAACTCGCCACACAGAATGCATCAGCGACCTTCCAGAGGGCCAGCTATGCTGCCGGCCCTGCCTCCAATTATGCAGATCCCTACCGACAGCTGCAGTATTGTCCTTCTGTTGAATCACCATACAGCAAATCTGGACCAGCCATCCCACCTGAGGGAACCTTGGCTAGGTCACCTTCTATTGATAGCATTCAGAAAGATCCCAGGTGGGTAAAAAAAAATTTTTTTTCTATTATTAATTCATAAAGAGATGTCCAGCTGCAAGCATGGGTGTCAAGGTGGTAGATTATTGTATAGACAAATAACCCAGTTCCATATTTTTTAATGAAGTTCTATTTTATAAGCCAAACCAATTGGCCAGGAATACTGTTATAAAAATGGACATTTAGTAATATTTTAATCTATTTACATTTTTAACAACAGAAATAAGAAAATGGCACACATAGTGTCTTTCTGTTCTGTTTTCTATGGAACTTCCTCTACAAATGTCTTGCATGTAGAGTGTGTGTGTCTGTGTTTAATTACTTTCCTGATAGTAAAGGCTATTTTGGTTAAGTATTTCTAAAATGCCACTCAATTTCCTAAGAAAGGAAACTGGTGTTAAACATTTCCAAGGGTATTTTCATATGAATTTTGATTTAAATATAAAAGATTGGAATAAAGTAGGAGCTACTAAACAAACAAACTTAATTAAAATATGCAACTAATTTTTACAAGACTTCCATTGCCAGGTACTGTGACTTTTATGGCATTTAAACAGGACAGGCAAAAATGCAAAGTGTATCCAGACATCAATGTTAGCCTAGGAGTTTTAAATTTGTTAGGCTTTTGCCTGTTTTTAAAAATTATTTTATACTTCTATGAATTTTATGAATTATTTGGGGGGGTTTCCTTGCTTCTGTTATATTTTCTTTAACTGCCTTCTATTTCACTTTTTTCTAACAATAAAAATATTTTAGCCAATTATTTTGTAAGTATTAAAAAGATAACACCTATAAAACGTGTAGAAACACTTGCTCAGATAAGTAGAGTTCCTTAATTTTTTTTAAAAAAAGATCACAAATATTTTAAAACTATGTTTAATAAAGGGCTCTTGTTTGTTTCTACACATGTGGTTAGAGGGAGGACAGTATTTGAAAGTTGCTCAGTCTATATAATAAAAGCTTTACATGGCCTCTTTGCTAGGACATTTTTGTTCTGAAACATATGTGATAAAATTTAGAAGTCATTGTGTCACAAATGTGGTTAGATTTTAAATGTTCTGAAAAAATATTGCAGTCACTGCTTAACATGTCACTTTTTAGCATGTTTCTGTGTGGAAGAATTACAGAATGCCTCATAGCCTCATTTGCTGGATGGTCCCCTGTTGCATTATAATTTCACATTTGGATCAAAGGGCAATCCATGTGCACAAATGTAGCAGATAGCTGGGCCTACTAGGTTGGAAAGCTATGGAATGTCTTGCAGAAATTCTAGGGATTTTCACACTTAAACTGCCTCCTGCTTTACAGTAGTGGCTTTATAGTTGCCTGTCACCATCACCTATATTCCAAGGGGCCTTGGAAAAGATCAAAAGAAAATAAAACCCATAAGATGATGCTGGTTTTCTACCAATCATACAAAGTTTAAAGTGGGAATCAAATGATTTCAGATTTTTAAAAATCTAAATAACGTCTTCCTGCTCCAAGTGTGGTATGAATACAGACTGAAATTAGGCACCCTAGCTTATACTGAGAAATAACTCCATTAAGTAATCAAACTTGACCTAGCACAGCACAAAAAATATAAGCCCAATTCAGTTCCTGGCTAGATACATTACCTATAGCAGTTTTTAAAGCAAAGGTCCCTCTACTTCATTTACTTGAAGATTCTAGCTTTTGAGGGTAGGGGATATAAGTTTTAATCAAAGGCAGTGGAAAATAAATTTGAATCATACTTTTACCCCAGTATCATTTCAGTTTCTTTTTCTCTCCAGAGGGAGGAAGTAACTGACACTCTTGAGTATGTGATAAAAATATATATTTACCTCAGGGTGTGTATTCTGGCTCTGACCTAAACTGTTCCGAATGTCTGCCACTTAAGTACAATTCAGAACAAGAACTACAGTGTTAAAACAGTTCTGAAAAATGAAATCAGCTATTCTGCTCTGAAAAAATGTTAAGTATATCTAAAAGTTTGTGTTCCTATAATTGCTCAATTATTAGCCACTTTTCTTTCTCATATTTCCCAGTTATTTCCCAAGTTCTGCATGAGGGATCTGTATGAAATCCAGGGTTTTGTTTTCTAATTCTTTAGCAATAATGATTTTTCAACTTGCATTGCAATGATAATTTTTATACGTTCCTAGAAACCTTTGTTTTAAAAAGTTGAAAAATTAGGAAGAGAACTAGGCTTTAGATAAGATGTAGCACTGTTTCAGGCAGTTTGCAACTTTATATTATTATTTTTTTATTTTTTTAATGAAACCACTGACCTTGGAATTCCTTTTCTGCCCCAGTGACTTATAATGCCTATCACTACACTGACAGTTTCCTATTAAAGTGCAAGTTTGACTTTCTAGTTCTCGCAAATTATAATTGTGCTTCAAATGTTTAAAGCCATGCATTAGAGTTGGGTAGTAATTTCGCTTTGATTACACGAAGATGATTCAGAGCATATGAGAGCAGAAGAGTAGCACTTGTGTACAAATCTTTAAAATAGCTATGTCTTTCCCCAGGATTTAATCCCAAAAAGTATGGCTGCTTTAAGAAGTGCAAGAAGCTATGTTTAGGTGCCTTTCTGGATCAGAATTGAAACACTGCACAGGCCTGTCACATAAACACATACAGTTTAGAAATTTACTAAAAATATAACGTGTAGAGTTTGTGTTTGAAAGACACCCTATTCTGTTTTCCTTATTTCAGCTATCAGGATTGCAAATATGAAGACTACCATTAGATGGCAGGAGAGAGTTACCATGTTTTGTATCTCTTTACCACCATCTAGCAATGTTCCAGATTTTTGCAGTTCCAATATGTTGACCTTGATCATTATTATGGATTTGCACAACATGCTGATCTGTAGTTAATTATGATATCTTAAAACAACTAGTTAAAAACCAGTTGCTGATATTTAATGGGCTTTGAATCTTGGATACAGTATGCCCACTTGAAGCTATAGATTGTTTGGATGATACAATAAAGGGACTACCAATATTTGGACTGCAAATATTTGAACAATGATTAAAGGCAAAAAGGAGTCACAGTTTACTGCATTCTTTGCTTCTATCTAATAGTCTTCCAAACATTTGCAGACATAGTGATTCTGCAGATATAGTAGCTGTACTATACTGATGCTTAATAACACATCATAGTCAGTGGGCTCCAACCTGACATCAGTTTATTATAATTGCTTTGCTTTAAAAGAATACTACTATGTTTCCCTGAAAATAAAACAGGATCTTATTTTCTTTTGACCCCCGAAATAAGTGCTTGGCCTTATTTTTGGAGAGGTCTTATTATTTTGAGGGTGCATGAGGTGGCGACCATGGTCACCTCATGGCTGCTGCTGTATTGCAATATTTTCAAGGAAGGCTTACTTTAGCACATGCGTTCAAAAGCCCAATTGGGCTTGTTATCCAGGAAGGTCTTATTTTTGGGGAAACGGTAGACAGTGAAAAATTAAATTATTTTTAAAAAAAATATATTTAAATGATATTCAACTATTATATGACAGTAAACCTTGCTGCAGTTTTTGGTTTTTGCTATGTAGAGTTTTCTATTATAGTTGTTATGGAAATGCACCACAGGCCTTGTTTCTGATTAATGGGAATGTTCCTTTTAATATTCAGAGGCTTTCCTCCTCTGGCTCTTGCTTTGAAAGTTCCATTTCTTTCCCTCTGCTGTGTTTAATTTCCTATCATGCGGAGAAGGAAAGTTACTGGCTTAGTGTCTTCAAAGACTTTATATCAATAGGCCTTCTTGTATCCCTTGCTTTGTTCTCTTTTCAAGGAGAACAGAGCTTAATATCCCATATTCTTTGTGGACCATTGGCATTCATATTGGCTTCACTATCTAGTAAGAACACTATGTTCTCTTCACAAGCAGTTTATTCGTTCAGTTTTTCATCAGGAAAACCAACTGATAATAAAAAGTAGTAATTACAATATTCTTACAAATCTTATTATGAAAATATTGTGAGAGGAAAATATGGAGGGCAGAGTACAGATTTAAGATAAATAGTTGTTTTTCCCCCTGGAAGTGTTCCTACAGTAAATCTGACTTATTTGTTAGGATTTGTTTTCATGCAACATAGAATAAGAGATCAACTACAGTATAAATTCCAGTATTGTGCAACTTTACAAGCATATATTTTGTGTGCATTGAAGTATTCAAGATTCATATAAAGCCAAGCCAAAATTCACTGAAAGATTCTGTTACCTTGTGCCACTTTTGTGTCTTTGTGCTACACACATGCAGATAGATAGATATGTATGTGCGCACATGTGCTGTGGTGGATAAGGTGCTGGAATAGAGGTGGGGAGATTCAGGTTCTGGTCTGACATAAATTCCACCTAATTGAATTGGGTCAATCAATCACTCTCAGCCCTACACTGGGAAGTTAAAAATACTTCTCTATATCAAACGGTACAGGAACATAATGGTGGATTACAATCCTTAATCATTAATAAATTGGCTTTCAGTTAATTGATTTATGTTGATAACATAAATACACACAAATAAACACATTCTTCAATGACTGACAGATCTGACAGAATGAGGCAAAATAACACAAGTGGAGAGAAGGCTCCAATTAACAGCTGCATGCCATGTCTTTATTTCAGTTACATCTTATGTTCTTCATTATATAAATTTACAGTGTTTCCATATATATAATACTTATTCATCAATTTCATTGTTTAAAAAATTATATCATGATCCTATGATTTGTAGTAAGATGCCACCTCTCTGCTGGCATAGGAAGTTGTTCATGCTACCCAAAAGCACTGAGTAGGTAGCACAGCAAATTTATCACCATGAAAGAAGCTGGAAAGGAAAAATAATACAACTCTTTGAGACTTGAACAAGACCTTCCAGCTGAAAGTTGACAGCATACAAATGTTAACTGTATTGACTCATACAGTTATTATGTCCTTGGCTGCCGTTACTGTAGCCAAATTATTTTTTCCACAATATTTTCATATTAGCTTTCCATTTTCATGGCAAAAGGGACTCTGGAATTCTGTAGTGCTAAACATACTGACTATTATGTTTAGCCTGAGATTTATGTTTCGCTTTTCTGTGTAGTAAATACACAGACAATTGTGGCATATTCAGAAAATCACATTTACACAAATTATTCCTTAACATAATAAGTGAATCTAATCTGTGTGGTCTTATTTTTAATATATTTAACAGAATCCCTCTTGGCATCCTGAATATAGTCCAGATAGGAATTATATTGAGATTATAGTCAGTGGGCTTTCCCTCCCTCCCCCCGCTTGAATGGAAGCCACATATGAGCCGTCACCGTGAAGCACCTAAACACCTTGTCAAATGAAAAAGCCAATGTGATGTAGCAATTAATAAACCATAATTTAATAAACCAATTAAGGTGATGGAACTGGCCTGGTTAGTCCATCCTCAACTAGGGAAGCCCACTGAGTATTTTGAGCAAGAAAGACAAAAGACAGTAAGTCATTAGGAGCTTAACAATGAATTCTCTAATTTTAAAAGCTGGGGGTGGGGGGGAGTGGGCTTGTATATGATTAATGAGTTTGATGTTCTTATATTATCATAATTTTAATCACTGGTTCAGGATTGCATTCAAAGTTGTTTACAAGCTAAAATGTCAAGAAAATAAAATGGTGATTCAAGAATCATTTCCTGATTATTTGTTCTCTTATTTGTTAAGCTAGTAATAATCATTCAAGGTAGCATATGTAAAATAGGGGGATCTTCTGTATGAATACAGGTAGTCCTTGACTTACGACCATATCTGAACCCAAAATTTCTGTTGTTAAATTGAGACATTTATCAAGTGAATTTTGTCCCATTTGTATCCTTTCTTGACTGGGCTGTTAAGTGAATCATTGCAGTTGTTAAATTAATAGCACAGTTGTTAAGTGAATTCTGGCTTCCCCATTGACTTTGCTTGTCAGAAGTTCGCAAAATGTGATCACAGCAATGATCATAAGTTTGAACCAGTTGCCAAGCATCTGAATTTTAATCACATGGCCATGGGGATGCTGCGATGGTTTTAAGTGTGAAGAATGATCATCAGTCACTTTTTTCAGTGCTCTTATAACTTTGAACAGTCATTAAATGAATTGTTGTAAGTCGAGAACTAGCTGTATTACTTAGTGTTTTTGCATTTTTTTCATTTTATAAAAAAGCTAAAAATTGACTAGAGATTTTATCTTCATAATAATCCTATTTGTAGATCCATAATTTGAAAATAATGAATCCCTGTTTATGCTTTTCTGAAAGTAATTTAACAAATAGTTCAATATTGCCAGGATTAAAAAAAAATAGAGTTTAACAGTCAGCCTTAAATAGAAGAAAATATAAAATGTAAAGACAGCTTTTATTTTCTCCTCCTTTTTTACATTTGTCTCACTTAATGGGAGAATCCATTTGTTCTTTCTCACATAGTTCTTAAAATGAAATTTATCAATGCATTATGTGACAAGGGATTTTGTTTTTCAGCCAGATAGTTGCAGTTTGTTGCTATTTATTGCTGAGAAGGAATGGTGGGCGAAAGTCTTCCTGCACTTAACAACTACAGTAGAACCTCCGGTCACGAACACTTTGGATCACGATCAAATCAGGTTCCAACCAAAAAAATGCACATTTTTTTCCCTCACGACCGATTTCCCCTTCCGCACCATTTTTTTATAAGCACCAATTTTCCAAAATTAGGTTTGGATCATGACCAAATCAGGTTGCAACCAAAGTTATGGAGCCAATTATGGTTGTGACCAGAGGTTCTATACTATTTGGGCCCTTTATTTGCCCTGAATATTTTTATTTTAAAAAGTTAAAGAGAAGATTTGCATAAACAAGCATAGAAAACTTTGTTTAATGCAAAAAACTGTCCTATTATATTTGCATCATACATCATTTTGTTTTGTTTTTTAAGTGCTTGGTTTTGCTCAAATGTTCTCCCCTTGGGTAATATGCATCATATCTATTTCCATACCGTTTCTCACTGAATTTCATAATTGTAGCTTTTAAAATACCATTTATTCCATTACAGATTCTAAAAAAATGCATTAAAGAAAAGTAGCTTGTAATGGTTTTATGTTGTAGATTGACAGATCTGGATTAAAAGTCAGCTTTATACTAAATTAGTTCAAATGCTTTGCTGCTGACTTGTAGCATTGGGCTCCTTCCTCTTTACATCTGCTTTCCTGGGGCTCCTAAATGGAACTACTAGCATCTCAACAAAGGACCTTTTAATGTTCTTTATTCAACAAATATGTACTAATCAGGCTATAATATATACTCTCAGCTTTGAACTTGATATAACATAAAGTTCCCAAAATACATAATTTTATTAAATGCTTGGTTGACTAGCTACTTCCAAAAATATGGAAATAATTATAACAATATTTTGTTTGTTAATTGTTAATTAAGAAAGAGTTTTGTTGAGAAGAGGAGAATTACAAAACAACAGATGTTTTGCTAAGATAAGGAAAAAATCTGGCAGAACAAAAAAAAAAAACATTTTTAAGCAGAATTGTTATTTTTTCTTGTAAGAGTAATATTGCATTTGGTTGCTGCTATTGTTCCATTAAGAAAATTAACATTTATTTATCAAACCCATTTCATACAATTTTAAATTTTCTAAATTTCTACACCTAAACATTTAATTTTTTCCCCTAATATAAATTTTAGGTTTGGTGTCAACTTGACAAAAGATATCATGAGTTTCAATTCCCAAAATATCTAAAGAAATATTTTAAGTATTTGTTAATTTTTGGGTGAAGATTTCGGAAATGAATTAAACAATAGTATTAAATTATTAATACAAATAGTGTTGAAAACAAATCATGTTTATGGAAGATTCACATTTAATCAATGTCATCTAATTCCATGTGTCTGAGACATTGCTTGGTTTCATGACTAATTGTGGTTGCTTAATTTCATGCTTTGCGAAAGGGAGTATAGTTTATAGATTTCTATTTCTTCCTATAACAGTTTCAGGTGAATAAAACAAAAATAATATATAATGTTGAATCACAAGTATTTCAACAGAACTTCTCATAAAAATTGTGGTTGTTTTCTCTAAATCTCAATCATGAGAAATTAATGTATCTGTTCTATGTATCACATGATATGAGAAAACATACTTAGGAAAGTCATGACTTCAAAATATGGTGAATTAATAAAAAAATACTGATTTAAAAGCTTTTCTCAAAATATGTGCAACCTTGTAATCGTAACAGCAAGTTACTATCTATAAAAGTAAAGAAGAAACAAATTTGTGCTCTCTATTACTGGGTTAGACTTCTCCAGTTTAGATTTCTAGAACTCCAGTATTTACTACTGAAATCAAAGTGTCATTTGTTTCTTTATGAATACCTCATGATTTGATCAACGTGTTGGAAAACATATATTATTTATGTGAAGTTCCATATTGGCAATTGTACTTTCTCTGTGCTAAGCCGTCACACCTCTAAAATCATTGGAATTCACAATAGGGAAGAACTTTAACACTCACTGGATCTGATTGCCAACACATTGAAGTGTTTTGCAAAGAAAGAACTTCAATATATTATAATTTGTGGCAGAGATGTGCTGCTAAAGAAGATGAAGGTTTAGTGAGAACTGTGTAAGAATGTGAACTTACTGTCAATATAGATTGATGCATGCTGCAACTTTTTCATGTGGTAAAGATTCTGTATCTCATTCATGAATTTGTGCTATTCTTTGAAGCCTTTTTGTTGTTGTTCTACCAAAATTATTCATGGGCATGTAAAATGTGTTTTTGTGCTACGTTACATTACTGTTCAGAGAAGTCTTATTCATCATTACCTAGCACAACTGTGGCATAAATGGCTTCCTCCATATTTTGTCAGATCATATTCTAGGGGTACATTATCATCCACATCACAATGTTTTGGAGATCAGATAGATGGATGGATGGATCGAGGGACAGACAGACAGACACTGACTGAAGATAATAGACTAATGGTCATCCTTGTGTCTCACTGTTTACATGAATTTGAAAACAATTGATATTCAGAGTATATTCAGAAAAATGATAATATGGGAGTTAGATCTATAAATGGATATCAGTCGAGATTTACTCCTATTGCTCCCCATTTAATCTTAAAAGCCTTGTATAAAAGTGAAAAGAATCTGTTCTCTGTTGTAAAGTAGATAGCATAGGCTCGAATATCATTGGCTGCAGGGGAGGAGAAAGTCCCTTTGTGTACATAAATAGATGCACCTACGTACACTCAACCAGAGGTGTCTGTGGGAGTAATAAAATACTATATAGCATTACAAATCCCTCTTCAAGTGTTGCCAAGTGAAACAAAGCAACTTTTTTTTCTGACGGTATGCTAATATACCATATAAAATGGGTTAAACTCAATCTGACGGCTTGCATAAATTAAATTGAATTTATATTTATTGTCACAGCATTACATATCATGAACCCAGGTCAGCAGTACATTAGTATTATCGTGGCACTAGTAGCGAACCTCAGCAGATATGTTTTAAACTAAGATCAAAATGTTAGCGTGCATTCATGTTTTCACTGCTATATTGTTCTCAAAAACTATTCTCACCCTTTCCCTCACTTCACATGTGTAATTCCTTAAGTTGAAGCTAAGTATAAAATCTTTGACAGTCCTTAGTAGTTGAATAAGATGAGGACAGAGGGAGGCAAGAAGGAATTAGTATTGGTGATAAAATATAGCTTAAAAAGGAAGTAATTCTCTGTAGAGGTAGCCAGAAAAGAAGATTCAACAATTGACTTGTTACAAGATGAATAGATGAATGAGATGGTGAAAGGCCTTAAAGCTTGAAATTTCATATGAAATATCACCGAACAGTTAAAATTGAATAGCTTGGAAAATATGATTCTTATATTGTACTATAGGTTTCATGAAGCAAAGAATTTGTTTGTATCTTTCAATGACAACCTAGAAAGTGACTTAAAATTCAGCTAAAATTGGCTTATGACTTGTTATGTTTGAAAGCTGGAGGAAAAAAATAAAACATCTTAATGCTTACATTTCAGAAAATATTTCAAATGTTCAAGGATTTAAGCAACAGAATTTATAGATTTCTTAATGTGACATATAAAGAGGTGATCAAATTCAGATTAAAGTACTGAATTCTGTAAAATTATAGAAATTTTTCATTAAGCATTTGTTTAGAATAAATGCTCTTGAATCCAATGAGAATGACCAAAACCTATTCAGTTCATTAAGTGAATTTACGTTCATATTTATGCTGACAGTGCTTCCCATATTTTTTTATGTAAGTGGGTTTTATAATAAAACTCATAAGTGGTCTGTAAAATTCCAAAATACAGAAAAACAAAATTAACTACGGAAAATGATGATATGCTTTTAATGAGCAATAGGAACAGAGCTCTAAAGCATGTTAAACCTTTCCGCATGGGATTGGGATTGATATTCTTTACAAAAAAGGAATCCTGATCACAATGCCGGCTGGCGACACCCAGGGGAAGGGCCCTGCCCTTTGGAACGACCTACCCCCTGAACTCCGCACTATCACCGACCTCCGCCTCTTCCGCCGGTGTTTAAAAACACACTTATTTCATCAAGCCGGCCTAACATAGCCTCCGCTGGGACAAATATTAGACAGTTTTAAATGGGGGATTTTAATCTGGTTTTAGCGCAGGTTTCTGTCATTTAATAGGTTTTTAAATTATATTTGGTACTATTTTGTATATTGTTTTAAATTCCTGTGCGCCGCCCTGGGTCCTCTCGGAGAAGGGCGGGATATAAATTGAATAAAATAAAAATAAATAAAATAAAATCTTGAATATTCACTTTTGCAATTTTCAGATGAAATTATTATCAATATAGGTTGAAGCCTGCATGCAGTCCAGGTTATTCGCTTCCCATGTAGGACAACCCCTTGGTAAGATTTGGCAGGCAGCAAATATTGTATTCTTTTTTATTTTAGCAGTGTTCACAGGGAGCCTGAACAGCAGGTGTGCAAATCACTCATAGAACTACTTGTGGTTATAGATTTATATGTGAACAGAGACTTCCATTAGCTTCCTCCAGCATACCTATGTTTAGCCTTAAATCATCGTTTGAAATTCATGCAGCTTCCTGTGGGCAAAAGCTGTAGTTCGCCATTCATTTGCAGAATTGTGAAAAGCAGGTTTGTGTAAGTTACTGCTACTTCTGATTGTCACTTTTTATTATAATGGTGAAGATGTATTTTGATTAAAGATCTCTGGAACTGAGACTGTTAGAACTTTCCTAAACAGAATTATTTTCTTTCTAACAGTTACACCACTGCATCTTCATCAGTCTACTTGCTTTGCACTTTAGAGATTTCTTTAAACCATTTTTTAAATAAATGCATTCAGTAGATTTTACTTGGTGCCCTTATGTGTAGATGCACTGACATCTTCATTACTACAACATTTTAAAAACCATATCATATCAAAAGATTTATATTTGTCTTCTGTTTGTATGTGTGCAAAATCCTTATCCATAAGGTTTGACACATCATGTCAAGTTTAACTACCTCTTATAAGCATTTATATATTTTTACTTATTATTTATTGTTATATATAATATAAAATACATATAATATGACACCTTAATTACTTCTTTTATGGCACTAGGTTTATGTTATTGGCTAAAAGACTGAGTGAAAGCTTTTGGGAAGTTGGTTTGTAGCCTTAAAAACCTCAACTGTGTGTGGCTGATTGCAGATAGGGAATAGTTCAGTGATGGCAAGTCTTTTGGGCACCAAGTGCCCAAAAAGGTCATATGGAAACATCATGTGCGTGCACGTTTGTCAGGGCCATGCTCCAGAAAAGCCGAACGTCTGGGTTGTAACGCGCATGCATACCCGACAATCAACTGGCCAATCCGCATGCACAGACTGGTTTTCAGCACTGCTGTGTGGGCAAAAGGCTTGCGCTCCAGAAAAAATTTCTGGGTTATGGCACGCATTCACACCCAACAATCAGCTGGCCAGTGCGCATGCACACACCAGTTTTTGACACTGTCACGTGCATGAGTGACAGCTGATCATCGCGTGTGCATGCACCCCTGAAACCTGGAAGACAAACAGGGAAGGCCGTGCATGCGGGGCAACATGGTTTTGTGTACCACTTTCAGCACGCATGCCATAGGTTTGCCATCACGGGGATAGATGGTTATCTTAACTAGATTTTTACAAAAGCCATAACTGAAGAATCATATCTATAAAATGCCTGAAACATAACAGCAGAATTTGTTACTGTTTGGCACTTTAATTCACAAATTGCTTTATATTCTTTATTGTGTTTAGAACAGTTCTTAAAGATAAATTCTACCTTGGCATACTACCTACTTTGTATATTACAATCTATGTTTTAGTATCCATGGAGGAAATTACATTTGTGAACTTTCTGTTTTTTAGTTGCTACATTAAAATGTTTTAGATAATTTTCTCCATTTTGGGGTATAGAATAATCAAGCTCAGAGAGCACCAAGGACCCCTCTATTCAACTCTGAGCTACAAAAATTCTTTATTGGTAAAGCAACAACTCTTAAATTTATGATGAAAAAATATCTATATCTATATACTAATCTTATGACTTCAGAAATTTTCTTCAGATGTTTCATTACTCAAGCTAGATAACATCATCAGTGCTGTTGTTACCTAGTTTGTGTCTGCAAGAAAACAACCAAGCTCAGAGAGCAACAAGGATTCCTTACTTGTTTGTTATGACTAAATAGCAATAGCACTTAGACTTATATACCACTTCATAGTGCTTTTACAGCCCTCTCAAGCGGTTTATAGAGGTAGCACACCACCTCAAAAATCTGGGCCTTCATTTTACCAACCTCAGAAGGATGGAAGGCTGAGTCAATCTCGAGCCAGTCAGGATCAAACTCCTGGCAGTGGGCAGAGTTAGCCTGAAATATTGCATTCTAACCACTTTGCCACCGTGGCTCATAAATGTTCTAAGTATATATAATCCTCACCTTTTGGCCATAATTGAGCCCAAAATGCATATTGCTAAGTGAGAAATTTGTTAATTGAGTTTTGCTTCGTTTTATGACTTTTCTTACCACATTTGTTAAGTGAATCACTTCAATTATTAAATTAATAACACGGTTGTTAAGTGAACCTGGTTTCCCCATTGACTTTGCTTGTCAGAAGGTTGCAAAAGGTAATCACGTGACTTGGGATACTGCAACCGTCATAAATGTCAGTCAGTTAACAAGCATCCAAATGTAACTCACATGGCCATGGGGATGCTGCAATGGTCATAAGTGTGAAAAATGATAAGTCACTTTTTCAGTTCCGTTGCAACTTTGAACGGTCACTAAGCAAACTGTTGTAAGTCAAGGACTACCTGTAATAGAAACTTATTCTTAGTTGATTTTGCCATTGAACCCCTCTCTCTCTGAGATTTACTTTATGAATATTCTCTTGGAAGGAGAAAGTAAGCCCATGCTGCTGTCCCTTAAGTTATACATGTTAATTTCCCCAGGAAATATGACAAAGGTGAAGTATTTTCTCTGATTAGCATAAAACCCTGCCACCTTAAAAAAATATCCTTCCAAATGTATTACTGCAACTGTTAGCAGAAATAATTCAAATTATAAAAGCACAGCATGAGTCTGTATCCTTTTGGTTCACTCATTTTCTCCCTCTGGATGTCATAGAACAAAAAGAGCACAAACATGCTTCCAAAATGTTCTGATAGCCTAGAGCAATGTGTCTCAACCTTGACAATCCAAAGATGTGTGAACTTCAACTCCTAGAATTCTTCCCCCAATCTCACCAGCAAGCTGGCTGAGGAATTCTGGAAGTCGAAGTGCATATAATTTAAAATTTTCAAGCTTTGAGAAACATCGACATAGAGCATTAATGGATGCTCTCTCTTTTTGCATTGAACAAACTGAGAAGTATAGGTGATATTAAAGATAAAAATGATTTCCTAAAAGTTTTTTCTTGGTGGCATGCTATACAAAATAAATATGCAATTTTCTGAGCAAGATAGTACTGCTTATACCGTGCTTCCCCGAAAATAAGACAGGGTTTCGTTTTCTTTTGACCCTCAAAATAAGCACTTGGCCTTATTTTCAGGGAGGTCTTATTATTTTTGAGGTGCAGGAGGTGGTGAGTGTGAACCTCATGGTTGCTGCAATATTTTCAGGGAGGGCTTATTTTAGTGCATGCACTCAAAAGCCTGATTGGACTTATTATCCAGATAGGTCTTATTTTCAGGGAAACAGGATAAAAAAATATTTATGATTATAGTTCCAGCGCAGAGGATTTGATTAAATATATACCCCATAAAATGAAAATACTTGATAAAATCATACAGTACCTATGCATGGCTTCAGGCTACTATTTTTCTATATCCATATCTTAAGTTTTTGTGCTAAATATGTCAAGCATAGAATGGATTTTCTTCATTGAGAATATGTATTCATCTGTTGTATCTGCAACATTCCATACTCATAATTTAAAGATAAATATTAAGAAAATTATGGTGAAAATTGCTTCTCTTCATACTCATAACAATTAGTGTTTTGAAAAAAAAAACTGTTTGCATACTGTACATCTTTTTTATAGGCTTGCTATTACTCAAGAGCCTTGTGAAGTGGGCCAATAAACAAAATAAATGAGAGATAAATAAAAAGAGAAATAAAAGAGAATTAAAAAAAATATTTAGCAATTCACCTTTGATTCCCAACTGATTTCATTGGATAATGCAACTCCTGATGAAAATAGCCTTCAACATAAGCAAATTAAAATCCTTAACTCGATTTATTTATTATTTATCTTAGCAGGGCTTCTAATATGCTTTTTTGCCTAAAAGAATTTAACTTTTTTTGGTTCTTTAATGCATACATTTTGGTTCATGCATACATTGCTCAGTTCTGACATAATCTGTTCAGTTTAATTCTGATCTCTACTCCTAGTCTTTTTATGGTGAAATATATTCATATGTGGAGATTCTCAGTCATTCAGGTCATAGTTGTCTCAAAAGTGCTTTTTCAAAAGGCAACTGGACTGTTTTTTCCTCGAGGAAGAAGAAAATGTTTCACTTCTCATCAAAGAAGCGTCATTGATTGTAATGGCAGGCGATGGAAGGATAGGTACTGACAGTTGAGACTAGATTCCATTCTCCCTCCCCCTGTCCAGTCTCAACTGTCAGTACCTATCCTTCCATTGCCTGCCATCACAACCAATGACGCTTCTTTGATGAGAAGTGAAATGTTTTCTTTTTCTTCCTCAAGGAAAAAACAGTCCTGTTGCCTTTTGAAAAAGCACCTTTGAAGACAACTATGACAGGTATGACTGAGAATGTTGTTTTGACTCCAATCTTTTTCCCCCCTTACTTTTACATCTGCTACCTCTTGAATTTCACTCCAGTATAACAGTAACTGTTGTATTCAGCTTCTTTCCCTTTGCCCCTAAGTTGAGAACAATCCCATAAGTGCCATCAGTACCATAAATGGAATGGTACTGACTAAATATGAAATTTACTTTATACTGTAAACAAAAAGGAAAATTTCTGTCCCAAGGAGCTTGCAGTCCAAAGCTTGACAATTGAAAAAATAGAGGCATGTGTGAATGATGAGAGGTAATACAATGGTCCAAGTTTTAAATAAAATCCAGACATAACTGGAGTTTGACCAGATTCCTTTCTTCTTCTTCATGAATTCCCAGGCAACAGTTTACATCTGAAACTTGACAAAGCAGAAGCATATCAAGACATTGAGCAACTCATTTAAGATAATAGCAACATGGGTACCATCTCTCTTATCATTTAGTCATACCAAGAATTTGCAACTTTTAACATTATTCCTAATAGTATTTTAACAGCCAGTTTACTATCAAGCTCTCCTATAACATTTACATTAAGAGTTGATTAGAGAGCCCTACTCCAATTTATTTGGATATACAGTGGTACCTCGCTTCACGAACTTAATTCGTGAACTGACTCTGTTCGTGTTGCGAATTGGTCGTGAAGCGAGGCACAATTTCCCATAGGGTTCAATGTAAATCCGGTTAATCCGTTCTGACCTTGTTTTTTGGGTTCAATGTAAAGCAGCTGAGGGGCGATGGAGCAAGCCAGCATGACTTTCACCCGTCTCTTTCTGGGCTCGGCGCTTCTGCTTGTCGGGACGCTTCCCAGAAGCGCGGAGCCCAGAAAGAGACGGGCGAAAGTCATGCTGGCAGCCGCTCGCGGGGTGTGTGTGGAAGCGAAGGCAGGGGGGAGGAGCTGCCTTCCTGGCCGGGCTCCGCAGCTTAGGGGCGATGGAGCAAACCGCGCAAACTGCTCCATCGCCCCTCAGCTGCGGAGCCCGGCCGGGAAGGCAGCTCCTTCCCCCCTGCCTTCGCTTCCACACACACACCCGTCCCCCTCACAACATTCATTCGTAGATAAAATGTCCACGGCTCCGGTACGTGAAGCGAGGCGGGGTTCGTGCAGCGGAGCACATTTTTTGGAAAATTTCTGGTCGTACAGCGAATTGGTCGTGAAGAGAGGCGTTCGTGAAGCGAGGTACCACTGTAGTAATGAAATTTTCTTTAGTAATCCTGTGAAAAAATCCATGTAACAGCTGTAGAACATTATTAGTAGGACCATATCAATATAATGTTCTTTTGATAAATAAAACATAATGCAATATTTTCCTCCACAAGCAATATTAAAAGGGAAATTACAAGCCTTTATCTTTCATTTTGGAATAGAAAGATTTAATTGTACATGCAAGCAAGGAAACAAAATTTACAAAACTGTTTATGTGCTTTATTTTTTAAAAAAGCATTCTAATACTTTCTTACATAGAGCATTAGAATGCTCTTTCTTTTAAAATTTGCTTTTTAAAAAGTATTTTTGTAGCAGGGTGGTGTTGGTGTTTAAAGCTGTTCTGTGAATGGCAACTGCATAAGTGCACAAGGAGAATGAAGTGGAGAAAGCAACTCAAAAATGAAGATTGTTTTAATATTAATTGAATACATTTCATATTATTTCCCATGTATTTAGTAGGTGGAATAAAGCAAAGATATCTGACTAGAGTACTAAAATTCAGTCAAAATTCATATTTCAAATAGAGGAAAATAAGGTTATTCAGATTGGAACCTACCATATATATGCTATGATTTAGCCTTCTGATATGGAGAAGAAACGTTAAACTATTGAGAGGGTGGAAATTGAATTATTAACATGTACTCCTTGTAAAAGTAATATTTTCTAGATCAGAATGGATTAGGGTTTTGATTTGGCTCTGCTTGACTATTTAGAAACTACAGTATTATTACTGCAGTAGTAATTTCATGTATAACTAACTACATAGTTTTATGTTACTATTCATTTTCTTTTTTTTAAAAAATCTGTTAATATTTATTGCTGCTTTTCAAAAAGCCTGGCTAATAACCAAAGAGGCAAGTGACATACTTTCTTTTGCTGAGTATTAGTTTTAAATGTTTAAACATCAATGTACTTATTAGCAACTAACCCTTGTAGTTAATTCTTCTGTGAATAACTGAGTAGTTCTAAAATGGCAAATAACTTAATGCTAAATGTTGACAACAATATGTTTGTAATAACATTCCAATGAAAGAATGTTTGAATCTTAATTGATAGATATTTTGTTTTCTAATTTGCTAAAACGTCTCGTTTTCCTTTTATTCACTGCAGCTACTATTTTCAGCTGTTCAGTTTTTAAAAAAAAAATGGTGTTATAGATTGGCTCCTTTCCAATCAACTATCTATAATGGAAAGGTGCAGCCTTTTTGGCCTACAGTTACATTTTTAACTTCCAAAGCTCTGCCATAAACCATACTCAAAAAAGTAAGAAATTTGAGGACAAGAATGAAATGTAATGTATGCTCAATTTAATTACATCTACTTTAAACTAAGGTAAACTCCTTACCTGTTTCATCAGTTTTCTCTCACATTACATTTTATAATTAGGCAGTAATCTTTAAAGAGTCTCTAGGAACCACACAAAAAATTGGGGAGGGACTTTACTCCTAGGGCTACAGGCTGTGTGGTTGGATTGGTATATAGCAATATCTATGAAATAGATAGAATAGTTAGTTAAGGGAGATGTGTTTACTTAAGACATGAAGCCTACAGTGACTAATTTGATGAGTTTGACAACATTCTTAAGGTAAAAATAATGCATTGGATTAACGCTGTTCTTATTTCAATACTTTTTCTGTTTGTTTTTAGGGGGGTTATATGTGTGGGAATATATCTGAGAGGTGATCCTTCAGAAAAATAATATTATCATCTTAAGGCAGTCTTTTCATTTGGAGGTATTTTCCATTGGGGAGAAATTAAGTTTTCCTTGAATTTGCCCGAACAGATATGCTGCTTAGAAAAAATTCGCTATTGTATTTGTCATTTCTGAGTCTACATTTCAACTCCCAAGTTTAGAAAATTGTGGGAATCAGTTAAAATAGAAAGGTTGGGTCACTAAACCTTGTCAGTTAACTCTTAATTAGCACTTTTACAGTTTACCTATGTATTGGCTAAATTCAGGTCACCTCTAATCAAAACTGATTACTTAATGCCAAGAATAGCTGAGGATTTTCAGTTTTTTTCACACAGAAAATAAGGGGAATATAGGAGAAAACATGTAGTCCCAACAGTTTAAAGGTATCAAATTTAGGGTTAGTCATCATTAATTATATGAATCCAAGGAAAACAGGTGGACCTCAGCCTCTACATGAGTTTCCTTATATACAGGTATTATTGCTATCATTTCACATTAGAGCCAGATGGTAACCTAAGGGTGAAGACACTTGCCTCACAATTGGGGCATTCAAAGTTCAATCCCAGGCAGTGACAGATGTTTCTGTGTCAGGATGCAAAGAGAACATATCTTCTGTGAACTCCACATAGACATCAGGAAGGGTATCCAGCCAGTAAATGCTCAGCTCCTATCAGTCATCCCAACTCCATCCTGATAAAAAAGGATTAGAGGGTCATAAAAAGAAAAAGAAAAACTTTCATCTCACATTAAAGAAATTGTTGCTAGATTGGAGAATTATCTCAAAATATAAAATCTTCCCTGTTTTGCTAATTTTGCCATGAAATGAAGTTCACACTAGCTCAGAGACATTATTCGTATTATAAACTTTATATCTTACCTAATTGAAACAAGTATATGTGTCCCTTAAATGTCAGTACAATATTGATTGTATTATAGACATAATGTGAGATAACTTTAAACTGATCCCTCCAGTTGAATTGGATTTCAGTTGGTGATGATAGATTGTAGTTAAAAAGTTTGCAGAAGGAATCAAGCTGAGGAAAGCTATTTCTAAAACAAACAAACTCCAGATATTTGAAATATTTTTGAAAGAAAATATAGAGCAAATGATATCAGTTTGACTTCACTTTCACCATCTTTCAATGATTGGGTCAATATAAAATATTCCACAAATATATATTTTCTGTTACTATTGTAATCAAACCTGACTTTTTTCCCCTTTTAATACAAACCTCTGCTTTTTCCCGGTTGAAAATATGAAGTTTTTTGCAGCAGCCAACTGCTCAGGAAGATACGGGGCTAGGTTTCACAATAAGAAATGGATATCCCTTCCCCCAGAGGTCCCCATATGCAACCTTTCCACAGCCCTTCCCCTAAGCATTTATCATCAGAAAAGTATTTGTGTTCTAATTATGCCGTGAAATAAATTAGATTTGCAGATGAAGTAGAGAGCTCATCTCTACTTCATAATGAGCTTCAGAAACAAACTAATGATATTCAATGCCTCATAGCCAGAGGATCATCTTCAAAGTTGGAGAATATATTCCCCCCCAAATATCTCTCAGGCCTCAACTTTGAGACTGAAATGCTAGATAGGGATTCCTTAATGGTCTGCACAATTCCCCCAAAGATGTGGGTTTGACTACTGTATAGAATTACTACAGGTAGTCCTCAGCTTACAAAGACAACTGAGACCAGAATTCCCATAGTTATGTTAGTGCATTTGTAATTCGAGTCATTGTGTGACCAGACCCAATTTTACAACCATTTGTACCATGATTGTAAAGCAAATTACTACAATTGTTAAGTGAATCATGTAGTTGTTAAGCAAATTACATGATCATTAAGTAAATCCACTCCCCAAGTTGATAGTTTTGTGTGGAAACCAAACCAGTTGGGAAACTTGGAAATCATAATCATGAGACTGCAGGATGCTGCAAATGGTCAGAAATACGCAAATACTGATCATGTGACTGGAGGGTTGGTATGGTAGTCATTCATGAGGACAGATCATAAATCATTTTTTTCTGAAACCATTGTAACTGAGCCTTTGTTAAACTGTCATATGTCAAGAACTACTCATATAATAGTACAAGTGGTAAAATTCAATTTTTTTTACTGTGGGCGTGGCTTGGTGGGTATGGCGCGTGCAGGATACTGCAAAATCTCCATTCCCACCCCACTTTGGGGCCAGCCAGAGGTGGTATTTACCAGTTCTCTGAACTATTCAAAATTTCCCCTATCAGTTCTCCAGAACCTGTCAGAATCTGCTGAATTTCACCCCTGAGTAGTATCATCGATATGGGATTTGAAACATTTATTTATTTATTTATTAAATTTCTAGACCGCCCCCTCTCCCCGAAGGGACTCGGGGAATAGATAATTGCAATTATCTATTTTTTTTAATTCAATAACCTAGCCAAATTTTTTTCACCAACTTTAAGGTAGGTAGACTTCAACTCCCAGAGTTGAAATCGACACATCTTAATGTTGCTGAGATTGAGAAAATTGTTGTTCCAGTAGTATAATTTGGAGCTTTCCCCAACATTCTTTACTGCTGTCCTTTACACTACAGCCATTATATATATATATATTCTGTGTCAGAGTCTAGGCCTGACCTGCTCTACAAGTCTTAGGTAGGTACGGATTGAGAAAATCTAACAGCTAGCCCCATTATTTCTATGGTTCTGGTAGTCACAGAAATAGCAAATTGTGAATTGTAATTTTGCGTAGAATCTGGGTGTGAATGTCAGAAATCTATCAGATTTGTGCCTGAAGGTGAAGTCAGTATTGAGTTTCCAAACAAGTATTTAATTTATCTTTATTATAAGAGTGAAGAGGCAAATATGTTTTTGAAATATTTGTGTCCCAGCTTTCTTTTCTATTAGAATTCTAAAGATAATGTATCATCTTGGAGGGAAAAATGAGTTGTTTTAGTAATTATTCGATGAAGCAAACCTGTGCTGATAGCTTAATCAAAGGAACTACGAATTCCAATATATTTACTTTGAGAAAAGTATACTTGCTAATGAAAAATTTCTGGAGCCCTTGCTTTCTTGTTTCTGGTTTTAAGAGTGTAGTTTATATAATATTGTTCAACAACATATTATGTTTCAAACAAGGCTGAACAACACTTTGTTTAGTCGTAATCTTTACTCATTGCATGTAATTTTAATGCAACACATATGCTTGAATTGTATATCCTTACCTTACTTATTGACTGATTGAAACATGTGTATTTGCTTTTTTCTGCTAACTTCCACAATTCTGTTCCTCTCCAGATCTTTCATGAACACTTTTTCCTGGATGAAGGTTGCCTCCAATAAGATTTCAAATACGCATTCAAATGTGTATGTACTTGAATGATTGATTCATTTCTAGCAAATTTTAAACGGGCAGATTGCCATAGTATCCCAGCCATATAATGCATTGAATCAATGCTGATATGTGCATGTTATCATATTTTCTTAACACATATCCCATTCCTACACTAATATTTTCCAAATAGTTATAGAATGCCTATTATGCTATTGAGGCCTTTCAAATTTTTAGTTAAAGCTCTTGTGTTCTTATTTCTTTTTCCCAATAATCCTATTTTGCTCCTGAAGAAAAGTTTTTCGAGATTTTCATTACCTGCCCCTCCCTCCATCGTCCAATATCTCTTTCTATATTTATGAAACCAGAGGGGGGGAGGGGAATGAATAAATTTACTGTACCAACTCAGTGAGGTTTGCCTATGCTTTGCAAACTACTCTATTAAATAGTACTGGGTTCATATTTCTGCTTAATGGTAGCAGATTTTTTATTTTGTGTTCAACTGCTAACATTTTTAATGAAACTTATGGTGTACATTGTAAACCATAGAGCAGCCTCCTTAATATGACACTGCCGTAGATATTTAAAACTGTGAGTATAAAATCATATATGGCACTATATGGAGCACTGATTTTTTTTAAACAAAAAATTATGTATGCTTGCTAATGATTAAATTCTGTTTATCGGCTATGTATGTTGTGTGCCTGGAATCAGAGTCATTTGTCACCTTAAATTTCATTATATAGCACAAAGTTGAATAAGAGCAGAGATATGTAGCTGAAGAAAAAAATCTAGCTACATAATGTATATATCTTTAATGCATGCATTTTCCAGATTTCAGTGCTAGATTATTATTATTTCTAAATCCACTCTAATTACAGTGGAAGACTTTCAAGCAGAGGAAACCTATGACCACCTTCTCCGATCTGTTATTATCCAGATGTGCTAATAGTGAAACTTCCACAAATCTCCATGGTGCACCACATCAATCCAGTCATAAGAATAGAGTTGTCCAAACTACCTAAGATTACCTAAAACAGATAAAATAATAAGGGAAATTGTTTTGAAGTGAAAGTGATAGGATAGACTTAGTTAGAAATAGACTGAGTTGGTGATTAGTTTTTTATGATTTTCTAAAAATAAAAACCTCTATCCAAATGGGATCACATAGATGTGCATACGCAAACTGCCCAGGGTAGAGTAGTGGATGTCAGTGGCCAGGGAAAATAGCTCTTTGCAAGACATGCTCTTCTGCATTTTTTTCAATAATTGCAGGAAAAAGGTTAAAAATCCTCCGCCATCTTCCTCCTTAGTTAAAGTTGTTTTTAAATGTGTGATCTTAATTTTTCATTCCATTTATACTACCAAAAAACTTAGAAAGCAATATATTTAAAGACTTTAGCTTAAAAAAAATATAGCTATTTTGTAAAGGGATTGACTGAAGACCAACCTGCCAAATTCTTGTTGGCCACCAAATCAAAGTTCAATGTTATAAAGGCTAGCACTGCTAAGAGAATCAAGAGGGCAAGATATATTTAGATAGAATGTTATGTAGACACATATTCAATAGGTTGTGTTTACAGTTCCTGGGTTGGCAACACTGATAACTAATTTCACCAAAAGTGATAATGCTGAAGATGAGTGCCAAACCTGAATGTAAATGTGGTGGTTAGTCTCAGTTATTCAGTTCACATGAAAATAGGGAAGTAGCACAAAATACAATAATTATAAACATTTTTATAAGCCACAAACTGAGTATACCTCCATAAAAAAATTATGGGTGAATTATTGTATTCCATAGACACCCAGTTTGCAACAAAAATGCTAGATCTCTTGTTCATTTTGATGTGAGAGAAATGATATTTTACTCCAGAAAGTCCTTGTTTAGCGATCACCCTTGGGACTGGGAATTCAGTTGTTAATCAAAATAGTCACTAAATGAAACCGCACGTATGTGTATGATCTTACTTTAGCTTTCCTTTGCTTTACAGATCTTAAAGGTCATAAATGTAAGGATTAGTCACAAAGTTATTTTTCATCACTGTGATTGCAAATGCTCACTGTATGAGACAATGACTAAATTAGGACTAGCTGTAATTTTGATGAAATCTAAAGGCTCTATTTTACTAAGGATCTATTGGATCTATTTTACTAAGATGCAATACCTTTTAGAGACTAAAATGTTTTCTTTTCATGCTAATTTTTGAGTTAAGATGATGTTCTTTGTATTTTAAGGAAAGCTGTGGTGTTTTGCCATTCTAAATTATCCCATACTTTTAATCTGTCATTTAATGTATATTAAGATATGCTGAATTGTTATTATTAAGAAATTTTTGCTTGTTCTGTATTTTCATGTTAAAAACACAAATCTGATGATTCCTTAGTCAGGTTAGAATAATAAACAAGTAATAAAAGCAGTAGATGCTTTAATATTTTTCCTTTCTGTCACATTAAAAGCATTCCAGTTGGTAACAACTTTGATAGGCGTCCAGTCAATATATTTTATATCCAGATACTGTCCTGGAGCCTCGGATTATCCCTCCCTGGTGGTGGGAAAACTACATGCACTTTCCCCTCTCTATCCTATTTAATTAAGAGTTGGTTATAGTGACATGCAATTTCAAATATACTAAAATGTTGTGCTGTTTCTCATAGATCTTCCAGATATGAGATAACTTTTCAAGGAAAGCATTCTATCATACATGCGCCTATATCTGAAAAATTACAGAGGTGCTTCTGAGAGAAGAATATGACTTTGGAACAAATAGCTCCTTATACAGTGAGAAATGTTGCAGAACAGGAAATAAATGTGACCTATTATTGATACCCCCTTTCTGACAATCCTGAACCCGGGTCATAATTTAAGTTGCAAAAAAAGTATAATTCTTACATTACGTAGTAATCAAAATCAGTTTTTATTAGTAAACAATGATTTTGATCATTGCCACAAATGTGAGCCACTTGTATGTATAAAATACATGCAACAGAGTTATAGAATTGTGGTAGTTGTTACTTCTTCCCTCTTTGGCTTTTACTTTCTAGAAAACTAGGGAGGATCTCTTCTGAGACATATCCCTTTTCCTTCTGTGGACTGAGAAACCTTTTGCATGGTGGCTCTTCCTCCTGTCTCCCAAAGTCATTCCCACATGCCATTACAACTAAGGATCTTTAACAACAAGCTGTGGTATCTGTCATATAATAGAAATGCTTCAGGATTAAGGTTGCAATTGTAGTTGAAACTATGACTGCTAGATGGGATTAGAGTGAGAGCTTTTCCTGTTTGAAAAGCTCTATCTGCTGATCTAAACCTATAGGAACAAGGAGGGGTCAGAAGGGAGGCAAGGGAGGAACAAAGCAGGGCATTTCCAAATTCCAGCCAAAAGGGAGACGTGATCTTACTATCAACAGAAAACTAAACCAGGCTGAGAGCAGTCACTATATGGAATCAAACAAACTGATTTCAATGGGATTTCCAAAATGAAACGCAAAACATTCCCTCCCCATCCTCCCCTATTCTGTTCTGAGAGAGCTTATGGTTGTTCACTAATTCCACTACCCTTGTAGTCTCATCTCAGGTGCTGTTTGTCCATTTCAGCTGGCTAGGACTTGGTTGCTTATCTGCAACTGCACAATACTACTTCACTTTTATATTCCTGTACATCATATGCAGTGGTGGGTTCCAGATTCCGTTCCAACCGATATGGTTGGAACAGGCCCACATGGACGTGTGCAGTATGCGCATGTGTCTTGGCGCATCCATGAGCCTCCACGATGCTCCAGCTGCTCAGTAGAGCATTGCACAGGGGCTGTACACGCTGTATGCATGTGTAAAAGGACGGTAAGTGAGGGTGGGCAGGTGGGCCCTCCGGAGCACCGTACTGAACAGTATCCGGTGCTCTGGGCAGGCTCCGTATGCCGTACCAGGGCATACGGCCTGCAACCCACCACTGATCATATGGTTCTCTACATTTTGTAGAAATTTCAGATTTACTTTCCATTTTAATATGAATAAAACTACTGTGTGGACAATACTATCTTTATAATTGGGTAATTTCAGTAGAAACATACATAAAAAATTCTTTACAGAAGACAGAATAACAGAGTTTGGAAGGGACTTTGGACGTCTTCTAGTCTCTTTCTGTTATAGCTATCTTTCATTCATAAAATAGATGGTATATGAATAATCATCCTATCAACACATTTCTACCTACTTTAGCAAATAATTAATCCTCAGGAAAACTAATTCAGCTTCTTAGTACCATATCCACAAAAATTACTCATTTGGGGGTATATATGACACAAGTTATAGCTTTGATTTTTTCTTTAAACATATATAAATTCAGCGAAGTCAACCAGGATTGCTTTAGTTCTGCCTTAGTTCAGCAACAAAAAACAGCCAAGTTAATTCTGCTTTAAAGTAGACATCTCATAATCTGCTTATGACATTCAAATAGTATTTTTTATGAAGAAGGTGTTTTATGGACAATTGCTTTTGTGTAAAATGTTTTTTATTAGGTGCTGGCCTTTGCTAGAAGACCTAATATTATAATATTTAATATAAGTAGTTCTCAATTAACTCGTTCAGAAACTGTTTGAGTTTACAATGGTCCTGAACAAATGGTGAATATGACCAGCTATATCAATACCTCTGTGGTTATGTGATTGCAATGTTGGCATTTAGGATTGTTGCAGTGTCCCCTGGTTGCATGATTGTAATTTGTGACTATCTGCCAGCTTCCCATAGGTATACTCAGTAGGGAAGCCAGCAAGGAAGATTTATTTATTTATTTATTTATTTTATTAGATTTCTATCCCGCCCTATCTCCCAAATGGGACCCAGGGCGGCGCACAGGAATTTAAAGATCTAAAAATACAGACAATACAAAATTCTACAAAAGTTAAAACTAAAATTAAACAATTTAGCCCGTGCTAAAAAACAATTAATTTTTTTTAGATCACAAATTGCTTGGGTGAGTCCCCGTTTCCCCACCCCCACCCCATCTGCGCACCATCACTGAACCTCACTTTGATTGTGGTTACATCTCCCTCACCACCCTCTCCTACTCAGCAGCAGCCACCCAAGCCCTGTCTATATTTAGTAGCATGCAAAACCTTAATGAAGAATGTATTGTTCCTCGGCTTCTGCAAATGTACAGTTGCAATACATATTTTGATTTAAGGAGTCGTATCATGAATCCTAAATAAGTCCTAGGCCAGTGTTTCTCAACCTTGGTGTTTCTCAACCAGATTCTGGGAGTTGAAGTCCACAGGACCTAAAGTCGCTAAGGTTGAGAAACACTGGCCTAGGCAATTAGGAAGATTAATTTTTAAACCAATTCAGAAAAACCTCCCTTCATATTACCATGAAGAGCAGAATAAGATTGGTTCAAGATAAATCTTGAACCAATAAATAAATGTATCTGGAGTTAAACTGTAGTAGTATAGAAATTATACAAAATTATTGTAGGTATAGTATAACCTCTGCTCCCTGTCTTGTGTGTGATAGGCAAATACGATCCATTTGTTGGTATCATTGTTTTAGGTGGTGAACTTATCTGCATGTATTCAGTACAAAAAGTAAATAATAGGCAATTCCCTTTTCTTTGGTTGATAAATTTTCTGTGCAATTCCTCCTAATGTTAATCAGATGTCAAGCAGCTTTTAATTTTCTAAAGTTTTATTCTCTGGGAAAAGATGAGATACAAATCAAATAATTACATAAAATCTGTGAATGTTGACCTAGAATTCTCAGACTTGGCCATTTTGCCTGGGAAGATGTCCAGGTTGGATATGGTTGCTCCTTCTTTAAATATATCTAACTGGTTATGCATGTAGAACTTTAGCCTCAATTCTTGCCATGATATATCAGTAAGAATGAAACATTTACACAAAATAATGTATTATTGGTTATTTTATATGAAGATTAAAGGTAAATATATCTGCCAAAAAGGTTCTCAGTCATTTAAAATTATTAGAAACATATGTGCTGATAGATTTTTACTGTCATTTAGGCTGCCAAAATGCCATCCTTGCAGATGATTTTTTAGATGTTCCAGGGAGAAGAAAAGTACACAGGGAGAGGGCCCAAATAAGAATTGAGCGTTCTTAAAGGCCATAATATGTTAAGTTTAAAAAAGACAAAATTTTAAAATAAAAGCAGATCAAATGATTGAATGTAGATTGCATAGTGAACATTTGCTACATATGCCTTGCTCTCTCCTATCTTACTGTTGCAATTGCATCTTGTTTCTTGTCTTTTCGTTGTTATTCTCATTTGCCCTTCTGACATCATAATTGTTCTTCTAATAATAATGCAGAAGTGTAACTCTGGGTTTTTTTGGTTTCCAGCTCTACAATCTTACAACCAAAACAAGCCAGAAATCCTAGTCTTCATATTCTGATAAGCAGCCATGGAGGGAGCTTAAGTGGTCTGTTTCACCAGTCTCAAGGGCTAATAGAAGTAATTAAGCTTCTTCACATTAAGTCAAAATTCTTTAGAATTCTGATTCCACATGACATGAGGACAAATATAATGTAGCATCAAATGCAGATGTTGAAATAGCTAAGCTTTTGAGCAAAATAACTATTTGGAAAGTTCAAATGGCTGATTAAGCTAATATTGTTCCATGTCTGACTTTCTGATTGCATGTTTCAACTATGCCATTAAGTGGCATACGTAATCAGACATTATTAAACTTTAAATTGTACCTGCGGCAAAAAGAGTCACATTCTCTTTTTTACTAACATAATTCTGCTATAAGTGAAAACAGGCAACACCTGCATCAAATTAGTTCAGGTAACCCAGCATTCACGCAATCAAATAATTAGTATAATTCTATATCAAAGCTTGATCATTTATCTGAACCATATATAGGAGGGTGTCTGTTTTGAATAGGTGACTTCTCCAAAAATTCCCTTTTTACAGTCTTCCTTAATATAAATTTAAATCACTCATATTTCATGTTTGAGAGATATTCATGAGCGTATAATATTTCTCAAAACAACTGTTCTGTCTCAATTAATTAGAAAGAGACTTTAACATATCTTTTGTGAAATAGATGTACATAGGTGCACCACCACCAGTAATTGGCCTAGCTATGTGGTTCTGTCTTTAGCTATTTTTCTACCACTGTCTGAATCTAATTTACTGTGTGCTTTTATTAATACTCATTTTGTTATCATTCCTGGCTTTAAATTTGTCCGTTTCCAAGGTCAGAGGTAGGTTAAGGAAGATAGGATGCTTTCTCCAAAACTTACTCTCTAGTTAACTAACACTTTTTAAAGAATTCTTTGCCTTTCATTAATCTGTGACAAATGCTTTTCCTGGAGATTTTCTATGTCTGATTTATCAGTAGTTTTCATCAAAATTAAATCGTCCTGGTTGTTTTGTCTTCTATCATAAAAAAAATGACTGGTCCTTAGTTTCATCTTTTTTCCAAAGGTATATGTTTTAGCATCCATAATCTAGACTAGCTGCCTAGTTTTCCTTCCCATCTTTGAATATTATAATTCATGTTTGATAAATGAATCAGTATAATTCTTTCATTTGAAAGTGTGCACTATGCTCTACGTTGCTGCATATATCTGTGCTGTACCTAGATTTAAACCCAATATTCAGCTTGTTGCACTGAAAAGCTCAGAAAACTGATGATAAATATGAACAGTTAGTCAAGCTATGCTCTAAATTAGAGATAAATACAAATGGTTTCATGCTTTGAGCACTAAAATCCATTACTGGCTCATGTACTTTATTATCTGCAGAGATTACATCTGAGCTGCTTTGTGGAAGATATTATGTTTTCTTAACCAAAGGTTTTTTAAAAAAAATATCTATTAAAAAAATCTAAGATAGAATGGATCAATAGTGCAGTCTGTTATCATTACAAGTACCTTCTGTATATATTTTATGCTTAGCCCAGCAAATCCTTGTAATTGTCACTGATTACTAATCAACGTGACAACAGTGCAAATTGTAAATAAATAACAAATGCAGTAGAATGTTTTTTAAGCAGCTCAGATTGAATATGAAATGCATGGTTCATCTAACCAGGACTGAAAAATTAACAGCATATATTTATATTGGGTTGGGGACACAAGCAAACACTAATTTTCATTAATAAACTTATGCCGTATGTATTTAGTATTAGAAATTGGGTATGTTTAGGTTTGATTATATTTACTTTGACTTTTGTTGTCTTTCATACTTATAGGAAATTTATCCTTTAGATCAGGGGTCCTCAACCCCCAGTCCGTGGACTGACATCAGGCTACAGCATGCCTGTGCAAACAAGTGAAACCCCCATCCATGGGATGCAGGCAGCATGTAAAACCACGCTACCTCCGGTCTGCGGAAAAACCTCTCCACAGAACAGGTCCCTGGTGTCCAAAAGGGGCTGCTGCTTTAGATTACCTGAGTAATGTGATAAGTTAGAAGAATCATATTATTTTTGCATTTTAAATCCTTCAATGGGAACTTTTACAAAATACCCTAAAAACCTTCACCAAAAAGGTTTTTTTCCCTGCAGTCACTGATACAAACTGTCAGCCACTGCTTTGTTTTGATATTCGTAGTAGTTTAGAATAGGTTTGATAAGTTAATTTGAGAATTACTTATATTCTCACCCTGAGATCTGCAGCAGTTCCTATATTGCATTTTCCCAGATTCTAGTTTCTAGAAAATGAGTATCATTGTTATTTTATTTTATTTATTTTTCATTTTTCAAATGTATACCCCGCACCTTCTCCTAAAACGGACCCAGGGCGGCCAATGTTGTTGCTAATACAGTTTTTGTCTGATAACTGATGTTAACAAAAGGTAATAAATTAGTGAAGAATGCTAATATACTTGAACCTGATTATATATAGGCTAATTCATTGTTTAGTGTTGAAATGTTTTATGTAATTAAAAACCATGAAAGAATAGGACAAGAAAGGGAAAAATTAGAACAAATTCTATCTTAAAATTAATCAGAAAATAAAATGCCTCTCTTGCTCAGTTAAAAACTGTAAGTGTTCCTCCTATTTCCTCTTTTACCTTCATTTTGCTCTTGTACACATAGATATTTAAAAATATATAAAGAACATGTGCAAAAAATAATAGCTATACAATATAAACTATCATAGGTCAATTTTGTTGAGCAGATGGTAATAAATGTGTTAAAATATAATATCCCTCATTGGGTCATCTATTTCGATAAGCACAATAGTAAAATGAATGAATTCAAGCTCTACAGCTGACATAAACTGTCAGTAATAGATTTTGTGTAACTATATATATAATGGGATCAGATTATTCTGAGCAAGTACAGTCCATAATAGGAATTCAGACTAGTGACTTGCTTTCAGTAATTCATCAGTCACACAATAAAAAGAAGTGACTTCTGAATGATAACCAGCATGCTTTTTGAAACCATCTGTTTGTGAATGGTCACACACACACACTCTAGGGATGCTAAAATTTCATCAAGCCAGTACATTATATCTATTACTAAGGGTTTATCCTCTGAAAATAGGTCTGAATCCTTTATCTGTTGGAGAAATATACATGCTAATGTGTATCTTCATATGATTTTCTGCAGTTTGGATCTCCCTTACAATGTTTACATTCTCTGCAGAATTTTCAAAAGAAATTAGGTTAGAGGGTGTTGGTAATTCTAGGGATATATTCTCAGTAAGTAAGTTCAGATTTCAAGGTTGAGACAAATCAGCTTCACTTAAAATGTTCCAATGAAAGATTTAAAATTTCTTATTAAGGTTACATTTCAGCAGTTAATACTGAACCTGTTTTGAATGTCATGCCACATAGGAACACTAGAAATTCCTCCTGATCCTTAATATGCCAAAAAACTATAGTTATCAATAGTGTATCTACTGTATTTTTCGGAGTCTAAGATGCACTTTTTCCCCCAAAAAAAGAGGGTGAAAATTTGGGTGAGTCTTAAACACCAAATGTTGTCCCACCCACCCCCCACCAGAGGCCAAAAACGCAAGGCATGGAGGCAGCGATGGTCTGTGCCAATCCCTGCAGCCTGGAACAGCTGATTGGGGGTATTCCGCAGTCCGATCTATCCGCCAATCAGCTATGCTGAATCAGGCTGCAATAAGTGCTGAAGCTGATCTGACTGGTCAGAGTTTGCAGCGGCAATCATATTCAGAAAGCACACACAAATAACTGATTTAGGAGGATTCAAAATAATAATAATATACAATACATTATCAAAAGCAGGTTTTCCAAGGTAGCAGTAAATACAAGCAAAACACAAGCTTGTTTTAAATAATTGGGGATTGATTTCAAACTATCCTATGTAATCTTAGTTGAAAAGAAAAAATTGCCATCCTTCTTGATGATACAATTTAAATGTGTTGACAAGATTAAGAAGATTTTAAATTCCTTTCTTTCTTCCTTTCTTTTTTTCTTTCAATGTGAATTTCATCCAAGATATGAAGAGGGCATTTATTTTTCATATTTGAATGCAGGATGTATGTGTGTGCAGAAAAAGACAAGTTACATAGACTCATCTCTCCCCTCTCTCTTCATGATTTTTGCCTGAAATAGCCTTGGCATTTAAAATCAGACCTAATATCTACTTCTTTATTAAGGCTGTGCTATGGAAATTATGCTAATTAAGCTGGAGTGTAATTATAGACTAGAAAGATTATTTCACAGTCAGAATTGAATTGTTGTAGATAAATGTGCATTAACTTAATCGTGTGCAGATAATTAGTTTTTCTATTTACTGAGGGAGGGTAAAAAGAGATGTAATCAGTTACACAAAGCTTGCTCACTCAATTGAACGCATATCTATTGGGATTCCAATAATGAGCATTTTCCTGACATCTGTCTCTATTTTTTTTTTCTTGTAATTAAAATGGTCAGTAGTGACTAATTAACCCATTTAACTTTATTTCCATTTATGACATTTCTTGTACAACAAAGCTAAATCTCTTCTCTATACGGAACATATTTGCAATCATATTTCTACTTTCAGATAAATAAAAGTATTGTTTCAAGTAAAGGGCTGAAATGTGCAGCCTTATCAGTAGGTGTACATTTATCTTCAAGGGAAGGGAAGAAGGCATCTCGCATTTTGTCATTACACCACATGTATCTCTGGATGGATAGGATGCAGGCAAGAAAATTGTAATTTATCAAATATTCTAGATGAGAAATCCTACCTTGCATAGAATACAGTGAGCACACTTTGTAAAACTGGCCTTTGGAGGTAGTTGTAGAAACAACTCAAAATGAGCAAAAGATTATACAGTATGTAGATTATACAAAAAGATTTTATGTATGTAGTGTCTTCATTGTTAAAAGGAAAACATGTAGGTGGTCTGGGTGTAAATAAAGTTAGATATCTAGTCTCCATATTCTCTATATTACTGACAAAATATGAAAGCCTTGACTGACGAACCCACATTGAATGTTGTAGGTCTGTATCTATGGTGAAACTAATGTCAACCATATCATATGAAGGAGTGTGACTTGAAATGGAAGACATAGATTGTAATGAATATGAAATAAAACAAATGAAATGAACTAGTGAATGGGAATGGTGTAATAAAGCTGAATGGAGGTGATTTTACTCCTATGAAATGGAGTCAGTGAATATATGCAGGGAAGTAAAGTTGTAGGTTTAATTGCCAGTGCAATAATGTATGTTCGTTGATAAAGATGGTGTCTTCCAGGTCTCTATAGTTTGGTCATTTTCTAATATTATGCTCAATGAGCCAGACATTGGGGTTTTGGGAGGGGGGAGGGGGATTTAAAACTGTTCTAACAAATTAACCCAGAGAACAAAACAAACAAACAATTTGGGGCTCTTAGAGACCTAAGAATGAGTAAGAAAAGTGTCTTTTAATGAGTATCTGCTTATCAAAAGATCTATTTGTTTTGAATATGTGTAATAATATACATGCATACACACACACTTATAAAATATATAATACTACATAAAATAAAATATAGTTTTATATATATGTATGTATGTTATAAATACACTTATCTCTCTCCCTCTCTCTCTCTCTCTCTCTCACACACACACACACACACACACACAATTTTCAACTAGTCCAAGAGTGATGAGAAAATTTGCATATACCGTATTTTTCAGAGTATATTCAGTCACTTTTTTCCTTTAAAAAGTGACTGAAAATCTGGGTGCATTTTATACATCGAATACAGCATTTTTGGCCTCCTGAAACCCTGCCCATTCACCAAAATGCACGCGCATACCCTTATGGAGGCTTCCAGAGAGCTCCTGGGGGCTGGGGAGGGCAGAAATGAGCAAAAAACAGGGCCTTTTTGCACCCCCAGCCCCCAGCAGCACTCTATAAGCCTCCATAAGGTTATGCATGCAACTTTATTGACCAAAAAACAGCCCATTTTTGTGATAAATGGGCCGGTTTATTGCTCATTTTGGGGGGGCCACCTCCCCAGGAGCACTCTGCAAGCCCACCCAAGGCTATTTATGCCTTTTATTTGAAAAAAAATGGGCCCATTTTCACAAAAAACGGACTGTTTGGGGAAGGATTGCAAACTGCAAAAAGGGGTTTTTTCCCCTTTTGGAAAGCTGTTTAGTTAGAGTGATTGATGAGAATTAAGTTGGTCAAGTACTGTGCCTGCAGAAACAAAGATTTGTTCCAAAGGTAGTCAGTGATTTCCTTCTCCAGCACATTGGTAAATACACCTGGAAACATCTATCTACCGACCTACCTACTTACTCTCACTCTACCTACCTATCTACTGTATCTCTCTCTCTCTCTCTATCCCTCTCCCTACCTATCTACACTCTGTCTCTTCTTACCTATGTACTGTATTTCTCTCCCCCCTCTATATACCTACCTACCTACTCTCTCCCTCTCCCTACCTATCTCCTGTATTTCTCTCTCTATTTCTCTCTATCCCTCTACCTACCTACCTATTTACACTCTCTCTCTCCCTCCCTCCCTCCCTCTACCTACCTACCTATCTACACTCTCTCTCTCCCTACCTACCTACTGTATTTCTCTCTCTCTCTCTCTCTCTCCCTACCTACCTATTGTATTTCTCTCTCTTTCTCTCCCTCTCTGTCCCTCTATCTATCTACCTACATTTTTTAAAAAATTGCCTCTTCAAAACGTGGATGTGTCATACTCAGGTGCGTCTTATACTCCGAAAAATATGGTAACTCATTTTGGGGATACTATCAAGTGTGGTCTTGGGAAAAGAAAAGGAAATATGAAGTAAACTGGAGTGAAAATAGACCCGCTGTAGGAAGAGAAAATATTAGTCTTATATAAAACAAGTATTAGATTATTTTTCTAAAATAATTACCTACAGAAATGATGATATATCTATATATGTTCATTCAAATTCCTTTTATATGTCAGTAAAATCTAAATGATCTTTTTAAAATATTCAGTGCAAGGATACAAAAATGTGTACACACACACACACACACACACACTTTCCATTTTCATCAAAAGTGACCCAAAACAAACAATTGATTTGTTTAACAATCATGACATTCACTTAACGACTCCTGGAAAATGGATTTTTGGGAGGTCCATTAAAATGGACCGCCCTGGGTCCTTTTGGAGAAGGGCGGGATATAAATTGAATAAAAATAAAATAAAATCATGAGTCGAGGACTGCCTGTACACCCTAAAGAAATTTTTTCCTTAAGCAATCTGAGATTTGTTGATACCATTTTTAAGAGTATGAATCAATTGATAATTCCTGTTTTTTAATGTAGGTTTAAAATATTTCAAAAATGGCCACTTAAAAAATATTCTTGACTTTTTGATAGAGAGGTGGTGTATGTTTTGATTCTGTCATGGAGTTTTAAGAAGGCATCTTGGTGCCTTTGAGTGGCCAAAGCATATGCCCATGAAGCAGATATTTTCTCACAGAATTTTATTACAGGCAAGGGTTTGAATTAAAGCTAATTTCAAATTCTGCTGTGTAATTTCTTATATAAGAATAGCAATCACAGTTTTAAAAAATTACATTTCTATTTACATCTTTACTGTCAGTTATATTTTAGCATTTGAGTGATTGAATCACATAATTTTACTGCCAGTGAATCCACTATATAATTAGCAGTACAATAATGTTTTTTTTAAACAATTTTTATTTTTATTTTTGAACAAACACAAACAAATATAACAAAAAACAAAAAACATAAACTCCATCTTCCATTACAAATTGTAGAAAATATGTGAGTTGGTTACAAACTGTGCATCTCTTCCATAGTCATATTCATATTCATATCAAATCACATATTTTAGTTCAAATATATTTATATATATTACAATTATTATACCTCAACCTTCATTTGACTATCTTGTTTCCAGCCATTGATAAAATTTATTCCAAATTTCATAGAATTGTTCACTGTCTTGCTCTCTAATTTCAAATGTTAATTTACTCATCTCTGCACATTCCATAATTTTATAAATAATTTCTTGCTGTGATGGTAATTTGTCATTTCTCCAATTTTTTGCAAAGACGATTCTGGCGGCTGTCAAAATATTTCCAATTAGGTATTTCAAATTTTTGTCGAATGTTTCTAAAGTAAGTCCAAGCAGGAAGAGTTCGGGTTTGAAATCTATATGTTTTCCTGTTATTTTGTCCAACCATGTGTGGATCATACTCCAATAATTTTTGGCCTCCGAGCAAGTCCACCACATATGGTAGTAAGTACCAGGCGTCTGATGACATTTCCAACATTTTTGAGATTTGTTCTTACTCATTTTTGAGATTCTTGAGGGTGATAAGTGCCACCTGTAGAACATCTTGTATAAGTTCTCTTTGTAGGCTGTTGACATCGTCATTTTGTAATTTTGTGTCCACAATTTTTGCCACTTATCTAAGTCAATCCCATGCCCGAGGTTTTTCCCCCATATTATCATTGTTTCTTTCACTTGCTCTTCCTGGAGTTTAAACTCTAGTAAGTAGGCATAGAGTTTTTTAATTATTTTTCCATCGACGCCTGTAGCAGTACAATAATGTTAAAGGGAATGTAAACAACTTGGCAACTAAATGAAAACAGTAGGGAAGAGCAATTATTCTAATCTACGTTCAAATGGTCCTCAATATTAAGATTATGTGCAATTTTACTGCTCTTCCAAATTTCAATCTGATATTCACCAAACATTTGTCTTTTACATTTTATTCTTGTACCTTTTCTCAAAAAGCTCTAACAAAGTAAATAAGAAAGTCAAAATGCCCATTATTCTATACTAAATTCAGACTACTGGTATAGCAATTACTGAAGGGCCATATTTCATAGCAGCTTAATGTATCTTTGTGAAGACAAATGATTAGGAGAGCACATTAGCAAATACATGACAGCTGAATTGCCCTCAACAATTACACCTGCATCTGGAATGAGTGGAGTGTAACAAAACAGGAAAGGAGGGAATAAACACACAAACCCTATGTTTCTGACAAATCAGACGTAAGCTTCATCTTTCTGAGTTCATTTTTGAGTAAGTTTTTAATTAGTCATGATTTTTTTTCTGTTGTCAAATAAGACATAATTTAGTAATTTCTGTGTTATAATCAGATCTACCCTGTTCTATGTTGTATTCTGTGATAATATGGAATAGCCCCATTCAACCCCTAGATTTATTTCCTATAACAGCATAGTCACTACAGTGCTACATTGAAAACAGACATATCATTTTATAGATCAAGATTATATCACAGATCTAAATTAGTGATGACATTGTCTTATTTTGTTAATGGTTGACTTACTCCCTCTGTAGGGAATTGTTTAATGAGGATTTTCAATACTGATACACTCACTGCTTCAATTGACCATGTTTGCGTGGGGGATTCTGGGAGCTTCTAGATGCTCCCATGTGACACCTCTCCTGTGCGAGCTGCACTGGCTGCCTGTGGCTTTCCAGGTGCACTTCAAGGTGTTAGTAACCACCTTTAAAGCGCTCCATGGCAAGGGACCTGGCTATTTGCAAGACCTATCTGCTACCTAATACCTCCCACCGATCAGTCCGCTCCCACAGAGAGGGCCTCCTCAGGGTGCCGTCGGCTAGGCAATGTTGGCTGGCGACTCCCAGGGCGAGAGCCTTCTCTGTGGCTGCTCCTGCCCTCTGGAATGACCTACCCCCTGACCTTCGCATGATCGTGGACCTGCGCCTTTTCCGCCGGGCTTTGAAGACCCATTTATTTCATGCGGCCGGCCTGGCGTAGCTTTTAATTGGTTTTAGAGAGGGTTTTTAGATAGGGCGTTTATCAAAATCAGGCGCACCATTTAATAGATTTTTAATTGTATTTTAATTGTTTTATATTAGTGATTTTATACTATTTGATTTTTATTGAGGCCTGTACACCACGCTGAGTCCCGCTGGGAGAAGGTGCGGTATAAAAATTCAAAAATAAATTAAAAAAAAATATTCCTGTCTAGAAAGAAACTTGCTAGTTCTGTAAAGAGAGCCCAATTTATCCATCTTTTCTTTTTCTTTCCTCCAAGTAATGTCTGTAGGAGATATGCTATCAGATATGTCTCCTCTTTGAAATCCGGAAATTGGAACTGATTTTGAGTGATTTTTTGAAAGTCTCTTGTATACAGTATCATGAGAGATGATCTCAAAACAGTGAAATAAAATATTATTTGATTAGTTCTTAGATGAGACTCCACCAGATATCTCAGGATTCTAAACTAAACTAAACTAAAACAAAAACAAAAAATGGAAGAAAGCAGTGCAAAATGCTTGCAGTATCAATATGCCATGCAATTACTACTAATTAAATCCAGCTCAAGCAGTGTATATATGTATGTATCTGTGTGTATAATACAGATACAGTATAATAGTCAAATATAAAGCAGTTGAAGATTCCTGACAAGCAGTAATAATTTCTATCATTGGTGGTTGCTTTTCATAGTAAAGCAATTTAGTCTCCAGTCTTTATTATAGCCCTTTTCTCCCTTACTACTTTATAAGTGTCCTTTCCCCCACATGTTATTTTACTTCAAGATAGAATAATTGGTAGGTTAACTATCTCAATTGATAAAGTATTTATTTATTTTATGTTATTTTATTAAATTTATATCCCGCCCTTCTCCAAACGGACCCAGGGCGGCGCACAGGAATGTTAAAATACATACAAAACATATAAAATTTAAAAAAACTTATTCTAATAAAACCTGTGCTAAAAAACGAATTAAAATCCCAAATTTAAAACTGTCTAATGGTCAATACAGGGGGTTATGCTAGGCCGGCTAGATGGAATAAATGTGTCTTCAGACACTTGCGGAAGAGGCGAAGGTCAGAGATGGTGCGGAGTTCAGGGGGTAGGTCGTTCCAGAGGGCTGGCCCAGCCACAGAGAAGGCTCTTCCCCTGGGTGTCGCCAGTCGGCATTGTCCAGCTGACGGCACCCTGAGGAGGCCCTCTCTGTGGGAGCGTATCGGTCTGAGGGATGTATGGGGCAGGAGGCGGTCTCGCATATAACTAGGCCCCGAGCCATGTAGCGCTTTAAAGATGGTCGTCAAGACCTTGAAGCGCACCCGAAAGACCACAGGGAGCCAGTGCAGCTCGCGCAGGATAGGTGTTATGTGGGAGTGTCTAGGCACTCCCGTAATCACCCGCGCGGCTGCGTTCTGGACTAGCTGCAGCTTTCAGGTGCACCTCAAGGGGAGCCCCATGTAGAGAGCATTACAGTAGTTGAGTCGAGAGGTGACGAGTGCTTGAGCGACTGTGCGTAGGGCACCCCGGTCCAGTAAGGGGCGCAATTGGCGCATCAAGCGTACCTGATGGAACGCCCCCTGGCCACGGCTGCCACATGATCTTCCATAGACAGCCGGGAATCCAGGAGGACACCCAAATTGCGCGCCCTCTCCACGGGGGCCGGTGTTTCGCCCCCAATGGCCAGTGTTGGAATAATCTGGCTGAACCGGGGCGCCGGAAGCCACAGCCACTCAGTCTTGGACGGGTTGAGCTTGAGTTTGTTACCACCCATCCAGATCCGTACGGCCTCCAAACACCGGGACATAACCTCGACGGCATCGTTGGGGTGGTTTGGGGTGGATATGTACAACTGAGTATCATCAGTGTACAGATGATATCCCACCCCAAAACCACGGATGATCTCACCCAGCGGCTTCATATATGTGTTGAATAGTAGGGGCGAGAGGACCGACCCCTGAGGAACCCCACATATGAGGGGCCTCGAGGCCGACCTCTGCCCCCCTGCAAAAAACATATTGCGACCGACCAGAGAGGTAGGATGAGAACCATTGCAAAACGGTGCCTCCCAGCCCCAACCCCCCCAGTCGGCGCAATAGGATACCATGGTCGATGGTATCAAAAGCCGCTGAGAGGTCTAATAGGACTAGGATAGAGGAATGTCCTCTATCCCGCGCCCTCCAGAGATCATCAACCAACGTGACCAATGCCGTCTCGGTGCTGTGCCCGGGTCGGAAGCCGGAATGGCGCGGGTCTAGATAATCAACTTCCTCCAAGTGTCGCGGAAACTGTTGGGCCACCACACTCTCAACAACCTTCACTAGAAAGTGGAGGTTGGAGACAGGACGATAGTTCTCTAATAATGCTGGATCCAGGGACGGCTTCTTGAGGAGGGGCCTTACTACCGCCTCTTTCAAGATGGCAGGCAAGGACCCCTCACTCAAAGATGCGTTGACAATGCCCTGGAGCCAGCCTCGTGTCGTCTCCCAGGATGCCAGTACAAGCCAGGAGGGACACGGGTCCAATAAACATGTGGTAGCCCTAAGTCTCTTTGACAACTTGTCCATATCCTCGGTGGTAACAAAATCAAACTCCTCCCAGGATGGTGTCACAAGATCAGCCTCGGCCCGCTCGACTGGACCACTGTCGATGGAGGGTAACTCGTTCCGAATCCGAGTGATTTTCTCCTGCAGATAAATCCCAAATTCCTCTGCTCGACCCTGTAAAGGGGCTTCCCGCGGCCTCTGTTGAAGGAGGGAGCGGGTCAACCCCAAACAGGGCGGCAGGGCGGTTATCTGCGGATGCAATAAGAGTGGCACAATACTCACATTTGGCCACTCTTATCGCCACTAAGTAAGTCCTAATATGGTCTCTCACTAGTGTTCGGTTGGCTTCGGAGCGAGAAGATCTCCATCTGCTCTCTCTTGTGGCGCTTCATCTCCCTAAGCCCCTCGGTAAACCAAGGAGCCCAGGTGGTTCGTCGCCGCAAGAGAGGCCGCAAGGGCGCGACTCGGTCCAAGGCCCCCGTGGCCGCACTTAACCATGCGGCCACTAGGTCCTCAGTCGAGTCGCGGGGCAAATCCACAGGAAGTAGTAATGTGCTGAGCAGCATACCATAAGATATAATGAGATAATTAGGGCTAATTTTTCAAACATGTTATATCATTTGAAGGATTTCATTCAGAATACTGCTGCTTATGGGACTTTTGCCATTCTATCTAAGCATTTTAAATTTCTTGCAAAAGTTTTTTTAATAGTATGCTGTGAGTTCATATTTTTTACATCTGTCTTTTGCTTTTCACCAGAGAGATACACGTTACAAGCAATTCATCTCAGAGAACTCAGGCAACAGTATATGTGTTTTGAACTATTTTAGACCAACACATCTGTCTGGGTCTATGATTGTCCACATTTCTTAGTGCATATTTTACACAATGGAAAACAAAGAATCGTACATTAATTCAGCAGGAGCTGCTAATAGCAAAACAGGAGGCTAATGAATTTTAGTAAGTGTGTGTGTAGATAGATAGATAGATAGATAGATAGATAGATAGATAGATAGATAGATAGATAGATAGATAGATAGATAGATAGATAGATAGATAGATAGATAGATAGATAGATAGATGGATGAACCAAATCATTAAAGGAAAGAAAACCAAAAACCTCTATTAGTGGAGATGACTTAGGAGGTCTCTAGTTATACAATCACCTCAGTGTGGGAAATGCATCCAGTGCTGCAAAGTTTAATCATGTTCATCCCTCTCGTCTTTCCTCCTCCTTGACCTATTTTGTGAGGATAAAGCTGAAATCCTGCAACGATAAGGAATGAAGTGCATTATGCTATTACAAGATATGCGGTTCTTTTTTCTGTGTTATATTTTTGATTCCAATCTTAAATTATCACTTTCCCAATGTTGACAAGGTAAAGGGGTTTCAATAGAAAAATTTCTTCTCTTTCAATGTAACCTTCAGGTATGCTAGATAGCAATTTCTTTCACTGGCAGTCAGCTTAAGTGATAGGATATAAAATATAACACATCTGGGGGTCACCAGGTTGGCAATATAGCTTGAACCAGAGATCTTTCAAACATGATTCAGTAATGCTTTAAGCCTGGTATTAATACAATTTTTTGTGGCTTCTATGTGAACTTGGAAAAAGTTACAACTGACTTAAGAATTATTTTACTGAATTAGTTCCTAAATAGTTGCACTTTTTAAAGCTCTTCTGGAAGCCTGAAAAAGTACAGACTTCTTGTATTGAAAGCAGAGAGGTATGCTTGTACAAGATCTAAAATGTTTCTGCAGAATCATGTTCAAAACAATCATAAACCTGGCAAATAGTGGGCATTTTATTAAGATTTTGTGGCCTTAAAATATATCATGACTGTCTTCTGGTAAAGCAAATTAAAAGGACTGAACTATAGAATCCAAACATTAATCTAACTCTGTCAGATATTGAGCCTAGTTTCATTTTCTACTGGGGATTAAAAGGCCCACACTTCACAGGCTTTTCATCTGAAATCAGATTTTTAAAAATGCTGTGAAAACAAATGCTGATTTAAGCTGTTAATCCATATACTATTGTTCCTTATTCTATGCCAATTGTTTCCCATCCGATTTGATTAATTGCCTTTTCTTGATTTGTGGTTTGCATTATGACAGTTAAAAAGCCAACCTTGTCTATTTAAGCTTTGAAAAACTCTTTATGCAAATTGTTTGTAAATAAATAAGGATAAATATTTCATGAATCCACAGGAAGCAAAAGAGTCTATTATTGTTCATTCACTGTCAGCTACTCTTACGTACAGTATCCTCTCCCTGGGAATGACTCATTACAGCTTTGTTAAATGTTTAGAGAGAATATATCTTTGTTCATACTGGAGGATAAAATGGAATAGTTCCTATCTTCATTTTTTATTTTTGGCTTTTCAAAAACATCTGGTTGGCCATGATTGGAAACTGCTGAATTAAATGGATTTCATTGCCTCATTCGGTAATGAAACAAATTGACGAAAAACAATGAAAGAAGAACACCAAGGGCATGATAAACTATAATTACAACATCAGCCTCAAAATTTTGCTTTTTCTTTTAAATGATTGATGCCATTTTTATTAAATGGTTCCTATAGAAATTTTGTTGTACAAGAAAACTTTCTGAACAAAAATGAATAGAATTGCAGAGCTTCTATACTTTAACTGCTTGATTAATATGTGAGCATCCTATTATAAAGCTATGGCTAGTTAATATACTAAACCTTGGACATTTGCTATAACTAAGGGATATTTGTCATACTGCCCAGAATCTCATGGTAAAACAGTGCCATTGGTGATATATGTAACAGTGTCTGTATTCTCCACTCAGCACTCGTGTATCTGCTTGCAACACCTTTTTTCCAAACAGAAAATGACGCAAATCTGCAAATGAAGACAAATGATCTTCTGTAGCACAACAAGCAATAAATAATGGCTAATTTTTCTGATGGAGGGGCAAAAGCTCTTATTGTGCTTTATTGATGTTTAATCTTTCTTTTGAATATCTTACGCTATCTTGCCAAAATCTAAATAGGCATGTGGCATGTTTGCTAAGCTAAGATTTAGTTGCAAATTTTCACATTAATCATTTCAGTACTTTAGAATGACATTCTCATTCTCGCCTGGTATTCAGATATCAATCAACTTTCTTTTGGTAGGCATGACATATAGATTAAAATTAAAATAGCATTGAGAAGCTGACACAAAGTAGCCACAAGATGGGGCTAGCCAAACCATGGTTTGCTGAATATAATCAAATTGTTTGGGTTCGCACGTGACCATGGTGCACAAATAATAAAAATTGGTTCATATCAGATGCATAACGTGATAACGCAACCTGTGTCTTGGTGCAGAAATAAATTATAAAGTTTGACAGAACATGTTAACACTTAGACCGCTTAAGGAAGGGGTCCCCAACCTTTGCAACTTTAAGTCTGAAGCAAAGCTGGCTGGAGAAGTCTGGGAGCTGAAGTCCTTCAGACTTAAAGTTGCAAAGGTTGGGGACCCCTGCCTTAAGGGTCTTCAGACTCAAAATTAAAGCAAACATTAGGATTTTCTCTGACATTCCAAGAGGGAAAGGGGTTCCTATAGAGGCCTGAAAAAAAAGACATGATTGTTTTAAAGATGTGTAACATTATTGCTGCCACATATTCCAGATTATCTTTTTTGAATTTTTTTTAAGCAAATGCTGCCTCACTAAACATGTCCAATTCCCCTTGAACTATGGGCAATTGCTACTTTTGTGTATAAAATGGCAATATGCCATTTTTTTCAGGATTACAAATAATACAGAAAAAAGGTACTTACTGCCTCTTTACAGAAAAGACAGTTGAGTAAGTAACTCAGAATATTGGCGCCTTTTTAAGTTCCCCTTCTACTAGACACATGACCTAAAGCAAACGCATATATATACACCCAACCACAGACACAACATGAGAGAATGCACCATGTTACTTTGTTATACAGAAGGGAAAAAATGTGTTTCTTCCTAAGCATTATTTTTCAGTACCAAATCTTTATTTCTTCATCTCTCCAATAATTGTTCCAAAGCTAAAATGTCATAGATAAACAATAGTATGTAACAATAATAAAGTAAAATATATTCCTTTGAAATAAAAATGAATATCATAAAACTGATTAGATAGGTGTATGCACTTGTGCATGGTCCATATCCTGGATCAGTGACCAAGGATCAGTCTTTAGCTTAGCATGAGATACAAATGCACACAATAATTACAAGTGAGTTAAAATAATGATATGAACCTAGCAATGAATTTTATCTCCTAGTAGTATAATATGCACCCATCAAAAGAAAAGAGAATTAAATTCTTCATTTTTCAGAAGTATTGAGTAGTTAAGTTGCCAGCAGTCTAGATTGATCTGAATGCAGAAAAAAAGAAATTATTTACAAAAGCAAATACTGTGGTTATATTTATACATGCTATACAAACAGATAGATAGAGACAGACAGACAGACAGACATGTTGTTGATACATTTTGCTGGAGTGCTAAGAAAAGCTATGTTGCTGGAGGCTTTTGCTCTAAAATTTGGAAATAGGAGAGATAGTATAAAACAAACCGAAGTAAAGAAAGGAATCTCATGCCTCCATAAAAGTAGTGTATTGGTCCTGTCTGTTGAAGGAAATAAGCTAAAATATTTTGTGTATTTAAAGGTATAGTGACTGCTTCAAGAGAGGATAGGAATCTGTTTGTACTTGCATCTATAATACCTTTTCTTGCTGCAGTAAGTGGTCATTCAGGACCTTAACCTCCAATATCTTCTCTTGTGAGAAAGCTGTCCTCCGTCCGTCCGTCCATCCCTGCAAATCTAATCCTTGGATTGGTATTGCTCCACATCAATGAGATGGCATGCCTGTGCATATTGGCTGTGCTTTTTGTGTATTTTATTTTCGTAATCCTTATCAGGGCTTCCTATAGTGCATTCTATTTCTATTATTTTAGAATAATAGAACTCGAAGATCCTAATAAAATGAACGCTATTTTCTATAATTATTATTTTTTTAATTGGGGTGGTAATGGCAGTAATTACCTTTTCATATACATTCCAGAGGTAATATTCAATATTCCCCCATACCCACAAACAATTTCCTGTTAATACATTAAACTGTGAAGCATTTCAACCACATGAACACTGATGGATCTTTTCTTGTTTCTTTGTATACAGAGAGTTTGGATGGCGAGATCCGGAACTTCCAGAAGTTATTCAGATGTTACAGCATCAGTTCCCCTCAGTACAATCTAACGCTGCTGCTTATTTACAGCATTTATGCTTTGGCGACAATAAGATAAAAGCTGAGGTAAGAAACTCATTTAATAGGAGGGAGTATATCTCTGTGAGTGTTTGTGTGTGTGTGTCCACATCTTGATGTTGCAATTCTGAAGTGGCTTCATCAGATCAATATAAAGTACTTCTGAATAGTAGCTTCCTTTGAACTGGGCTGAAGATGTGACCATTTGGGGGCTGGCTTCATGGATTCAGTTTGGGAAGAATAAAGCTAATTGCCCCTTTTATTGTAAAGGTATGTGAAACATTCAGTGCTCTCTGTGTTATGAATAATGTGCTCATCAATTTTGATACCACTTTTTATTATTTTTTTCCTTACAGTTATGTATTGATGAGAGGGGAAATACAATTTCGTCTGGTTTAGTTGGGTTACACAAGTCTCTAAACTAATCACTTTTTAAAAGCTACTCAGTACAAAATCAAAGTATTTTGATTTTAGCCCATCTTAAACATTCTGGCTTAACAAAAAAAAAGCAGGCTGTTCTGATTTTTATGGAATATGTTAGTTACCTGATCAAGAGACTTTTGTCTTGGGTTGGTCTTAAAAGCAAGTCAGGGACTTCTATCATTTCTTTCTTTCATGAGGGAGTGTAACATTACCCTGCATCTCTTTCTATAAGGGATTGTTCCAAGAATCGATGATTTATTTAGTTCTCAAAAGGCATTGGGAGCTAATGAGAAATCATATTGATGTGGATACTTAAGACAATTTCACGAAAAATTGTACAGGTAGTCCTTGCTTATTGACCATTTAGTCAATGACCATTCAAGGTTACATTGGCTCTGAAAAACAAGGCTTAAAAATGTCCTCAAAGTTGCAGCCATCGCAGCATTTCTGTGCTCATATGGTCATGTATTTGGCACTAGGCAAGTAGCTCCCATTTATGACAGTCACAGTATCCTGCAATCATGTACATATGTGAACTCCATATGTAACTTCATAGGCAGCTTCCGACAAGCAAAATCAATGAGAAAACCAGCAGGAAATCACAAGCCACAGTCATGATTTATTGACCTGTGGTAATTCGCTTAACTGTATCCAGAACTAACAGAAACTGCCATTGTAATTTGGTGCTTAATGACTGTGCTGCTTAGTGATGGAGTTGTGAATCCCTATTGCAGCTGGTAAATGAGTTTATGTGGTCAGTAAATGAGGACACCTGTAGTTGTAATTTTGTTTTGAAAAGATTTTGCATTTATTATTCTCATATGTATAGTTTCCCAATATGTTTTCATTTTTGCAATCAGTTTCTACTTAATCTTTCATTAAGATGATTATTCATCTCTTGATTTTTCTTGGAAAAGAAGCTAATAGGTAATAGTTTCTTTTAAATGTACATCAGCAGATCTTTTGCATTGACATCAAACTGTTCACTCTTAGGCAGTTCTGTAAGTTGCTCTTTTGCCATTAACTTCGGGAAGTCTTTCGGGAGCCTTATTAATTGAACAGCTGATCAGTCCATTCTGCATGTAACCTTTTCTGATTAGGTCTTATAGATTGCTCTTGCCAGAGCTATAGTAAGTTGGCTGCATGAAGTTTATTTTTTCATATTCTGAGCAAACAAAATTTAACCTATGAAATGAGAACTTTTTTTCAAGTGGCCTAGGAATCAGAATCCTGGAGTACTTAATTTGAATCATAGAATAAAAAGAATCTTAGAGATCATCTAATCCAATTGCCTGTCCAGGGCACTATAAAGCATCTCTGACAGATGGCCAACTAACCTCTGTTTACATATTTCCAGCAAAGCAATCCACCTCTTCCTGAGGCAATCCATTATATTGTTAAACAGCCCTTATCAGTATGAAATTCTTCCTAATGTCCAAACTGCTCTCTTATAAATTAAACTCAAGGTTTCCTGGAACAACACTAAACAGAAATGCTTACTGTCTCCTACATGACAGCTCTTTAGCGATTTTGAGACAGCTGTCATGTTTCCCAGCAATCTTCTGTTGTCAGGCTAAACCTAGTCAACGATTTCTAATGTTCTTTGTATTTCTGTTGTAATGATTGCTGCTCTCCTCTGGACATAGTCCAGTCTCCAGTGTGTTTCCTAAACATAGTGTCCAGAACTGGATGCAATATTATTAGTGTTGTCTAACCAGTTCAGAATAGAGAGGAAAGATTACTTCTCTTGCTCTTTACACCACACCTCTGTTAATGCAGTTTAGAATTGCATTTGTTTTTTTCTTTTCTTTTCAAGTGGTTCATAGTGTTGGCTAACATGTTCAGCATGCGAACCATCAAAATATCCTGAAACTTTTTCTGTACATTTTTACCCAGTGCATGGTGTCCTCGGTCATATTTTTGCTTTTTTTTCCTGTTTGAAGAACTTTTCTTTCTGTGAAGATTCATCTGTTTGGTTTCTGTTCATTATTCCAGCTTGCCAAGATCTTCCTGAACCTTGATATTGTCCTCTAACATGTTTGCTGCAATTTAACTTTTTGTTATCCACAGATCTCATAAACATATTTTAACCCTTTATCCAAGTCACTTATACATATTCGAATAGTACAGGATCTAGAACAGAGTACTGTGGTACATTATTTAATTACTCCTACCATCTGGATGTGGGGACAGTAACGTATGCTTGTTGGGTACAATTGTTTAGCTAGCCTGATAGTATGCATATAATAGTAGCACAGACCCATTCATATATTACCATCTTCTCAACTAGGATCTCAACCTTGCCGGTCAAGATTTACTTTGTCTACCACATTCCCATGATCAACTAAACCAGCCACTCTAACAAAAGAGAAAATCAGATTGATTTAGGAATCCTTTACTCCAAATGTAGCTCCCACATTAGCTAAGTACAGTAGCTGCTCCAGGCATAAACCTTAAAAAACAGTTAATGACAGCAAGATTTTGAAAAATAAAATTTGTTGCCCTGCCATCTATTTTGCTGCAGTCATATATGATAAAATATGCTTTCATTATGAGTTCTAAAATAAAATTCTAGTACCAGTTCAGTTCAGTAGGGGTCCTCATTTTACCGACCTCAGTAGGATGGGTGGCTGACTCAACCTTAAGCCAGTGACAATCAAACTGCCAAACTGTTGACAATCGGCAATCGGTACTGCATTGTAACCACTGTGCATGACTAATATAAATAGATTAAATGATTCTGACTATCAATGGCTGTATTTAAAAGATCCAGATGATTATTCTGTTAATATTCAATTTTGCCATGTCTCTTTTAAAAAAAAGTATTTTCTTTCTGAACTGGATTACATATTTCTGCTTCTAGCTAAGAATTGAAACTACAATGAATGATGGTAGAAAGGCAAAGCAAAAATCAAGACTAAGAATGCTTTATTTGTCTGAATAGGTTTTAAGCGCAGAATTAATACAGGACCAAAATATGTCAGAAATTACCCCAGCTGCGCCAGGTGAGAAAAAAGTAAATCTAGTTTCGGATCAGATTAGAGACTATTCTAGACTAGCATTCTTTTTTGCATCCGTGCCGACCAGCTAGTATATTACCTTTGCTAGTAAGAAAAAAAACATAGTATGGTACAATCATATATCCATTCTTAGATTAAGAAATAAATCATTTTCATTTAATATGCAATATGCAAACATCTTATGCTGCTATCCCTTCTGCAAAAATTCAAGACAATTCTATATTTTGATTTCTTTTGTTTTTAACCCATACAAATTGGAACAAATATATTAGGTTAAAAGGATAGTTTTGAAGTCAAGCCCTGATTTTCATCTCCTACTCTCATTCATTATTGCACTGCACTTGATCTTAAAAACTTTTTGAATAGTTCATTTATAAAATATTTACTAGTGGCATTAGTCAGTATTATTTAGCAATTCATTTCAGAACATGCCATCAACAGTTGGGATTCAGTTTTACAAAAGTCCCAACAGTTAATGATTTGTTGATCCACATACGATCAGATTGAAGTTCTTGTGACAATAGAAATTAAAATTGAGCCTATGCTTTCTTTGAGTTTGTTTATTCTGCAAATAATGAAGAATTAATGGCTAGTTCTTTGCAAAACAGTGGCCAGATAGGAAGGCATGAAAAAACATGTACTAGCCATTGTGCTTCTTATTTTTCACTCATTTTTTAAAAAGAATTCAATGGAATTCAATTTTCTGAAGCAGTATATTCCTCCCCTGTAACATCCATACATTAAAGAGGGACAATATGTGCTTATGATTTTGATTTTTTGAGAAATTTTAATCCTTAGATAGTATTTGTAGCTTTAATTTGATTTGAACTCATCTCTTAGCTTAATTACAGAAATCCATTCCAGCACCTATTTTGTCTAATTGGTGGTGTTGCTTTTTCATTTATACATAAAATAATGGGCAGTCTTGAGGCTTAGGTTTGGGGTGAGGATTCTCAGTTAACTCCAAATGTTTATCCTGAATTGTTAACTTTAATGCAAGAGCGGTAATCATATTGTGTAGTGGTTTTTTTGTTTGTTAATCTAATTGAAATCAAATCAAATTTAGCATTAGTTCTTGCCTTAATTCTTAGACCTGTCTTTGACTAAACTTGCACATGATTGAAAGTCCACAAACTGTAAGAAAGGTCCTGAATCTGAAAAAAAAATGCTGAGTAAAATTTCCTGCTCATTTATAAAATGACATGTCATCATGTTTCAGATGGACTTTGTCATATAGTTGTCAGAATACAATCAAATTGAATCTTTTGCTGGCTGAAAACCAGCTAGACTGGTGTGGTAGAAATTATGTGTACCATGTGAACTGGTGGTAGGCGACAATAGGAAAATTCTAAACTGCAACAATTAGTGTTGCAACTTATAAGTCTTTTAAATAGATAAAATTGAAGGATAGATCTTATCTTATTAAGGAAGAAAACAAGGAGAATAGCAGTACAGGTCTAGTTGCAAACTTTTTTTTAGAAATGGACTCTTGTTAAACAGAAAGGTCATTCTTCTGAAGTAATTTCTCACAGTTTTAAAGTAATCTAGCTCTTCTGTATGAGATCACTTCACAAAAGGATTGTATTGCACGGTTTCACATGCCAGTATCATTTTGTCCTGATGGAAAATGGCAGCAGGCCATCAGTGGCAATGCTATAACAGGTCACAAAGGTTTCTGGCATCAGTGACTTTTTTCTGAATGCTAGGAAATTAATTTCACCCATGAAAGCCACAGTAGCCGCGGACTGGTTAGAGAGGCGAAATAAGGGGGCAGTGACTAGTGAACTACCCATTCTATTTCTCTGCCTGCCTTCCATCCTTAACAAACCCATTTGTAAGTAAGAATATTGCTTTCATTCACTTCATGCATCTTTGCCCATCATTTTATTATAACGAAAGTAATTAAAATGTATGCAGGACAGAAACTAGGAATATTTTCTTCCATTCCTTTTCTACTGTATAGTGGTCCAACCCAACTTTTGCCTACAGGCTAATTTTCACCAACAGTACATGGTCTGTCAACCTTTCATTTATCTCACTTGGAGGCAGTTAGCAAAAGATGCGAGCCACAGATGGGTGATGATCAGCTTGGACAATTACAAACTGGCTGTTCAAGCCTTCTGTAAATTGTAAGTAAAACCAGGATTTATATGGTTGGATTTTTGTAAGTGGGGTGGGAATGGATAAATTATCCAAACTCACATACCATCACACTTAATTATTGTTAAAAAGTTAACGCTTGTTTGTCAGTTGATTGCTTCTACTCTTGATCTGCATTGGTCTGTGTTTCTATGTTCTTGACCCTTTGACAATGCATTCATAAAGGAGCTTTTACTTAATTTTGTTCTTTATTTATTGAATTAGGCTATGTATGCTTCTAAATAAGTTACAACAATCCATTACAAGAACTTGCCTTCTTCATGTATTTATCCAGAATAACTGTCCTAAATAGTTTTAATTACAGCACAGTCATTATTTTAATTATAATCTTTGTTACACCAACCTAGATTTTTATTGCCTTTTAATTGAAAAGACATATCTAAATTTCCGTCACTTTGCCATCAGTCAAGTTTATTGAAATTAGCCTGTTCTTTCTTGTTTCCTCTATTTTTTTTTTTAAAGTCTTCTATTTTTATAATAAACATTTCATACAATATGTTAGCTATAAAGCCGTGATGTTGAACCTATGGCACGCATGCAAAAGGTGGCACGCAGAGCCATTTGTTAGGGCATGCAAGGCGTTGCCCTGTCAGCTCCACGGTCTGGTACACGCAGACCAGTGGTGGAAATCGAGCATCCATTTACATACCAGGGCCTCCAGAGGCCCCGTACTGGAATGATCCCTCCCCTGGCCTGCCCCCCCTGCTCAGTCCCCCTGCCTGCCCGGTCTCTGCTTGCTCGCTTTCTTGCCTCACCTGTCCGCACCATGCTTGCCCCGCCCACCCACTTTATTTACCGGAGTGGAGGACTCAGCTGTTGGAAGAAGCCTGCGCTTCCTTCTCTTTGACAAGCACCTTGCAAAACCAGAACTTTGCAAACTGCTCCTCAAAGAGAAGGAAGATGGGGGGGGGATTTCCTTCCTGCACTGCAGGCACGGCCTTGAGGGGAAGATATCCTATCAAGGCAAGAACATCCATCGGATCATCGTGAAGTGAAGCGCCCTCAGGCATATTCTGCCAACCTTGGGCAGCTGAGGCAGGTGAAGTGAGTGGGTGGGAAGCTCCAAAAGTCTGGCAAGAAAGGGAGGGGGTGCCTGGTGGGTGCTGGGCACAGCTTCCCTTTCAGCCTCCAAAGCCACACTCAGCCTACTCAGCTCCCGGAGATGCTTTTCTGGCCAGCCGGCGATTTATAAACAAAAATTAACCATCTTCTTTATAAACTTTCCTTTTCAATGAGAATGTCCTGGAGCGTCTCCCAGCTGGGAAGAGGCACCAAGGGTGGGGCCGCCAAAAGCCCAACTGCATCCAGCAACGGGGCACAAAGGAGAGGCTGCCCAGCAGAACTAGGAACATCCCCAGGTTGGTGGGCTGGCAGGGAGGTTGCATGGGCCTGGATGCAGTGGGGAGGCAGGGGTCTCCCTGCCTCCCCATGGCTGCCCTGGGCACATGCAATGGGCAGCAACCATCCGCCTGCAGCTCTTAGAGGAAGGAGATACGGAAACGAAGCCTGAGTGGCATCTCTGCCTCCTTCCTCAAGAACTGGCTTCGGGGACAGACAGCCTCTACCACGACTGCACTCTTCACTTGCCTTCCACCCAGAGGCCCTGGTGGCGGGGTGCCTCCCATTTTGTCTCCCAAGAGACTGGGTGCAGCAGAACATAGTGCAGCGAAGATGTGTCCATGTCTACTATTACTATCACCACCACCAGCAACAGTGGGGTAGCAGTGTCGGCGGCTGCTCTTTCCTTCTGTGGGCGTGGCTGCTCTCTGCTCCCCATGCTTTGCAGCCTGGCTGGAGATAACCGCTGCTGAAGTGGGGTTTCACTTGCTGCCGCTCGGACATCAGGGAGGTGGGAGTAGCGCTCTCCGTGTTTGGGGAAAGGTGGCCAGGCCCAGGCGGCTGCAGCCAATCCTCCATTGACCCCTAAAGAAGAGAAGGCAGCAGATGATTTGCTCATACAACCAATTATCCGCCACCGCTTCTTCTTTAGGAGTCAGCTGGATAAAATGCTTAACAATAGTGAACAATAATGAAAAACTAATAAATTAGCTATAAGAGCTTAATGTCTCCTTGTGTCTTTACCTCTAACCATTCCTTTTGATGAGATGAGCAGGAATGTGCCATTGCTTCGCTTCAGTGGAGCAGTCAACAACCTGTACTGATTCACTGAAATTCATTCAGCTTCCCTCTAACTATCCCTCTTGTTAAAAGTATTGTGGCTTTCCTTTTATATTATTTTTAATTTCATATTTTGAGATTTTAAAACCAGTTGAGATGTTCACACTAACTTCATTTTACCTGCATAACTATTAATGGTAAAATGTTCTACAGTTCTCAAAGGCAGTTTAAATGGACGTTATATTCTGTTATTCTATGTATTTGCTTACCTAAATATTTTATGCCATGCTTCATTTATACAGATTCTGAAATGGTTTACAACATTTTAATAAAGCAGAGCCATAAAATGAAACTGTCCAATTAAATGGCCAAGAATATTATTGGAATTAATGGCTGGGAAAAGCCATCAGGCAAAGACTTTATTAAAACATACTTAGATTGAGGTCTGGTGTATTATAGGGGGAGGCAAACTATATGCAGGCAAGCTTTCGTTGTAATAGCTCACTTTGCTAAAGCCTGTATGATAAGATAAGATGTTTCAATGCATACTTGAGAGTTACATATGACACAGCAAGCAAGGCATATATAAATATCTAGAGCAGGACTGTCAAACTTCCAGCCCACAGGCCAGATGTGTCACACACTGGCCACGCCCACACCCGGTTTAGCAAAGCGGGGGAAAGTCCTAATACATCACATGACACTGCCATGACAACATGAGTTTGACACCCCTGATCTAGAGTATGCTTTGTAAATGGAAAAGAAATGATGATAGAAATGAAATCAGATATACCTCCAACAATTTAAATGTCTATAAATACTGTACATTACATTAAAAATATGAAAAAGGAAAAGTTAGAATCTAATATTTACAAAAAAAAATTCTTCATTTTCCTTCTCTTTTTTGTATGTTTAAATAATACATAGTAGAGATTTTCACTTAGCTCACAGATTTCAATTCTTACTTACATTGCTAAAATAATGTAATGTATTTAATGTACATTAATGTTTTCTGTGGCTAATTTGTAATAAAAAATCTACATCACTAGCTGCACATTCTTGATAATTAGTCCATTATATATTTCTATATTTTTTCTCCATTTTTTAAAAGCAAAGTTCTGGGGTCAAGCAAGTTAAATTTTGTATTTTGTAAATAATTAGATTTAGGTTTAGAAAAGTGAGTTGGGGAAACATGAGAATAGTATTTATTTATTTATTTATTTATTTATTTATTATAATAATAAAATAAATAAATAAAAAATAAATGAGAATAGTGAGATCAAACCTTGTGCTATATCTCTTCCTCAGTTCTTTTATATTAAGCTAGTTCCACTTTCTGATTAAACTTCACTGGAATGTTTGGTTCTGCTGATGTCTGCAAGTCAAATGTCAAACTCCATATGGTTTAAATTGAATTAGAGTTTGTCAGTTTATTTCTCTGATGTAAGCTATGTGTTCCAACTATGATCTCATAGACAATGAACTCTCATCTCTTGATTGGCAAATTCTATTCACTGGCTCTAATACTGCTGACAACCATTAAAACATTTTCTTGTGTGAATCATTAAAATTTACGTACCACTAATAACCCCCAAAACCAGAAAAAAACAAATTACCAATAACAATAAGTAAACTACAATCCAGAAAAAAAATCTCTGGCGAAAAAACAAAACTAACTACATAGGTAACTTTAAAAGCCGCTACAAAAAATTATGCCAACAAATAAAGACTGAATGCACCAACTACCACATCAAGCAAGAGGAAAACCTTCTGCGCACAAAATTCACCCGTGCCTTCTATAATTTTATAAACAACAAACTTAAAGACTCGAGATCCATCCCACCCCTAAAAGGACCAAACGATAAAGACTATAATGATGAAACTGTTAAAGCCAATCTCTTTAACACGTTCTTTGGCTCAGTCTTTGTAAACAGCAACAACACATACCCTATATTTCCCACTCATATTACAAACAATTATAACGATTACGATGATCTAATACATATCAATTTTACAGAAGACAACATTGAAAAGGCAGTCTAAAACCATCTCTATCAAATGGAATTTCTGGACTCCTACATGAATAGATAGCTGCCTTCCTGTCAAACAGGCAACAAGTGGTCAAAATAGGAAGCACTGTATCAAATATTGTGCTTATTAACAGTGGTGTTCCCCAAAACAGCAGTTTAGGACCAACACTCTTTATACTGTACATAAATGACCTTTGCGATCATATTAACACAGCAACTGTGTTCTCTTCGCTGATGATGTAAAACTCTTTAACACCACCAACAATGCTACCACACTTCAAAAAGACCTTGACTAGGTGTCAGATTAGTCAGACAAGTGGCAACTTCAAATCTCAACCAACAAATGCTCTGTCTTACACATTGGCAAAAAAAACCAGAACATAAAATACAAGCTAGATGGACATGATCTTGTAGATGACCCGCACTCTGTCAAGGACCTTGGAGTACTCATTTTTAAAGATCTAAGTGCCAGAGCCCATTGTAACAACGTTGCCAAAAAGATATTAAGAGTTGTTAACCTAATCTTACATAGCTTCTTCTCTGGTAACATTGTACTACTAATTAGAGCATACAAAACATTTGCTAGACCAATTCTCGAATACAGCTCATCGGTCTGGAACCCGCACTGCATATCAGACATTAATACAGTTGAGAGAGTACCAGAGATATTTCACGAGAAAAGTCCTCCATTCCTCTACCTGCAATAAAATACCTTATGCCACCAGACTTGAAATTTTGGACTTAGACAAAATAGAACTATGCCGCCTTCGGTCTGACCGAAGCATAGTACATAAAATTTTCTGCTACAGTGTCCTATCTGTCAATGACTACTTCAGCTTCAACCACAACCATACACAAGCAAACAACAGATACGTAAAGTGTCTGGTTTAAGGTAAACCACTCCAACTCATTTTCAGAAAATATGACTTCAGCAACAGAGTGGTCAATGCCTGGAATGCACTACCTGACACAGTCATTTCTTCCCTTAACCCCCAAAATTTTACCTTAGACTGGCTACTGTTGATCTCAATCCATTCCTAAGAGATCTGTAAGGGGTGTGCATAAGCACACCAACGTGCCTACCATCCCTAATGTCCCTTTTTAGTTGTATCCTTTTCATGCATTCAAAATAATGTACATACTTTTATCTGTTATCATATATATATATATATATATATATATATATATATATATATATATATATATATATATATATATATATATATATATATATATATATATATATATATATATATGAAGATACTATGTTATATATATATATATATATATATATGGCATTGCTTGCTTCGGGTATTTTCCCGTGTATAAGGCATGGAAATGTTATTCCTATATGTTATATATATATATATGTTTGGCTTAATAAATAAATAAATAAAGAACATAACATAAAATAAAACAATATTCTAACAATATTTTAAGTTACAACTCGAGCTTGAAAAGTTTAATTTTGCTAGGTGCAATCAAAGCAAACTTCACTCCTGGCAATTGTATGCACAAACAGAAACTTCTTTCTGATGGTAGTTGCTAGCATTTCCAGAGGTACTCTCTTTGATTTCATCTATCTACTTTACTCATTATTTTCTGTTTCCTCCAATCTTTCTAAATATAATCTCTTTTGCTAATCTGTCCTCCACTGACCTGATACCCACACACATACACACACACACGTTTCTCCTTACGTTGCCTCGAGGCAGTAGTCAGCTTTTTGTTGTTGTTGTTGTTGTTCAGGAGTGATTAATTTTTCTTGTAATCCATGGAGCTCTTAGTAACTGTCCTCAATTCATGATTTCAATGTGTCTGTTATTGTTCTCTTGTTCTTTCTTGGTATTCAGCGTTTAGTATAGTACTCAGTGGTCTGATTTTTCCAAACTCAACCCTCATTTTCCAAAGCTTTCTCAAACTTCCACTATACATGCAGTGTCACCCAAATTATCAGGTATATTTATAGCATTTATTTCTTCAAATTTATATCCCACACCTATCTCCGGATTGGACTCAGGGCGGCGCACAGGAAAGGAATAAAATGTAAAAAAAAATAAAAATACAGGATATTAAAAATAAAATAAATTAAATTGCACCCGTGCTAAAATTGCCAATTAAGACCCATTTCTAAAATAAGATTAAAATTTAGAGCTATGCCAGGCCAGCCTCGTGAAAGAGATATGTTTTTAGAGCCCGGCGGAAGAGGCGCAGGTCCATGATCGTGTGGAGGTCGGGTGGTACGCCATTCCAGAGGGCAGTAGCTGCCACAGAGAAGGCTCTCACTCTGGGGGCCGCCAGCCGGCATTGTCCGGCAGATGGCACCCTGATGAGGCCCACCCTGTGAGAGTGGACAGGTCTAAGGGAGGTATGTGGTAGAAGGCGCTCCCGCAGATAACCAGGTCCCATGCCATGGAGCGCTTTGAAGGTGGTCACTAACACCTTGAAGCGCACCCAGAAGGCCACAGGCAGCCAGTGCAGCTCGCGCAGGACAGGTGTTATATGGGAGTATCTCGACACTCCCAAAATCCCCTGCGTGGCTGCGTTCTGGACTAGCTGGAGCCTCTGGGCAAACCAGCGGGGGAGCCCCATGTAGAGAGCATTACAGTAGTCTAGGCGGGAGCTGACGAGGGCTTGAGTGACCATGCGTAGGGCATCACGAGCTAGAAAGAGGTGCAACTGGCATATCTGGTGAACCTGATAAAAGGCCCCCCTGGCCATGGCCGTCAGATGGTCATCCAACGACAGCCAGGAATCCAGGAGGACACCCAAGTTGCAGGCCCTTTCCGCGGGAGCTAGTATCTCGCCCCCAATAGCCAGAGATGGTACCAACCGGGCTATATCGTGATGCTGGAAACCACAGCCACTCGGTCTTGGACAGGTTGAGTTGAAGCCTGTTTCTCCCCATCCAGGCTCGCATAGCCTCCAGGCACCGGGACATCACTTCAATCGCATCGTTGGGGTGGTCAGGGGTAGAGATGTACAGCTGGGTGTCATCAGCGTACTGATGGAATTCTACCCCAAAACCACGGATGATCTCACCCAGCAGCTACATATAAATGTTGAACAGGAGGGGTGAGAGGACCGACCCCTGAGGCACCCTACATGTGAGGGGCCTAGACGTCGACCTCGGCCCTCCTGCCAACACAAATTGCGACCGGTCGGAGAGGTAGGAGGAGAACTACCGCAGGATGGTGCCTCCCAACCCCAGCTCCTCCAGCCGGTGCAATAGGATACCATGGTCGATGGTATTGAAAGCCGCCGAGAGGTCTAATAGGACCAGGATAGAGGAATGACCCCTATCCCAAGCCCTCCAGAGATCATCCACCAACGTGACCAATGCCGTCTCTGTGCTGTACCCGGGCCGGAAACCGGACTGGCGCGAGTCTAGATAGACAGTTTCCTCCAGGTGCCGGGGGAGCTGTCGTGCCACCAGACTCTCAACAACCTTCACAAGAAAGCGAAGGTTGGAGACCGGACGATAGTTGGCTAATACAGCTGAGTCCAGGGAGGGCTTCTTGAGGAGGGGCCTCACGACCGCCTCTTATTGAAGCACATTCATCTTTATCTTTTGTCAATGTTACCCCAAGATAAATATAAAATCTATTTGTGAAATTCAGCATTAAACACACCTTAAAGCATATCTTTTAGCAATGCTTCCAAAAGACCGATGTATAATTTCTTATTCATCTTAGTGAGTTCATGCAGCAGTTATGTGACATTTGGATCTTTAGATGATGATAAAGTGCATACTTCATTTCATGTGCGACCTTTACATTTTTCAACTTAAGGAACTAATAAATGTCATCATGTGCAATGTAGTATTTAGTCTAAAGTTAAATATCTCAAAAGGGAAAGGATATTTTATTGTTTGTTCTGGGTCAGTTAACATTTTGTAAATTAAAAATTCATAAAGTCATTAGAATGCAAGTAATATCAATTCCACATAGATCCTTTTGGATGAAAACTATTACATAATATAATGAGTTGTTTAAGTAATGAAACACTATTGTGAAATAATGCAGTGACATTCACTTTAAATATAACATTATAAGAGAAGATAAGCATATGTAAATCAGAGGGGTAAAGCAGTCATGAAAAATTAATATTAGAATATCATGGTTGGCTATAAACATATACTGTAAATATCCCTGCTCAAAGATACCAAATGATATCTATATCTTCATTCTATCTATACTGCCCTAACCAGTATATGCTTTTTTAAAATTAGTTAAAGAAGTTGCTTTTATGTTTAAAGAAATACAGGTATTCAGCCTACAACCATTCATACCGCAACATTCAATATTTGGAAGGCTAGAAAGAGCATTCTGAACAATTGCAAGAAAGAAAGCTGGAAAGTGTTTAGAATGAAGGCTCTTTTGTCTGGAACAATCATGGAAGGCCCTCATTTATTTCCCCCTTATTTTCATTTTTCCTGATACTTCTGTATTTTATATTTTGATAAAGTAATAAAAAAATAAAATGTCAAGAGGAAAAGGAGAGGAAAAATACTTTCAGCCTTGCAAGATTCAGTTTTTATTTATTTATTTATTTTATTTTAATTTATTTTAATCACATTTATATCCCGCCCTTCTCCACAAGGACCCAGGGATTTTACAGGAATTTTAAAAGCACAGGAATTTTAAAAGCATACAAAACAATACAATAAATACAAAATTTAAAAATATATTAAATTAAATTATAATCCTATGCTAAAATCAAATTAAAATCCCCAATTTAAAACTATCTAAATAGTCTCGACGGGAGGGTTTTAATAGATATTTAATAGATATTTAGATATTTATTGTATTTTGTGTTTTTAAATAATGCCTGTGCGCCGTCCTGGGTCCTAACAAGGAGAAGGGCGGGGTATAAATTTAATAAAATAATAAATAAATAAATAAAATAAATAAATAGGCCAGCTTGCTGAAAAAGATGTGTCTTTATATTGAAAAAGTTTTATTGGTTTTACAGTTTTTCAATAGGGTGGGGTAAGGGATACAAAGAAATTTTGAGAGCATTCACGTCAAAGTCGTCGGCCCTTCCGGGACTTCAAAATAAATCATTAACAAAAAACATTTTTCATACACTACAAAGTGAAAGCAAGTACATATTTCTAAGTTCTCAGTTCTATGCTGTCAGTCATTTACAAAAATCCAGATACACATGTTATACAATATTACTCAAAAAATCAAAGCAAAGTTATTTTTTAGATCTAAGTCTCTTGGCAATTGTATCTTCTATCTCTCCTCCCAGGCCCCCAGCGGGCGGGGCTGTGGCCCCCCCTGCCCCCCCCTAGATCTTCCCCCAGGACAGAGGAATGTTTTTTAAGAAAGGCTTCCGCCTCAGCAACTGTTTTAATCCTCACTCTTCCTCCTTCCCAGAACACCAGCATCCCTTCGGGCGTCACCCACCTGAACCAGATCCCGTGATCAAACAATTTTTTGGACAAGAAGGAAAATTTCCTTCTCGCTTCTCTAATCTTTCTTGGGATCTGCTTCAGGATGGCAACCTCCTTTTGTTGGTAAATTAACGGACCTCCTCTTTGCACTTTCAAGATTTCCTCTCTGGTTGACCTTCTAACAAATTTAACATGTATCTCTCTGGGTACTTCATTTATCCTGGCATATGCAGAGTTTATTCTGTAGGCTAGGTCAATGTCCCCCCTGATCTCATCCTTAGGTTTATGTAAATAGTCTGCTATAATTGTGCTCATGAGTTCAGGGAGACATTCACCAGGTTCCTCAGAAACATTCTGAAATCTCAAAAAATATGTCATCCTTTCCATATCAATCCTAGACACATGCCCATTTATTTCCACAACCTCATTAGTAACATTTTAAATCTCTCCCTTAGCCCCCGCCAGCCCCCCTTCCAACTCTTCATTCTTCTGTGTGTTCTCCAGCACTTGTTTCCGTGTGTCCAATAGCTCCTTTTTAAAGTTAATATTTTCTTCTCTCTGGGCCTTGATTTCTTGTACCAAAGTTTGTATAACAGATTCAAGAGAAGCCATCCTTAATTCTAAGCTTGCCAGTGCTAATTCTTGTGCCATGATTAGCTGTTAAAGTCAATGCCACTAAAATGGCGTTTTTTGGGTGGGGCTGTTGAGGCAAATCAGGAGCCAAAAGTTCAAATCAGGATTGTAAAGTTCAGGAACCAAGAGAGAAACAATTTTCCAGATAAAAAGATGTGTCTTTAGACACTGGCGGAAGAGGCGGAGGTCCGTGATGGTACGCAATTCAGGGGGTAGGTCGTTCCAAAGGGCAGGGCCCGCCACAGATAAGGCTCTTCCCCTGGGTGTCGCCAGATGGCATTGCCCGGCTGACGGTGCCCTGAGAAGGCCAATTCTGTGGGAGCGGATCGGCCGAAGGGAGGTATGGGGCAGGAGACGGTCTCGCATATAACTAGGCCCTGAGCCATGGAGTGCTTTAAAGATGGTCGTCAAAACCTTGAAGCGCACCCAAAAGACCACAGGAAGCCAGTGCAGCTCGCACAGGATCGGTGTTATATGGGAGCATCTAGAGGCTCCCGTAATCACCCGCGCGGCTGCATTCTGGACTAACTGTAGCTTTCGAGTGCACCTCAAGGGAAGCCCCATGTAGAGAGCATTACAGTAGTCGAGTCGGGATGTCACGAGAGCTTGAGTGACTGTGCGAAGGGCAGCCCGGTCCAGTAAGGGGCACAATTGGTGCATCAGGCGTACCTGATGAAACACCCCCCTGGCCACGGCTGCCACATGGTCCTCCATAGACAGCCGAGAGTCCAGGAGGACACCCAAATTGCGCACCCTCTCCATGGGGGCCAGTGTTTCGCCCCCAATGGCCAGAGTTGGAGTAATCTGGCTGAACCAGGTGCCGGAAACCACAGCCACTCAGTCTTGGATGGGTTGGCTTGAGTTTGTTATTACCCATCCAGATCCGTACGGCTTCCAAACACCGGGACATCACCTCAACGGCATCGTTGGGGCGGTCTGGGGTGGATATGTACAACTGAGTGTCATCAGCGTACAGATGATATCCCACCCCAAAACCACGGATGATCTCACCCAGCGGCTTTATATATGTGTTAAACAGGAGGGGCGAGAGGACCGACCCCTGAGGAACCCCGCATAAGAGGGGTCTCGGGGTCGACCTCTGCCCTCCTATCAACACATATTGCGACCGACCAGAGAGGTAGGATGAGAACCACCGTAAAACGGTGCCTCCCAGCCCCAACCCCCCCAGTCGGTGCAATAGGATACCATGGTCGATGGTTAACATTACAATGAAAATAGAGCAAGACTTCTGGTTGTGCTACTTGTCTGGACTACTTTGAAGGGCTAAAGTGGCTGACACATTCCGATTAAGAAAAAAGAAAGCATATGCCATAAGGCTGGGTGTCAGCTGATTTGAAAATAAACGTGCCAAAAATTCTGTTTAAGAATTCTTCTTATCAGAGCATACTGAACAAAAGATTCCATCAAGAATTCAGAAGAATTTGCCAGTATTGTTTTAAACCCGATTGATTTAAAGTAGACTCTGAGAATCAGAGTAACCACATCTGTAGGGAAAGAAGATTAACCAAAGATTATAAAGATGATACCAGGTTGTGGCCTTCAAGAAGATAAAATCCATTCTTAAACAAGTATAGCTCCTTATGCATCAATGGGCTTCAGGAGTAATTCTAAGGAATTATAAAATTTAGTCTAATAGCCTATTCTAGGATTCAAGTTTCTAGGCTTGCAGAAATAACCTTTATAGCAGGGGTCCCCAACCCCCGGGCCGTGGACCGGTGCCGGTCCGTGGCTTGGTAGGCACCGGGCCGCAGGGCCGGAGAGGAGGAGGAGGGAGGAGGGGGCAGCCCCCTGGGGAGAGCGCGCGGGAGAGCTGTTCGCGCCGTTGGAGTGTGGCTCTTCCACCCTCCTCGATGTTTGGACTCCTGGCCGCTGCCGATTCCCTTCCTCCCTCCCCCTCCCTCCCTCCACAGCCGGCATGCTGGCCACCCGTCGTATTCCTCACACACACACACACACACACACACACGGAGGCTTCTCAGCTCCTGGAAGGAGCCTGAGCGAGCAAACGAGCGACCAAGCACGGCGGGAGCCGGGCGGCCGGGGCAGGCTAAGGCGAGTGAGCCAGGCTAAGGAGGCTCCGCGGGGGGTGGGGGTGGGGCGGGGACGACGACAGACAGACAGAGGCACAGAGAGAGACGGGGAGGGAGGGGGGAATCAGAAAATGACAGACACACACAGAGAGAAAGAGAGAGGGAGGGAGAGAAAGAGAGACACAGAATGAGCGATTAAGTGCGTGAATGCGAGACAGACACACACACACACATAGTGATAGATGGGCAGACGAAGGAGAGAGAGACAGAGATAGAGAGAGAGAAAGAAAAAGAAAGAAAGAAAAAGTGGGAGAGAGAGAGAAAGAAAGAGAGAAAGACAGAGAAAGAGAAAGAAAGAGAGACAGAAAGGAAAGAGAAAAAAGAGAGAGAAAGAAAAAAAGAGAAAAAGAGAGAAAGAGAAAGAAAAAGAAAGAAAACGAGAAAGACAGACAGAGAGAAAGAGAAAGAAAGAGAGAAAGAAAGAGAGAAAGGGGGAAAGAAAGAAAGAGAGAGAAAGAGGGAAAGAGAAAGAAAGAAAGAGAAAGAAAGAGAGAGAGAAAGAGGGAAAGAAAGAGAAAAAGAAAGAGAAAAAGAAAGAAAGAAAGAAAGAAAGAAAGAAAGAAAGAAAGAAAGAAAGAAAGAAAGAAAGAAAGAAAGAAAGAACTTATGACCACAATTGAGTCCAAAAGTTTGGTTGTTAACCAAGACCATTGTTAAGTGAGTTTCACATTTTCCAAGTTGGCCACGCCCACCCAGTTACATGACTGCTGAGTCACTCAGCCGGTCCGCAAAACTTTCGTTAAAATGAAACCGGTCCCTGGTGCAAAAAAGGTTGGGGACCCCTGCTCTATAGCATGGCTGGGAGATTATCTTGGCTACGAAAACCTTACAAACTGCTGGGATAAAATGGGCTCTTTTCAAGTGGAAAAATCTAAAGATACCTGAGGAGCAATGCTGAGTGATAGTTGCCAGGTATAAAAATGTTCTCTTCAAGACTTGGAATGGCATTGTAAAGTATTTATTTGTATGTGAACAGCTACTGTACAATATTTCAATTGCTTTGCCAGTTACAAATTTTATGATGATTTTTTTATTTAAAAAACTAGGTCTTTCATTTTCTGATAATTTCTTTTTATTCTAAGTAGAAAGAGGCCAAAAGCCTTGGTTATCTTTTCTTTTTTTCTGAGAGATAGAGAAATTACCATGGGGATGATGAATGGGGACAAATAAGTATTGGTATACAAATTAAATAGAAGAGGGACCATAATACAGTATATCCTTGTGAATGTCTCACACTTCTCTGAAGAATCTGATTCTCAAAGTGATATTGGTTTAGAAGGATTGACTGACTAGAATGATTGTTTTTTTATTGTTTTTCCCCCCCAGCCTATTCATGGAATTAAATCAAAAGCAAATTTAAAATCAGTGAAGGCTGAGCAAAAAGAACCTCTGGTTCAAGGGTGAAATGCTACCAGTTTGGGCTGGTTCGCCCAAACCAGTAGTTTAAAAATGGTACCAGTTTGCCCAAACCAGTAGTAAAAAAAAAGTTCCAATGATTGTGCGGCACAGCTGATTATTGCACAGCTGATCGTCAAAACTTTAAAACACTTTTTAAAACATTTTTTTACTACCAGTTCAGGCGAACTGGTAGTATTTTTTATTTATTTATTTTTTATTTATTTTATTAAATTTATACCCCACCCTTCTCCTAAAAAAGGACCCAGGGCGGCGCACCTTGAATTGCCAGTTCAGGTGAACCAGCCCAAACAGGTAGCATTTCACCTCTGAAATGCGTGAAGCGATCCGGTAGCAGACTTCAGAGCATTTTACCCCTGCTCTGCTTTGGGAAAAGTGTTTGTTAAATAGTAAAAAAACTACAGATTTATTTATTTATTTAATTACATTTATATACCGCCCTATCTCCCTTGCGGGACTCAGGGCGGTGAACAGGTGATAATAAAAAACCACAATAAAACATCCAATAATCCAATAAATATGCTAAAAGTTCTAAAACCAAATTAAACAGTGGGCCTGCTCTAAAATACCATTATAAAACCCTAATAAAACAAATTAAAACTACGCCAGGCCAGCCGCACGAAATAGATGGGTTTTCAGGGCTCGGCGAAAAAGGCGCAGGTCCGTGATTGTACGTAGGTCAGGGGGTAGGTCATTCCAGAGGGCGGGAGCTGCCACAGAGAAGGCTCTCCCCCTAGGGGTCGCCAGCCGACATTGACTGGCCAACGGCACCCTGAGGAGGCCCTCTCTGTGGGAGCGGACTGGTCGGAGGGAGTTATGTGGTAGGAGGCGGTCTTGCAAATACCTAGGTCCCTTGCCATGGAGCGCTTTAAAGGTTGTTACTAACACCTTGAAGTGCACCCGGAAGGCCACAGGCAGCCAGTGCAGCTCGCACAGGAGAGGTGCTACATGGGAGCATCTAGAGGCCCCCAGAATCCCCCACGCAGCCGCATTCTGGACTAGCTGGAGCCTCCGGGTGCACCTCAAGGGGAGCCCCATGTAGAGAGTGTTGCAATAGATTGCTGAAGAACTGATTGATTCCTTCTGAAACCCACCTGTTATTCAGCAATATTATTTTCCCCTTCAATCCAAAAGCTTTAAATAGAGATTAAATAGAGATATTTGATATATAGCTAATTATTTTTAGAAAGCTGATACCTTTGTTTTATAGAATGGAAAACAATGGCACAACTTTATTCAATAGGGAAATGTGCTCAGTTGTTACTATGAATGAATAAATCAACCAACACTGGCATCTTCCAGACCTTGTTTTCTTTTAATAATCATGGTGGCAGTGCATAAATTAACCGTTCAATCAACAGTATAATGAGAATGTGGTGGAACATATAAAATTGCTCAAGGCCCATATGGTGGTCCATATACCACCAATTATTCATCTCTGAAAAACAGACCTAATCACTCATGAAGTCCATACATGTTTTTGTTTGTTTCTTTTGTTTTGGACATAGCAAGAGCTATGAATCCAATCATTATGGTTTATTACACCTATTAAGCCATACTGTGCATGTTAAGCCACTATGTTGAATTCAACAAAATATTATATCATGGTTTTAATGTTATTAAATGAGCTATTTGATTGTGTTCATCTGTCATATATAGTTGTAAAATTCATATACCGCATAACAGCTGGCTTTGTTGGCAAACAGGTATAATTTATCCAGCTAGCTATAGTTTGGTCAGCCCAATTCAACAAGATGTGAGAATGTAGAATTTTGGCTTCCTTTACCTAGAAAAAAGCAACAGTTCATCTTTAGATAATTCTCTGGTTTCCCACAGCAATAGAAAAGGGAATCTCAAGGGGGCAGGAGGAGACCTTGGGAAGATGGGAAGTAGTCTCAACCTACAGACTGTAATTGTCTTGGTGTGTTAGTCACTTCTGACCCGCTTTAGGCTCTCTTGCATGGCTGAGTAACCTGACTGAGAACAGGTCAAGGCCTTGGTGGGGGGGCAGGGACCAGAGCACCAAGTGCCTTGAGGGTAAAGGAGGCCTTGGGTTTCCCACCCATGAGGCACTCTTCCTCCACATTCATTTAACAATTGCATTGGAGAGACCAGGGATTGTGGGGGTGGGTCATTAAAACACTTCATTTAATGGCCATTACAATACGCGACCCTAATGAGCCGGCTCTGTTACAGTCATAAGTTGAGGACTACCTTTAAAGCATTCAGCTACCCCCTCTCCTCTCTCTAAATAGTTCTTTTAAGCAATTATTGGCTTTGTTTCATTGTATTTTCTTCATGCCTCTCATTCTGATAGCTTTCATCCTGGGTTGAAGGCTCTAGAGAGTATATGCAATAATGGATAAAACTGATTTGATTTGGTTTCTTCCTGGCTGGTGGGAAAAAGGAGATTCAATCAACCCTTCTTTTTTCTATATAACCATATTGCTTTGATGGGAAAAAAGAATTTCCAAGATGGGTTTCTCTTGATATAGTTCTGCATGGGGAAGCAATGTTTTTCTTTCTGTGCTTCTTTCCCAGAGAACCTTGTAAATAAAAGTAGTGCCTATGATCTACCAATATTGTAGAAATGAACATCAAACCAGAGTGCAGATTTTGTGATAACAGTTTTTCAAACTGAGAGTATTTGTACTTTCCTCATTGTTATTGAAGAGATACTTCTGAAGCAATGTGTTGGTAAAGTAAACACTGTAGGATTGCAGTCCTTTATATGAACTTTCTGTTCAAAAATCCTTTTGTGTCTCTCTCTCTTAGCTAAGTTATTAGCTAAGTTCGGCAATAAGCATGCTTTAAAAATTCCTTTTCCATTATTAAATTCCCCAGGAATCTGAATTTTTCTGAAGTTCTGGCTGGACCATACTGACCTTTAAATCATTCTCTGAAGCTAAAAGTCTATCTTTTTTTACTAGACACAACTTTGACTATTAAAACAGGCAAAAAGTAATATCAAAATATGTAGAAGTCAAATTCCCAATACCTTTCTACATCAGAGTTTGTAAAATATTTGTTTAATAGATATATCTCAACCAAACAGTGTCCAAAAGCCTCTATGTTTTATGTTTCAGGGTTGGCTTCAGCATATGTTCTACTTTTTGCTTTTACTCTTTCTAAATTAATTTTTACTGCTGTGACCTATGTCTGCTATTTCTGATTATATAACATGAAGATACTTTTCACAACTTTTGCATCCCTTTCTAGAGGTTGGCTCTCTAACAAGTAATATAGATCTGACCTTGGGAATAGTGAAAGAATGAGCAAGCCATTCAGAGGAAATTCTTGAAAAAAGGTTACCCTGCCTTGAAAAAGAGGAAAGCATGAAAAGGAAACTGCAACTGACCCATGATATTATTATTTTTTTGAGAGAGAGAAATGTTAACAGGCTTTCAAGATTCTATTATTTAATTCTCATTTACCAGTCTAAATAGCATTCCTGGAATTCTTGCCATGGTTGATTCTTGACCTTGTCCATTTCAAGTCTATTGATTTAAACTAAGACTCTACCAGGATTTTACAACTATAATACTCTGCTTTTATCATGTTTCTGAACTCTGAGTTCCACTGGTAAAGTCTATAAATATTAGGGACAGAGGGATTATAGGATGCTTCCTATCAAATTAGCTTGTCAGTCTTTTCCCCAAGAGTATTTTTCTCTATGTCATTGACCTGTGTGACCAAATGCTTTGTCTTGACAATTTTCTATACCTGATTAAGTAGTAATCTCATCCAATTAAATCATGCAGGTGGTGTTTTCTATGTTGAAATTAAACCCCAGTACATATTTAACCTGAGGAGAATTGGAGTACTTCAGAACAAATTTTGTTTCATGGAAGGCAAAGTAGACAGGTTTAACCAACCTTGTTCCAATTCAATTGTTCCAACTGAATTGTTCTAATTCAGATCTGTCTATGAAGTTGCAGTCCCAATATGTTTCTCTGGGTGTCTGGAATGGCACAGCTGCATACCCTCTCCAAAAAAGTGGGGAGGGGTGTCAATTATGTAAAATATTAAATTAAGCCATTATGCTTAAACCAGAGTGATCCTTACAAGTCACTAACCCCATTAGTCACCTGAATCAAGGAATTTCAGAAAAATTAAATTATCTTATGGATAAATCATATATTTTACCATTCTCCCCCCCCCCCCCCCCACACACACACACACTGTTCTCTCATCATGATTCCTTGATTTGCAGTATTTAATGAGAGTCTCAATAGTTTATTTTATGGAGAAGTGCAGTGAATTAATTTCTTTTACCTCACTGAATTAATCTCCAATACTTCTGCTTCAGTGCTGGATATCAGTTCCATCTCATTCAAGAATTTTTATTTATTTACAGTCCCAGACCAATAAAACACAAATGTAGTTCTTCAAAGTATAGCAAAGCCAAATCTGAAATAGTAGTGAAAAAGAGCTACCAATTGACTCTGACAAGCAACTGCTATTGTAAAAATCTGCCAACATTTTTGATCTTGTGGAATAAGTTTGGTAAATTCTTAGTCAGAAAAATAACAAACAGTTCTGGCAATTGGTTTATAAATACCATATGCCATGAGTGATGCGATGGACAGTTTAGCAATACAAGAGTTATTGACTACCATTTTGCGTCTGAACATATACTCAAAAGTGCATTGTAGCCTTTAGGGACATCAACAAAAAACTTGCTCAGTTGATTATTCCAACAGGTAGAAAGTTTGAAATGGATGCCTCAATACCTGAAAGGTCTTAACCTGATCAAATGTTATCTTTATTAATTTCCCATTTAATAAAAGAATTGAAACACTTTATAGACAAAATTAAAACCTTGGTCTTTGGATAATTTATTTTAAGAAATTCTTTAGACAATAAGATGGTAGTACAAGTAGGCATCTGCAAGAGCTGACCTGAGTTATGGACTCTTTGGTTTACTTTACAAAATCAATTCTAATTTGAAACTATTCCTAGATTACAATTTTATATAGAAAATTGTGCCACATATATTTTATGTGCAATTTATAGAATTGGACATAATTGTGTTAAATATTTAAATAAAGTAATGATGTATTAGAATGTATTTGTTTATGGTTTATGAAAGTCAAATGATCATATCAAATAAGATAAAATAACACAGCGTATTGGGATATAAAAATATTAAGCGAAATAGTCCAGTAGCATGGTCCCCAAACTCCCAGTTGAATAATTTCAACTACAGTCTGTTTAACTATTGTTGTGTTTGTACTTTGAAGAAAGTAAGATAAATTATTGATGAGTTCCCAGTGATATATTCTGTCAATTAGTGACTATGTTGTGTTCTAGCTGAAGTATATAATTGACAATCAAAAAGGATATGAGTGATGGCCTGTATTAATGGTGTACCACATGTACGTATCCTCCGTTGATAAGGTACTTATCCCATGTTTGCCAGGTGTTCAAAATTTATTCTGGTTAGGGCTCTTGTTAGCCTTCTTAAATAGTTTTCTAACTGAAAGGTCTTTTTTTTCTGGGCTAACCAATTTTAGGATTTGATGTTACAAGTGTCTCTATGGCAGCTTGAGAATTCCCTGTTTGAACATGTCCTTGGTTTGGTGACTAACTGAAATGAAACACGGAAGGGAAAATCTGAATTTTCTATAATGGAGTGAGATGGCCTGAGTAAACTGTTTTAACCATGAGATAGAGTGAGACATGCCAGATTGTTCAACAAGATACATTGTGAGTAATCTGTCACGGTCCATTGAAAGTACCTTCCACCAATAGTTGAAAACTCAAATGATAGTAGAGCTATGGATGGAGTGAATGCCTGTTTTAACTCCATCTGCAGAGGCTGGAGTGCAATGGATGAGCCAAGGAACTGCTGGAAGCCTCCCGCATGATGTACCCCCTCTCAGCCTTCGGCCGGACCGCCGTGCCATTTTTGGGTATACCGCTTTCCGGGCTGCTCCCGTTCCTGCTGCAGCTCCAACAGTGGCAGCTTCGGGAGATGCTAGCCTGGTAGGGAGGGTGGGCAAAGCATGTGGCTACAAAGCTTGCTGGGCTGGGCAGCCCCCTCCCCACCAGGCTAGTGTCTCTCGAAGCTGCCACCATTGCAGCCACAGCAGGGACGTGGTAAGCTGGGCGCCCAAAAATGGTGCAGAGGTCCTGGCAAAGGCTGGGAGGGAAGTGCAACACACGGGAGGCTCCCAACAGTTCCTTGGCTTGTCTGGACTGCAGATGAGCCCGCTGCCCTGAGCTGACGGATGGAGGCACTGCAGGCATGGCTGGGAGCATGCTAACC